>JACYFF010031955.1:60178563-60363110 GCA_017589665.1 Selenicereus undatus
AGGACTTCATTGTAGCTTACATCTGCTTAGTCAGAAGCACCCCCTGTAAGGTGTTTGTAACCCTGATCTTGAATCAAAAAAGTGAGTGAGTGGTCCTAAGTCGTGTGGACTTTGGACGTGTCCAATCTGGTGAGATTTGGATGTGGTGTAATCTGCCTTGAGAAGGAGATTACGTGGTTGCAAGGTTGTAACAAGGTGTGTTACAATTGTAACGAGTTAAGCCCGGTTATAGTGAAGTGGTTAAAAGCCTACACGAGGTAGGTCGTGGTTTTTCACACCTCAGTTGGGCTAGAGGTGTTTTCCACGTAAAAATTATGTGTGCTTTAATTCCGCATTTATCTTGGTGATTTTCGTATTTGCAATATCTGAAAAGACCCCCTGCAAACAAGTCAACAGGGTGTTCGTCATCTGAGAACAACCTCAGTCAAGGTGTTTATTACTTATAACGCGAAAATCAGACACCACAATTCACCCCCCCCTCTTGTGGAAGTATACTCTAAGATCTAACATCATCAATACTCCAAACCTCAAGAATATACTGAACATATCCCATGAATTATATAGGAAATGAGTTGAAAAAGTAAGGAACACAAGCTATTTACATGTGCCAATCACTCAGTTTTTTTCCCTTTTTTTTATTTTCTCTGTTTTTTGCTTTTTTTCTACAACATGAAATTGCCTTCCTTTTTTTCTTTTTCTTCAACAAAACGTTTTTTCCTTTTTTTATTTTCTTTTTATTTTTTTTGTAAAATGAAAAAAATTACAATTATTGAAAGGCATAGGATTGCTAACTATCAACCCACAACCGAATATATATACGCAACCTAAACAAGACCGAATCAAAGTAGATGCTCAATGTTATCCATCCCTTAACAAACCAACATACCAAAGCCACCTTAAACTCAACTATCCCCAAAACCACCCACTGCATAGATGAAGTGATGCTCGATAGACTTGGCTTAAAGGTTAGAAACATGTGTTTGGCCAAGGGCTAACACGAAGGGTTCACAATAAGCATGGATATAAGCTCAAAGGGGCTAGCAAAGGGTAAAAAATATGTAATGCAAGGGTAGGGTTTCTGGCTATGTGGCTAAAATGTTCAACAACAAAGAATACCTCTATCATATTGTCAACCATACGTATGCGAATGTGGTTTTAAACAAGTATCAAGGCAAGTTCTAGAGATGTAACACAGAAGAGTCACACACATGAAAGAAACATGAGACTAAATATAATGAATTAGTTCAAATAACACTCAAAATCTCGCGGTCTATCTACCAAAGTCACAATTAAGCTCATAAAATGACTCTCATGTACCAACATTAGTGCTAAAGACTCTAAGGGGTAACAAAGTTCTCCAATAAGACTAGTGTTAAAATAAGAAATATTTACAAAACCTTCACAAATTTTCGCACCAAGTGGGATTACACATCAAAATTTACTCAAACTCATAAAAGCTATTTTGCCCTAAAAAAGTATCATTGGAGGCATCTCAATCCAATCCACACCATCACTACATGCAATCCTATATGCAAACCTAAATGCAACTAATTGCAAAACACTAATACAAACAAAAAGAAACCTAAAACTATATGCTATAACATGTATGCAAACTAATAACTAAAATGAAAATCATGAAGCTACCCTTCCCCCTTGAATAAATAAAGCGTTATTATTCAAAGTGAAGAAAAGTAAGAGAAGCAAAAGGAAAACTAAAGAGAACGATCTCACCAGGTTAGATGCTAAGTGCACCTAAGCTAAGGGCGCTTGGCAAATGGGGCACATAGAGCATCAGCCACTCCATCACATCTTTAAGACTTCGCTCATAAAATCAGATGTCGTCAATGCATGTAGAAGCTTGTTGAACGCCATAGCATGGGATGAGAAAGCATGGATGGAGAGAGCATCATGATAAGAATATTAATTAAAGTTAGCACTCTCCTTATCTAACCAAATACAGTAGAAAAATCAAAAAAGAAATCATAGAAAGTATACCACATGATTTCTCTAGGCTTATCCACTAGGTGCATGCAATATGGGTTAATGGAGGCATTACACCCAATAAAGTAACCTAGGGACATAAAATCATCAACATTCCCACCAAGCATATTGAATGTGTTATCCTTATAGCCCAAATCAACATTAGCATCAAAAATCATATGATTATCAATGGGCACATCGATATAATACTTAGGGGAATGAGAGGTCAATGAGCAAATAGGTGAAACATGGGAATGATCATGGGGATTAGGGGGCTAGGAGACTGCTTATGCGCAAACACGTGACGTGACCCTGCCAAAGGGCTCTTATCCAGATCATGCACCTCATCAAAAGTATCTTCTAACTCAAAACATGCATCAACAACACTAAACTTAGCAACAACCCCATAAGGCTCACCCACCTCGAGCCCTGTGCACTTAGCTAAAGGAAAGGATGAATCAGGTACAATTAGTACAACATCAGTATTGTCCCTGGGTGATGCAATGTCAGGTTGAGCATAACATGCATAATAAGGACCTGAATTAATATCATGGTCGGAAGAATTGCAAAAGTCACACCAAAAAGGAGCATAATAAATCTAGCACAAAACACAAAAGGATTAGGAAATGAATACCTAAAAACGCAACTAGCCTTTTCAAACTCAAATGAATCCCAAGCAATCCACTTAAGCAAATACCATACCTCATCAACATTTTTACCATGAAAACCCCAATACCCTAAAAGAATAAGGGTTTAACGATTTAGACCCTCATAAACAATGTCTAAAATTTCTTATTTATCCATACAATAACCACATTGAGCAAGAAAAGCATTAAAATGCTTAAAATACCTCCACAATAATTCTTGCTCAAATTGGGGAAAATGAAAATTTGTTGTTTTTTTTTTCTTTCAAACATTTTATCTCTTTTTTTTTTAATTTCAAAAAACAAATTTGGTTTTTTACAAAGAAAAACAAAATGGTTAGTCAAACCTATCGAAAAAAGCCAATATCCGAGACTAATCCCTGACAATGGCGCCAAAAACATGATAGGGCCGCAAGCACACGACGGCGTTTGTAATAACCCAACCCTAACTCATATTTATTTATTTAAATCATCTTTATTTATTTCAGTAATCATGTCATTAGTATTTTGGGGGCGTTACAGCGTTGTAGCAAATCAAGGTCAATCCCACAGAGACTAGGTTGATCTAGTGGGTTATAATCCCTCAAGATAGGCTCAGCGAATCCAAAATTTGTGATTAGAATTTAAGTATGCTACTTATCTAATCTAATAGATAAACAATCAAGAAATTTAATCAAATCAAGTAATTTTCGAACCAAAGAATTAATCAATCGCCTTTTCTTTAGATGGGTAAGTCAAAAACTAATGATAGATTTCTCAAATCCCTCCTTCAAGGTGGAATGAAATTCTTAAATCTAATCAGCTACTACTTCTCAAGGGTTTTAATTAATCTAAGACCATAAAGGACACGAATATCAAATTTAGGGGTTTCTTGCATGGTGAGTCTTTCTCAAGATCCCACGCACTTAAGTTCAATCTTATTTTTCCAGCAGCTAGTTTCACCTTTAAGTTTTTCACCAAATATCTAAAATAAGCAAGAAAATGATCAAGTTTCCTACTAGCAAATCAACGTCTAAGATTCAATAGAATAAACCCAACGAATCCAAAGCACTTTTAGATCAAAACAACAATGGATTCATCCACAAGAATTCAAGTTAATTCTAAGATTAACAATCCAAAAAAATTAACATAAAAATCAACAACAATTTGAGAGTGTAAACATCTAAAGATAAAAGAGAGGGGAAGAGAAGAGGAATTGCTCAATCGATGCGCGCTTGAACTGTCATTGCAATTTTGGGATGGAATCCTTGTAATCTTGACCTTGAACCTGCTCTCAACTCTTTCTAATCTAAATCCTCATTTAATTGATGAAATTGAAGAGAGGAAAATGGAATGATCGGAAGTGAGGTGTGGAAATGAAGTTGAGAAGCACCCATTTTATAGTAAAATTCTTGGAAGCCGAACAGTCACATGAATTAATGGAATTAAAATTGCCAAGAAATTGAAAAGCTTTGAGAAAACAAAAAGCATCGCAGGAAATGAAGACACCACAGACTGTGGCCACCACCACGGACAGACCGTGGTGGCCACTGGCTTGACATTCTTCTACTCTTCCTTCCTTGTACAGGTATACTAACTCAGAGGCATTTGTGGGGAGTCAATTCTTGATCAAAAAGGTCTCAAAACCTGCAAAAGTCATCAAAGCACTATACTCAACCCTAAAATTGGATTTTTAGGGTTAAAACTAAGCATAAAACTTATGAATCCCCTAAAAACGCATGAAAATGATGCCAAAATGATATCCTCTATGGGTACTTATCAACCTTGCAAAGTCAATCAAATGAAATATAAAAATCAAATCTCATAGGATAACCTAAGGTCAAGCCCTTCCCCTCAAAGTTATCCTTGGGTCTATCTACGTCAATATCATCAAAGTCTGATCCAAACAATGAGTGGAAAGCTCAAAAGTCTCAGACTCTACAAAAGTAGACTTGGGAAGGCGAGAAAAAGGGCGAACATGGGGATGGAGGAAGAAAAGGGTGAAATAGGAGGGGTGGAGCTAAGTCAAGGGAAGACTCTATATGAATGGGATCAATAAGCTCCTCAGGAGGTGTAAACTCACTCATCAAATGAATGCTCCTCAATAAATGTATCCTTTGACTCAAAAAATATGTCACACTAATCATCAGAACTAGCATCACTCTCAAATCTATCTCCCTCCTCAAGCTCTCCTGAAGGAGCCCAAATGAAGAGATGAATAAGGAACGATCAAACTACCCTCAAAGGTGTCACTAATTGTGCTAACCTCTAGGAAGGGTGTAGCTGCTCAACGAGATGTGAGATCATTCTCTTCCTCGAGGTCATCACAATGTGTATCATCATGAAAATCATGCACTAAAGGAACCAGTGCCTCACTCCTAACATCAAAGTCCTCACAAGACCTGGCCTTGAGTGAAGAAGAGCCTAAACCATAATGGGTCTTAAGCAAATTATGCAAGTAAAGCTCCCTATTCAAGGTGGTCAATGCCTCTAATTTGTGTGATCTATCAAGTAGTAGACAAGAATGAACATCATGATTAAAGGAATCACAATAATCACATCAAATAGGAGCATATGGAGTATGATAGTGCTCATAAGATATAACCTCAAACTTACTCTCATTCAAATGTGTGATATGCATAGCATAAGGGTCTGAAATTGGCTGACTAAAGGCCTTTCTAGCATTATCATACTCCCGTGTATCATGAGCCAAATATTCAAAGAAATCCCAAATTTTATTAGGAGTCTTGTCAAAGAAACATCCCAAATCTCTAGGGTATGGAATCTCAACATGATCTCGATATTCATTACTAAGAACCATCCTTAAAAATCACTTGGGCAATTTCCCATTTCTGAAAATACTGATCAACACATTTAGCACAAAATTTATTCAATCTACTCAAGTATCGGTAAAATACTTCATGCTCGTGTTAGGGAAATAGAAAATTGTCGTTTGTTTTTAAAATTTTTCAAGTTTTTCAATTTTTAATGATTTTCAATTTTTTTTCTATTTTATTTTCAAATTCTGATTTTTCTAAATTTCTTTGGAAGTTTTTCAAGAAATAAACAAAACTAATCACTATTAATAAGGAAATACATAAAGTAAAACAAAATATATACAATTAATAAGAAAGTAGCAAACAAAAAGAAATGTGACATAATCTCATGTCGCTATCCTCCACAAAGACGCCAAAAACTTGTCCGATATTTTCAAGTGAAATTAAATGCTGCAAGCACACAACTTTCACTCTAGTACTTAAGGGTCATCTCCTCATAGGTGGGGATAAAAATAGGTCATTGACTATAGATCTAAGAAAACAAAAATAATAAACTAATTCGATTTATACAAACAAACTAATAATAAGTATCTCACATTGTTTTATCAAAATGTCAAACAAATCAAAGAAAACAGCTACTGGTGTCATAATTAATCCCATAAACCTACCACTAACTAGCTAAAACAACAAGAATTAAACAATTGAATATATGATTAAATACTTACCCACATTCTCTTCAACCATGAATTCATCACCACAAATGGGCATCCACTAATCAATAAAGCAGAATAACAATCTAAAACTTGGCTACCCCTTTCTACTGATGCTAAAATTAGAAAATGAGAGCAAAGACATGAAGTTGAAAGTGAATGTTGTTTCTAATTGGGGAAGCTCTGCCATGGTGACTTCTGCCTATTCATCTTCAGCCAAAACATGAAATTCAAACCTCATCTAAGAAAGCAAAAGAGGGAGCTATGGGTGTCCCCACCTATCGTGACCTCAACCTATAAGCTTCAATAGTACTAAGTAAACAACAACAAGAGGTGTTAACAGCTTACCTAGCTTACCCAAACTGCATCCATGGTACTTCTCGAAACTCATCTAAACCAGAAAAGCAAAATAGGGCGTAGAAACCAGAGAAAGAGAAACAAAACAAGAGGGATATAGAAGAAGATAACACAAGCTACAACCTATCTCCCCTTATGGAGATTGATAGCCCAAAACAAGCGAAACTGAGACACAAATGAACCTAGAGAACAAGATGATAAGAAGCAAATTTTAATAAAAGGGGGGAAATGGGCATTCCAGGCCTACTAGCTGAGCCTAGTTTTAATCGGCCTCCACTAAGGAGGTCCCAAGCTCTACAAATGTAGCAACATTAGGACACAAGAGTAGGCAAATCAACATCAAATGCATCCAAAATTCAATCCTAACTTGATCAATTGTAAAGCCAAATTACCAAGTACAACTTCAAATTAACTAAATCAAAATCAATTAAGCAATTGATCTACTAAAACAAATATGTAATTAGCAGAAAAAGAGTAGGAAGAAGAAGAGCAAAGAAGGGCAATCAGTGAAATTGATCAAATCAAACCAACATTCGAACTTCAATTTGGTATTTTTAAACGAAAGTTCCCTAATTCAACCAACTTAAAACTGACTACATCTCTTTAAAAACTGTATACACAAATCTATAATTACAAAATGAAAATGAGGAATTTGAATGAACATGAACTAATAATAAATCCTAAATCTCTAAATTAAGTTGGAATTGAAACCCTAAAAAAATCCTACTTGCCTTCAGCTTGCAGCTACCACTTGATTTGTATGGCTTACAAAGTCGATTCCCCTCTTAATCTTGGCCGTCAATTTCATCCGTTAATGAATGCTGGTGATGGAGCTACGTCGTGCTGCACTTGACGTGACATGGAATGGGAATTTGATGGGTAGCAGTGCACAAACGATGTTGTGGTCGAATAATGGTGTTCATGCTATAGGTGATGGTAATGGTGGTGATGAGTCTGGTGGTGGAAGTTGAAGAAGAAGACAATGCAGGA
This sequence comes from Selenicereus undatus, assembly GCA_017589665.1. Taxonomy (NCBI): domain Eukaryota; kingdom Viridiplantae; phylum Streptophyta; class Magnoliopsida; order Caryophyllales; family Cactaceae; genus Selenicereus; species Selenicereus undatus. Next base: position 60,186,001 of record JACYFF010031955.1, read on the forward strand.
GGTGGGATGTATTGGGGTCCTTAGTTTTTAGGAAGAGAGAGAAACAAGATAAGTGGGGAGATAAGGGAGAACGTTAGAAGAGGGTGATAAGAATTGGGGGGCTTTGAGTTTCTTCCATTATTTTATTTTTCCTTTTCTTACTTTTGGGCAAGAGTAGGAAATCGGCTGAGGTTAATTTTTGGGTTCTTAACCTAATTCTTCATTCCATCCTCTTCATTATTCCACCATTTTTCTTCATATTCTAATCTTTTTCATCACCTACTGAATCAAATAAAATCCAATAAAAATTTAAATATAATACTTCTGGTGTGCACACTCTTCCACTTCCCTCCTTTCCAATGCCACCTATGACATCTGAGAAGGGTTAAGCTGTAGATATAAAACAAGCAGTTTTCACGAGGGATTTTAGGTATTTAGTTGCGTTTCCCAAAAAAAAAAAGAGCCACTCCTTCCCCCTCCGCTTCCTCTGTCATTTCACCCTTTGCACTATAAGTGTCTTGCTTTTTCTTGTTCCTTTATAAGTCCTTTTCATAGAGGACAATGAAACTCTCAAGCATGGAGAGGGATGGTTGATCTTATAGCTCTTTGGGTGGAATTTTGGTTTTTGAACTGGGGGGTGGTTAGATGGAATCTCTTACAGTTGCATCATGTAACTAGCAATTCCTGTAGTTTTATTAGGCTTCTTTTGCATATCTTATTTTGTTGAGCACATAGGATAGAACATATTGCATCTGAGAGAAGAGATGATTCAGTCACACATATCTAAGGTTTCAAGGCAATACTTCGTACATTTTTCTTGCTTGTCCTATTTGTGTTTTATTACTTCCTTAGTTAATTTATTGCTATTGAAAGATGATAGGAAAGGTTAAATGGAAAACATTTAAAAATTTGCAAAAAAAGAGTTTTGAAAACTCATCCTATTATGATGATATAAGGTATGATAGTTGATGGAGTGGAATGATTGTGTACTAAAGTGTGGCTTGTTTTGGTTTGAATTTTGTGAAAATATTGTTGCCATCACTGTTTGAAATTGCATTACCTCGAGTTTCATGCTGATTGCCCTAGAGATTCGTGTAGTTTGATTTGGTTGACCTTGATAAGTGGGATATATTTTAGAGTAAGTTGTATTGAATGTGGCAAATTTAACCTATAAGACTTTAAGCCTTTTATAGACTATTCAATGCATATACCCTCATATCTTCTTTCATGTGTGATTTCTCAATGATTACAACTCTAGAACTTGGTCTGGATCTATTTGACATCAAATTTAACATATGCGTATGATGAAACCATTGAGGCATTCTTTGTTTTATTTAACCACATGAGCCTAAAAGCTGCATATTGATGTACTCTATCCCCTTTGCTAGCCCTTCAGCTTTGCCATTTTTGTTGTTGCACCCAATTCACTACAATCTTGACCTAAGCATATTTTATATACCCTTGTATAACTCTAGTAGAGCAACACTCTTACATTTAGGATATATTCTTTTTGTTGGTAAATCTACTTTTACGAACTTCTTTCAACTTTTACTAACTTCTACCAACTCCTCTCAACTCTTTTAAAAAATACCAATTTTTTTTCTAACTCTAACCAATCTTTCCTAATGTTTACTATCTTTTTTCAACTTTTATTAGCTTCTTACAAGAAATATCTCCACTTATTTACATTTTTAGTAGCATCTTCCTATATCTACCAAATTCTAACAACTTCTATGAACATTTTCCAATCTTTCCCAATCTTAACCAACTTCTATCAATCATTCTTACAAAAAAAAAAATACCAACTCTCTCCAACTCTTATCAACTTGTACTAATTTTTGCAAACTTCACAATTTTTCAACCCATATTTTACCAATGAAAAGAATTGGTAAGCTTGGTATGTTTTGTATGTTGATTATCATGGGTGTTCTTGTTGGATGTTTGAGATTTAATGAATTGTGAGTCGAGGCTTTGTACTCCTTGTGTCATTCACATGTCCTCTATACCACTATTTGGAAAAACAAATTGCAGAAAAAAGAACTCAAAAGAGAGGAAAAAAATGGAGGGTAAAGTGTATAGAAAAGGAAGGAAGTTGTAAATAAAATGTTTGACATTATGATATTTTTCAATAAATGTGTATTAACTCATCCCATAGCGAGTTATTGTTTTCTTTTCTTTTTTTTATACTATTTAGATAAGTTCCAAGGGGTACTAAGATAATATTTCTTTTACAACCCTTAATTTGAATTTTCATTTAATAAAGAACTATGTGAACACGTCACCATAACTTATTCATACGATCACGATGTAAATCTATTTTATATAGTGGACACTACATGCTTCCCATATGACAAGACTTCTCTAAAAAAAAATCTTCAAATTCTATGTTTGATAGGTGTGTTGTACCCTCGAATTTCCCAACCAAATAAAATATTAGATTTTTGTTATTTCTAGGATTTTATGTTTAGGTCATTTTCTTCTCTCTATTAGCTTCATTCACCCAAAGTTACATTTATTGAATGACTTTCTCGATTGCTTCCTTAAGGCTCTCTCCAAGAGAGCTATACTCATATCCTCATGTACATGGAATAGAAGGGTGCATTGGCTTAGTAGTGGTAAAGTGATCAGTAACAAACTATGCACTCAGCGTAGATGGTGCAAGATGTTGGATAAGTCATATAATTATACATGAAGTCGTTCATCTAATAACTATAATTAGTGAATAATTTTAAAATGATAAATTTGTTTAAGACAAAAAAAAAGTTCAATCTTCAAAATTATTCATTAAAAATCATACATATTATGCATGAGTACATGTTATGTATATCATATATTTCAAAAAATGAACATATATATTATAAAACTTTACAAAACAAAAGGAGAAAGAGATATTATGAAATCCGCATTATTGACATACTTGACTAAAGAGTATTATACCTATTAGTTTAGATAATTTTATTTTGGTATCTGCAAACATGCACTAGATTTTTTTCTCAACCCACTAGCCTATTAAATACAATAGCCCAAAATCACTCTTTTTAATATTGGGATAATTTGATAAGTTTTCTAATAATAATAGTCCCAAAAAAAAGAAACAGGAAAAAAGGGCACTAGGGGTACCTCCCAACCCGTGAAACTAAGGAAAGGAAAAAAAAAAAAAAGAGTGGGCATGTTATTATCTAACCCACAAAGTCTTTGTTGCTTCCCTTGTAAAATGAAAAACCCAAACCCCAACCTTTCTTCTGCCTTGCCACAAAAGAGAGAAAGAGAGTGAGGTAGAGAGCGAAATAGTGAACGATGATAGCAGCACGTTGAGCCACCACCACCATCACACCACTGCAGCTACCGTTACCATGACTATGGTGTTGCTCCTACGAATAAGAGCAACAGGGTTTGCTAAGACTAAAGCATGGCTAAGAGCGGGTGGGGGAACCCATTGAAGGGCTAGTGTAGGTTCTTGAATAAGGAAAAGTACAAATTGGGACATAAATCAATCTACAAAGATGTTTTATAACCTGAAATTATTCAATTTGAGGTAGATAAACTCTTGATCCCTCTTATTATGTGATTTTCTTGAGTAATACTAGTGTGAATTAGCTTTCTAAATCATCAAATTAAGTTACTATTGAATAATTAAATCTTATGTGCCGAGGATTTGTCCTTTGGTGTTGGATGGTTATGCATGTGACACTAGAAGAGTTCAAAATAGTAAAGTATAGATTCATTGCATTGAGTTGTTCCCTGGTTAGTGCTTGAAATAGCTTGAAAAGGATTTTCTGGGTTTCATGAACACTACTGAAAAATCAACTTTTTCCAAAGGGTTTTCTGTCGGAAAAAGACTCATTTTCCGTCAGAAATTCCGACCGACTACGTCTGTCAGAATAAGGAGGGTCGAGAAGGCGTTCCAACAGAAATAGTAAGTCCGTCGGACCTCGTCTCCGACGGACTCCCGATGGAATTGGAGGGCCGACGGACTCATCCGTCGGATGCAAACAAACATTTGCGAACAAAATTTCATTTTTTCCCCAGATTCCGTTGGAACAATTGAATTCTGTCAGAAATTCCGTTGGAATTTTTAAAATTTATTTAAAAAATAAAAAAATATAATATCAAACTATAAAAATATTGTTAAACGTATCTAGCATAAAACAAATTCTCATCATTGACGTTAAATTGATATTATCATTAAATTATACTTTATTAATTAAAAATCATATTCTTTAATAACAAAGTACAAAATTGGGAGTAAATTATCATCCTAACAAACTAACATCAATGTAACAAACTAACCATATAAACTATTAAATTTGCATAGTTACATGTAAACCAATTATACAAATTATTAAATTCGACGTATATACTTAATTACAATCATTTTATGCAGGTAGCTGCTCTCTCTCTCTCTAGTTGCCCTCTCTGCACAATCACAGAACGGTCAATTGGTGACCTCGGAAACAGCCGCAGCCGGTGTCGACGGATTGCACAGAGACGGTAGTCGGCAAGGGAGACCATCGACGTTCGCTCGGGTCTCACGGCAGTGTCTGAAGGCTCTATTTTGGGGGTTCGCGATTGCTCTGTTTCGGACCGTTCCAGTGTGGCTCTGTGTCGGCTCCCTCTCAGGTGAGTACCAGGCATCGCGAAAATTCAAGTCGGTGAGGTGTCCCATCTCCCCCCTTTGATTTGCTGTTAAATTGGCAATTTTGCTGCCCACCCTCCTTGATTTTGTCTAGCAATTGGCTCTGTCGGTGGGATTTTGCCCGGGTGTGTTTTGTATTTGTTTTGTATTTGTTGCTTCCAATCCTCTTGCTGCTTGTGCTGCTCACTCTAGCTATCTGGGTGGCTTCTGGTACGACTTTTGCTGTTTCTATTACCGTTGCTGCCGGTGTTGCCGGTGTTGCTTCTGCGGTCTGGTTTCCCCTGCTGCTTCCTGTATCAGTTCTGGTTGCTTTGCTGCTTCGGGTGCTCGGTGGTCAGCCGAGGCTTCCACCTCCTTGGGTTTTGCGCAGTGCTCGGTGCTCGGTGGTCGACCGTTGTGCGCGGTGGTCGGCTGAGGTTTCCCGTATCACTTCCCTCTGTTTCGCTTTGGGTTGCTTTGGTATTGCTTCCACCTCCTTTGCTTCTATTGCTTTTGTCGTTGCCTGGTTGTTCCTTGCTTCGGTTGCTTTGGTGTTGCTCCCTTATCACTTGTGTTGCTGTGTGTTGTCGCTGGGTTGCTTTTGTTGCTTCTCTGTTTTGCTGTGTGTTGTCTCTGTGTTGCTTCAGTGCTGCCGGTTACTCCCTTTTTTTGACATTCTTCTTGTGGGCCTTTAGGGTGTTAGCCCCCTTTCGTCGTGAGTAGTTCGTGGTTCGTTGTTGTTACCCTCTATTAGGGCTGCCCTGGCGTTTGGAGTGTTGGCTGATTTTAGTTGGCAGTGGCGGTAGCGGGTTGTAGTCTGTTATAGTTTGTAAAGCTTTTTGTTTAAGTTTGTAGTTGTCATTAGCTATTTGTTATAGTTCGCTATTTGTTATAGTTGCAGTTGCAGCTAGCTGTTTTTAGCCTGTTATAGTTTGTTAAAGTTTTGTTATAGTTGTAGTTGCCGTTAGCGGGTTGTAGTCTTGTTTAACCTTAGTTAGTTAGGCTTTATTAGATTTTGGTCCCTTTTTATCCTGTATCTTAGTCTTTTTTACCAAGTAGTCTTGCTGTTTTTATTTCTTTTCTGGTGGTTGGAGGGTAGTTGACCAGCTTTTTCGGGTGTCTTATAGTTGGTAGCCCTTTAGGGTGTTCGTGGCCTTGTAGTCGTCGGCGTCTGTGGCGGGCCATGTAGCTGGTTCAGCCTGTCCTCCGGGGAGCTCTGGGGTTAGGAGGGGGTTAGGGTTGCGGAAGGTGCGTTTTGCATCCTGGAACATTGGGACCCTCACGGGTAAGTCGATAGAATTAGTTAAGGCTCTGCGTAGGCGTAAGATTAATATAGCGTGTGTCCAGGAGACGAAGTGGGTTGGGGCGAAAGCTAGAGAGATCGATGGGTTCAAGCTGTGGTACTCGGGGTGAACCAAGGCGAAGAATGGAGTTGGCATCCTGGTCGCGAAGGATTTGGTGGACCAGGTGGTCAAAGTGAGGCGTAAGAGCGACCGGATTATGGCAATTAAAGTTTTGGTGGGTTCAGTTTTTGTGAACGTGGTGAGCGTGTATGCGCCCCAGGTAGGCCTGCCGGAGGAAACTAAGAAGCTCTTCTGGGAGGATCTAGACGAGGTCGCTCAGGGGGTACCCCAGAGTGAGAAACTGTTCATAGGAGGGGACTTTAACGGGCATATAGGCGCGGAGGCAGCAGGTTATGATGGGGTCCACGGGGGTTTCGGTTTCGGTGAGAGAAATGCAGGAGGGGTTTCTGTGTTGGACTTTGCGGTGGCCTTTGATTTGTGGGTTGCCAACTCCTTCTTCAAGAAGAAGGAGGACCACATAGTGACCTTCAAGAGCATTTCCTGCAAGACTCAGATTGACTACTTCCTAACGAGGAAGGAGACTCGGAGATCGTGCAAGGACTGTAAAGTGATCCCTGGCGAGTTGCTGGGAACCCAACACAGACTGCTGGTTTTAGATGCAGAGTTCAAGTATCCCAAGAGGTCGAAGAGGAGAATTAAAGAACCTAGAATTAAGTGGTGGACCCTCACAAAGGAGAAGGCGGGGTTAATAGCAGAAAGAATAGTTGAGGAGAGAGCTTGGAGGAGGGCTGAAGACGCCGACTCGATGTGGGATGCTATGGCGGATTGCATCCGTAGGGCGGCTAAGGAAACCTTAGGTCTGTCAAGGGGAGGCGGTAAAAGGATGGAGGGCACCTGGTGGTGGAACAAAGAGGTAAAGGAGAAAGTTAAGGCAAAAAAAGAGGCTTACGCAGAGCTCATGAACAGCAGCTCGGAGGATGAGAGGGCGCATAAGAAGATTGGATACAAGGCGGCCAAGAAAGTTGCCAGAAGGGCAGTGGCAATAGCAAAGAGTCAGGCGTTTGATAGACTGTACCATAGATTGGGGACGAAGGAAGGGGAGAAGGAGGTTTTTAAACTGGCGAGAGCAAGGGAGAGGAAGACTAGGGATTTGGGGGTGGTAAGGTGTATCAAGGACGAAGAGGGTAAGGTGTTGACGGAGGATGCTGAAATCAAGGAGATATGGCAAAGGTTCTTCGCTAAACTCCTCAATGGGGAAGGGGGGGAGAAGTCAGTAGTCGGGCCGGAGAGTGTAGCGATCAGCGTGCGGGCGTTATGATCTCAAAGGAGGAGATTAGGGAGGCCTTAAAGAAGATGGCGAAGGGGAAGGCAGTGGGCCCGGACCAGATTCCAGTGGAAGTTTGGAAGTTACTGGGGGAAGTGGGGCTAGAATGGCTCACAGAGCTTTTCAATATCATTTTTCGGACCGCCAAGATGCCCAGAGAGTGGAGGGTCAGTACAATCATCCCACTGTACAAAAACAAAGGGGATATCCAAGATTGTAATAACTTTAGGGGCATAAAGCTGCTCAGTCACACTATGAAACTGTGGGAGAGGGTGATTGAGAGAAGGCTGCGAGGGGAAGTAGAGATTTCAGAAAACCAATTTGGTTTCATGCCAGGCAGAGCGACCATTGAAGCGATCTACCTCCTCAGAGGGCTCATGGGCGCGTTGAGGGACAAAAAGGTGGATCTGCATATGGTGTTCATTGACCTGGAGAAAGCCTATGATAGAGTGCCAAGGGAGGTATTGTGGAGGTGTTTGGAAGAGAAAAGGGTGTCGCCCGAGTATATCCGTGTTATCAAGGACATGTACGAGGGAGGGCGGACGAGGGTTAGGACCCCGGGCGGGGTCTCGAATGACTTTGCTGTTACTCTGGGCCTGCACCAGGGATCCGCTTTGAGCCCGTTTCTTTTCACATTAGTTTTGGACAAACTCACTAGAAGTATACAGGACGAGGTGCCTTGGTGCATGTTATTTGCAGATGACATCGTTCTTATCGATGTCACCAGGCAGGGGGTGAATGACAGGTTGGAAAGTTGGAGGCGCACGCTGGAGGCTAGGGGTTTTAGGTTGAGTAGGTCGAAAACGGAATACCTTCACTGCTGTTTCAGCGGGAGGATAGTAGAGGGGGGAGATGTCGTTATGGATGGGAGGGCAATACCAAAGGTTGACAAATTCAAGTATCTGGGCTCGATCTTCCAGCAGAATGGGGACATTGACGAGGACATCAGTCAGCGGATTAGAGTGGGATGGCAAAAGTGGAAGGCAGCGTCAGGGGTGCTGTGCGACAAGAGAGTGCCCATAGGTTTGAAAGGCAAAGTCTATCGGACTGTAGTCAGACCGGCTGTTCTCTATGGATCGGAGTGTTGGCCTGTAAAAAAGACGCAGATCCAAAGGCTGATGGTAGCTGAGATGAGAATGGTCAGGTCGATGTGTGGCTCTACGAGATTGGATAGGATCAGGAATGAAGTGTTTAGGGGCTTAGCGGAAGTGGCCCCGATAGAGGAGAAGATGCGGGAATCAAGGCTCAGATGGTTCGGCCACGTCAAGAGGAGAAGTGCGGCCGCTCTAGTGAGGAGGTGTGAGAGAATCAACCCCCCCGGTGGTAAGAGAGGGAGGGGTAGACCGAAGAAAAGTCTAGAACAAGTGGTTAGAGAGGACCTGAGAGTTATTGGTCTCACGGAGGACATGGCTCAGGATAGGAGGCTGTGGCGGGACAGGATTAAGGTTTCTGATTGTAGGGGTCAGGCTGTAGCTTAGGTGGGGTGGGTCGGGTTTTGGTTTGCTTGTCCGCAGGTCGTGCTTTTCAGGGAGGAGATGGCACCAAGCGCCCCTGGCTTTGATGAGGTATGTCTCCGCTCCGCTTCCTATTTATTTACTATGTATTTAATCCCTCTTTAATTGCCTTTCGGAACCTTTTCTCATCCTCTCTATCTTTCTCTTACTCGGTAAGTGGTTTCCACAATCGTTTTTCCTTCAAACCTTTTTCACAAAACTATTTTGTGGGTCTTTTGGAATCAACCTCTCTATGGGTAGCAATACCGGTAGAGGTAAGGTTGCCTACAGCTGAATCTCCCCAGACCCCGCGAAAGCGGGACCCACATGGGAGTTTGTTGTTGTTGTTGTTGACGTATATACTTAATTAACAATAAATTTATAAAAATTACACATGAGAAAACCTTATCAAAAAGTCGACGACGAATGACGATGAGAGGAGGTGATAGCGGCAACCGGCGGTGGGGCAATGACAAGTGGCGGTGCTCCCTCTCACTCTCTCTATCTCTCTCTATTTTACGAAATGAGCAACGGAAAAATGAAGCAAATGACAAGTTTTATAAGAGAATATTCGACGGAATATACCATCAGAATTCTGCCGGAATTCCGATGGATTTTTCCGTTGGAATATTCAAAAAATTTTGAATTTTCCCTCCATCAACGCGGGGCAAAAAAATTTAAAATTTTAAATTTTAAATTTTCTGACAGAATATTCCGTCGGAAATTCCAATAGAATAAAATTTCCGTTGGAAAATTCATAATTTTTTTTTGCAGGGATCTGGTCAACATTGACCACTATTCTGACAGATATTTCGTCTGACTTCCGTCGGGATTCCAACGGAGTGGTCGGAATCCGTCGGAGATTCCAACGGAATAAGACTCCGTCGGAACACCCGCCGCCTCATTTTACTTTTTTCGTCTTTCCGTCGCCATAAGACTCCGTCAGAACACCCGCCAGCCTCTTCGACAGTCTCTTTTTCGGTTGGCGTTTTCCGTCGGAAAAAACATAATTTATAGTAGTGGAAATTGATTTTGATATGCTGGTTGGAACAATTTTGGCACTTGGCTTGTATGCGATTAACCAAGTATGTTAATATATTTTGTACCATAATATGAATGTATTCTAGCTTAAAAAAATTTATATTTCAAACGCACAACCTGTATTTACAACACCTTGTACCCTTCAGTGTTCGTTGAAAGTGTGATTGTTAAATCGAGTCGATTGCTATGCTTTTAGATATTATATTGGTGAAATCAACAAGTTTGAAATAAGCTAATTTTATAATTTAAATTGTAAACGTTTATAAATTTGACATGAGAATGGGGACTCAATTTGTTCCATTTATAGAATTTGAACTTCTTAATAATTAGTAGGAATTTAAATGTTTAGGTCCCATCCCTTGTTCTATTGGAAATTAAAAGGCAAGGGGGGATACTTTCAAGAAAGTTTGGAATTTGGATTGCAAGATACTATTTGACAAAAAACATTTACTTCGTTTTGACTCTATAATTTGGTTATATTCGCATTCAAAATCTGCCTTTATCATGTAAGGTTTATAATCTGAATTTCTATTTTTGTTACATTTATGGTTGCAACTAAAAGTGCTATAATGAACTAAGCTTGATATTATCCTCGTGGCCTAATTAATCGATTTTGGAAGGGTTACCTGATGCTTTGAAGTCGTAGATTTCATGATTAAAGCACATATGGCTTAAAGAGTTTTGCTTTTGATTTTCTTATCAAATTAGCATGCATGAGAAATTGTTTTGAGATAAATAAAAGTTGCTTAAAAGCAATAGAAGTCTTTTATTAATTGGGTGTAAATACATGTGTCTGGTATTTATAGGTTTACAAATACTTTCTATTTCGTTTAACCAAACTTAAATCTCATGGTAAATGTTTTAATGTGCTTGAAGCCCTACTTTTTTAGTTAGCGTTGATATAGATTTGTCAAATTGGGTTCTTTTGGATAATCACATAGAAGACTTCCTTGATGTGAAACAATTTCTAAAGATCTTCTCAAGTTATATAGCCCTTAACTAAGGTTCATAAAAGGTTTGGTAGGAATTGATTTTATGATATGGAATTTATATTGGTTCTTATCAATTTAATGTAAACACCTTACTTTTGGTCAAAATAAACTTCAATTATTATTACTTCCGGAGCTAACGTCATTGACAACTAGTTTTGTTCGCTTTTAAAGTTACATTACCTAAGGGTACTTTGCTACGGAATCAAGTTGTTTGAATACTTGTTTGAGCTACCTTTGGATAAAAATATTTTCAAGAAACCCTTGTCCAACCATATGCTTTTTAATTGGTAAAAATAATGAAAATGGTGAGGTAAAGACTATTTTCATGACATTTAATGATAAGTTAGTGAAATGTATAGTCATGGATGTGTATACACTTAAGTTTAGGTAGGTATGTAATTATATGAACAGTTATGGAAGAGTGAGGAGTTACTCCAGAAACTTTAAGCTTAACCTTGAGATCTAGGGTGGCTTAGTATCCTGTGTGGTACAAGTTAAGTTATGAGAAGATGATTCAGGGATGGTGGTCTAATTCCGGCATGAAGTCTTAGTATGTAAGGCAAGTCACAACACTGTATGATGTTTGTCTAGATAGATTTATGTTGTCATTGGAGTCTAGCTAGCTCAGGATGGCGGTAAGAAAGTACCTGTAAGAGTCTAGACTCCTCACGTACTTGATTAAGTGTTATGTATGATTTTTGGTAAATGATACTTATGTTTAAAACCCCATTTTATGCTAGGTTTTCAGCCAACATAAGTTTAGCAAGGTAAGCAAATATTATAGCTTCTTATGAAATTGAAGTTCTTCATATGGTTTACTATTTCTTTATAGGATTATGGTTTGTGACTCGCCCCATAAATGCACGGGTGTTACAGTCTAGATTAAATATTGTCCTCAGGGGTGAAAGCAATCTACTAAGTTTTGTCCTATTAAAAATGCTATGTAAACTAGTTTTCAATGAGTTATTTTAACTGCACTAATTGGTTTTCCATAATTCAATCGAAGTAAACCATCTAAGGATTTGTTTTACCTAGCAATGAGTTGGTTAATTGGATTTAGCATGCACTCTTTTCTAGTTCGGAAGATTCAAAGGAATCCAATCTAATTTAATTTGATCTTTTCTTCCGACATAAACTAAATTGCCTACACTAATTTGATCATCATTCTTTCAAATGTCCTCGTTTTGTCTAGTAAGTTTTGATAACTCAAGTCATGTCTCAACATGTAACTCTTTTTCAAGTATTACTAAGTCAAGTTGTATCTTATAGGTCCAATAATGAGTTTCTCCTTTCAATACTTCACTCAAATATCTAATGTATGTGAGCAAATCTAGCCAAACTCACTCACATCAATTCAATCACAAGATATATTGAGCATAACAAATAGAAATTCAGGGTCCAACATCAATACTTTGGCAACCTAAATCTCTAGATTAAATTTAACTACTCACTTATGCTCAAATTAAACAAAATCCAAATCAAATAAACAAGAACTCAAAAAGAGATAAAGGGAACAGAAAGCTTAGCAACTATGCGCAACTCCCCGAATGTACATAATTCAATGTTTGCGTTCTCTTCATTAGATTCACCAATTAGAAGTAATAACCCAAATGATCGGGGTGTTACCGTCGTCCAAAAAGGACAAGGCTTCGCTTGTAAATAATAATATAGCAACACTAAACAATGTTTACCATCACAAGGCATTTACACAATCACAACCCATCAAAACCATATATGAATAGTTGTAACATCAAACCATTCAACTATCTCAAAGTTTACACCAAAACATAGTAACTATTATAGAGTATACAGTGCTAAAAGCATCTTAACACTAATACACCACCATCCCATTCAGACTTCCTTGCTCACTTATCACCTTCAGTCGACCAGCCAGCCTAAGGGAAATTCACTGAACATTTGCCTAAAGAAAACATGAAAATATTTCGAACTGTGAGTCGAATCTTAGTATATGCATTCCTGTATTGTTAAATGTTCATGGAAGAACTAGTTAGGCCAGCATTGTAATTCATCTTAATTTAAAATAGGGAATGAGATAAGTATAAAATTGCATTGTCAATTATTATCTGATAGTGAACCCCTAGTAACTGTTACGATTTGAAGATAGGTGTACAGCTGCCAAGACAATCGAGGGACCTGGCCTGAATCTGCGTGCGTAACTGAAGGGAAATGCACTATAACTAATAACTACTGGGGTCACTAATTATGTGATAAACCACTGATTAAATTGATTTGTTGATGTACTTACCAAAACATTATAATTTTTATAAATACGTGCTGATTTCTAAAGATATAGATAATGAACGTACCTGGAACTTTTAATGAAATTTCACTGAGTATGATTACGCACAAAAGGGGGGTGAAATGATAGATTAGGCCCTGATTTTGTCAAAAAAAATATAGCTATAGGAACACATAGTTAGCAAATGTATTTATCTTCATAGTTGATACTTTAGTAAAAGAAAAAGTAAGGGTGTAATAAGGGCTAAAGTAAATTACTCATAACCTAATCTCCCGAACTCCATTTGAGACCTAATTCCTCAATATAGAAAGCGCAAGAAGTTCCGAAAAACTTTCATTCATAGCCCAATGATTTCCACAATAGGTTTCCCAAAATGGGGCTAGAACACAAGTGTGTCAGTTTTCGTCTAACCTGCACAATTCTGGCAAAACGGCCATAATGTTTTCCACAGACCTCAAATTAAGGCGATTCAAAAGGCATTTGAAAGCTTACTCACTGATCAATCTACACACCAAAACGTATAATTTTTGGCTAGGCCGATCATTACCAGTTTATTGGCAACAATCTCCTATTTTTTGTTCTTTCCCAGCCACACTGCCTTGCTTTCTCCTCTCTTTTCACACAAATCCTCATCTAAAATAACTCCTGAAAATCATGTAACAAAGCTTTGGTCCCTCTCATCACCGTATAAAGCCATAATACTCAATTTCACTCCGTAATCATATATATCAAATTCCCAATTCATCTCTTTCTTAAACATTCTCAAAATACATCCATGATTTTATTTAGTTGCATAAATGAACAGAATGATCCTTTATAATCAATTGGAGAACTTTCCGCAATCCACCCTTTTTTAAGAATCACACCAAATCAATTTTTTTCAAGTCAAAGAACATATTCAAGATTCATTTTGCATCAAAATATAATCAAACAACATGTTTAGTGCCAAAATAATTCAAATCATGCATTAATTGCCAAAACCCTAGCTTGTAACGAACTTACTTCCTCTTCATCTCATCCGAGATTAACAAAAAACACCCTCACAAACAATATTAGTAATTAAAACCACTAAATCAAATACAAACAATCCAATAAAAACATACTTCTAACTTTAAGCTTGCATGATCAAGAATAACCCTAAACCCTAACATAATCAACACTCAAATCAACATAAGTAAGAATCAAAATCAAAAATCAAAAGAAACAAGTTTAGGGTTACTCTCTTAGAGCTTGAAAAAAGTAGAGATGGAGGTGATACTTGGTGGTTTTGAGGATTGGGGATCGTGGCTAGTGGTACTAGGGTGTCAAGGGGTCAGAGGCAACCAAGGCTAGCTGGAAGACACCAAGACGCAGCAGCAGTAGCTGAGGAGGGCTGGTCATGGGGTTAGAGAGAGAAAGGAGAGAGATGTGGTTTGAGTTGGTATCATTTTTTTGACTTCTCTAACACACTTGGTTGAATTTTTCTCCTCCAAAAGTAGTTTTTTGCTGACCATGGTTAAGCTTAAATCATTGTAATCAACGAGGTTAACAATGCAAACTTGTTGCACTTCAAATTAGGCTTAAATAAGTTGGGTTCGAAAATAAAACGTCCCGTAACGATAATGTTTTTCCGTAACTCAAAATTAAATTTTTGTAATGTTATGGAAAACAAAATAAGCTACTTAGATTAAACTTGTTAGGCCCTACTATCAATTCTCATAAAATTTTTGTCAAAAACTAAATAAATAAATAAAACCCGAATTGTTAATTGAGGGCCCAAATGAAATTTTTTTTTTTTCCACCTAGATGTTGAAATGCGATAAACAAATATGAGAAAATCATTAACATGAGGGAATTAAATAAATAAACATGATTTAGGGTTGGGCTATGACAGCACTACCCCCTTAAAGAGTTTTGTCCTCGAAAGTTATGAACCTTATCATGGCATGCAAGATTACCTCAAATAAATGTGGTTACTTGGCTTCCATTTCCTCTTCAGTGTCCCAAGTGGCTTCATGGGAGCTATGGTTTGTCCAAAGCACCTTGACTAAAGGCATCTGCTTGTTGTACAGCTGCTTAATCCTGCGATCTAGTATTTGGACTGGACGCTCCTCATATACTAGATCCTCAGTGATTTTTAGAGGTTCAGATACAATGGTGTGGTCCGGATCTGGAATATACTTCCTGAGCTGAGAGATGTCAAACACATTATGCATGTGTATAAGTTCTACCGGCAGATCCAGCCGATATGCTATGGGATTTAATAATTTCATAAGGTCCAATATATCTTGGACTCAATTTGCCTCGTACTCCGAACCTCTTGATGCCTCTGGTTGGCGAAACTTTCGGAAAAACTTCATCGCCTACTTGAAACTCCAGAGGCCTCCTTCTCTTGTCCACATGACTCTTTTGCCGACTCTTGGCAACCCTAATATGTTCTCGAATCATTCTTTTGTTTTAATGGTTTCCCGGATCATTTTGGGACCTATGATCAATGCCTTATTTAAATCACTCCAATACAGCGGGGTTCTACATTTTCTCTCTTTAAAGCCTCAAACGAGGACATTTTGTAGTGGACTAGTAGCTATTGTTATAAGAAAACTCCGCTAACAGTAAGTCGTCTTCCCATTTCCCTTGGAAGTCCAATACATAAGCTCTTAACATCTTCTCTAGAATTTGGTTCACTCTTTTAGTTTGCCCATCTATTTTAGGTGATAAGATCTACTAAAGTTCAATTTGGTCCCAAAGGCTTTTTAAAGTGCTTGCCAAAAATGGGGTTGAAAGCTTTAATCCCTGTCTGATACTATGTCTAAGGGGATCCTCAAATGATTAGCATGTTCCTCTCTATCCTTAGAAAAAATAAGGATGTCATTTATGAATACCACTACAAACTTATCTAGATAGGGTCTGAAGAACCTATTCATAAGATCCATGAAGGCTGCGGGAGCATTGGTGAGGCCAAACAGCGTCACTGTAAACTCATAGGGACCATACCTGACCCTAAACGCAGCAGTCTTAGGGATGTCTTTGGGTTTAATCCTAAGTTGATGGTACGCTGACCTCAAATCAATGTTAGAAAAAACTCCTGCTCCTTGAAGTTGGTCAAATAGTCATCTTTTTGTATCAAAGGGTATTTGTTTTTTATAGAGATCTTATTCAACTCCCTGTAGTTAATACATAACCTTAAGGTTCCATCCTTTTTCTTTATGAACAACACTAGGGCACTCCATGGTGACACACTTGGCCTGATAAATCCCTTCTGTAACAGGTCATCTAATTGAATCTTCAGTTCCTTAAGCAAAGTTGGGGCCATACAACATAGGGTTTTGAAGATCGTTGTGCCCCCATGACTAATTCAATTCCAAAATCAATTTACCTTTGCGGGGGTACTCCTGGTAACTCTTTAGGAAAAACATCCTCAAATTCACACATTTCATGAACATTTTCTACTTTCTCTTCTTTTTTTTGGGTGTCAATTGCATAATTCCAATATCCAATACGCCCCTGACAAGACAACTTACTTGCTTTCATAGTAGAAATCAAGGGACAAGATTTTTCGTCTCTCTACCCATAGAAACATACTTCTCTCGCTTTTTCATCCTTTAAAATAACCTTAAGATCCTCACAACCAATCTTAGCTCCATAAGTATGCAACCAATTCATTCCCAAATTGATATCAAAATTCGATAAATCAAATTGAATCAAATCCACAGGGAATGTGGTTCCACCAATGGTAATAGGAACAAGTTTATAGGAGATGAGGCACTCAATAACAAAATCATTAGGTACCATGATCCTATAATTAGTTTCCATCCTTCTACTCTCTAGCTTCAATTGCATGGTAGATCAAGTGGATATAAATGAATGAGTAGCACCCAAATCAAATAATACAAAAAATGACTTTGAATTTAAAAAGAAAGTTCCAGTGACTACCATACCAGAGGCGGCAGCTCCATTCTTGCTCATGACACATGACCGTCCTACTAATGCAGGCCTTGGTGGTGGGGCCCCTCGGCAAGGTGAGGCCAAGGGTTTTGCTGCACTGTTATCCACCATCTTCAGTCTTCGTGGGTAGGCAGCAATGAGGTGTTTAAGGCCAAGAAGCTATTATATTTCGGCCTAGGTCCAGATGAATACACTCGCATCTCTGAGTGTGAATCAGCCCAAGCTATCTGGAACGCCCTGCAAGTTGCTCATGAAGGTAGGAGTCAAGTTAAACAATCTAGAATTGAGCTACTTATGCGACACTACGAGTTGTTTGATATGGGTGATCGTGAAATCGTGATGGATATGTACACACGATTTACCCACATCACAAACGAATTAAAATCTCTGGGAAAGTCTTTCACCACTGACGAGTTGGTGAGGAAAATCCTCAGAATTTTACCTCGTACGTGGGAGGCCAAAGTAACAGCCATCCAAGAGGCTAAAGACATGAACAAAATCACCCTTGACGAGTTGATTGGTAATCTCCAAACCTATGAACTCCGGAAAAACTCACAACAGAAAGAGGAGCAAAAGAAAGATCGTGGGCTTGCCTTAAAAGTGCATGAGGACACTGACTCTGGCCTTGAAGATGAAGATATGGCCTTAATGTCCAGAAAATTCAAGAAATTCTTCAAAAAGGTCAAGGAGAACAACAAAAGAAAAGAATTCAATAAGTCCAGAAACACCCCTAAAGATCAACCTATAGGGTGTTTCAAGTGCGGCAAACCAGATCACTTAGTCAAAAATTGTCCTCTGCTTCGAGAAGATCAGTTGCCAGAACAACCTCGAAAACAGGGTCGAAAACACCCTGTACACAATCTGGGCAAGCGATTCTCGAAAGCTATGCTGGCTGCTTGGGGAGATTCCTCTGAAGATGAAGGAGAATCTGAAGCTGAAGAAGAGGCTGTAGCACTAATGGCACAAAGTGATTGAGATTCAAGTGATGAATCAACAATCAGCCTCTCAGATCTTAAGAACAAGGTACATGGTCTTAACAAAGCTACTTTAGAAGAACTTCTATATAATGTGTTAGACACCTGTGCTGATCTAAAAAGAGAAGTTCGTGACCTAGAGCTTGAAAATGAAATTCTTAAAAATGAAAAACTTGATTTACATGAAAATATTAACATGCTCAAAGAAAATCTCTTTATAAAAGAAGGAGATTATACTCGAGTGGAAGAAAAACTCTTTGAGGTGGAAGGAATGGTTGAAGACTTGCTCAAAGAGAACAAGAGCTTGCATGTTAATATAGAAAAACTGAAAATCGAACTTGCCACGACCAAGCGTTGGAACAAGTCCTCACAAGCCCTTGATTGGTTAAACACTCACCACAGTCGAAACAAAAAGGGACTTGGACACAAGCCTAAACGGACCGTTTACCCAATACATAGGAAGTATGTGGGATTGCCTGAAAATATCGTTTGCTTTCATTGTGGTAAAACGGGTCATTATAGATATACTTGTCCTATAAGAAAACATGCCAATGAAAAGAATGAAAAGTATGTGAAACAAATCTAGATTAGAAAGGATGAGCTTTACATGTATAAAGGAATGGGACACAAGTGGATCTGGGTTCCCAAAACTAACCCGTGATTTGTTTTGCAGGCTGAAGTGAGAGAAAACAATCTTACGAACAACCCCACAAACACCCTTGAAAACAAGCAGTTGTGGTATGTCGATAGTGGGTGTTCGCGGCATATGACCGGAAAAGAATCAAACTTTCTCTCACTTACAACTTTGAATGGTGGGAGTGTAGCATTTGGAAACGGCAAGTCTGGGACAATTGTCGGTATAGGTAATATTGGTAAAACTCTCTCCCACTCAATTGATAATGTGCACTTAGTTGATGGGTTAAAGCACAATTTGCTAAGTGTGTCCCAACTGTGTGACAAGAACAACCTAGTACTGTTTTCAAAAACACGTTGCTTGGTTGTGAATGACGACATAGGAGATGTTGTGTTGAGGGGGAAGCGATGTCAAAATGTTTATAAAGTTAGTATTTCCACTCTTCCCCAAAATAATATGACTTGTTTAAATGCATTAAATGATGATATAATGCTATGGCACAAGAGACTAGGTCATGCAAGCTTGTCCTTGTTAAATAAACTTGTTTCCAAGGATTTGGTTGTTGGACTACCTTCCATCAAGTATAATGATGACAAGGTATGTGAAGCTTGTGCAAAAGGAAAACAAGTCAGATCTTCTTTAAAATCTAAAAAGTATGTAAGCACTACCCGACCTCTTGAATTATTACACATTGATCTATGTGGTCCCATGAGGATAGCTAGTAGAGGTGGGAAAAGGTATGTGCTTGTAATAGTGGATGATTACTCTCGATTTACTTGGACCCTGTTCTTGGCCTCCAAGGATGAAACTTTTGAGAATTTTATTGCCCTTCTCAAAAAGATTGAAAAGAGAGTAGGACACTCATTGGTTAGCTTGAGGTCTAATCATGGTACTGAATTTGAAAATGCAAGCTTTACAAAATTTTGTAATGAACATGGTGTTGATCAAAACTTCTCAGCCCCAAGAACACCCCAGCAGAATGGGGTGGTTGAATGAAAAAATCGTACCTTAGAAGACATGACTAGAGCAATGCTTATTGCTAGTGGTCTTCCTAAGAACTTTTGGGCAGAAGCCTTGAACACATCATGTTACATTATAAACAGATGCATGATTAGACCCATTTTGAACAAAACTCCTTATGAACTTCTTAAAGGCAGGAAACCCAACATTATGCATCTAAGAACATTTGGTTGTAGATGTTTCGTGCATAACAACGGGAAGAATGCCCTAGGAAAGTTTGACCCTAGGAGTGATGAGGCAATATTTCTTGGTTATTCCTCTCACAGTAAGGCATACAAAGTCTTTAACAAAAGAACCTTGTGTGTTGAGGAAAGTGTGCATGTGTTTTTTGATGAATCTAACTCCTTGAATGAGAGTATTGCACAGGCTTAAGAGTTTGAATTAGGTCTTGTCCAAAAGGAGCTGTTAAATCAAGAAAAACAAGGTGAGAACACCCTGAAGGAAACAGGTACAGAAGCTGTTCCTCAAAGCGATAGTCAAGGTGAGCTCCAAACAGGGGGAAACACCGTTGAACCCTGTTCGGAACCATGTTCTTCAGGAACCAGCTTGCAAACAGGTGCAGAAACAGGATCAGGAGGTGTTCTTGAGCATGATCCTACACACACTTCAGTTAGAACAAAACATGTGGCTGTGGATACAATTAATCCAAGATCATGGAAGCACCATAGTTCGCACCCTCTTGATCAAATCTTGTCAGATATTAATACTGGAGTGCAAACTAGATCTAAACTTAAGAATTTTTGTGCTTTCTATGCTTTTCTTTCTAACATTGAGCCAAAGAGTGTGAATGAAGCTCTTGCAGATTCAGATTGGATTGCGGCTATGCAAGAAGAGGTTCATCAATTTGAAAGAAACAAAGTGTGGCACCTTGTACCTAAACCTACAGACAGAACAATCATTGGAACCAAGTGGGTGTTCCGAAATAAGCTGGATGAGTCAGGAACAGTCACTAGGAACAAGGCAAGGCTGGTGGTTCAAGGGTATAATCAAGAAGAAGGGATTGATTACGAAGAAACCTTTGCACCAGTTGCTAGAATTGAGGCTATTCGAATCTTAATAGCATTTGCAGCTCATATGGAGATCAAGCTATATCAAATGGATGTTAAAAGTGCATTCCTCAATGGATACCTTAAAGAAGAGGTGTATGTCAAACAACCCCCTGGTTTTGAAAATGGTGATTTCCCAAATCATGTTTTTAAACTTGACAAAGCACTTTATGGTTTTGAAACAAGCTCCAAGAGCTTGGTATGAACGGTTGTCAAGCTTTTTACTTGAAAATGATTTTAGAAGAGGCAAGGTAGACAATACCTTGTTTCTGAAATCTAAGGGGGAACATCTATTGATTGTCCAAATATATGTAGATGATATTATATTTGGTGCAACTCATCATGATTTATGCCATGAATTTTCAAATATGATGAGGAGTGAGTTTGAGATGAGCATGATGGGTGAGCTTAACTTTTTCTTAGGCTTACAAATCAAGCAAACTCCAAACGGCACCATGATCCATCAACAAAAGTATATCAAGGAGCTACTTAAGCGTTTTGGGATAGAGTCGGCCAAACCCATAGACACTCCTATTTCTCCTTCAACCAAATTGGTTATGGATGATGGGAGTCCCTCAGTTGAGGAAAAACTCTATAGGGGCATGATTGGGTCACTCTTATACCTAACTGCTAGTAGACCAGATATCGTTTTTAGTGTTGGTTTATGTGCCCGTTTTCAGTCTAGTCCTAAAGAGACTCATCTTAAGGCTGTTAAACGGATACTAAGATATTTAAAGCATACACCTGACTTATCTCTATGGTATCCTAAAGGTTGCAATCTTGATCTTGTTAGATATGCTGATGCTGATTATGCAGGTTTCCTAGTTGATGGAAAGAGTACCTCAGGTATGGCTCACTTTCTTGGACCTTGTTTGGTATCTTGGGCTACCAAGAAGCAACACTCAGTTGCCATGTCCACAGCTGAAGCAGAATATGTGGCGGCAGCCTCATGTTGCGCTCAGTTGTTGTGGATACGACAACAACTCAAGGATTTTTGTGTTGACACTGGATGTATTCCTATTTTTTGTGATAACACAAGTGCTATTAATATTGCCAAAAATCCATGTCAACACAAAAGGACAAAACATATTGACATTCGACATCATTTCCTAAGAGATAATGTGGAAAAAGGCTTAATTGCTATGAATTTTTGCTCAACGGAAAAACAAATTGCTGATATATTCACTAAGGCACTAGCTAGAGATCAATTTGAGAGAAATAGACTGGAACTGGGGTTGGTGAAAACACCCTGAGAACACCTGTTCTCAGAGGTAGATCAAGTTGTCGAAAAACACCCTATAATACCTGTTCTTCTCTCTTGTTTCTAATGTTTGCGGTCTGTGCTTAGCGAAATATGTGTAGTCTGTGTACTCTCTTGATTATGTACTGCTGCCTTGGGAGATGGAGAAAGAGTAATCATGACAAACCTTGGGATGAGAAAAGCATGCTCAAGAACAGGCGGCTCGAACAGGTATGCCTTAATTGTTTTCATTGATTGTTGCCTGCTAAAATTCCAGGTGTTCCCTAGGTAATCCTTCGTGTTAGGTGAGGAGTTTAAAAACTGCCTTGCGTGCGTCTGTCCTCCTCATCTTGCTCTCTCTCTCCTCTATTTTTGCTTTCAAACCCTAGCAAAAAACCTCCCAAAAAACCGAAACTCCTCCTTGCGATAATGGCTCTCAACCCTGTTTCTTGCAACTTGAGTTTACCCTCAATTCCGTCTCCTCCTCGCCTAATTATCCACAAAACCTTCGGGTATCTCACTCAGCTTAACCTCACGAGTGTTGGGCTTGGGTTGAATGATATTCCCTACCCCTTTGGTTGGGAATTAATGGTGTATGTGGGAACAATCCCCTGTCCTATTCCTTCTGCAGCAAGTGCTGATTCTTCGGGTTTCCAAGACCAATTCTTGGAGAACCCAGAAACAATTGTTGGGGATGACTCTGTTCCTCTCGACTCTCAAACTGGAGAGAAGAGGAAAAGGGTGAAGATGGTTGCTAGGCGCTCTCGAACGCCAAGAACAAGACCACAACCAAGGTCTCGCCCCTCTCTAACTCCCTCTTCACCTCCTTCTCAACCTCCTCGCAAGTCTACGAGAATTATCTTCAAATCAACCCCCATAATCTCTAAACCCTCCGTTCCTATTATCGAAGAGATCTCCTCTTCTACTGAAGGGTTCTCGAGTTCTGATTCTGAGGACAACACCTTCAAACAGGGGACACCGGTGTTTTCTGAGTCCTCTGAAGATCAAGCCCTTCCAAAAACAACCACTAAACCTGCTGTGAAGTCCTCTCCAGCAAAACCACCCCTCAAAAGAAAACCAAGAACAGCCCCCCTACCAAAAGTGACTACCTCTGTTCCTGCCTCCAAACGCCCAAGGCAGTCCACTCCCTCTCCTATGTCTGACAAACATGCCAAGTTGCTTAAGCGCAATGTTGTCAGGGGGAAGGTAGTATCTGTCAGTTTCTTTGAGGAACAGGGTCTCGGGGTGTTCTTGACCAAGCTTCGAGCCCAAGGCTGGCTTGAGTTGTTTGCAAACACCCAGTTGGGGTGTTCTGTGCCTGAGTTGGCTGAATTCTACGCCAACTGCAGAGTCACCGAAGGGATGGTGACAAGTTCTGTAAATGGGCAAGGCATCAGGGTCGATGCGCCCATACTTGGGAAAATTCTTGGAGTGCCCTCACAAGGTTTTGCTGTGTATGTGAGGGAAGACAAAACAGCCATGGAACAAGCCAGGCTCCTGGAGGTGTCCAAACGCCTAAGTCACAAACAGGGTCTGAGAACACCCTGCTCTGTCAAAAGGGTGATCTGATTCCTCCCCACCAACTCCTTTTCATGTTCGTCATTAAGAACGTGATTCCAAGGGGTCAAGGGAGAAACTCAGCCGACCTTTTTGATCAGTGCCTGGTCGACTTATTGGATAGGGAGGAACCCATCAATCTTCCAGCAATCATGATTCGCCACATTGGGCGAATTGCGAACACCACGCGGGCTCATGATCTCGGATATGGGTTTCTGCTGACAAGGGTGCTTGAGCACTTTGGCATAGTGCTCACAAGGCGAGTGGAGGCCCAAGCAATCGATGCAATTGGGATTGACACTCTACTCGGGTGTGGTTTTGAGTTTGGGGAAGGGTCCGGTTCCAAATAGGGTCGTCGACCACCTCGACCACCTGTTTCTGAGCAACCATCCACCAAGGTAGAGGCTGTTCTTGAGGACAATGCGCGCCTCAAGGATGCTCTTGCTGAAGAACAAGCCCTCTCTGCTAAGCGTCATGCAGACTTGCTTGCTCTTCTATCCTCCCTTGCTCCTAGTATTCCTCCTCTGCAGACGAAACCACCCCCTGCTCCCTGATTGTATAGGCTGTTTCTGGTTCTGTTTGTGTTGCTGTTTCTGTTCTATTTTTACCTCTGTACTGCTTCGCTCTTTAATGAAATATCCATTTGCAGTTTCTCTTGCTTGTTATTCCTTCTCCTTTATACTTGTTATTATTGCTTTTTAATGATGCCAAAAGGGGGAAGAAAAAGAAGAAAAAGAGGTGATACCTATTGACATTGACAACATGTGAGAACCTGATCTTGACTTACGTGAATCCCTATCAGCATTCATGTTATGGTTGTTTTGTCAATATGGTCACTTGGTTTGTCATCATCAAAAAGGGGGAATTTGTTGAGTTTTTATATTCAAGTTTTGATGATAACAAATCCAAGTGTAAAAATGTGTCCAAGTAGTGTTGCTCCAAACATGATCTGTAAACAGGCCCTAGTCTTTGTAATCTTTACTGTATTAACTGGTTTGCTACATGTGAGAACAAGCCTCTAAAACAGGTTTTTGGGTGATTCTACATTAAGTCAAGAACGCCATCTCACAGTTGGTTGTAAGGCATGTTCACAGCAGCTCTTCTAGCAATGCAAAGAACAACTCCAACAAACAAGGTAGCCTTGATGTTCCCAGCAGCTTCTCTAGCGATGCAAAGAACAACCCCAGCAAACAAGGTAGCCTTGATGTTCACAGCAGCTCTACGGATCTTGGACAAGATTCAAAAGAAGAAGTCTTGGGTATATAGGCTTTATTTATTTAGACTCTTGTTAATATGCCAATATTGAAAAAGCTTTTTAAACATCTCTTGAATCGGTATTTGCGCTAAGTGCTTCAGAACACCAGACTGCGAACAACCCTGCAAACAGGGTGCCTGGGGTGTTTCTGACCTGAAGTGGGCATATCCGATTATCCTTGAAATTATTATTTCGGTTGGCCAAAATCTCCAGAATATTTTCAGATGTTATTCTTCTGGAAAATATATTTCTTGAATATATTATGGGAGATTTGGGAAAATGGATTTTGGGAGATTTGCAAAAATTCAAAGATTTTCTCTGCCCATATCTTCGGATGTGATAAAGTTTTTAAACTGCTAAAAATTTCTGATTGCTTTGCTAAAAGCTTACCCACGGCTATAAGGAGATAAAGGTTATCTCTTAAGATAACAAATTCCTTAGATTTTGGGAAATATTTTATCACTAGCCGTTGGGAGTTTTGTTTTGAAAAATCACCTTCCAAAATTAGATGATTTCCTTTCCTCTCCTTGGTTTTTGACCGTTGGAATTTGTGGTTAAAAACAGCTCAGTTTTCACGAAAACATATACACTGAGACACATACTGAGCTATAGTGAGAAGAAAGCAAAAAGAAATCTTGAAACACAACATTCCCAAAAGGCAAATTTCAAAAGAGGTTTTTCTAGTGAAAAGAATTTCTTAGCTTCACTTGAGAAAAGAAAAACCAGTTCAAGTTGTGTTTAAAGCAAGCTTTCAATATATTGGCATAACAGGAACTTCATTGTACCTTACATCTGCTTAGTCAGAAGCACCCCCTGTAAGGTGTTTGTAACCCTGATCTTGAATCAGAAAAGTGAGTGAGTGGTCCTAAGTCGTGTGGACTTTGGACGTGTCCACTCTGGTGAGATTTGGACGTGGTGTAATCTGCCTTGAGAAGGAGATTACGTGGTTGCAAGTTGTAACAAGGTGTGTTACATTTGTAACGTGTTAAGCCCGGTTTAGTGAAGTGGTTAAATCCTACATGAGGTAGGTCGTGGTTTTTCACACCTCAGTTGGGCTAGAGGTGTTTTCCACGTAAAAATTGTGTGTGCTTTAATTCCGCATTTATCTTGGTGATTTTTGTATTTACAATATCTGAAAACACCCCCTGCAAACAAGTCAACAGGGTGTTCGTCATCTGAGAACAACCTCTGTCAGGGTGTTTGTTACTTATAACGCGAAAATCAGACACCACAATTCACCCCCCCTCTTGTGGAAGTATACTCTAAGATCTAACAACATTAAATAAAACAATTCAATCATTAGAATACCGAAACATATAAGATAAGCATGCCCAATAAATACGTATAATATGGCTCAATTATTATTTAAAACAGAATACAAAGCTTCATTATATCATTTCATAACTGCTTATTTACATACAAAGCTGCCTGTTCATACATGTGATCATCAGAATATACCACATGTAGCTAACTAAGTAAGATCAGTCCTGACTCCTACTTAAAACACTAACTAGCCCGCAGCGCCTAAGTCCATCAGATGCCCAGAAAAGGAATGGACCATGTCATCGTAGTCAGAAGGATTTGGCTAACTATATACAATATCATATACTACACAAAATGCATCTGTCCAATCCGACCATACTATATACATGCGGGGCTCAAAATGTGACCTACTCAAATCAAGATCTGAAACAACCTAACGATCCCTAAATGTATCATAATCTGGGTCAGACTCATCTTTAGGCTCCTTGCCTGAGTCGAAACTGCTATCTGATGCTCCAAACTCTACCTCATCTATCTCTTGATTGACCTGCTGTTATCCCACTTCCTCATCGACCTCCTAATCCATCTGCTGCTCCTCTACTATCTCATCAATCTCTTGGCCAATCTGCTGCTCCTCTACTACCTTATCAATCTCCTGATCCTCCGCCGGATCATCCTCTTCCTCTAAATGACCCTCGAAACCTTCCATGGGCTTGTCATCAAAACTAACTACCATGATCTCTGGTGTATCAGGGATATCCACCACCACATGAGCGTCCCTAGGACTGTCGGGCATCTATGGAGTACTCGGTACAGGCGGCGAGGGTGGTCCTTCTGCTGGTGCAGGTGGGGGATACCCCTTGTGTAAAGGAAAGACGTGCTGAAGAGTCTCCATAGTAATCCCCCTCTGCTCAAACGCCTTGCTCAACATGAACTCCGAAGTGATGGTAGCCCAAGCCCCCTAGGTCCCCCCAACCTGGGTTCCCCGACATCATGAAATGATGATAATGGAACCTAAACTCTACCATGGATCAATCCTGAGTGAGGACCATAATAATCTGTATACACGGACCGTGATGTTGTGAAATTCGGAGAAATGGTCCTGCGCATGAGCTATCATGCTGGCGTACAATAGTGAAATGTAGGCCGCCATAGATGAACCAGACATCATATTAACAGCATAAAGATCCATCTAATAAGGAAATTATAAAAGAGGGGCATGTAAAAGATAAGCAATACACATTTCTAATATTACAAGTCTCTAATAGTACATGATATTCCTTACTAATAACCCTTTTCACCCTCCTATACCTAAGCTTCGTACACCTTATCCCATCAGGAAAATCAAAACCTAGATCTGATACCAAATCTGTAACACCCAGAATGTACATAATTTACTATTTGCATTCTCTTCATTAGTTTCACCAATTAGAAGTAATAACCCAAATGATCGGGGCATTACCATCGTCCAAAAAGGACAAGACTTCGCTTGTAAACAATAATATAGCAATGCTAAACAACTTCTACCATCACAAGGCATTCACACAATCACAACCCATCAAAACCATATATGAACAGTTCTAACATTAAACCATTCAACTATCTCAAAGTTTACACCAACATATAGTAACTCTCATAGAGTGCACAGTTCTAACATCAAAATATTTCATAATACAGTGCTAAAAGCATCTTAACACTGATACACCACCGTTCTATTCAGACTTCTTGCTCACATATCACCTTCAGTCGACCTGCCCGCCTAAGGGCAATTCACTGAACATTTGCCTAAAACAAAAAATGAAAATATTTCAAATTGTGAGCTGAATCTTAGTATATGCATTCCTGTATTGTTAAACATTCATGGAACAACTAGTTGGGCCAGCAATGCAATTCATTTTAATTTAAAATAGGGAATGAGATAAATATAAAACGACATTGTCAATTATTATCTGATAGTGAACCCTTAGTAACTGTTATGATCTAAACATAGGTGTACACCTGCCAAGGCGATCGAGGGACCTGGCTTGAAGCCACGTGGGTAACTGAAGGGCAATGCCCTATAATTGATAACTGCTGGGATCACTAATTATGTGATAAACCACTGATTAAATTGATTCATTGATGTACTTACCAAAACATTATAATTTTAATAAATACATGCTGATTTCTAAAGATATAGACAATGAACGTACCTGGAACTTTTAATGAAATTTCATTAAGTATGATTATGCACAAAAGGGGGTGAAATGATAGATTAGGCCCAGATTTTGTAAAAAAAAATATAGCTAGAGGAGCATGGAGTTAGCAAATGTATTTATTTTCGTAGTTAATACTTTAGTAAAAGAAAAACTAAGGGCGTAATAGGGGCTAAAGTAAATTACTCGTAACCTAATCTGCCAACCTGCATTTGAGACCTAATTCCTCAATATAAAAAGCTTAAGAAGCCCTGAAAAACTTTGATTCACAACACAAAACTTGATTCCCACAATAGGGTTCCTAAGTGGGGCTAGAACACAAGTATGCCAGTTTATGTCTAACCTGCGCAATTCTAGCAAAATAGTCGTAACTCTTTTTCCACAGATCTCATATTAAGGCGATTCAAAAGGCATTGGAAAGCTAACTCACTGATTTATCTACATTTGAAAATGCATAAATTTTGGTTGGGCCGACCATTACCAATTTATTAGCAAAAGTGCCCTGTTCTCTGTCGTTTCCCAGCCACATTGCCTTGCTTTCTCCTCTGTTTTCGCACAAATCCTCATCTAAAATCACTCCTTAAAACCATGTAACATAGCTTTGGTGCCTCTTATCACCATACAATGCCATAATACATAATTTCACTCTATAATCATATATATCAAATTTTCAATTGATCTTTTTCACAAACCCACTCAAAATACATCCATGATCTTATTTAGCTGCATAAATGAACAAAATGATCCTTTATAATCAATGGGTGAAATTTCCACAGTCCACCTTTTTTCCAGAATCACACCAAATAATTTTTTTGAGGTGAAAGAACACATCTAAGATTCATTTTGCGTCAAAACATAATCAAACAACATGCTTAATGCCAAAATAATTCAAACCATGCATTAATGGCCAAAACCCTAGCTTGTAGCCAGCTTATTTCCTCTTCATCTCTGCCAAGGTCACCAAAACACCCTCATAAACATTATTATAGACTAAAACCACTAAATGAAATACAAACAATCCAAGAAAAACATACTTCCAACCTTAAGCTCGCATGATCATGAACGACCCCAAAATGTAACATGATCCAAACTCAATCAACAATTAAAACATCAAAATAACTCTTCTTTCCATCTGAAGAACATGATCAAAACTCAAATCAACATAAATAAGAATCAAAATAAAAAAAATCCAATGAGACAAGCTAAGGGCTACTCACTTTTAGCTTGAAAAAGTAGAGTTGGAGGTGATGCTCGGTGGTTTTGAGGATTGGGGATGGTGCCTAGTGGTACTAGGGTGTTGCGGGTTCAAAGCCAGCCAAGGCTGGCCAGAAAACACCAAGAAGCAGCAACAGTAGCTGAGGGGGGACTGGCCATGGTTAGAGAGAGCAAGGAGAGAGATGTGGTTTGAGTTAGTTCCTTAAAAAGTAGCTTTTTACTAACCATGGTTATGCTTAAATCATGGTAATTACCCAGGTTAATAATGCAAACTTGTTGGCCTTTAAATTAGGCCGAAATATGTTGGTTTCGACAATAAAACACCCCGTGACGTTAATGTTTTTACGTAACTCAAAATTAAATTTTTGTAAGCCACAGAAAACAAAAAAAATCACTTAGATTAAACTTGTTAGGGCCTACTACGAATTCTCCCCAAATTTTTGTTAACAACTAAATAAATAAATAAAACCCAAATTTCTAAGTGAGGGCCAAAATGAATTTTTTTTTCCACGAAGATGATGAAATGCGATAAATAAATATGAGAAAATCATTAACGTGAGGTAATTAAATAAATAAATATGATTTAGGGTTGGGTTATTACACTATGGAGGCTCTTCAATGATCTTTCAATCTTCAAGCTTCCAAATACCAATTCCTTCCCTCAAATCTTCTTTTGCTCCAAAAAAACTAGAAAATTCTAACTATTGAGGGATATGAATGATAGGATGAGTGTATAATATCCATTCTTCAGTCGAAAACACCTTCAAATACCCGAACTTAAGCCTTTTCAGCCACACAATCGAAGGAAAGTCATGAAGCTCGTAGTTATCAGCTCACCACGGTCCGTGGTGAGTGCCACGATCTGACTGTGGTGACCTCTGACCATGAGATCGTCACTCTTTCTTTGCCCAACGGGAAAATGAGGGTCAACACCAGATCAAAAGGGCCTAAAACCTGCAAAATGCACCAAAGAAGCATACCTGAACATAAAATAGGAGAATGAGTTGTAAATCATTAACTTAAACACATAATCCCCTACGAAATGCTATCAAATGATCCTAAAATGAGGCGCATTCTCAATACTTATCAGTTCGAATATTTTGTATTATGTGAAAGCTTTTTCAATCGAAATGACTTATAAAAGGATTTTATAGGTTGTTATGTATTTTGAGTATTGCTTTGGGACAGGAGGTTTATTCACTAAGCTATGGTTACTCATTCCCATTACTTTCCCTTTTTTCCCCAGATCAAAGGAAATGATTCTGACTTGTGACATATGTGTGGAGCCTAATAAGAACTGTGCTTGTTACTGGAGTATGGATTTGCTTCTTTTCGGTCATGGCTTGGTTATGTAACCTTTTTGCTCATGTATGCAAGGCTATGTTAATGTTTGTCTTTTGTAAGACTTATAAAAACTTAAAAAGCTTTGTATATTGGCCTTGAACTGTGAAGGCCCAGTTTTGTACAAGCGGTGTGCATATATTATTTAAATTCCTTAGTTTTTGAATATTAGGCTCAGTGTATGAATAGGTCAAGTGGGGCTCACCATCAAGAGGTTACAACTTGAGCAAACAATCATGACTTTCATTTCTTTAAGTTATGTTTTAATCAGGTTTAAGCAAGTTGCATTATCAGCTTTCACTAGGAGAAGCTATGGTATGTGACATGACCTAATTAGTTGGGGGTATTATAGATATAGGTATAACGTAATATTTAACATTAGGCCATTTTCCACAATGTATAGGGGAAGCATGACAATGAAAGGGTTCTCCCAGTGAATGTTGTTTTGTTTTTAGAGCAATTTGGTGTAACTAAACACCAAACTATGGCATGTAGAAACCTAGTACTCATTGACAAACATCTTGTGATCACTAAATTGTGGGCGCTCGAGTTAGTCACTGAGAGACGGAATATACACAAGCTACCAATCTAGATCCAATTACCTTAGTTAGATGTTAAACATTGGAGTGCTTCTAGCTTGAGTAAAATTGATAGCATGATTGGGAAGTCCTTGAAAATGGACAAAGCTACAAGAAGCAAAGACAAGCTCTATTTTGCTCATATCCTGATGGAATTGCAGATTGTTGGCCCTTCACTAAAGATTATTGATTTTGTTGATGAATGTGATATGGCTCTACTATAAGAGGTCAAAGATGAATGAAAGTCACTGAGATATAGCCACTGTAAGTTTTATGGTCATAAAGAGAAAGACAGTAGGTAAAAGAATGGTGAAGATCTTGAGGCATGGTAATAGAGAAAATGCTAAGCCAGAAGCTCCAATAGTACCCTAGCAGGTTGCTTTAAGTTCTACCCCATATCCTAATGGATTTATTACTATGAAAAATAGATGAATTCCTCCTCTAGTTTTAGTTAGGGAGCATAATTTACCAAAATCCTTTTTATATTTTACAACATGAGTTGGCAAGTGCTGATAGGGAGATGAACATATGTATTGTGGTGGAACCTCCTACATTAAATGAGCAACATCATATGTTCAAACATCCAGGGCCTTAATGGTCCCAAGAAACAAATGGGGATGAATAGTTTTGTTATGAGTGATAAAGTAGGTCTTTTAGCCTTAACTGAAATGAAATTCAGGGATACGAATGTTCTTAGAGACTACAGCTCCATCTTTGTAGGCTAGGGTACCTTTATTTATAATATGCATCACACTAGAGGTCGTGTCTGGGTGCTATGGAGAAAGGAGGATTTCCATAAGATGTTTTAACAAGTTTAGACTAGTATGTGTGCTGTTTAGTCAAAAGACTTGGTGATAACAGAGAAATTATCATGCCTTATATATATGGGTATAATCGAGAGAAGATGAAGGAGACCTTATGGAACAATATTATATGTCTAGCTGAAGGAACACACCTCCCATGGAGCCATCGATGACTTTAATGTTATTTTATTCACACAAGACCGGTTGGGTGAGTCCCTATCACCTTCAATGAAATTAAATATTCCAAGAAATGTCTAGATGAATGTGATAGGGCTGCAAGCACGTGGTGACATTGTAGAAAATCAATGTCATCCCCCACAAGGACTAGATTGATATATTAGGCTTTATCCCATCCAGGTGGGCTAAGCAGATCATTACTTGAGATTGAAATTAAACTAATCAACAATCTAATCAAGGGTTCAGGGCATTAAGAAAAACAAACAATCTCTCAATCAATGTGTCAATCAAGCACTTCTTCCTCAATTAGTTATTTTAAAACCGAATTAAAGTATCACAACTCTCTTTCAAAGTGAAGTGAAATACCTAACCTAACCAATTACCATTTCTCAATGGCTCTCAATTTGTTCAGGTTCATTAAGCATAATGATTACCAAATATGTGGTTTCTCAATCAGTGTGGCTTTCTCAAGACTCAACACGATTAAGTCAAATGCAAGGGTTCTAATATTGAATTTTACATTTCAGTTCTTCATCCAATACCCAAAACATACAAGAAAGTGATCAAATTTCTCATAAGACAATAAACATCTATGATTCGATAAAATAATCCAACAATTGTAAAATAGTCAAAGACATGAACAACAAATCAAGAAACCAACTGTCATTTGCATAAATCAAAAATCAAAAAACAAAATCCTAAGCAAAATTACAAAACATTAATCAAAAATAATAAAAGAGAAAAGAAGAGAAGAGAAAAGAAATTATCAGCCAAGATTGCGCTTGAACCATCATTGTAAACGTGGGATAGAATCCTTTCAAATCTTCACTTCAATTCACTCTCTCTACCTCTAATCTAATCTAAATCATAATCTAGATGATGGATGTTTAAGAGTGGAATGAAATAGGATGGTCGGGATGGGTGGAGAAGTAAAATGGCTTTTTATGGCGAAAATGAAGTCTGCAAAACCGTTCAAACACTTAGAACAAGAATAGTCACAACAAAATCTAGCAAATCCACAGAACCAAGGGCCATCACGGACAGACAGTGGTGGATATTGCCTCGGTCGTTCCCACTAGTTCCTTCTGCCGCCGCTTCTTGGAACCTCTTAAAACGTGGTATTGGCCACGGTTTAGCTGTGTTGGATGCCTTTGGGCCTCTCCTGTTTTCTTCCTTGATTCACAAGGCATCAAAAACCCTCATTTTACTCACATAACATAGTCAGAAAGTCAAAATCTGCAAAAACACTCAGAACAAGCAAAACCAAGCGTAATAGTAGAAAGTAGGGGCATAAGTCGTACAATAAAGCATATTAATCCCCTAAAATGACTCCCAAACACTCACAAAATCCATACAAATATGACATCCATTACTCCTTTATGCTTAAACATTTAAGTCCCCCACGCTTAAGCATTTACTTGTCCTTAAGAAAACACTGGAGAAACAAGAGGAGATGCATTTAGGACTGAAAAATATAACAATCTCCTTAAAGTATTTAAATCCTAGCACGTCACAAGCAAGAATAACAATCAATGGCAACCCTAAAAGAGTGCGTAAGGCATTTTAAAATTAGGAGAAGGAGAAAGTTTTTCAAAAAAGTACAAGGCCTTAACCTCGATATCAAACTTCATCACCCTTAAGGAACCACAAAACACATCGTGTAAGTATAAGGAATTGTAGAGCTAATTGAACCAATAGAACCTCATTTTGGGCAATGTGAATCACTCCCACTCATGTGTTTAAATATAACATGGGTTCACACAAGACTCAATCCAAAGACACAATTTACCATAGGCTTGTCAAGACTCTCAAATTCTCCTCCACTAAAAATGCAATGTGGCCAGGACAATCAAGAAGACTTTACTTGGGTTGTAGTGTGAGCTAGAAGGGTTAAGGGAAGGCAGTGGACAAATACATTTGGGCAAGGTGGAGCTAGATAGCCAAATGACTAAAGGGAAACCAAGAAGACATCTAGAGACCATGATGTTCACCAACTTTCCAAACCTCAACAATACATTGAACATAACCCAATTAATCAGGTAGGAAATGAGTTGACAAAGCAAGGAGCTCAAGCTATTTACATATCCAATTCTAGTCACTTATTCATTCTTTTGTTTATTTGTTTCTTTGTTTTTTTCTTTTTTTTTTCTTTAACATAACTTTTTTTCCCTTTTTTCTCTTTTTGTTTTTCTTCTGGTGAGACATGAAATGAAATTTGCAATAATTGGAAGACATAAGATCAGTAAATATCAACTCACAACCGAATGCATATATACACAACCCAAGCAAGCGGGGGACACAAGTAAATGCTCTACATGATCAATCCCTCAATAAACCAACATAACAAAGCAACCTTAAACTCAATTATCCCCAAACCACCCACTACATAAATGAAATTATGTTTCATAGGCTTACCTTAAAGGTTAGGAACATGTGCTTGGCCAAGGGCTAATATGAAGGGATCACAACAGGAAAAGGATTATAGCTGAAAGGGGCTAGCAGAGGAGAAAAACACGTAACACAAAGTATATGCTATTCATCTATGTGGCGAAAATGACTAACAACAAAGAATGCCTCTATCATATCATCAATTATGCACATGCTAATATGGTTTTGCACAAGAATCTAGGCAAGTTCTAGAGGTCGAACACGGAAGAGCTACACACGTAAAAGAACATGAGACTAAATATAATGACTAGTCCAAATAACGCTCAAAGTCTCATCGGATATCTGCCACAGTTAAAATTAGCTCATAAAATGAAGCTCATATACAAACATTAGTGCTAAGGACTCTAAGGGATAACAAAGTTCTCAATATATTCATAAAAACTTCACAAATTTTTGCAACAAAAGGGATTACACATCAAAAGTTACTCAAGCTCAAGAAAACTATCATGCCTAGAGAAACATCATTGGAGGGCATCACAAACCAATCCACACCATCCCCATATACAATCCTATATGTAAATCTTAATGCAGCTAATGCAAACAAAAAGAAACCTAAAACTACTTGCTCTAACATGTATCCAAACTATAAAAAAAATCAAAATGGAAAATGTTAAAGTACCCTTTCCTCATGCTTAGATAAAGCATTATTATTCAATTTAAAGAAGGAAGAGAAATGGCAAGGGAACACAACATAACGATCTTACTATGTTAGGCGCTTGGGACACCTAAGCTAATGCCTCCTCACAAACGGGGCAAATGCAGTATCAGTCACTCTATCACCACTTTAAGACTTGGCCCGTCAAAATAGATGTTGTTAAAACACACAAGAGCTTATCAAAATCCTACGATCATAATTTACAAAACACAAGGTAAGTGGTAATAACCAAAATCACACCAAAGACAATACGTGTCCTCCTAACCATTTCAATGCCCATAGAAAAATCGGAGGAAGGATTAAAGAACACAGTCAACATGACTTTCTTAGGTAAGGATCAATGGAGGGATCATATCCTCCAAAGTAACCTACGGACACATAATCATCAACATTCCCACCAAGCATACTAACCATGTTGTTCTCATAGCCTAAATTCATGGTAGCATTACAAATCATAGGATTACTAATGGGCACATCAATGTGATATTCAGGGGAATGAAAGGGTAATGAACAAGGATGGGAAGCATGTGAATGATGAAGGGATAGGCAAGGACACTATCACCGAAACCAAGGCTAGGAGATTCCTCATGCATAAACACATCACATGACCCCTCCAAAGGAGTTTTATCTAGATCATACAACTAATCTAAAGTATCTTCTGACTTAAAACTTACATCAACAACACTAATCCTAGCAACAACCCCAAACGGCTTACCCATCTCAAGCCTCGTGGAATGAGCTAAAGGGAATGATGAATCTGGTAAGGTCAGAATAGCACCAATATTGTCCTTGGGTGATGCAAAGGCAAGTTGAGCACAACATATGTAATAAGGACACGAATTTGCATCATAGTCAAAAGAATTACACAAATCACACCAAAAAGTAGTATAGCAAGATCTAGCATAGAATGCAGAAGGATCGAAAAATTAATATCTAGAAAAACAATTAGCCTTCTTAAATTCAAATGAATTAGACACAATCCACTCAACAAAATACCATGCCTTATGAATGAGTTTAACAGGAAAACCCCAATACTCTAAAAGAGTACGGGTTTCACTACTCACATCCTCATCAACAATGTTCAAAATTTTCCATATACCCACAAAATAACCACTTTGACCAAGAAAAATATGCAAAAGCTTAAAATGCCGCAAAAATAGCTCATGCTCGAATTGAGGGAAATAGAAAATTACCATCGTTTTTTTTTCTTTAATTTTTTTATAAATTTCAATTTTTAGGGGATTTCTTCAAAGAAAAACAAAATGCTTAGTCAAACCTATCATGAAAAACCAAATACTCAACACTAGTCCCCAGTATGGCGCTAAAAACTGGGTAGGACCGCAAGTGCATGGTGGGTGTTGTCCCCTAAAGGGACTAAGTTGATCTATTGGGTTTTATCCCCTCGAGGTACGCTAAGTCGATCATTACTTGAGATTGAAATTAAACTAATCAACTATCCAATCTAATGGAGAAATAATCAAGAATTAAGCAAAACAAGCAATCTCTCAATCCATGTATCAATCAAGCACTTCTTCCTCAATTGCTTATTTTAAAAACTGATAATCAAAGCATCACAACTTTCATTCAAGGTGAAGTGAAATACCTAAATCTAACCAATTACCATTTCTAAAAGGCTCTCAATTTGTTTAGGTTTATTAAGCATGCGATTATCAAATTTGTGGTTTCTCAATTGGTGTGAATTTCTCAAAACTCCACACAATCAAGTCAAATTCTAGAGTTCTAGTATTGAATTTCACCCTTAGTTCTTCATGCATTGCCTAAAACTCGCAAAAAAGTGATCACATTTCTTACAAGGCCATAAACTTCTAAGATTCAACAAAGCAATCCAACTATTAAAAAATAGTCAAAGACATGAACAACAAATCAAGAAGTTAACGGTTATTTGCATAAATCCAAAATCAAAATAACAAAATCCTAATCAAAATTGCAAAACACAAATGTGAAATGAGAAAAGAGAAGAGAAGAGAAGAGACAAGAAATGCACAGCCATGATGGCACTTGAACCATCGTTGAAAAATGGGGATGGAATCCTTGCACATCTTTACTTCACTTCACTCTCTCTTCCTCTAATCCAATCTAAATCCTAATCTAGATGATGGATGTTGAAGAGTCGAATGGAATGCAATGGTGGGGTTGGGTGGAGCAGTAAAATGGCTTTTTACGATAGAAATGAAGTCTCCAAAACCGTCCAAACACTTAACAACATGAACACCAAGGACGAAATCTAGAAAATCCAATGAAACAAGGGCCACCATGGACAGTGGGGCTGATGGACTCTGCCTCAGCTGTTCTCACTTGCTTCTTATGTCGGTTCTTCTTGGAACCTCCAGAATAGTGGAACTGGCTACTGTTTAGCCGTGGTGGGTGTCTTGAGGCCTCTTTTGCTATCTTCTTTGATCCACAAGGCCTTAAAAATCCTCATTCTGCTCACATAACATGGCACACAAAGTCAAAATTAACAGAAACTCGCAAAACATGCAAAACCAAGCGTCATAGTAGAAATAAGGGCATAAATTGTATAATAAAGAATATTAATCCCCTAAAATGACTCACAACACTCATAAAATCCATGCAAATATAACAATCATCACTTTCCCACACTTAAATCTTTAATTGTCCTCAAGCAAACACTAGAGAAAACCAATAGGAAGAGATGTACCTAAGACTCAAAAACATAACAACCTCCTTAAATTAGGTAAGTCATAGCACATCACAAGCAAGAATAACAATTAATGGTAACCCCAAATAACACGTAAGGAATTTAAAAATTAGGAGAAGGAGAAGGTTTTCTAAAAAGAAAGAGACCCCGACCTCGATATCAAATTTCCTTAAAGTAGGTAACCCCACCTCACGTGCTTGCTCCCTCACAACCAACCTATTATGTACCACTTTCCTTGGTTTTTCCTTGATTGTATTCTCACCTGGTTTTAAGCTTTTGCTCTTGAATTGAGTTTTAGGTTGAACCCCTGGGACATACATCAAATTTGCTATCAGAGCAGGTTTCATCTTGGCCTGAAACCAACCCCCACATGCCCCAAAGCCACCCAAACACATTCCCAAACACAAACCAAAAAACTGGCTGTTTTCAGCCTTGCCAGGCAGAAAAGTAGCACGAGCAACCTGTGCCATCAAGCACGATCGTGGCACCCCTGTTCGATGTTATTTCACTTCCTAAAGACACCTACTTAGAGCATGAGTGCTACAAGCATGACCTTGGAACAAAGATTTGATGCACTAATTAGACAGCATGAGTTGCTATTTGAAGAAAGCCTAGTCCTGTCAAGTAAACCTAACCCTGCCCCCCACGAACATTTAAAGGTGTTCTAAGTGTCAAGGTCTTTGTCACACACCCTCGGACCGCCCCAACGAGGAAATAATCACCTTGGTCGAATGGGAGGTAGCAGTGGAGGAAGAAAATGAGGAGAAAAATGAAGATGAACGTGATCACAAACTTGAGGAAACTCAAGAGAACGTCATGGAAGAGGCTTGAGAAGAAGAACTCTTGGTTTTGAGAAGAGTTCCAAGCCAACCAAAGGGAGTGAAAGATGAACCACCAAACCATTCCCCCACTTCACGCATACACTTAAACGAACCTTCTGTCAATTCATTCCAGAACCATTACTAGGAGCTCCTAATTCTGAATTAAGAGCATTTCAAGAAGTTGTTCAAAGTATGTCTGAAGAGTGCCCTACAAACACACTTCCAATCAGCAACGTGAAAGAAAAGAAAATAGTCTCTAAGTTCGAGAGAGACTTGTTTTCATGGCTGATTTTATTTCACCGAGAATTGAAGCAAGAACAGGAGGTAATTACCTAATCGGATTTGTGGACAAATCTTTTTTAACAAGGGGAGGATGATGGAGATCCCTCCATGCCCCTTGATTTAAAGAACCAAATCAAGCTAGGTAATTTCACTTTGCCACCTAAAGGATGAAAAAATCAATCTTATTTTGTTTAAGAATTAAAACAGCGGGCCATGGTTTGCTTCCAGCAGCAAACCTGGTTTTTGAGAGGTTAACTACTAAAACGTTGTTAAGGTTTAAGTCCAATAGTTTGCAGTAGGATTGAAGTTCAGGAATTCAACTCTCCAATAAATCAAGTTTCATCCCATTTGGACTTCATTTACCCTCTCAAATGAGCTAATTAGACATAGATATATAAACTGCCAGTTCGACCGAAATATACCCGATTTTGGGTATGTGACTTCTTAAGCTTAATGTTGGTTTAAGTCTTGGATTTTTACCTTTTTGGAATCCCCAAGATGTCTACTTTCAGGTCCAAGCATTGAATTCCAATCATACCAAAAAGAACACGAGAGATCAAGTCATTTTGTCAAACCTACCAGTTTTGGTCTAAAACTGTACGGTTAAATGTTTTAGTAGAGTTAACCTACTTAAACATGGTTTAAGCTTGATTTTTTTGTTGGGTGGGTTTGTAAACACCCTAATGTTTCACCCCATGGCCTGAAAACAAAATCAAACTCACTTTTGGTTGGGTTTACAGAAGTTAGAAAACCGGCCAGAAATCTTCCAAGAACTGGTTCAGTAGCACGGTTGGAGTTTTCCTTGTCCAAAGGGTTTCCTCCCTTCCAATGCTGCGTGGCACATGTCCCAAGGCTCTTTAGATGGCCAATGATTAGCTACAAAAAGAGATTCTCTTGAAAACAACGTCCAATGGCAAGCAAAGGTAGCAAAGGATCTTCTTGAAGGTCATAGGTTAGCCAAAAATGAGGAATCACTTTATAGCTGGCCAATCACATTTCTTTGCTAGATAAGCTGATTGCATTAGTTCTAAATAAGCATGGTTATGTTTTAAACATCTTGTATTAGCTTTATTTAATGTTTTGAATGTAATTTGTTTAACTTAAAACTAGGTTAGTACACGGTTAGCACTAACCGTGTGGATTAGCTTAAGTTAATACCTTTCCTCACTAGGAGGGTAAGGTCTAGGTGTGTGTTAGCTAGCTTGCTTGCTTACTTGACTTGTATTTAGGCATATGCACGCCCATGTGTAAGGGATATCAACTATATTTGAATCAAACAAAAGTTGAGAGCATTTGTTGCTTTCGTGCTTTTGCACACACAAACACTAAACTTGCTTGTCCTTAACTAGGTCGGTTATCGTCGTGTTCAGGTGTAGTATTAAACTTGTTTAAGTGGTGTTTCTGTATCTTAGTCAAGTTTAGGGGCCCCAAACTTTAGTTTGGTGGTGTTTCCGTATCCAAACAAGGGTTTAGCTCTATCCATCTACCTTGATAATCCTCATGGGTTTCAAGTGAACTTTGCTAGTTTTCCGTTTGCAAGCCATATATTATTGATTTCTAGCTTGAGTTTTCATTGAATCCTTTGAAGATACATCAAGTTCCATTTCTTTTCTCATTTAGAATCCTTTGATTCTAAAGCCCATCCCACCACCCATGTTTGCTGGCTCACAACCAGCCTATTACGTATCACGTTCCTTGGGTTTTACGTGATTGTATTCTCTCTTGATTTTAAGCTTTTGCTCTTGAAGTGAGTTTTAGGTTGGACCCTTGGGACATACATCAAGTTTTGTATCAGAGCAGGTTTCATCTTGGCCTGAAACCAACCCCCACACTCCCCAAAGCCACCTAAACACATTCCCAAACACAAACCACAAAACCAGCGGTTTTCGGCCGTGCCAGGCAGAAAAGTAGCACGGGCAACCCGTGCCAACAAGCACGACCGTGCCACCCCTATTCCGTGTTATTTCACTTCCTTAAGACACCTAGTTCAAGCATGAGTGCTACAAGCATGACCTTGGAAGAAGGATTTGATGCACTAATTAGACAGCACGAGTTGCTATTTAATGAAAGCCTAGTCCTGTCAAGTAAACCTAACCCTGCCCCCACGAACATTAAAAGGTGTTCTAAGTGCCAAGGTCTTTGTCACACACCCTCGGACCGCCCCAACAAGGAAATAATCACCTTGGTCGAAGTGGAGGGAGCTGTGGAGGAAGAAAATTAGGAGAAAAATGAAGGTGAACATGATCATAAACTTGAGGAAACTCAAGACAAGGTCGTGGAAGAGGCTAGAAAAGGCGAACTCTTGGTTTTGAGAAGAGTTCCAAGCCAACCAAGGGAGTGAAAGATGAACCACCAAACCTTTCCCCCACTCCACCCATATCCCAAACACTCAAACAAACCTTCTGTCAATTCATTCCAGAACCGTTACTAGAAGCTCCTAATTCTGAATTAAAAGCATTTGAAGAAGTGGTTCAAAGTAAGTCCAAAG
Organism: Selenicereus undatus; assembly: GCA_017589665.1. Lineage (NCBI taxonomy): Eukaryota > Viridiplantae > Streptophyta > Magnoliopsida > Caryophyllales > Cactaceae > Selenicereus > Selenicereus undatus. Next base: position 60,227,605 of record JACYFF010031955.1, read on the forward strand.
AGTCCACTACAAACACACTTCCAATTGGCAAGGGGAAAGAAAAGGAAACAGTCTCGAAGTTCAAGAGAGACTTGTTTTCGTGGCTCATTTTATTTCACCGAGAATTGAAGCAAGAAGAGGAGGTAATTACCGAATTGAATTTGTGGACAAATCTTCTTTAACAATGGGAGGATGGTGGAGATCCCTCCATGACCCTTGATTTAAATAAGCAAATCAAGCTAGGTGATTTGATTTTGCTACCTAAAGGATGAAAAAATCAACCTTATTTTGTTTAAGAATTAAAACAGCAAGTCATGGTTTGCTTCCAGCAGCAAACCCGATTTTCGAGAGCTTAATTACTAAAACGTCTTCAAGGTTTAAGTCCAATAGTTTGCATTAGGAATGAAGTTCACGAAGTCAAAGTTCCAAAAAATCAAGTTTCATCCCATTTGGACTTCATTTACCCTCTCAAATTAGCCAATAAAATGAAGATATATAAACTGCCAGTTCGACCAAAATATACCCGGTTTTGGGATGTGATTTCTTAAGCTTAATGGCAGTTTAATTCTTTGATTTTTACCTTTTTGGTATTGCCAAGATGTCTACTTTCAGGTCCAAGCATTGAATTATAATCATACCCAAAGGAACTAAAGAGATCAAGTCATTTTGTCAAACCTGCCAGTTTTGGTCTAAAACTGAATGGTTAAATGTTTTAGTAGAGTTAAGCTACTTAAACATGGTTTAAGCTTGATTTCTTTGTTGGGTGGGTTTGTACACACCCTAAGGTTTCAGCCCACGGCCTGAAAACAAAATCATGCTCACTTTTCATTGGGTTTACAGAAGTTAGAAAACCGGTCAGAAAACTGCCAAGAACCGATTCAACAGCACGGTTGGAGTTTTCCTTGTCCAAAGGGTTTCCTCCCTTCCAATGCTGAGTGGCACACGTCCCAAGGCTCTCTAGATGGCCAATGATCAACTGCAAAAAGCGATTCTACTGAAAACAACGTCCAATGGCAAGCAAAGGCACGAAAGGATCTTCTTCAACCCCATTGGTTAGCCAAAAATGAGAAATCTATTTACGCCTGGCCAATCACATTTCTTTGCTAGATAAGCCAATTGCATTAGTTCTAAATAAGCATGGTTATGTTGTAAACATCTTGTATTAGCTTTATTGAATGTTTTGAATGTTAAATCTAGGTTAGTACACGGTTAGCACTAACCGTGTGGATTAGCTTAAGTTAATACCTTTCCTCACTAAGAGGGTAAGGTCTAGCTGTGTGTTAGCTAGCTAGCTTGCCTGCTTGACTTGTATTTAGGCATATGCACACCCATATGTAAGGGATATCAACCAGATTTGAATCAAACACAAGTTGAAAGCATTTGTTGCTTTCGTGCTCTTGCAAAAACATACACTAAACTTGTTTATCATTAACTAGGTCGGTTATGGTGGTGTTCAGGTATCGTCTTAAACTTGTTGAAGTGGTGTTTCTGTATCTTAATGAAGTTTAGGGGCCCCAAACTTTAGTTTGGTGGTGTTTTCGTATCCAAACAAGGGTTTAGCTCTATCCATCTACCTTGATAATCGTCATGGGTTTCAAGTGAACTTTGCTAGTTTTCCGTTTGCAAGCCATGTATTACTGATTTCTAGCTTGAGTTTTCATTGAATCCTTTGAAGATACATCAAGTTGCTTTTTTGTTCTCATTTACAATCCTTTGATTCTAAATCCCATCCCACCTCACGTGCTTGCTACCTCACAACAACCCTATTACGTACCACTTTCCTTGGTTTTTCCTTGATTGTATTCTCTCTTGGTTTTAAGCTTTTGCTCTTGAATTGAGTTTTGGGTTGGACCCTTGGGACATAAGTCAACTTTGGTATCAGAGCAGGTTTCATCTTGGCCTGAAACCAACCCCCACACGCCCCAAAGCCACCCAAACACATTCCCAAACACAAACCACGAAACCGACTGTTTTCAGCCGTGCTAGGCAGAAAAGTAGCATGGGCAACCCGTGCCATCCAGCACGGCCGTGCCACCCCAATTCGGTGTTATTTCACTTCCTTAAGACACCTAGTTCAAGCTTGAGTGCTGCAAGCATGACCTTGGATCAAAGATTTGATGCACTAATTAGACAGCATGAGTTGCTATTTGAAGAAAGCTTAGTCCTGTCAAGTAAACCTAACCCTGTCCCTGCGAACATTAAAAGGTGTTCTAAGTGTCAAGGTCCTTGTCACACACCCTCAGACCGCCCAAATAAGGAAATAATCACCTTGGCCGAAAGGGAGGAAGCAGTGGAGGAAGAAAATGAGGAGAAAAATGAAGATGAACGTGATCACAAACTTGAGGAAACTCAAGAAAAGGTCGTGGAAAAGGCTTGAGAAGAAGAACTCTTGGTTTTGAGAAGACTTCCAAGCCAACCAAAGGGAGTGCAAGATGAACCACCAAACCTTTCCCCCACACCACCCATATCCCAAACACTCAAACAAACCTTCTGCCAATTCATTCCAGAACTGTTACTAGAAGCTCCTAATTCTGAATTAAGAGAATTTGAAGAAGTGGTTCAAAGTAAGTCCGAAGAGCCCCCTACAAACACACTTCCAACCAGCAAGTTGAAAGAAAAGAAAAGAGTCTCTAAGTTCGAGAGAGACTTGTTTTCATGGATGATTTTATTGCACCGAGAATTGAAGCAAGAAGTGGAGGCAATTACCTAATCGGATTTGTGGACAAATCTTTTTTAACAACAGGAGGGTGATGGAGATCCCTCTATGCCCCTTGATTTGAAGAAGCAAATCAGGCAGGGTAATTTCATTTTGCTACCTAAAGGATGAAAAAATCATCCTTATTTTGTTTAAGAATTAAAACAGCAGGTCATGGTTTGCTTCCAGCAGCAAACATGGTTTTTGAGAGGTTAATTAGTAAAATGTCTTTAAGGTTTAAGTCCAATAGTTTGCATTAGAATTGAAGTTCACGAAGTCGACTTTCCAAAAAATCAAGTTTCATCCCATTTGGACTTCATTTGCCCTCTGAAATGAGCCAATAAAACTAAGATATATGAACTGCCAATTCGACCAAAACATACCTTGTTTTGGGTATGTGATTTCTTAAGGTAATGGTGGTTTAAGTCATGGATTTTTACTTTCTTGGAATCCGCAAGATGTCTACTTTCTGGTCCAAGCATTGAATTCCAATCATACCTAAAGGAACCAAAGAGATCAAGTCATTTTGTCAAACCTGCTAGTTTTGGTCTAAAACTGCATGGTTAAATGTTTTAGTAGACTTAACCTGCTTAAACATGGTTTAACCTTGATTTCTTTGCTGGGTGGGTTTGTACACACCCTAAGGTTTCACCCCATGGCTTGAAAATAAAATCATGATCACTTTTGGTTGGGTTTCCAGAAGTTAGAAAACCGGCCAGAAAACTGCCAAGAACCGGTTCAGCAGCACGATTGGAGTTTTCCTTGTCCAAAGGGTTTCCTCCGTTCCAATGTTGAGTGGAACACGTCCCAAGGCTCTCTAGATGGCCAATGATCAGCTGCAAAAAGAGATTCTCCTGAAAACAATGTCCAATGGCAAGCAATGGCAGGAAAGGATCTTCTTGAAGCTCATTGTTTAGCCAAAAATGAGAAATTAGTTTACGGCTGGCCAATCACATTTCTTTGCTAGATACGCTGATTGCTTTAGTTCTAAATAAGAATTGTTATTTTGTAAACATCTTGTATTAGCTTTATTTATTGTTTTGAATGTAATTTGTTTAAGTTAAAACTAGGTTAGTACACGGTTAGCACTAACCATGTGGATTAGCTTAAGTTAATACCTTTCCTCACTAGCAGGGTAAGGTCTGGGTGTGTGTTAGCTAGCTAGCTAGCTTGCTTAACTTGTATTTAGGCATATGCATGCCCATATGTAAGGGATATCAACCAGATTTGAATCAAACACAAGTTGAGAGCATTTGTTGCTTTCATGCTTTTGCACACACAAACGCTAAACTTGCTTATCCTTAACTAGATCGGTTATGGTAGTGTTCAGGTGTAGTCTTATAATTGTTTAAGTGGTGTTTCTGTATCTTAATCAAGTTTAGGGGTCCCAACCTTTAGTTTGGTGGTGTTTCCGTATCCAAACAAGGGTTTAGCTCTATCCATCTACCTTGATAATCCTCATGGGTTTCAAGTGAACTTTGCTAGTTTTCCGTTTGCAAGCCGTGTATTACTGATTTCTAGCTTGAGTTTTCATTGAATCCTTTGAACATACATCAAATTCCTTTTTCTTTTCTCATTTAGAATCCTTTGATTCTAAATCCCATCCCATTTCACGTGCTTGCTGCTTCACAACCAGCCTATTATGTACCACTTTCCTTGGTTTTTCCTTGATTGTATTGTCTCTAGGTTTTAAGCTTTTGCTCTTGAATTGATTTTTAGGTTGGGCCCTTGGGACATACATCAACTTTGGTCTCAAAGAAGGTTTCATCTTCGGTTGAAACCAACCCCCACACGCCCCAAAGCCACCATATCACAATCCACCAAACCGGTTGCCTTCAGCCGTGCAAGGCAGGAAAGTTGCATGGGCACCCCGTGCCCTCAAGCACGACCGTGCCACCCCTATTCGGTGTTGTTTCACTTCCTTAAGACACCTAGTTCAAGCATGAGTGCTACAAGCATGACCTGGGAAGAAAGATTTGATGCACTAATTAGAGAGCATGAGTTGCTATTTGAAGAAAGCCTACTCCCGTCAAGTAAACCTAACCCTGCCCCTGCGAACATTAAATTGTGTTCTAAGGGTCAAGGTCTTTGTCACACACCCTTGGACCACCCCAACAAGGAAATAATCACCTTGGCCGAATGGGAGGCAGCAATGGAGGAAGAAAATGAGGAGAAAAATAAAGATGAACGTGATCATTAACTTGAGGAAACTCAAGAGAAGGTCGTGGAAGAGGCTAGAGAAGAAGAAATTTTGGTTTTGAGAAGAGTTCGAAGCCAACCAAAGGGAGTGCAAGACGAACCACCAAACCTTTCCCCCACTCCACCCGTATCCCAAACACTCAAACAAACCTTCTGTCAATTCGTTCCAGAACCATTACTAGAAGCTCCTAATTCTGAATTAACAGCATTTGAAGAAGTGGTTCAAAGCAAGTTCGAAGAGTCCCCTACAAACAGACTTCCAATCATCAAGGGGAAAGAAAAGAAAAGAGTCTCTAAGCTCAAGGGAGACTTTTTTTCATGGTTCATTTTATTTCAGCTAGCATTGAAGCAAGAAGAAGAGGTAATTACCTAATCCAGTTTGTGGACAAATCTTTTTTAATAAGCGGAGCGTGACAGAGGTCCCTTCATGCCCCTTGACTTAAAGAAGCAATTCAAGCTAGGTAATTTCATTTTGCTAGCTAAAGGGTGAATAAATCATCCTTATTTTGTTTAAAACCTAAAACAGTAGGTCATGGTTTGCTTCTAGTAGCAAACCCGATTTTTGAGAGGTTAATTACTTAAACCTTTTTAAGGTTTAAGTCAATAGTTTGCATTAGGATTGAAGTTCACGAAGCCAGCTTTCCAAAAAATCAAGTTTCATCCCATTTGGACTTCATTTACCCTCTCAAATTTGCCAATAAATCCAAGATATATAAACTTCCAGTTCAACTAGAATATACCCGGTTTTGGGTATGTGAATTCTTAAGCTTAAAGATGGTTTAAGTCTTAGATTTTTACCTTTTTGGAATCCACAAGATGTCTAATTTTAGGTCCAAAAATTGAATTCCAATCATACCCAAAGGAACCAAACAGATCAAGTCATTTTGTCAAACCTGCCAGTTATGGTTCAAAACTGCACGGTTAAATGTTTTAGAAGAGTTAACCAACTTAAACATGGTTTAAAATTGATTTCTTTGTTGGGCGGGGGGGGGGGGGGTTTACACACCCTAAGGTTTCCCTCCATGGCCTGAAAACAAAATCATGCTCGCTTTTGGTTGGGTTTACAGAAGTTACACTATGAGCCAGAAAACTGCCAAGAACCTGTTCAGTAGCACGGTTGGAGTTTTCCTTCTCCATAGGGTTTCCTCTCTTCCAATGCTGAGTGAAACACATCCCAAGGCTCTCTAGATGGCCAATGATCAGCTGCAAAAAGAGATTCTCCAGAAAATCACGCCCAGTGGCACGCAAAGGCAGCAAAGGATCTTCTTGAAGCTCATTGGTTAGCCAAAAACGAGAAATCAGTTTACGGCTGGCCAATCACATTTCTTTGCTAGATAACCTGATTGCATTAGTTCTAAATAAGAATGGTTATTTTACAAACATCTTGTATTAGCTTTCTTTAATGTTTTTAATGTAATTTGTTTAAGTTAAAACTAGTTTAGTACACGGTTAGCACTAACCGTGTGGATTAGCATAGGTTAATACCTTTCCTCACTAGGAGGGTAAGGTCTAGGTGTGTGTTAGCTAGCTTGCATGCTTGCTTGACTTGTATTTAGGCATATGCACGACCATATGTAAGGGATATCAACCAGATTTGAATCAAACACAAGTTGAGAGCATTTGTTGCTTTCGTGCTTTTGCACACAAAAACACTAAACTTGCTTATCCTTAACTAGGTCGGTTATGGTGGTGTTCAAGTATAGTCTTAAACTTGTTTAAGTGGTGTTTCTATATCTTAATCAAGTTTAGGGGCCCCAAAATTTAGTTTGGTGGTGTTTTCGTATCCAAACAAGGGTTTAGCTCTATCCATCTACCTTGATAATCCTCATGGGTTTCAAGTGAACTTTGCTAGTTTTCTGTTTGCAAGCCGTGTATTTCTGATTTCTAGCTTGAGTTTTCATTGAATCCTCTGCAGATACATCAAGTTCCTTTTCTTTTCTCATTTAGAATCTGTTGATTCTAAATCCCATCCCAGCTCACGTGCTTGCTGCTTCACAACCAACCTATTGTGTACCACTTTCCTTGCTTTTCCTTGATTGTATTCTCTCTTGGGTTTAAGCTTTTGCTCTTGAATTGAGTTTTAGGTTGGACCCTTGGGAGATACATCAACTTTGGTCTAAAAGAAGGTTTCATCTTTGCCTAAAACCAACCCCCACAAGCCCCAAAGCCACCATAACACAAACCACAAAACCGACTGTCTTCAACCGTGCCAGGGCGAAAAGTTAAACGGGCACCCTGTGCCGTTAAGCACGATCATGCCACCCCTATTCGGTGTTGTTTCACTTTCTTAAGACACCTAGTTCAAGCAAGAGTGCTACAAGCATGACCTTGGAAGAAAGATTTGATGCACTAATTAGACAGCATGAGTTGCTATTTGAAGAAAGCCTAGTCCTGTCATGTAAACCTAGCCCTGCCCCTGCGAACATTAAATGGTGTTCTAAATGTCGAGGTCTTTGTCACACACCGTCGGACCGCCCCAACAAGGAAAAAATCACCTTGGCCGAATGGGAGGCAGCATTGGAGGAAGAAAATGAGGAGAAAAATAAAGATGAACGTGATCACAAACTTGAGGAAACTAAAGAGAAGGTCGTGGAAGAGGCTAGAGAAGAAGAACTTTTGGTTTTGAGAAGAGTTCCAACCCAACCAAAGGGAGTGAAAGACGAACCACCAAACCTTTCCCACACTCCACCCATATCCCAAACACTCAAACAAACCTTCTGCCAATTCATTCCAGAACCATTACTAGAAGCTCCTGATTCTGAATTAAGAGCATTTGAAGAAGTGGTTCAAAGCAAGTCTGAAGAGTCCCCTACAAACACACTTCCAATCAGCAAGGTGAAAGAAAAGAAAAGACTCTCCAAGTTCAAGGGAGACCTGTTTTCATGGCTGATTTTATTTCACTGAGAATTGAAGCAAGAAGAGGAGGTAATTACCTAATTGGATTTGTGGACAAATCTTTTTTAACAACGGGAGTATGGTGGATATCCCTCCATGCCCCTTGATTTAAGCAAGCACATCAAGCCAGGTAATTTCGTTCTGCTACCTAAACGATGAAAAAATAATCCTTACTTTGTTTAAGAATTGAAACAGTAGGTCATGGTTTGCTTGTAGCAGCAAACCTGGTTTTTGAGAGGTTAATTACAAAAATGTCTTTAAGGTTTAAGTCCAATAGTTTACATTAGGATTAAAGTTCACGATGTCAACTTTCCAAAAAACCAAGTTTCATCCCATTTGAACTTCATTTACCCTCTCAAATGAGTCAATAAAACCAAGATATATAAATTGCCAGTTCGACCAAAATATACCCGATTTTGGGTAAGTGATTTCTTCAGCTTATTGGTGGTTTAAGTCTTGGATTTGTACCTTTTTGGAATCGCCAAGATGTCTACTTTCAGGTCCAAGCATTGAATTCCAATCATACCCAAAGGAACCAAAGAGATCAAGTCATTTTGTCAAACCTGCCAGTTTTGGTCTAAAATTACACGGTTAAATATTTTAGTAGAGTTAAGCTACTTAAACATGGTTTAAGCTTGATTTCTTTTTTGGGTGGGTTTGTGCAGACCCTAAGGTTTCAGCCCACGGCCTGAAAACAAAATCATGCTCACTTTTCATTGGGTTTACAGAAGTTAGAAAATCGGCCAGAAAACTGCCAAGATACATCAAATTACTTTTTCTTTTCTCATTTAGAATCCTTTGATTCTAAATCCCATCCCATCTCACGTGCTTGCTGCTTCACAACCAGCCTATGATGTACCACTTTCCTTGGTTTTTCCTTGATTGTATTGTCTCCTGGTTTTAAGCTTTTGCTCTTGAATTGATTTTTAGGTTGGCCCCTTGGGACATACATCAACTTTGGTATCAAAGAAGGTTTCATCTTCGGTTGAAACCAACCCCCACAAGCCCCAAAGCCACTATATCACAAACCACCAAACCGGGTGCCTTTAGCCGTGCCAGGCAGAAAAGTTGCATGGGCACCCCGTGCCCTCAAGCACGACCGTGCCGCCCATATTCGGTGTTGTTTCACTTCCTTAAGACACCTAGTTCAAGCATGAGTGCTACAAGCATGACCTTGGAAGAAAGATTTGATGCACTAATTAGAGAGCATGAGTTGCTATTTGAAGAAAGCCTACGCCCGTCAAGTAAACCTAACCCTGCCCCGGCGAGCCTTAAATTGTGTTCTAAGGGTCAAGGTCTTTGTCACACACCATTGGACCGCCCCAACAAGGAAATAATCACCTTGGCCGAATGGGAGGCAGCAGTGGAGGAAGAAAATGAGGAGAAAAATGAAGATGAACGTGATCATAAAGTTGAGGAAACTCAAGAGAAGGTTGTGGAAGAGGCTAGAGAAGAAGAAATTTTGGTTTTGAGAAGAGTTCCAAGCCAACCAAAGGGAGTGAAAGACGAACCACCAAACCTTTCCCCCACTCCACCCATATCCCAAACACTCAAACAAACCTTCTGTCAATTCGTTCCAGAACCATTACTAGAAGCTCCTAATTCTGAATTAACATCATTTGAAGAAGTGGTTCAAAGCAAGTTCGAAGAGTCCCCTACAAACACACTTCCAATCATCAAGGGGAAAGAAAAGAAAAGAGTCTCTAAGCTCAAGGAAGTCTTTTTTTCATGGTTCATTTTATTTCAGCTAGAATTGAAGAAAGAAGAAGAGGTAATTACCTAATTCGGTTTGTGGACAAATCTTTTTTAATAAGTGGAGCATGACGGAGGTCCCTCCATGCCCCTTGACTTAAAGAAGAAAATCAAGCTAGGTAATTTCATTTTGCTAGCTAAAGGATGAATAAATCATCCTTATTTTGTTTAAAACATAAAACAGTAGGTCACGGTTTGCTTCCAGTAACAAACCCGATTTTTGAGAGGTTAATTACTTAAACCTTTTTAAGGTTTAAGTCAATATTTTGCATTAGGAGTTAAGTTCATGAAGCCAGCTTTTCAAAAAATCAAGTTTCATCCCATTTGGACTTCATTTACCCTCTCAAATTAGCCAATAAATCCAAGATATATAAACCTCCCGTTCAACTAGAATATACCCGGTTTTGGGTATGTGATTTCTTAAGCTTAAAGATGGTTTAAGTCTTAGATTTTTACCTTTTTGGAATCCCCAAGATGTCTAATTTCAGGTCCAAAAATTGAATTCCAATCATACCCAAAGGAACCAAACAGATCAAGTCATTTTGTCAAACCTGCTAGTTTTGGTTCAAAAACTGCACGGTTAAATGTTTTAGAAGAGTTAACCAACTTAAACATGGTTTAACATTGATTTATTTGATGGGGGGGGGGGGGTTTACACACCCTAAGGTTTCCCTCCATGGCCTGAAAACAAAATCATGCTCGCTTTTGTTTGGGTTTACAGAAGTCAGACTACGAGCCAGAAAACTGCCAAGAACCTATTCAATAGCACGGTTGGAGTTTTCCTTCTCCATAGGGTTTCCTCCCTTCCAATGCTGAGTGAAACACATCCCAAGGCTCTCTACGAGGCCAATGATCAGCTCCAAAAAGAGTTTCTCTTAAAAAGAACGTCTAATGGCAAGCGAAGGCAGCAAATGATGTTCTTGAAGCTCATTGGTTAGCTAAAAAGGAGAAATCACTTTACGGCTGGCCAATCACATTTCTTTGTTACATAAGCTGATTGTATTAGGAATAAATAAGCATGTTTATGTTTTAAACATCTTGTATTATCTTTATTTAATGTTTTGAATGTAATTTAAGTTAAAACTATGTTAGGACACGGTTAGCACTAACTGTGTGGATTAACTTAAGTTAATACCTTTCCTCTCTAGGAGGGTAAGGTCTAGGTGTATTTAAGCATATGCACGCCCATATGTAAGAGATATCAACCATATTTAAATCAAACACAAGTTGAGAGCATTTGTTGCTTTCGTACTTTCTCGCACTGAAACACCAAACTTGCTTATCCTTAACTAGGCCGGTTAAGGTGGTGTTCAGGTGTATTTTTAAGCGTGTTTAAGTAGTGTTTTTGTAACTTAATCAAGCTTAGGGGCCCTAAACTTTGGTTTGGTTTTGTTTCTATATCCAAACAAGGGTTTAACTCTATCCATCTACCTTGATAATCCTCATGGGTTTCAAGTGAACTTTGCTAGTTTTCTGTTTTGAAGCCATGTATTACTGATTTCTAGCTTGAGTTTTTATTGAATCCTTTGAAGATACATCAAGTTCCTTTTCTTTTTTCATTTAGAATCCTTTGATTCTAAATCCCAACCCACCTCACGTGTTTGCTGCCTCACAACCGGCCAATTACGTACCACTTTCCTTGATTTTTCCTTGATTAAATTCTCTCTTTGTTTTAAGCTTTTGTTTCTGAATTGAGTTTTAGCTTGGACCCATGGGACATACATCAACTTTGGTCTCAAAGAAGGTTTCATCTTCGCCTGAAACCAACCCCCACACGCCCCAAAGCCACCATAACACAAACCAGAAAACCGGCTGTCTTTAGCTGTGCCAGGCAGAAAAGTAGGACGGGCACCCCGTGCCATCAAGCACGACTGTGCCACCCCTATTCCGTGTTGTTTCACTTCCTTAAGCCACCTAGTTCAAGCATGAGTGCTACAAGCATGACCTTGGAAGAAATTTTGGTTTTGAGAAGAGTTCCAAGCGAACGAAAGGGAGTGAAAGGTGAACCACCAAACCTTTCCCCCACTCCACCCATATCCAAAACACTCAAACAAACCTTCTTTCAATTCATTCCACAACCATTGCTAGAAGCTCCTGATTCTGAATTAAGAGCATCTGAAGAAGTGGTTCAAAGCAAGTCCGAAGAGTCCCCTACAAACACTTCCAATCAGCAAGGTGAAAGAAAAGAAAAGACTCTCCAAGTTCAAGAGAGACTTGTTTTCATGGCTGATTTTATTTCACTGGGAATTGAAGCAAGAAGAGGACGTAATTACCTAATCAGATTTGTGGGCAAATGTTTTTTAACAATGGGAGGATGGTGGAGATGCCTCTATGCCCCTTGATTTAAAGAAGCAGATCAAGCTAGGTAATTTCATTTTGCTACCTAAAGGATGAAAAAATCATCCTTATTTTGTTTAAGAATTAAAACATCAGGTGATGGTTTGCTTCCAGTAGCAAACCTGATTTTTAAGAGGTTAATTACTAAAACGTCTTTAAAGTTTAAGTCCAGTAGTTTTCATTAGGATTAAATTTCACGAATTCGAATTTCAATAAAATCAAGTTTCATCACATTTGGACTTCATTTACCGTCTGAAATGAGCTAATAAAACCAAGATATATAAACTGCCAGTTCGACCAAAATATACCCGGTTTTGGGTATGTGATTTCTTAAGCTTAATGGTGATTTAAGTCTTGGATTTTTAGCTTTTTGGAATCCCCAAGATGTCTACTTTCAGATCCAAGCATTGAATTCCAATCATACCCAAAGGAACCAAAGAGATCAAGTCATTTTGTCAAACCTGCCAGTTTTGGTGTAAAACTGCACGGTTAAATGTTTTAGTGGAGTGAACCTACTTAAACAGGGTTTAAGCTTGATTTCTTTGTTGGGTGGGTTTGTACACACCCTAAGGTTTCAGCCCATGGCCTGAAAACAAAATCATGCTCACTTTTTGTTGGGTTTACAGAAGTTAGAAAACTAGCAAGAAAACTGCGAAGAACCGGTTCAACAGCACAGTTGTAGTTTTCCCTGTCCAAAGGGTTTCCTCCCTTCTAATGCTGAGTGGCACACGTCTAAAGGCTCTCTAGATGGCCAATGATCAGCTGCAAAAGGGGTTTCTCCTGAAACAACGTCCAATGGCAAGCAAAGGCAGCAAAGGATCTTCTTGAAGCTCATTGGTTGGCCAAAAACGAGAAATCAGTTTATGGCTGGCCAATCACATTTCTTTGCTAGATAAGGTGATTGCATTAGTTCTAAATAAGCATGGTTACGTTGTAAAAATCTTGTATTAGCTTTATTTAATGTTGTGAATGTAATTTGTTCAAGTTAAAACTAGGTTAGTACAAGGTTAGCACCAAGCATGTGGATTAGCTTAAGTTAATACCTTTCCTCACTAGGAGGGTAAGGTCTAGGGGTGTATTAGCCAGCTAGCTTGCTTGCTTGACTTGTATTTAGGCATATGCACGCCCATATGTAAGCAATATCAACTAGATTTGAATCAAACACAAGTTGAGAGCATTTGTTACTTTCGTGCTTTTGCAAACACAAACACTAAACTTGTTTATCATTAACTAGGTCGGATATGGTGGTGTTCAGGTGTAGTCTTAAACTTGTTTAAGTGGTGTTTCTATATCTTAATCAAGTTTAGGGGCTTGAAAATTTAAATTGGTGGTGTTTCCGTATCCAAACAAGGGTTTAGCTCTATCCATCTACCTTGATAATCCTCATGGGTTTCGAGTGAACTTCGCCAGTTTTCCGTTTGGAAGCCATGTATTATTGATTTCTATCTTGAGTTTTCAATGAATCCTTTGAAGATACATCATGTTCCTTTTATTTTCTCACTGATAATCCTTTGATTCTAACTCCCATCCCACCTCACGTGCTTGCTGCCTCACAACTAACCTATTACGTACCACTTTCCTTGGTTTTTCCTTGATTGTATTCTCCCTTGGTTTTATGCTTTTGCTCTTGAATTGAGTTTTAGGTTGGACCCTTAGGACATATCTCAACTTTGGTATCAGAGCAGGTTTCATCATGGCGTGAAACCAACCCCCACACGGCCCAAAGGCACCCAAACACAAACCACAAAACCAGCTGTTTTCAGCCGTGCCAGGCAGAAAAGTAGCACGGGCAACCCCTGCCGTCAAGGACGACCGTGCCACCCCTATTCAGTGTTAATTCACTTCCTTAAGACACCTAGTTCAAGCATGAGTGCTACAAGCATGACCACGGAAGAAAGATTTGATGCACTAATTATACAGCATGAGTTGCTATTTGATAAAAGTCGAGTCCCGTTAAGTAAACCTAACCCTGCCCCTACGAACATTAAAAGGTGTTCTAAGTGTCAAGGTCCTTGTCACACACCCTTGAATGGCCCCAACAAGGAAATAATCACCATGGCCGAATGGCAGGCAGCAGTGGAGGAAGAAAATGACGAGAAAAATGAAGATGAACGTGATCACAAACTTGAGGAAACTCAAGAGAACGTCGTGGAAGGGGCTTGAGAAGAAGAACTCTTGGTTTTGAGAAGAGTTCGAAGCCCACCAAAGGGAGTGAAAGATGAACCACCAAACCTTTCCCCCACTCCACCCATATCCCAAACACTCAAAGAAAGCTCCTGTCAATTCATTCCAGAACCGTTACTAGAAGCTCCTAATTCTGAATTAAGAGAATTTGAAGAAGTGGTTCAAAGTAAGTCCGAAGAGCCCCCTACAAACACACTTCCAATCAGCAAGGTGAAAGAAAAGAAAAGATTCTCTAAGTTCAAGAGAGACTTGTTTTCATGGCTGATTTTATTGCACCGAGAATTGAAGCAAGAAGAGGAGGTAATTACCTAGTCGGATTTGTGGACAAATCTTTTTTAACAACAGGAGGGTGATGGAGATCCCTCTATGCCCCTTGATTTGAAGAAGCAAATCATGCTCGGTAATTTCATTTTGCTATCTAAAGGATGAAAAAATCGTCCTTATTTTGTTTAAGAATTAAAACAGTAGGTCATGGCTTGCTTCCAGCAACAAAGCTGGTTTTTGAGAGGTTAATTACTAAAACGTCTTCGAGGTTTAAGTCCAATAGTTTGCGTTAGGATTGAAGTTCACGAAATCAATGTTCCAAAAAATCAAGTTTCATCCCGTTTGGACTTCATTTACCCTCTCAAATTAGCCAATAAAACCAAGGTATATAAATGCCAGTTCAACCAGAATATACTCGGATTTGGGTATGTGATTTCTTAAGCTTAATGGTGGTTTTAGTGTTGGATTATTACCTTTTTGGAATCCCTAATATGTCTAATTTCAAGTCGAAAAATTGAATTCCAATCATACCAAAAGGAACCAAAGAGATCAAGTCATTTTGTCAAACCTGCTAGTTTTGGTTCAAAACTGCACGGTTAAATGTTTTAGAAGTGCTAACCAACTTAAACATGGTTTAACACTGATTTCTTTGTTGGGGGGGGGGGGTTTACACACCCTAAGGTTTCCCTCCATGGCCTGAAAACAAAATCATACTCGCTTTTGGTTGGGTTTACAGAAGTTAGACTACCAGCCAGAAAACTGCCAAGAACCAGTTCAGCAGCACGGTTGGAGTTTTCCTTCTCCATAGGGTTTCCTCCCTTCCAATGCTGAGTGAAACACATCCCAAGGCTCTTTACGAGGCCAATGATCAGCTCCAAAAAGAGTTTCTCTTGAAATGAACGTCTAATGGCAAGCGAAGGCAGCAAAGGATGTTCTTGAAACTCATTGGTTAGCCACAAAGGAGAAATCACTTTACGGTTGGCCAATCACATTTGTTTGTTAGATAAGCTGATTGTATTAGGAATAAAAAAGCATGGTCATGTTTTAAACATCTTGTATTATCTTTATTTAATGTTTTGAATGTAATTTGTTTAAGTTAAAACTATGTTAGGAGATGGTTAACACTAACCGTGTGGATTAGCTTAAGTTAATACCTTTCCTCACTAGGAGGGTAAGGTCTAGGTGTATTTAAGCATATGCACGCCCATATGTAGGAGATATCAACCAGATTTAAATCAAACACAAGTTGAGAGCATTTGTTGCTTTCGTACTTTCTCGCACTCAAACCCTAAACTTGCTTATCCTTAACCAGGCCGGTTAAGGTGGTGTTCAGGTGTATTCTTAAACGTGTTTAAGTGGTGTTTCTGTAACTTAATCAAGTTTAGGGGCACTAAACTTTAGTTTGGTGGTGTTTCTGTATCCAAACAAGGGTTTAACTCTATCCATCTACCTTGATAATCCTCATGGTTTTCAAGTGAACTTTGCTAGTTTTCCGTTTTCAAGCCATGTATTACTGATTTCTAGCTTGAGTTTTCATTGAATCCTTTGAAGATACATCAAGTTCCTTTTCTTTTCTCATTTAGAATCCTTTGGTTCTAAATCCCATCCCGCCTCACCTGTTTGCTGCGTCACAACCAGCCTATTACATGCCACTTTTCTTGGTTTTTCCTTGATTATACTATCTCTTGGTTTTAAGCTTTTGCTTTTGAATTGAGTTTTAGATTGGAACCTTGGGACATACATGAAATTTGCTCTCGAAGAAGGTTTCTTCTTCGTCTAAAACCAAACCCCACACGCCCCAAAGCCACCATAACACAAACCACAAAACCGAAGCCGTGCCAGGTTGAAAAGTTGCACGGGCACCTCGTGGCATCAAGCACAACCGTGCCACCCCTATTCCATGTTGTTTCACTTCCTTAAGTCGCCTAGTTCAAGCATGAGTGCTGCAAGCATGACCTTGGAAGAAAGATTTGATGCACTAATGAGACAGCATGAGTTGCTATTTGAAGAAAGCCTAGTACCTCGAAGTAAACATAACCCTGCCCCTACGAACATTAAAAGGTGTTCTAAGTGTCAAGGTCTTGGTCACACACCCTCGGACTGTCTTCAGCCGTGCCATGCAGAAAAGTTGCACAGGCACCTTGTGCCATCAAGCACGACTGTGCTACCCTTATTCCGTGTTGTTTCACTTCCTTAAGCTGCCTAGTTCAAGCATGAGTGCTGCAAGCATGACCTTGGAAGAAAGATTTGATGCACTAATGAGACAACATGAGTTGCTATTTGAAGAAACCCTAGTCCGTCAAAGTAAACCTAACCCTGCCCCTACGAACATTAAAAGGTGTTCTAAGTGTCAAGGTCTTGGTCACACACCCTCGGACTGCCCCAACAAGGAAATAATCACCTTGGCCGAATAGGAAGCAGCAGTGGATGAAGAAAATAATGATAAAAATGAAGATGAACATGATCATAAACTTGAGGAAACTCAAGAGAAGGTTGTGGAAGAGGCTGGAGAAGACGAACCCTTGGTTTTGAGAAGAGTTCCAAGCCAACAAAAGGGAGAGAAAGGTGAACCACCAGACCTTTCCCCCACTCCACCCATATCCTAAACACTCAAACAAACCGTCCGTCAATTCATTCCGGAACCATTAGTAGAAGCTCCTGATTCTGAATTAAGAGCATTTGAAGAAGTGGTTAAAAGGTAGTCCGAAGAGTCCCCTACAAACACTTCCAATTGGCAAGGTGAAAGAAAAGAAAAGACTCTCCAAGTTCAAGAGAGACTTGTTTTCATGGCTGATTTTATTTCACCGAGAATTGAAGCAAGAAGAGGAGGTATTTACCTAATCGGATTTGTGGACAAATGTTTTTTAACAACGTTAGGATGGTGGAGATCCCTCCATGCCCCTCGATTTAAAGAAGCAAATCAAGCTAGGTAATTTCATTTTGCTACCTAAAGGATGAAAAAATCATCCTTATTTTGTTTAAGAATTAAAACAGCAGGTCATGGTTTGCTTCCAGTAGCAAACCTCTTTTTTGAGAGGTTAATTACTAAAACGACTATAAGGTTTAAGTCCAATAGCTTTCATTAGGATTGAAGTTCACGATGTCAATTTTCCAAAAAATCTGGCTTCATCCCATTTGGACATCATTTACCCTCTCAAATGAGCGAATAAAACAAAGATATATAAACTGCCAGTTCGACCAAAATATACCCTTTTTTGGGTATGTGATTTCTTAAGCATAATGGTGGTTTAGCTCTTGGATTTTCACCTTTTTGGAATCCCCAAGATGTCTACTTTCAGGTCCAAGCATTGAATTCCAATCATACATAAATGAACCAAGGGGATCAAGTCATTTTGTCAAACCTGCCAGTTTTGGTCTAAAACTGCACGGTTAAATGTTTTAGTAGAGTTAACCTACTTAAACATGGTTTAAGCTTGATTTCTTTGTTGGGTGGGTTTGTACACACCCTAAGGTTTCACCCCATGGCCTGAAAAAAAAATCATGCTCACTTTTGGTTGGGTTTACAGAAGTTAGAAAACCGGCCAGAACACTGCCAAGAACCGGTTTAGCAGCACGGTTGGAGTTTTCCTTCTCCAAAGGGTTTCCTCCCTTCTAATGCTGAGTGGCAGACGTCCCAATGATGTCTAGATTTCCAATGATCACCTGCAAAAGGAGATTCTCCTGAACACAACGTCCAATGGCAAGCAAAGGCAGCAAAGGATCTTCTTGAAGCTCATTGGTTAGCCAAAAACAAGAAATCAGTTTACGGCTAGCCAATCACATTTCTTTGCTAGATAAGCTGATTGCATTAATTCTAAATAAGCGTGGTTATGTTGTAAACATCTTGTATTAGCTTTATTTAATATTTTGAATGTAATTTGTTCAAGTTAAAACTAGGTTAGCACACGGTTAGCAATAACATTGTGGATTAGCTTAAGTTAGTACCTTTCCTCACTAGGAGGGCAAGGTCTAGGTGTGTGTTAGCTAGGTAGCTTGCTTGCTTGACTTGTATTTAGGCATATGCACGCCCATATGTAAGGGATATCAACCAGATTTGAATCAAACACAAGTTGAGAGCATTTGTTGCATTCGTGCTTTTGCAAACACAAACACTAAACTTGTTGATCCTTAACTAGGTAGGTTATGGTGGTGTTCAGGTATCGTCTTAAACTTGTTTAAGTGGTGTTTTTGTATCTTAATCAAGTTTAGGGGCCCTAAACTTTAAATTGGTGGTGTTTTCGTATCCATACAAGAGTTTAGCTCTATCCATCTACCTTGATAATCCTCATGGGTTTCGAGTGAACTTTGCTAGTTTTTCGTTTGTAAGCCATGTATTACTGATTTCTAGCTTGAGTTTTCATTGAATCCTTTGATGATACATCAAGTTCCTTTTCTTTTCTCATTTAGAATCCTTTGATTCTAAATCCCATCCCACTTCACATGCCTGCTGCTTCACAACCAACCTATTATGCACCACTTTCCTTGGTTTTCCATCATTGTATTCTCTCTTGGTTTTAAGCTTTTGCTCTTGAATTGAGTTTTAGGTTGGACCCTTAGGACATACATCAACTTTGGTCACAAAGAAGGTTTCATATGTGCCTAACACCAACCCCCACACGCCCCAAAGCCACCATAACACAAACCACAAAACCGTTTGTCTTCAGCCGTGCCAGGCAGAAAAGTTGCACGGGCACCCCATGCCATCAAGCACGACCGTGCCACCCCTATTCGGTGTTGTTTCACTTCCTTAAGACACCTAGTTCAAGCAAGAGTGCTACAAGCATGAACTTGGAAGAAAGATTTGATGCACTAATTAGACAACATGAGTTGCTATTTGGAGAAAGCCTAGTCCTGTCATGTAAACCTAACCCTGCCCCTGCGAACATTAAATGGTGTTCTAAATGTCACGGTCTTTGTCACACACCCTCGGATCGCCCCAACAAGGAAAAAATCACCTTGGCCGAATGGGAGGCAACATTGGAGGAAGAAAAGGAGGAGAAAAATGAAGATGAACGTGATCATAAACTTGAGGAAACTAAAGAGAAGGTCCTGGAAGATGCTAGAGAAGAAGAACTTTTGGTTTTGAGAAGAGTTCCAACCCAACCAAAGGGAGTGAAAGACGAACCACCAAACCTATCCCCCATTCCACCCATATCCCAAACACTCAAACAAACCTTCTGCCCATTCATTCCAGAACCATTACTATAAGCTCCTGATTCTGAATTAAGAGCATTTAAAGAAGTGGTTCAAAGCAAGTTTGAAGAGTCCCCTACAAACACACTTCCATTCAGCAAGGTGAAAGAAAAGAAAAGACTCTCCAAGTTCAAGGGAGACCTATTTTCATGGCTTATTTTATTTCACCGAGAATTGAAGCAAGAAGAGGAGGTAATTACCTAATTGGATTTATGGACAAATCTTTTTTAACAATGGGATTATGGTGGAGATCCCTCCATGCCCCTTGATTTAAACAAGAAAATCAAGCTAGGTAATTTCATTTTGCTACCTAAACGATGAAAAAATCATCCTTATTTTGTTTAGGAATTGAAACAGTAGGCCACGGTTTGCTTGCAGCAGCAAACCTGGTTTTTGAGAGGTTAATTACTAAAACGTCTTTAAGGTTTAAGTCCAATAGTTTGCATTACGATTGAATTTCACGAAGTCAACTATCCAAAAAATCAGTTTTCATCCCATTTGAACTTCATTTACCCTCTCAAATGAGCCAATAAAACCAAGATATATAAACTGCCAGTTCGACCAAAATATACCCAATTTTGGGTATCTGATTTCTTAAGCTTACTGGTGGTTTAAGTCTTGGATTTGTACCTTTTTGGAATTCCTAAGATGTCTACTTTCAGGTCCAAGCAATGAATTCCAATCATACCCAAGGAAATCAAAGATATCAAGTCATTTTGTCAAACCTGCCAGTTTTGGTCTAAAACTGCGCGGTTAAATGTTTTACTAGAGTTAAGCTACTTAAGCATGGTTTAAGCTTGATTTCTTTGTTGGGTGGGTTTGTACACACCCTAAGGTTTCATCCCACGGCCTGAAAACAAAATCATGCTCACTTTTCATTGGGTTTACAGAAGTTAGAAAACCGGCCAGAAAACTGCCAAGGACCGGTTAAACAGCACGGTTGGAGTTTTCCTTGTCCAAAGGGTTCTCTCCCTTCCAATGCTGAGTGACACACCTCCCAAGGCTCTCTAGATGGCCAATGATCAGCTGCGAAAAGAGATTCTCCTGAAAACAACGTCCAATGGCAAGCAAAGGCAGCAAAGGATCTTCTTGAAGCTCATTGGTTAGCCAAAAACGAGAAATCAATGTACGGCTGTCCAATCACATTTCTTTGCTAGATAAGTTGATTGCATTTGTTCTAAATAAGCATGGTTATGTTGTAAACATCTTGTATTAGCTTTATTTAATGTTTTGAATGTTATTTGTTCAAGTTAAAACTAGCTTAGTACATGGTTAGCGCTAACCATGTGGATTAGCTTAAGTTAATACCTTTCCTCACTAGGAGGGTAAGGTCTAGGTGTGTGTTAGCTAGCTTGGTTGCTTGCTTGACTTGTACTTAGGCATATGCACGCCCATATGTAAGGGATATCAACCAGATTTGAATCAAACACAAGTTGAGAGCATTTGTTGCTTTCATGCTTTTGCACAGACAAACACTAAACTAGCTCATCCTTAACTAGGTTTGGTGGTGTTTCCGTATCCAAAAAAGGGTTCAGCTCTATCCATCTACCTTGATAATCCTCATGGGTTTCAAGTGAACTTTGCTAGTTTTCCGTTTGCAAGCCATGTATTACAGATTTCTAGCTTGAGTTTTCATTGAATCCCTTGAAGATACATCAAGTTCCTTTTTTTTCTCGTTTAGAATCCTTTGATTCTAAATCCCATCCCACCTCACGTGCTTGCTGCCTTAGAACCAACCTATTACGTACCACTTTCCTTGGTTTTTCCTTGATTGTATTCTCCCTTGGTTTTAAGCTTTTGCTTTTGAATTGAGTTTTAGGTTCGACCCTTGGGACATGCATCAACTTTGGTCTCAAAGAAGGTTTCATCTTCGCTTGAAACCAAACCCAACACACCCCAAAGCCAACATAACACAAACCACAAAACAGGCTGTCTTCAGCCATGCCAGGCAGAAAAGTTGCACGGGCACCCCGTGCCATCAAGCACGATCGTGCCACCCCTTTTAAGTGTTGTTTCACTTCCTTAAGACACCTAGTTCAAGCATGAGTGCTACAAGCATGACCTTGGAAGAAAGATTTGATGCACTAATTAGACCGCATGAGTTGCTATTTGAAGATAGCCTAGTCCCGTCAAGTAAACCTAACCCTGCCCCTGCGAACATTAAATGGTGTTCTAAGTGTCAAGGTCTTTGTCACACACCCTCGGACCTCCCCAACAAGGAAATAATCACCTTGGCCGAATGGGAGGCAGCAATGGAGGAAGAAAATGAGGAGCAAAATGAAGATGAACGTGATCATAAAATTGAGGAAACTCAAGAGAAGGTCATGGAAGAGGCTAGAGAAGAAGAACTTTTGGTTTTGACAAGATTTCCAAGCCAACCAAAGGGAGTGAAAGATGAACCACCAAACCTTTCCCCCACTCCACCCATAACCCAAACACTCAAACCAACCTTCTGTCAATTCATTGCAGAACCATTACTAGAAGCTCCTGATTCTGAATTAAGAGCATTTGACGAAGTGGTTCAAAGCAAGTCTGAAGAGTCCCCTACAAACACACTTCCAATCAGCAAGGTTAAAGAAAAGAAAAGACTCTCCAAGTTCAACAAAGACTTGTTTTCGTGAATGATTTTATTTCACCGGGAATTAAAGCACGAAGAGGACGTAATTACCTAAACGGATTTGTGGAGAAATCTTTTTTAAGAACGGGAGGATGGTGGAGATCCCTCCATGCCCTTTGATTTAAAGAAGAAAATCAAGCTAGGTAATTTCATTTATCTGTCTAAAGGATGAAAAAATCATCCTTATTTTGTTTAAGAATTAAAACAGCAGGTCATGGTTTCCTTCCAACAGCAAACCTCGTTTTTGAGAGGCTAATTACTAAAATGTCTTTAAGGTTTAAGTCCAATAGTTTGCATTAGGATTGAAGTTCACGAAGTCCACTTTCCAAAAGATCATGTTTCATCCGATTTGGACTTCATTTACCCTCTCAAATGAGCCAATAAAACCAAGATATATAAACTGCCAGTTCAACCAAAATATACCCGGTTTTGGGTATGTGATTTATTAAGCTTAATGGTGGTTTAAGTCTTGGATTTTTACCTTTTTGGAATCCACAAGATGTCTACTTTTAGGTCCAAGCATTGAATTCCAATCATACCCAAAGGAACCGAAGAGATCAAGTCATTTTGTCAAACCTACTAGTTTTGGTCTAAAACAGCACGGTTAAATGTTTTAGTAGAGTTGACGTACTTAAACATGGTTTAAGTTTGATTTATTTGTTGGGTGGGTTTGTACACACCCTAAGGTTTCACCCCATGGCCTGAAAACAAAATCATGCTCACTTTTCGTTGGGTTTACAGAAGTTAGAAAACTAGCAAGAAAACTTCTAAAAATCGGTTCAACAGCACGGTTGGAGTTTTCCTTGTCCAAAGGGTTTCCTCCCTTCCAATGCTGAGTGGAACATGTCCCAACGCTCTCTAGATTGCCAATGATCAGTTGCAAAAGGAGATTCTCCTAAAAACAACGTGCATTAGCAAGCCAAGGTAGCAAAGGATCTTCTTGAAGCTCATTGGTTAGCCAAAAACGAGACATTAGTTTACGGCTGGCCAATCACATTTCTTTTCTGGATAAGCTGATTGCATTAGTTCTAAATAAGCATGGTTATGTCATAAACATCTTCTATTAGCTTTATTTAGTGTTTTGAATGTAATTTGTTCAAGTTAAAACTAGGTTAGTACACTGTTAGCGCTAACCATGTGGATTAGCTTAAGTTAATACCTTTCCTCACTATGAGGGTAAGGTCTAGTTGTGTGTTAGCTAGCTAGCTTGCTTGCTTAACTTGTATTTTGGCATATGCACGCCCATATGTAAAGGATATGAACCAGATCTGAATCAAACACAAGTTGAGAGCATTTGTTGCTTTCGTGCTTTTACAAACACAAACACTAAACTTGTTTATCCTTAACTAGGTCGGTTATGGTGGTGTTCAGGTGTAGTCTTAAACTTGTTTAAGTGGTGTTTCTATATCTAAATCAAGTTTAGGGGCCCTAAAATTTAAATTGGTGGTGTTTCCGTCTCAAAACAAGGGTTTAGCTCTATCCATCTACCTTGATAATCCTCATGGGTTTCAAGTGAACTTTGCTAGTTTTCCGTTTGCAAGCCATGTATTATTGATTTCTAGCTTGAGTTTTCGTTGAATCCCTTGAAGATACATCAAGTTCCTTTTCTTTTCTCATTTACAATCCTTTGATTCTAAATCCCATCCCAACTCACGTGCTTGGTGCCTCAGAACCAACCTATTATGTACCACTTTCCTTGGTTTTTCCTTGATTTTATTCTCTCTTGGTTTTAAGCTTTTGCTTTTGAATTGAGTTTTAGGTTGGACACTTGGGACATACATCAACTTTCGTATCAGAGCAGGTTTAATCTTGGCCGGAAACCAACCCCCACACGCCCCAAAGACGCCGAAAGACACTCCCAAACACAAACCGCAAAACCGACTGTTTTCAGCGTGCCAGGCAGAAAAGTAGCACAGGCAACCCGTGCCATCAAGGACGACTATGCCACCCCTATTCGGTGTTATTTCACTTCCCATAAGACACCTAGTTCAAGCATGAGTGCTACAAGCGTGACCTTTGAAGAAAGATTCGATGCACTAATTAGACAGCATGAGTTTCTATTTGGAGAAAGCCTAATCCCGTCAAGTAAACCTAACCCTGCCCCTATAAACATTAAAAGGTGTTCTAAGTGTCAAGGTCTTTGTCACACACCCTCGGATCGCCCCAACAAGGAAATATTCACCTTGGCCGAATAGGAGGCGGCTGTGGAGGAAGAAAATGAGGAGCAAAATGAAGATGAACATGAAGATAAACTTGAGGAAACTCAAGAGAAGGTCGTGGAAGAGGCTTGAGAAGAAGAACTCTTGGTTTTGAGAAGAGTTCCAAGCCAACCAACGGGAGTGAAAGATGAACCACCAAACCTTTCCCCCACTCCACCCATACCCCAAACAATAATACAAACGTTCTCTCAATGCATTCTAGAACCATTACTAGAAGCAACTAATTCTGAATTAAGAGCATTTGAAGAAGTGGTTCAAAGTAAGTCTGGGGAGTCCCCTACAAACACACTTGTAATCAGCAAGGTGAAAGAAAAGGAAAGAGTCTCTAAGTTCAAGAGATACTTATTTTCATGGCTGATTTTGTTGCACCGAGAATTGATGCAAGAAAAGGAGGTAATTACCCAATCAGATTTGCGGACAAATCTTTTTTTAACAACGTGCGGATGATCGAGATCCCTCTATACCCCTCGATTTAAAGAAGCAAATCAAGCTAGGTAATTTCATTTTACTACCTAAAGGATGAAAAAATCATCCTTATTTTGTTTAAGAATTAAAACAGCAGGTCATGGTTTGCTTCCAGCAGCAAACCCGATTTTTGAGAGCTTAATTACTAAAACGTATTTAAGGTTTAAGCCCAATAGTTTGCATTAGGATTGAAGTTCATGAAGTCTACTTTCCAAAAAATCAAGTTTCATCCCATTTGGAATTCATTTACCCTCTCAAATGAGCTAATAAAACCAAGATATATAAACTGCCAATTCGACCAAAATATACCCTATTTTGGGTATGTGATTTCTTAAGCGTAGTCGTGGTTTCAGTCATGGATTTATACCTTATTGGAATCCCCAAGATCTCTACTTTCAGGTCCAATCATTAAATTCCAACCATACCTAAAGGAACCAAAGAGATCAAGTCATTTTGTCAAAGCTGCAAGTTTTGGTCTAAAACTGCACGGCTAAATGTTTTAGTAGAGTTAACCTACTTAAATATGGTTTAACCTTGATTTCTTTATTGGGTGGGTTTGTACGCACCCTAAGGTTTCGCCCCATGGCCTGAAAATAAAATCATGCCCACTTTTGGTTGGGTTTATAGAAGTTAGAACACCGCCAGAAAACTGCGAAGAACCGGTTCAGCAACACGCCCGGAGTTTTCCTTGTCCAAAGGGTTTCCTCCGTTCCAATGCTGAGTGGCACACGTCCCAATGCACTCTAGATGGCCAATGATCAGCTGCAAAAAGAGATTCTCCTGAAAACAACGTCCAATGGCAAGCAAAGGCAGCAAAGGATCTTCTTAAAGCTCATTGGTTAGCCAAAAATGAGAAATCAGTTTACGGCTGGCCAATCACATTTCCTTGCAGATAAGCTAATTGCAATAGTTCTAAATAAGAATGGTCGTTCTATAAACATCTTGTATTAGCTTTATTTAATGTTTTGAATGTAATTTGTTTAAGTTAAAACTAGGTTAGTACACGATTAGCACTAACCGTGTGGATTAGCTTAAGTTAACAACTTTCTTCACTAGGAGGGTAAGGTCTAGGTATATGCACGCCCATATATAAGGGATATCAACCAAATTTGAATCAAACACAAGTTAGGAGCATTTGTTGCTTTTGTGCTTTTGCACATACAAACACTAAACTTGCTTTTCCTTAAGTAGGTCAGTTATGGTGGTGTTCAGGTGTAGCCTTAACTTGTTTGAGTGGTGTTTATGTATCTTAATTAAGGTGAGGGACCCCAAACTTTAGTTTGGTGGTGTTTTTGTATCCAAACAAGGGTTTCAAGTGAACTTTACGAGTTTTCCGTTTGCAAGCCATGTATTACTGATTTCTAGCTTGAGTTTTCATTGAATCCCTTGAAGATACATCAAGTTCCTTTTTTTTTCTCATTTATAATCCTTTGATTCTAAATCCCATCCCAACCTCACATGCTTACTGCCTTAGAACCAACCTATTACATACCACTTTCCTTGGTTTTTCCTTGATTGTATTCTCCCTTGGTTTTAAGCTTTTGCTTTTGAATTGAGTTTTAGGTTTGACCCTTGGGACATGCATCAACTTTGGTCTCAAATAAGGTTTCATCTTCGCTTGAAACCAAACCCCACACGCCCCAAAGCCAACATAACACAAACCACAAAACCGGCTGTCCTCAGCCGTGCCAGGCAGAAAAGTTGCACGGGCACCCTAGGCCATCAAGCACGACCGCGCCACCCCTATTCGGTGTTGTTTCACTTCCTTAAGACACCTAGTTCAAGCATGAGTGCTACAAGCATGACCTTGGAAGAAAGATTTGATGCACTAAATAGACAGCATGAGTTGCTATTTGAAGAAAGCCTAGTCCCGTCAAGTAAACCTAACCCTTCCCCTGCGAACATTAAATGGTGTTCTAAGTGTCATGGTCTTTGTCACACACCCTCGGACCACCCCAACAAGGAAATAATCAGCTTGGCCGAATGGGAGCCAGCAGTGGAGGAAGAAAATGAGGAGAAAAATGAAGATAAATGTGATCATGAACTTGAGGAAACTCAAGAGAAGGTCGTGGAAGCGGCTTGAAAAGAAGAACTCTTGGTTTTGAGAAGAGTTCCAAGCCAACGAAATGGAGTGAAAGACGAACCACCAAACCTTTCCCCCACTCCACCCACATCCCAAACATTCATACAAACCTTCTGTGAATTCATTCCAGAACCATTACTAGATGCTCCTGATTCTGAATTAAGAGCATTTAAACAAGTGGTTCAAAGCAACTCCGAAGAGTCCCCTACAAACACACTTCCAATCCACAAGGTGAAAGAAAATAAAAGACTCTCCAAGTTCAAGGGAGAATTGTTTTGATGGCTGATTTTATTTCGCCAAGAATTGAAGCAAGAAGAGGAGGTAATTACCTAATCGGATGTGTGGACAAATCTTTTTCAGCAACGGGAGGACGGCGGAGATCCCTCCATGCCCCTTGATTTAAAGAAGCAAATCAAGCTTGGTAATTTCATTTTGGTACATAATGGATGAAAGAATCATCCTTATTATGTTTAAGAATTAAAATAGCAGGTCATGGTTTGCTTCCAGCAGCAAACCTGGTTTTTGAGAGGCTAATTACTAAAATGTCCTTAAGGTTTAAGTCCAATAGTTTGCATTAGGATTGAATTTCACGAAGTAAAATTTCCAAAAAATCAAGTTTCATCCCATTTGGACTTCATTTACCCTCTCAAATGAGCCAATAATCCCAAGATATATAAACTGCCCGTTCGATCAAAATGTACTCGGTTTTGGGTATGTGATTTCTTACGCTCAATGGTGGTTTAAGTCATGGATCTTTACCTTCCTGGAATCCCCAAGATGTCTACTTTCAGGTCCAAGCATTGAATTCCAATCATACCCAAAGGAAGCAAAGAGATCAAGTCATTTTGTCAAACCTACCAGTTTTAGTCTAAAACTGCACGGTTAAATGTTTTACTAGAGTTAACCTACTTAATCATGGTTTAAGCTTGATTTATTTGTTGGGTGGGTTTGTACACACCCTAAGCTTTCACCCCATGGCCTGAAAATAAAATCCTGCTCACTTTGGGTTGCGTTTACAGAAGTTAGAACACCCGTCAGAAAACTGCCAAGAACCGGTTCAGCAGCACGGTTGGAGTTTTCCTTGTCCAAAGGGTTTCCTCCCTTCCAATGCTAAGTGGCACACGTCCCAAGTCTATCTAGATGGCCAATGATCAGCTGTAAAAAGAGATTCTCCTGAAAACAACGTCCAATGGCAAGCAAAGGCAGCAAAGGATCTTCTTGAAGCTCATTCGTTAGCTAAAAACAAGAAATCACTTTACGGCTGGCCAATCACATTTCTTTGCTAGATAAGCTGATTGCGTTAGTTCTAAATAAGAATGGTTATTTTGTAAACATCTTGTATTAGCTTTATTTAATCTTTTGAATGTAATTTGTTTAAGTTAAAACTAGGTTAGTACACAGTTAGCACTAACCATGTGGATTAGCTTAAGTTAGTACTTTTCCACACTAGAAGGGTAAGGTCTAGGTGTGTGTTAGGTAGCTAGCTTGCTTGCTTGACTTGTATTTAGGCATATGCATGCCCATATGTAAGGGATATCAACTAGATTTGAATCAAACACAAGTTGAGAGCATTTGTTGCTATCGTGCTTTTGCAAACACAAACACTAAACTTGTTTATCCTTAACTAGGTCGGTTATGGTGGTGTTCAGGCGTAGTCTTAAACTTGTTTAAGTGGTGTTTCTGTATCTTAATCAACTTTAAGGGCCCTAACCTTTAAATTGGCGTTGTTTCTGTGTCCAAACAAGGGTTTAGCTCTATCCATTTACCTTGATAATACTCATGTGTTTCAAGTGAACTTTGCTAGTTTTCCATTTGCAAGCTATGTATTACTGATTTCTTGCTTGAGTTTTCATTGAATCCTTTCAAGATACATCAAGTTCCTTTTCTGTTCTCATTTACAATCCTTTGATTCCAAATCCCATCCCACCTCACGTGCTTGCTGCCTCACAACCAGCCTATTACGTACCACTTTCCTTGGTTTTTCCTTGAATGTATTCTCTCTTGGTTTTAAGCTTTTGCTCTTGAATTGAGTTTTAGGTTGGACCCTTTGGACATACATAAACATTGGTATCATACTAGGTTTAATCTTAGCCTGAAACAAAGCCACACGATCCCCAACGCCACCCAAACACATTCCCAAACACAAACCAAAAATCTTGTTGTTTTCAGTCGTGCCATGTAGAAAAGCAGCACAAGCAACCTGTGCCATCATGCATGACCGTGCCACCCCTATTCGGTGTTGTTTCACTTCCTTAAGACACCAAGTTCAAGCATGAGTGCTACAAGCATGACCTTGGAAGAAAGATTTGATGCACTAATTAGACCGCATGAGTTGCTATTTGAAGATAGCCTAGTCCCGTCAAGTAAACCTAACCTTGCCCCTGCGAACATTAAATGGTGTTCTAAGTGTCAAGGTCTTTGTCACACACCCTCGGACCGCCGCAAGAAGGAAATAATCACCTTGGCCGAATGGGAGGCACCAGTGGAGGAAGAAAATGAGGAGAAAAATGAAGATAAGCGTGATCACAAACTTGAGGAAACTCAAGAGAAGGTCGTGGAAGAGGCTTGAGAAGAAGAACTCTTGGTTTTGAGAAGAGTTCCAAGCCAACCAAGGGAGTGAAAGATGAAGCACCAAACCTTTCCCCCCCTCCACCCTTTTCCCAAACACTAAAACAAACCTTCTGTCAATTCATTCCAGAACCATTACTAGAAGCTCCTAATTCTGAATTAAGAGCATTTGAAGAAGTGGTTCAAAGCAAGTCCAAAGAGTCCCCTACAATCAAAGTTCCAATCATCAAGGGGAAAGAAAATAAAAGAGTCTCTAAGTTCAAGAGAAACCTGTTTTTATGGTTGATTTTATTTCAGCTAGAATTGAAGCAAGAAGAGGAGGTAATTACCTTATTTGATTTGTGGACAAATCTTTTTTAACAAGGGGAGGATGATGAAGATCCCTCCATGCCTCTTGATTTATAAAAGCAAATCAAGCTAGGTAATTTCATTTTGCTACCTAAAGGATGAAAAAATCATCCTTATTTTGTTTAAGAATTAAAACAGCAGGTCATGGTTTGCTTCCAGCAGCAAACCCGGTTTTTGAGAGGTTAATTACTAAAACGTCTTTAAGGTTTAAGTCCAATAGTTTGCATCAGGATTAAAGTTCACGAAGTTGGCTTTCCAAAAAATCAATTTTCATCACATTTGGACTTCATTTACCATCTCAAATTAGCCAACAAAACCAAAATATTTAAACTGCCAGTTCGACCAAAATATACCCTGTTTTGGGTATGTGATTTCTTAAGAGTAATGGTGGTTTAAGTCTTTGATTTTTACCTTCTTGGAATTCCCAAGATGTCTACTTTCAGGTCCAAGCATTGAATTCCAATCATACCCAAAGGAACCAAAGAGATCAAGTCATTTTGTCAAACCTGCCAGTTTTGGTCTAAAACTGCACGGCTAAATGTTTTGGTAGAGTTAACCTACTTAAACGTGGTTTAACCTTGATTTCTTTGCTCGATGGGTTTGTACACACCGTAAGGTTTCACCCCATGGCCTGAACATAAAATCATGCTCACTTTTGGTTGGGTTTACAAAAGTTAGAAGACCAGCCAGAAAATAGCCAAGAACCGGTTCAGCAGCACGGTTGGAGTTTTCCTTGTCCAAAGGGGTTCCTCCCTTCCAATGCTGAGTGGCACATGTCCCAAGTCTCTCTAGATGGCCAATGATCAGCTGCAAAAAGAGATTCTCTTGAAAACAATGTTCAATGGCAAGCAAAGGCAGTAGAGGATCTTCTTGAAACTCATTGGTTACCCAAAAACAAGAAATCAGTTTACGGCTGGCCAATCACATTTCTTTGCTAGATAAGCTGATTGCATTAGTTGTAAATAAGAATGGTTATTTTGTAAACATCTTGTATTAGCTTTATTTAATGCTTTGAATGTAATTTGTTCAAATTAAAACTAGGTTAGTACACAGTCAGCACTAACCGTGTGGATTAGCTTGAGTTAAAACCTTTCCTCACTAGAAGGGTAAGGTCTAGGTGTGTGTTAGCCAGCTAGCTTGCTTGCTTGACTTATATTTAGGCATATGGTCGCCCATATGTAGGGGATATCAACCAGATTTGAATCAAACACAAGTTGAGAGCATTTGTTCCTTTTGTGCTTTTGCAAACACAAACACTAGACTTGTTTATCCTTAACTAGGTCGGTTATGGGTGTGTTCAGGTGTAGTCTTAAACTTATTTAAGTGGTGTTTCTGTATCTTAATCAACTTTAGGGGCCCTAAATGGTGTACGTGTCAAGGGAGAACACTACCCAAGCTAACTCACATCAAAAGGAAGTGAAAACCATAAGGTTGGGTCACGGCCGAGGCGGCACGGTCGTGCCTATGTGCACAGCCACACCGTGCCACTTTGCTGGTCACAAAGCCATGAGGAAGCAAAAAGAGCACGATTGGATGCTCTTGAAGATAACTTCCGTTTTACTTTTTTGGTAAAGTGTAAATGGTGAAAATGGATGTAGAAGGGAGTATTTGAAGTGGGAAAGTGAATGGAATTGGAAGATGAGCTAAGGTAGGGTAACTAACTCATAATCCAAGCTAATTAGTTCACTAAGCAAACCGAGGAGAGGAATATAGGATAAGATAGAACTAAAACTTAGATTGGATACAGAATCACCACCAACCTTCAAGCTTAGGGCCCTTAATCTTGATTAAGATACAGAATCACCACTTAATCAAGGTTAAGACTCACTTGGACACCACCTTAATTGGCTTAATTAAGGATAAGCAAGCAAGACTTTAGAAGGAAGAAAGCAAATGCTCTCAAACTTTGATTTTCATTCAACAAGTTATGAAATGAAGCTAAGGCCTTGGAATGCTTTTATGAAGCAGCAAAATGACCTAGCTCACTAGTAAAACACGTCCCTCCCTCTTTCCTTGCTAGAGAGGAAATGTTTGGTGGTTTAATCACAACCGGTTACGCTAATCTAAGTACAAACACACTTAACTTGAATTAATACATCAAAAACATGAAGTAAAACATTGTCTAGGCTAATTATACATCACATAACACTTGCTTAGCTACTAAAACAACCAGCAAAGGCTAGGAAAAGCATGTGCACCGCCGAAATGTGCATGGAAAAATTGGGGCTAGCCAATAGGAATAAGGCACCACACAAAGGCTTTGCCTTGCTTCCATTGGGTACTCTTCCAAGGGGCAGCCAATGCTAGAGTACTTAGGGGTGTGTGCCAAGCTTGGAGAGTGTGCCCATCAACTTGCAAGAGGGTTGGCCGGCTGCTTTGGGGAAAGATAAAAACCGGTTCACTTGAACCAGGTTCAAGTATATTTTGGCCGGTTTTTGGGCATTTTGTAACCATAGCAAAAATGTTCATGACTTGGGTTTTAAACATGGGGGGGGGGGGGGTTTTTTTTTTGGGTTTTTTAAACCCCCCCCCCCCCAACCAAGAAATCAAGGTTAGGATGTGATTTTGTTGGTTAACAAAACACAAACATTAAATCATGCCAAAGGAGGGCAATTAGGAACGGTTGGGAAAAATGCCTTGATTCTTCATCTTCTTGCATGCTTGACTTGAAATGAATGCTTGGACCTGCAAAACAACATCAAAAGGTTTCCAAAAATACAAAAAAATTAGTCTTAAGCTACAATGTAGCTTATGAAATCAAATGCACAAAACCGGGCATTTTGGAATCGATTGGCCCGTTTGTGCTAGCTTATTCTTCTTCCAAAATGTGAGCCATTCTCTTGACTTGGGACCTTGTTCTTGGACGTGTGGGGCTTGAATCTTCATGAACTTGGTCTTGGCTAGGTAGGTTCCCATCACTAAACTTTAAATTGGTGGTGTTTCTATATCCAAACAAGAGTTTAGTTCTATCCATCTACCTTGATAATCCTCATGGGTTTCAAGTGAACTTTGCTAGTTTTCCGTTTGCAAGCCATGTATTACTGATTTCTAGCTTGCGTTTTCATTGAATCCCTTGAAGATACATCAAGTTCCTTTTCTTTTCTCATTTATAATCCTTTCATTCTAAATCCCATCCCACCTCACGTGCTTGCTGCCTCACAACCAGCCTATTATGTACCACTTTCCTTGGTTTTTCCTTGATTGTATTCTCTCTTGGTTTTAAGCTTTCGCTCTTGAATTGAGTTTTAGGTTGAACCCTTGCGACACACATCAACTTTGGTATCAGACCAGGTTTAATATTAGCCTGAAACCAAGCCCTACACGCCCCAAAGCCACCCAAACACATTCCCAAACAGAAACCACAAAACCAGCTGTTTTCAGTCGTGCCATGCAGAAAAGTAGCATGGGCAACCCGTGCCGTCAAGCACGACCGTGCCACCCCTATTCGGTGTTGTTTCACTTCCTTAAGACACTTAGTTCAGGCATGAGTGCTACAAGTGTGACCTTGGTAGAAAGACCTGATGCACTAATTAGACAACATAAGTTTCTATTTGAAGAAAGCCGAGTCCCGTCAAGTAAACCTAACCCCGCCCCTACGAACAATAAAAGGTGTTCTAAGTGTCAAGGTGTTTGTCACACACCCTTGGACTGCCCCAACAAGGAAATAATCAATTTGGCCGAATGGGAGGCCGCATTGGAGGAAGAAAATGAGGAGAAAAATCAAGATGAACGTGATCACAAACTTGAGGAAACTCAAGAGAAGGTCGTGGAAGAGGCTTGAGAAGAAGAACTCTTGGTTTTGAGAAGAGTTCCAAGCCAACCAAAGGGAGTGAAAGATGAACCACCAAAACCATTCTCCCACTCCACCCATATCCCAAACAATAAAACAAACCTTCTGTCAATTCGTTCCAGAACCATTATTAGAAGCTCCTAATTCTTAATTAAGAGCATTTGAAGAAGTGGTTTAAAGTAAGTCCGAAGAGTCCCCTACAAACACACTTCCAATGAACAAGGTGAAAGAAAAGAAAAGAGTCTCTAAGTTCAAGAGACACTTGTTTTCACGACTGATTTTATTGCACCGAGAATTGAAGCAAGAAGAGGAGGTAATTGCCTAATGAGATTTGTGGGCAAATCTTTTTTAAAAATGGGAGGATGATGGAGATCTCTCCATGCCCCTTGATTTAAAGAAGCAAATCAAGCAAGGTAATTTCATTTTGCTACCTAAAGGATGAAAAAATCATCCTTATTTTGTTTAAGAATTAAAACAGCAGGTCATGGGTTGCTTCCAGTAGCAAACCTGGTTTTTGAGAGGTTAATTTCTAAAACGTCTTTAAGGTTTAAGTGCAATACTTTGCATTAAGATTAAAGTTCATGAAGTTGAATTTCGAAAAAATCAAGTTTCATCCCATTTGGACTTCATCTACCCTCTTAAATGACCAATAAAACCAAGATATAAAAACTGCCAATTCGACCAAAATATACCCTGTTTTGGGTATGTGATTTCTTAAGCGTAATAGTCGTTGATTTCTAGCTTCTTGGAATCTCCAAGATGTGTACTTTCAGGTCCAAGCATTGAATTCCAATCATACCCAAAGGAACCAAAGAGATCAAGTCATTTTGTCAAACCTGCCAGTTTTGGTCTAAAACTGCACAGTTAAATGTTTTCATGAAGTTAACCTACTTAAATGTGGTTTAACCTTGATTTCGTGGTTGGGTGGGTTTGTACACACCCTAAGGTTTCACCCCATGGCCTAAAAATAAAATCATGCTTACTTTTGGTTGGGTTTACAGAAGTTAGAAAACCGGCTAGAAAACTTCCAAGAACCGGTTGAGCAGCACGGTTGGAGTTTCCCTCGTCCAAAGGGTTTCCTCCCCTCCAATGCTGAGTGACACACGTCCCAAGGCTCCCTAGATGGCAATGATCGGCTGCAAAAAGCGATTCTCCTGAAAACAACGTCCAATGGCAAGCAAAGGCAGCAAAGGATGTTCTTGAAGCTTATTGGTTAGCCAAAAATGAGAAATCAGTTTACGGCTGGCCAATCACATTTCTTTGCTAGATAATCTGATTGCATTAGTTCTAAATAAGAATGGTTATTTTGTAAACATCTTGTATTAGCTTTATTTAATGTTTTGAATGTAATTTATTTAAGTTAAAACTAGGTTAGTGCACGGTTAGCACTAACCGTGTGGATTAGGTTAAGTTAATACCTTTCCTCACTAGGAGGGTAAGGTCTAGGTGTGTGTTAGCTAGCTAGCTTGCTTGCTTGACTTCTATTTAGGCATATGTACGCCCATATGCAAGGGATATCAACCAAATTTGAATCAAACACAAGTTGAGAGCATTTGTTGCTTTCGTGCTTTGGCACACACAAACACTAAACTTGCTTATCCTTAACTAGGTCGGTTATAGTGGTGTTCAGGTGTAGTCTTAAACTTATTTAAGTGGTGTTTCTGTACGTTAATCAAGTTTAGGGGCCCCAAACTTTAGTTTGGTGGTGTTTCCGTATCCAAACAAGGGTTTAGCTCTATCTATCTACCTTGATAACCCTCATGGGTTTCAAGTGAACTTTGCTAGTTTTCCGTTTGCAAGCCATGTATTACTGATTTCTAGCTTGAGTTTTCATTGAATCCTTTGAAGATACATCAAGTTCCTTTTCTTTTCTCATTTACAATCCTTTGATTCTAAATCCCGTCGTACCTCACGTGGTTGCTGCCTCACAACCAACCTATTACGTACCACTTTCCTTGGTTTTTCCTTAACTGTATTCTCTCATGGTTTTAAGCTTTTGCTCTTGAATTGAGTTTTAGGTTGGACCCTTGGGACATACATCAAATTTGGTATTAGACCAAGTTTAATCTTAGCCTGAAACCAACCCCCACGTGCCCCAAAGCCACCCAAACACATTCCCAAACACAAACCACAAAACCGGCTGTTTTCAACCATGCCATGTAGAAAAGTAGCATAGGCAACCCGTGCCATCAAGCACGACCGTGCCACCCCTATTCGTTGTTGTTTCACTTCCTTAAGACACCTAGTTCGAGCATGAGTGCTACAAGCATGACCTTAGAAGAAAGATTTGATGCACTAATTAGACAGCATGAGTTGCTATTTGAAGAAAGCCTAGTCCCGTCAAGTAAACTTAACCCTGCCCCTACGAACATTAAAAGGTGTTCTAAGTGTCAAGGTCTTTGCCACGCACCCTCGAACCGCCCCAAAAAGGAAATAATCACCTTGGCCTAATGGGAGGCTATAGTGGAGGAAGAAAATGAGGAGAGAAATGAAGATGAACGTGATCACAAACTTGAGGAAACTCAAGAGAACGTCATGGAAGAGGCTTGAGAAGAAGAACTCTTGGTTTTGAGAAGATTTCCAAGCCAACCAAAGGGAGTGAAAGATGAACCACCAAACCTTTCCCCCACTCCACCCACATCCCAAACACTAAAACAAACCTTCTGTCAATTCATTCCATAACCATTACTAGATGCTCCTAATTCTGAATTAAGAGCATTTGAAGAAGTGGTTCAAAGTAAGTCCGAAAAGTCCCCTACAAACACACTTCCAATCAGCAAGTGAAAGAAAAGAAAAGAGTCTTTAAGTTCAAGACAGACTTGTTTTCATGGATGATTTTATTTCACCGGGAATTGAAGCAAGAAGAGGAGGTAATTACCTAATCAGATTTGTGGACAAATCTTTTTTAACAACGGGAGGATGATGGAGATCCCTCTATGCCCCTTGATTTAAAGAAGCAAATCAAGCTAGGTAACTTCATTTTGCTACCTAAAGGATGAAAAAATCATCCTTATTTTGTTTAAGAATTAAAACAGTAGGTTAAGGTTTGCTTCCAGCAACAAAACTAGTTTTTGAGAGGTTAATTACTCAAATGTCATTAAGGTTTAAGTCGAATAGTTTGCATTAGGATTGAAGTTCACGATGTCGACTTAACAAAAAATCAAGTTTCATCCCATTTGGACTTCATTTACCCACTCAAATGAGCTAATAAAACAAAGATATATAAACTGCCAATTCGACCAAAATATACCCTGTTATGGGTATGTGATTTCTTACACGTAATAAGGGTTTAAGTCAATCATTTTTACCTTCTTGGAATCCCCAAGATGTCTACTTTCAGGTCCAAGCATTGAATTCCAGTCATACCCAAATGAAGCAAAGAGATCAAGTCATTTTGTCAAACCTGGCAGTTTTGGTCTAAAACTGCACGGTTAAATGTTTTGGTAGAGTTAACCTACTTAAACATGCTTTAACCTTGATTTCTTTGTTGGGTGGGTTTGTACACACCCTAATGTTTCACCCCATGGCTTGAAAATAATATCATGCTCACTTTTGGTTGGGTTTATAGAAGTTAGAAAACCGGTCAGAAAACTGCCAAGAACCGGATCAGCAGCAC
The DNA here is from genome assembly GCA_017589665.1 of Selenicereus undatus. Lineage (NCBI taxonomy): Eukaryota > Viridiplantae > Streptophyta > Magnoliopsida > Caryophyllales > Cactaceae > Selenicereus > Selenicereus undatus. The sequence continues at coordinate 60,264,809 of JACYFF010031955.1, forward strand.
GATTGGAGTTTTCCTTGTCCAAAGGGTTTCCTCCCTTCCAATGTTGAGTGGCACACATCCCAAGGCTCTCTAGATGGCCAATGATCAGCTGCAAAAAGAGATTCTCCTGAAAACAGCATCCAATGGCAAGCAAAGGCTGCAAAGGATCTTCTTAAAGCTCATTGGTTAGCCAAAAACGAGAAATCAGTTTACGGCTGGCCAATCACATTTCTTTTCTAGAAAAGCTAATTGCATTAGTTCTAAATAAGAATGGTTATTTTGTAAACATCTTGTATTAGCTTTATTTAATGTTTTGAATGTAATTTGTTTAAGTTAAAACTAGGTTAGTACACGGTTAGCACTAACTATGTCGATTAGCTTAACTTAATACCTTTGCTCACTAGGAGGGTAAGGTCTAAGTGTATGTTAGCTAGCTAGCTTGCTTGCTTGACTTGTATTTAGGCATATGCATGCCCATATGTAAGGGATATCAACCAAATTTGAATCAAACACAAGTTGAGAGCATTTATTGCTTTCGTGCTTTGGCACACAAACACTAAACTTGTTTATCCTTAACTAGGTTGGTTATGGTGGTGTTCAGGTGTAGTCTTAAACTTGTTTAAGTAGTGTTTTCGTATCTTAATCAAGTTTAGGGGCCCCAAACTTTACTTTGGTGGTGTTTCCGCATCCGAACAAGGATTTAACTCTATCCATCTACCTTGATAACCCTCATGGGTTTTAAGTGAACTTTGCTAGTTTTCCGTTTGCAAGCCATGTATTACTGATTTCTAGCTTGAGTTTTCATTGAATCCTTTGAAGATACATCAAGTTCCTTTTCTTTTCTCATTTACAATCCTTTGATTCTAAATCCCATCCCACCTCACGTGCTTGCTGCCTCACAACTAGCCTATTACGTACCACTTTCCTTGGTTTTTCCTTGATTGTATTCTCTCCTGGTTTTAAGCTTTTGCTCTTGAATTGAGTTTTAGGTTGGACCCTTGGGACATACATCAACTTTGGTATCAGACCAGGTTTAATCTTAGCCTGAAACCAACCCCCACACGCCCCAAAGCCACCCAAACACATTCCCAAACAGAAACCACAAAACCGGCTGTTTTCAGCCGTGCCATGCAGAAAAGTAGCATAGGCAACCCGTGCCATCAAGCACGACCATGCCACCTGTATTCAGTGTTGTTTCACTTCCTTAAGACACCTAGTTCAAGCATGAGTGCTACAAGCATGACCTTGGAAGAAAGATTTGATGCAATAATTAGACAACATGAGTTGCTATTTGAAGAAAGCCTAGTCCCGTCAATTAAACCTAACCCTGCCCCTACGAATATTAAAAGGTGTTCTAAGTGTCAAGGTCTTTGTCACACACCCTCAGACCGCCCCAACAAGGAAATAATCACCTTGGCCGAATGGGCGGCAGCAGTGGAGGAAGAAAATGAGGAGAAAAATGAAGATGAACGTGATCACAAACTTGAGGAAACTCAAGAGAAGGTCGTGGAAGAGGCTTGAGAAGAAGAACTCTTGGTTTTGAGAAGAGTTCCAAGACAACCAAAGGGAGTGAAAGATGAACCACCAAACCTTTCCCCCATTCCACCCATATCCCAAACACTAAAATAAAACCTTCTGTCAATTCGTTCCAAAACCATCACTAGAAGCTCCTAATTCTGAATTAAGAGCATTTGAAGAACTGGTTCAAAGTAAGTTCAAAGAGTCCCCTGCAAACAAACTTCCAATCAGCAAGGTCAAAAAAAAGATAACAGTCTCTAAGTTCAAGGGAGACTTGTTTTCGTGGTTGATTTCGTTGCACCGAGAATTGAAGTAAGAAGATGAGTTAATTACCTAATCAGATTTGTGAAAAAATCTTTTTTAACGGGAGGATGATGGAGATCCCTCTATGCCCCTTGATTTAAACAAGCAAATCAAGCTAGGTCATTTCATTTTGCTACCTAAAGGATGAAAAAATCATCCTTATTTTGTTTAAAAATTAAAACAGCAGGTCATGGTTTGCTTCCAGTAGCAAACCTGGTTTTGGAGAGGTTAATTACTCAAACGTCTTCATGGTTTAAGTACAATAGTTTGCATTAGAATTGAAGTTCACGAAGTCGACTTTCCAAAAAATCAAGTTTTATCCCATTTGGGCTTCATTTACCCTCTCAAATGAGCCAATAAAACCAAGATATAGAAACTGCCAATTTGGCCAATATATACCCTGTTTTGGGTATGTGATTTCTTAAGCGTAATGGTGGTTTAAGTCATGGATTGTTACCTTCTTGGAATCCCCAAGATATCTACTTTCAGGTCCAACCATTGAATTCCAATCATACCCAAAGGAACCAAAGAGATTAAGTAATTTTGTCAAACCTACCAGTTTTGGTCTAAAACTGCACGGTTAAATGTTTTAGTAGAGTTAACCTACTTAAACATGGTTTAACCTTGATTTCTTTGTTGGATGGGTTTGTACACACCTTAGGGTTTCACCCAATGGCCTGAAAATAAAATCATGCCCACTTTTGGTTGGGTTTACAGAAGTTAGAAAACCGACCATAAAACTACCAAGGACCGGTTCAACAGCACGGTTGGAGTTTTCCTTGTCCAACGGGTTTCCTCCCTTCCAATGCGGAGTGGCACACATCCCAAGGATATCTACATGGCCAATGATCAGCTGCAAAATAAGATTCTCCTGAAAACAATGTCCAATGGCAAGCAAAGGCAGTAAAGGATCTTCTTGAAGCTCATTGATTAGCCAAAAACGAGAACTCAGTGTGCGGCTGGCCAATCACATTCTTTGCTAGATAAGCTTATTGCATTAGTTCAAAATAAGAATGGTTATTTTGTAAACCTCTTGTATTAGCTTTATTTAATGTTTTGAATGTGTTTTGTTTAAGTTAAAACTAGGTTAGTACACGGTTAGCACTAACCGTGTGGATTAGCTTAAGTTAACACCTTTCGTCACTAGGAGCCTAAGGTCTAGGTGTGTGTTAGCTAGCTAGCTTGCTTGCTTTACTTGTATTTAGGAATATGCACACCCATATGTAAGGGATATCAACCAGATTTCAATCAAACACAAGTTCAGAGCATTTGTTGCTTTCGTGCTTTTGCACACACAAACACTAAACTTGCTTATCCTTAACTAGGTCGGTTACGGTGGTGTTCAGGTGTAGTCTTAAACTTGTTTAAGTGCTGTTTCTATATCTTAATCAAGTTTAGGGGCCCCAAAATTTAGTTTGGTGGTGTTTCTGTATCCAAACAAGGGTTGAGCTCTATCCATCTACCTTGATAATCCTCATGGGTTTCATGTGAACTTTGCTAGTTTTCCGTTTACAAGCCATGTATTACTGATTTCTAGCTTGAGTTTTCGTTGAATCCTTTGAAGATACATCAAGTTCCTTTTCTTTTCTTATTTACAATCCTTTGATTCTAAATCCCATCCCACCTCACGTGCTTGCTGCCTCACAACCAGCCTATTACGTACCACTTTCCTTGGTTTTTCCTTGATTGTATTCTCTATTGGTTTTAAGCTTTTGCTCTTAAATTGAGTTTTAGGTTGGACCCTTGGGCCATACATCAACTTTGGCATCAGACCAGGCTTCGTCTTAGCCTGAAACCAACCCCCACACGCCCCAAAGCCACCCAAAAACATTCCCAAACACAAACCACAAAATTGGTTGTTTTCAATAGTGTCAGGCAGAAAAGTAGCACGGGCAACCCATGCCATCAAGCACGACCGTGCCACCCCTATTTGGTGTTGTTTCACTTCCTTAAGACACCTAGTTCAAGCATGAGTGCTACAGGCCTGACCTTGGGAGAAAGATTTGATGCACTAATTAGACAGCATTAGGTTCTATTTGAAGAAAGCCTACTCCCGTCAAGTAAACCTAACCCTGCCCCTGCGAACATTAAAAGGTGTTCTAAGTGTCAAGGTCCTTGTCACACACTCTCGGACCCCCCCCCCCCAACAAGGAAATAATCACCTTGGCCGAATGGGAGGTAACAGTGGAGAAAAATGAAGATGAACGTTATCATAAACTTTAGGAAACTCAAGAGAAGATCGTGGAAGAGGCTAGAGAAGAAGAACTTTTGGTTTTGAGAAGAGTTCCAAGCCAACCAAAGGGAGTGAAAGGCGAACCACCAAACCTTTGCCCCACTCCACCCATATCCCAAACACTCAAACAAACCTTCTGTCAATTCATTCTAGAACCATTACTAGAAGCTCCTAATTCTTAATTAAGAGCATTTGAAGAAGTGCTTCAAAGCAAGTCCGAACAGTCCCCTACAAACACACTTCCAATCAGCAAGGGGAAAGAAAAGAAAGGAGTCTCTAAGCTTAAGGGAGACGTGTTTTCATGGTTGATTTTATTTCCGCCAGAATTGAAGCAAGAAGAGGAGGTAATTACCTAATCTAGTTTGTGGACAAATCTTTTTTAACAAGGGCAGGATGATGGAGATCCCTCCATGCCCCTTGATTTAAAGAAGCAAATCAAGCTAGGTAATTTCATTTTGCTACCTAAAGGATGAACAAATCATCCTTATTTTGTTTAAAACCTAAAATAGTAGGTCATGGTTTGCTTCCAGTTTACCCAATTTCTGAGAGGTTAATTACTTAAACCTCTTTAAGGTTTAAGTCCACTAGTTTGCAATAGGATTAAATTTCACGAATTCAGCTTTCCAAAAAATCAAGTTTCATCCCATTTTGACTTCATTTACCCTCTCAAATTAGCTAATAAAACCAAGATATATAAACTGCCAATTCAACCAGAATATACCAGGTTTTGGGTATGTCATTTCTTAAGCTTAATGGTGGTTTAAGTCTTGGATTTTTACCTTTTTCGAATCCCCAAGATGTCTGCTTTCAGGTCCAAAAATTTAATTCAAATCATACCCAAAGGAACCAAAGAGATCAAGTCATTTTGTCAAACCTGCCAGTTTTGGACCAAAACTACATAGTTAAATGTTTTAGACGAGTTAACCAACTTAAACATGGTTTAACCTTGATTTCTTTGTTGGGGGGGTTTGTACACACGCTAAGGTTTCTCACCATGGCCTAAAAACAAAATCATGCTCGCTTTTGGTTGGGTTTACAGAAGTTAGACTACCGGCCAGAAAACTACCAAGAAGCAGTTCAGCAGCACGGTTGGAGTTTTCCTTCTCTATAGGGTTTCCTTCCTTCCCCATAGGGTTTCCTTCCTTCCAATGCTAAGTGAAACACATACCAAGGCTCTCTACGAGGCCAATGATAAGCTCCAAAAAGAGTTTTTCTTGAAAAAAACGTCTAATGGCAAGCGAAGGCCGTAAAGGATGTTCATGAAGCTCATTGGTTAGCCAAAAACGATAAATCACTTTACAGCTAGCCAATCACATTTCTTTGTTAGATAAGCTGATTGCATTAGGAATAAATAAGCATGGTTATGTTGTAAACATCTTGTATTAGCTTTATTTAATGTTTTGAATGTAATTTGTTTAAGTTAAAACTATGTAGGGACACGGTTAGCACTAACCGTGTGGATTAGCTTAAGTTAATACCTTTCCTCACTAGGAGGGTAAGGTCTAGGTGTATTTAAGCATATGCACACCAATATGTAAGATATATCAACCAAATTTGAATTAAACACAAGTTGAGAGCATTTGTTGCATTCGTACTGTCTTTCACTCAAACACCGAACTTGCTTATCCTTAACTAGGTCGGTTAAGGTGGTGTTCCGGTGTATTCTTAAACGTGTTTAAGTGGTGTTTCTGCAACTTAATGAATTTTAGGGGCCCAAAAATTTAGTTTGGTGGTGTTTCTGTATCCAAACAAGGGTTTAACTCTATCCATCTACCTTGATAATCCTCATGGGTTTCAAGTGAACTTTGCTAGTTTTCCGTTTTCAAGCCATGTATTACTGATTTCTAGCTTGAGTTTTCATTGAATCCTTTGAAGATACATCAAGTTCCTTTTCTTTTCTCATATAGAATCCTTTGATTCTAAATTCCATCCCACCTCGCGTGTTTGCTGCCTCACAACCAGCCTATTACGTACCACTTTCCTTACTTTTTCCTTGATTATATTCTCTCCTGGTTTAAAGCTTTTGCTCTTGAATTGAGTTTTAGCTCGAACCCTTGGGACATACATCAACTTTAGTCTCAAAGAAGGTTTCACCTTCCCCTGAAACCAAACCCCACACGCCCCAAAGCCAACATAACACAAACCACAAAACCGGTTGTCTTCAACCGTGCCAGGCATAAAAGTTGCACGGGCACCCCGTGCCGTGAAGCACGACCGTGCCACCCCTATTCCATGTTGTTTGACTTCCTTAAGCCACCTAGTTCAAGCATGAGTCCTGCAAGCATGACCTTGGAAGAAAAATTTGATGCACTAATGAGACAGCATGAGTTGCTATTTGAAGAAAGCCTAGTCCCTTCAAGTAAACCTAACCCTACCCCTACGAACATTAAAAGGTGTTCTAAGTGTCAAGGTCTTAGTCACACACCCTCGGACCACCCTAACAAGGAAATAATCACCTTGGCCGAATGGGAGACAGTAGTGCAGGAAGAAAATAAGGAGAAAAATGAAGATGAACACGATTATTAACTTGAGGAAACTCAAGACAAGGTCGTGGAGGAGGCTAGAGAAGACGAACCTTTGGTTTTGAGAAGAGTTCCAAGCCAACAAAAGGGAGTGAAAGGTGAACCACCAAACCTTTCCCGCACTCCACCCATATCCCAAACACTCAAACAAACCTTCTGTCAATTCATTCCAGAACCATTACTAGAAGCTCCTGATTCTGAATTAAGAGCATTTGAAGAAGTGGTTCAAAGCAAGTCTAAAGAGTCCCCTACAAACACACTTCCAATCAGTAAGGTGAAAGAAAAGAAAAGACTCTCCAAGTTCAAGAGAGACTTGTTTTCATGGCTGATTTTATTTCACCAAGAATTGAAGCAAGAAGAGGAGGTAATTACCTAATCGGATTTGTGGACAAGTCTTTTTTAACACGGGGGGGATGATGGAGATCCCTCCATGCCCCTTGATTTAAAGAACGAAATCAAGCTAGGTGATTTCATTTTGCTACCTAAAGGATGAAAAAATCATCCTTATTTTGTTTAAGACCTGAAACAGCAGGTCATGGTTTGCTTCCAGTAGCAAACTTGGTTTTTGAGAGGTTAATTACTAAAACATCTTTATTGTTTAAGTCCAATAGTTTGCATTAGGATTGAAGTTCACGTAGTCAGCTTTCGAAAAAATCAAGTTTCATCCCATTTGGACTTCATTTACCCTCTCAAATGAGCCAATAAAATCAAGATATATAAACTGACAGTTCGACCAAAATATACCCGGTTTTGCATATGTGATTTCTTAAGCTTAATGGTGGTTTATGTCTTGGATTTTTACCTTTTTGGAATCCCCAAGATGTCGACTTTCAGGTCCAAGCATTGAATTTTAATCATACTATAACACCCCCAGCCCCTAGGGCCGAAAGCGTTACGTTTTCTCAACTTTTTACTCAAATTCTGAGATGCAGCGGACAGAATTTCCTCAAAAAACTGACCGTTTCCATGCTAAAAGCATTACAATAAATCCCTGCAAATCAACGGAAGCGTAAAAGATTTAAAAGAAGCTCAACGGCTACACGCCGGAGTTCATAAGTCAACGAGCCACTTGCTTGGAGTTCACCAAACATAATAGTTCATGAACAAAGAAGAAACGAAGGATACAACTCAACGGTTCACACAAACGGAGTATGAGGTTTACATCCCAAAACATAACTAACTTTAACCAAGAAGACATCCAACTAATTAGATGGTCGGCTCATATGGCCATACAGAGCGACTCATAAACAATATGCATTACATGAACTAGAATACTTGTTTACAAACATTTACAAACTTTACAAGACTTCATTTAAGAAGTAAGTAGGCACACATGACACCTTGCAAGCAAGAATAGACTCCATCTTGACATAGCTTACTCAACTTCTTCCTGTGTCAAGGAAACTTGCAGAAAAGGGGAAAGAGTAGTGGGATGAGCAACCACACGCTCAATGAGTGTCCCCCGACCCCCCTTAAAACCAAAACCGTTGCAGGTAATAATATTCATATTAGTCACATGCCACATATTCATACTTTAGTATCATATTAGGCATTCATAAAATCCTTATGGAAGGATTACTAACCATAAACTTCATTTTAACCACTCAAACATATTTCTAGGTCCCCAAATGACTAAATTCCTTTACTGACAAGCAGTTAAGCACATAAGCAAGCATAGAGAGCTAAGCATAGGAATCTTTCTTTTTCATAAACATAACTTCTTAGCATTCCATTTAAACTATGCATGAAACCATTTTTATATGATGTGCACATAAGGTTATTCCTTTTCATAATCATACTTTTATTGGCGTTTCATTCATATGATATGCATATGGAACACACTCATGTTAGGTCTTATTCAAATCTCATTCATAGGACATGCATGAAACATGCTCATAAGGCTTTCCTTTTTCATAAACGTATCTGACTTAGCATCTCATTCAAAAGTTATACTTGGAACATGCATATAACACTTTTATTTTCATGAGCATACTTTACTTAGATCTCATTCACATTTCATTTATAGGAAAAGAATATAACATGTACAAAAAGCTTTCCTTCTTTTCTTGAAAACACTTCATCTAGCTTCTTGAGGCTCATATTCTTTAGAAGAAATCTCTTTTATATCGATCGCATATGGACCCTTATAAACTTTTCACATTTCATTCATCTGGCCTCTTATCAACCCATAAAAACATTCTTCTTGAAGTACTTGAAATGTCGTAATGCACACTGCTTTTCTTTGCTTATTAGAAAAATACATCTGGCATAAGATCATTACAGGGTGCTGATTGGGTGAGATCTATTCTCAACCCCATAGTGAGACCCAACGCTCATGCTTAAGCTCTTACTCCCGGGATGGCTACATATAACATATCAGACCATTACATTAACCCTCGTCAGGGCCTCTAGGGTTTTCAGACTTTCCCCTAGGTTAACATCATTCATATTATATTGTCCGCAACACATTATCTTAGCCACTTTAAAGCGTATCGGCTATAACGGCTAATAATTTTGCTGACTCTTACAGCGAAATCCTTTTTCATACAACCCACGCCTTTATAAAACTCTTTAGGGATTCTCCCGTTCGAGCGAGTTCACTCCCAAAACTGTTTTCATTTACTTAAAATAGGCCATCATGCACTAATAGTTATGGCTCCTATCATTTCAAAACATGAAGTCCTTCTTTGAAAAACTTACCCTTATGCACATAATGCAATTTGAGGACATCGAAGGGAAAGGGGTCCACATATATCACATTCAAGCACTTCATAATCAGTTCAACACAATGAGCCACACATGGCCTCGCCATCCACACGATTGCTGTTAATTCACAACCCAAGGTCCCTCCTCACAAGCACCGTACCACAAAAACCTCAAACCCCTCATAGTTCTACCTCGAACCATCCAACTACCATCTCGATTTCAATTTCATAAATCATAACACATTATCATGCTAGCGTATAAAAGGAATAGGGTTTATACACTCACCTAAGCAAGCAGCACCATCCAACGGTGTATTACCGTAAACATACATATATAGATATAACCACATCCACATTTATGACTTATAATGCTTGAATGAACCAACTTAACTAATTAAACATGAATCTTATCGCATACAAGGTGTTCATATGCCATTTCAGACTACTATTCAGTCATTAAGTAGCTAAATTAAACAAACATTAAATCAATGCGTTCGTATGTCATTTCAAAATACTATTTAGGCATAAAACAGCTAGTTAAGCAACATCGATTCAAGGCGTTCATTCAATATTTTGAGGTTGCATTTCAAGCTTAATTTAACCATTTAAACATTATACGATTCAAGACGTTGGTTTAGTGCTTCGAAGTTACTATGTAAGCATAATGAAACCATTTAGACATAATACGACTCAAGGCGTTCATTTAGTGCATCAAAGTTACTATTCAAGCCTAATGAAGTCATTTAGACCTAATACGATTCCAACCATTCGTTTATTGCATCGAAGTCATTATTCGAATCTAAATAAACCACTTAAACATAATACGATTCATGGAATTTGTTTATTACGTCGAAGTTACTATTTCAACCTATTTAGACCCCTTTAAACATAATGCATTCAAGATATTCGTTTATTATATCGAAGTTGCTATTCGAACCTATTTATGCCATTTAAACATAGCACGACTTTAGGTATTCATTTATTACATCGAAATTACTATTCAAGTTAACTTTTCAGGCATGCATTAACTGAATTTGCTAGAATCAAATATAAGCTAAACACGGATAATTCACTTGGAATTAAATCTTTAGGCATCAATTAACTGATTAGGTTCGAATAAAAGCTAAACATGCAAAATTCACTTCAAATTAAATCTTCAGGCATGTATAAACTTAACATATTTGAATTGATTCTAAACATGCATAGTTTCTCATCACATAATCCGTGAAATTAACTAAACCTAAGATAACATAAATCATCGTTTAGGTTAAAACGTTTCGAAATTAATAATAATTTAGGAGGCGAGGAACACCCACCTCGATTCCGTGCTGAAGGACCCAACTCTTGGGCTAATTGGGCAATTTGAGGCTGGGTTCAATTCCCATGTGGTCAGTCCTGGTAGTGATGGTGCTGAGCGTTCAAACCCTAACCCTCAAACCCTTGATTCGCGCAGCTCGTGGTGATTGCCAAACTCAAATCCACTGGAAACCTCACCGTCGACGCCCCACCCTTGTCCCACCGGTGTCCACCACGCTGCCTCGGTGCCTTGTCAGTCGCTCGCTCACACCCCTGTTGCTCAGGTTCAATCATGCGGCTCCCATATGAGCCAACAACGACCGGCCACTCGCCAGTGTGGCGGCGAACCGTCTCCGTCCCCCTCTCTTGTCTCCCTCACTGTTAGGTCGCCGGGGAGGGTGGTGTCGCCGGGGAGGGTTGTGAGAAACCCAGAGAAACCAAAGCCCCCCCTTCATGCGTGTGTCATGAAAAATAAGGGGCTTCGGCCCCTTATACTCCCTTTTCTTGTTTTGTTTTTTTTTTTTGGTCGCTTACCCATTCAACTAAAATCTCTAATCCAATCTCGCAACCTCGTATTCTGAACCCAATCGTTAGTACGGCCTTCTATCGACTATTCGTTCACAACAATATAAAGGTTCGATTTATTAAACATCGAACGACTTCTAAGGTTGACCCGAATCGACTAAATAAATCGAATAACGACTAAAGCAAACTATTGATATAATTTATAGGCACAAATAGCATGAATTGACTTTAAAATCAATAATAGCAACAATAATCCCTTTTAATAAAATTATAACTCCTATAAGCACATCGATAATAATTTAACTCATACAGTTAGCTTAACGAAAAACAAAAACGCGGGACTTACACATACCCAAAGAAACCGAAGAGATCAAGTCATTTTGTGAAACTTGCCAGTTTTGGTCTAAAACGGCACGGTTAAATGTTTTAGTAGAGTTAACCTACTTAAACATGGTTTAACCTTGATTTCTTTGTTGGGTGGGTTTCTACACACCCTAAGGTTTCACCCCATGGCCTGAAAACAAAATCATGCTCACTTTTGGCTGGGCTTACAGAAGTTAAAAAACCGGCCAGAAAACTGCCAAGAATCGGTTCAGCAGCACGGTTGGAGTTTTCCTTGTCCAAAGGGTTTCCTCCCTTCCAATGCTGAGTGGCACACGTCCCTAGGCTCTCTTGAAGGCCAATGATCAGCTATAAAAAGAGTTTCTCTTGAAAAGAACGTCCAACGTTAAGAAAAGGAAGCAAAGGATGTTCTTGAAGCTCATTGGTTAGCCCAAACGAAGAAATCACTTTACGGCTGTCCGATCGCATTTCTTTGCTAGATAAGTTGATTCTATTAGGACTAAATAAGCATTATTATGTTGTACACATCTTGTATTAGCTTTATTTAATGTTTTGAATGTAATTTATTTAAGTTAAAACTAGGGTAGGACACGGTTAGCACTAACCGTGTGGATTAGCTTAAGTTAAAACTTTTCCTCACTAGAAGGGTAAGGTCTAGGCATGTGTTAGCTAGCTAGCGTGCTTGCTTGACTTGTATTTAAGCATATGCACGCCCACATGTGAGAGATATCAACCAAATTTGAATCAAACACAAGTTGAGAGCATTTGTTGCTTTCATGCTTTTGAACACTCAAACACTAAACTTGCTTATCCTTAACTAGGCCGGTTAAGGTGGTGTTCAAGTGTAGTCTTAAACTTGTCTAAGTGGTGTTTCTGTATCTTAATCAAGTTTAGGGGCCCTAAACTTTAGTTTGGTGGTGTTTCTATATCCAAACAAGGGTTTAGCTCTATCCATCTACCTTGATAATCCTCATGGGTTTCAAGTGAACTTTGCTAGTTTTCCGTTTTCAAGCCATGTATTAATGATTTCTAGCTTTAGTTTTCATTCAATCCTTTGAGGATACATCAAGTTCCTTTTCGTTTCTCATTTAGAGTCCTTTGATTCTAAATCCCATCCCACCTGACGTGTTTGCTGCCTCATAACCAACTTACTACGTACCACATTCTATGGTTTTTCCTTGATTGTATTCTCTCTTGGTTTTAAACTTTTGCTCTTGAATTGAGTTTTAGGTTGGACCCTTGTGACGTACATCAAGTTTGGTATCAGAGCAGGCTTCATCTTGGCCTGAAACCAACTCCCACACGCCCCAAAGCCACCCGAACACATTCCCAAACACAAACCACAAACTCGTGCCGTCATGCACGATCGTGCCACCCCTATTATGTGTTGTTTCACTTCCCTAAGCCACCTAGTTCAAGAATGAGTGCTACAAGAATGACCTTGGAAGAAAGATTTGATGCATTAATGAGACAGCATGAGTTGCTATTTGAAGAAAGCCTAGTCCCTCGAAGTAAACCTGACCCTGCCCCTACGACCATTAAAAGGCATTCTAAGTGTCAAGGTCTTGGTCACATACCCTTGGACCGCCCTAACAAGGAAATAATCACCTTGGCTGAATGGGAGGCAGCAATGGAGGAAGAAAATGAGAAGAAATGAAGATGAACGTGATCATAAACTTGAGGAAACTCAAGAGAAGGTCGTGGAAGAGGCTAGAGAAGAAGAACTCTTGGCTTTGAAAAGGGTTCCAAGCCAACCAAAGGGAGTGAAAGATGAAACACCAAACCTTTCCCCCACTCCACCTATATCCCAAACACTCAAACAAACCTTTTGTGAATTTATTCTAGAACCATTACTAGAAGCTCCTAATTCTGAATTAAGAACATTTGAAGAAGTGGTTCAAAGCAAGTCTGAAGAGTCCCCTACAAACACACTTTCAATCGTCAAGGGGAAATAAAAGAAAAGAGTCTCCAAGTTCAAGAGAGACTTATTTTTATGGCTGGTTTTATTTCAGCCAGAATTGAAGCAAGAAGAGGAGGTAATTACCTGATTGGATTTGTGGACAAATCTTTTTCAACAAGGGGAGGATAATGGAGATCCCTCCATGCCCCTTGATTTAAAGAAGCAAATCAAGCTAAGTAATTTCATTTTGCTACCTAAAGGATGAATAAATCAACCTTATTTTGTTTAAGACCTAAAACAGCACGTCATGGTTTGATTTGAGCAGCAAACCGGGTTTTTGAGAGGTTAATTACTTAAACCTCTTTAAGGTTGAAGTCCAATAGTTTGCATTCGGATTGAACTTCATGAAGTCATCTTTCTCAAAAATCAAGTTTCATCCCATTTGGACTTCATTTACCCTATCAAATTAGCTAATAAAACCAAGATATATAAACTGTCAGTTCGACCAGAATATACCCAGTTTTGGGTATGTGATTTCTTAAGCTTAATGGTGGTTTAAGTCTTGGATTTTTACCTTTTTCGAATCCCCAAGATGTCTACTTTCAGGTCCGAGCATTGAATTCCAATCATACCCAAACGAACCAAAGAGGTCAAGTTATTTTGTCAAACCTGCCAGTTTTTGTCCAAAACCGCACAGTTAAATGTTTCAGTAGAGTCAACCTACTTAAACATGGTTTTACGTTGATTTATTTGTTGGGGGGTTTGTACACACACTAAGGTTTCCCCCCATGGCTTAAAAGTAAAATCATGCTCACTTTTTAGTTGGGTTTACAGAAGTTAGAAAATCGGCCAGAAAACTGCCAACAACCGGTTCAATAGCACGGTTGGAGTTTTCCTTCTCCAAAGGGTTTCCTCCCTTCCAATGCTGAGTGGAACACATACCAATCCTCTCTAGTAGGCCAATGATCAGCTCCAAAAAGAGTTTCTCTTGAAAAGAACATCCAATGGCAAGCAAAGGCAGCAAAGGATGTTCTTGAAGCTCACTGGTTAGCCAAAAAGGAGAAATCACTTTACGGCTGGCCAATCACATTTCTTTGCTAGATAAGCTAATTTTATTAGGACTAAATAAGCGTTGTTATGTTGTACACATCTTGTATTAGCTTTATTCAATGTTTTGAATGCAATTTGTTTAAGTTAAAACTAGGGTAGGACACGGTTAGCACTAACCGTGTGGATTAGCTTAAGTTAATACCTTCCCTCCCTAGAAGGGTAAGGTCTAGGTATGTGTTAGCTAGCTAGCATGCTTGCTTGACTTGTATTTAAGCATATGCACGCCCATATGTAAGAGATATCAACCAGATTTGAATCAAACACAAGTTGAGAGCATTTGTTGCTTTTGTGCTTTTGCACACTTAAACACTAAACTTGCTTATCCTTAACTAGGCCGGTTAAGGTGGTGTTCAAGTGTAGTCTTAAACTTGTCTAAGTGCTGTTTATGTATCTTAACTAAGTTTAGGGGCCATAAACTTTAGTCTCGTGGTGTTTCTGTATCCAAACAACGGCTTAGCTCTATCCATCTGCCTTGATAATCCTCATGGGTTTCACGTTAACTTTGCTAGTTTTCCATTTGCAAGCCATGTATTACTGATTTCTAGCTTGAGTTTTCATTCAATGCTTTGAAGATCGATCAAGTTCGTTTCCTTTTCTCATTTAGAGTCCTTTAATTCTAAATCCCATCCCACCTCACGTGTTTGCTACCTCATAACCAGCCTATTACAAACCACATTCCTTGGTTTTTCCTTGATTGTATTCTCTCTTGGTTTTAAGCTTTTGCTCTTGAATTGAGTTTTAGGTTGGACCCATGGGACATACATCAACTTTGGTATCAGAGCAAGTTCCATCTTAGCCTGAAACCAACCCCCACACGCCCTAAAGCCACCCAAACACATTCCCAAACACAAACCATAAAACCGGCTCTTTTCAGCCGTGCCAGGCATAAAAGAAGCATGGGCACCCCGTGCCATTAAGCACGACCATGCCACCCCTATTCCGTGTTGTTTCACTTCCTTAAGCCACCCATTTCAAGCATGAGTGCTACAAGTGTAACGCCCCAAATTAAACATGTTTTACTGTTCATATTCTCCTTAACAAATCACTCAATTGTAATTTGATGAATCCAATGATAAGGGCATTACCACCGTCCAAAAATGACAAGGCTTGAAACATCAGCACAATATATAACACAGTTAAGCATAATCTCAACCACACACATTCACACATGATCATCCATTCACAATCAAGTGTTAACCTAAGTAAGGTTTATAAACCATAGTAAGATAATTCACCATGTAATCTACATCTCCATCCACAGAAGAATTCAAAATACAACGTTAAAGTATGCATATACGGCATGACTTCTAATCCATCTGGATTTCCCTACTTCACTTATTCTTTTTAGTTGATTTGCTGGCATGAGGGCAACACTCTGACCATTTGCCTAAAACAAAACATGAAAAACATTTCGAACTATGAGCCGAAGCTCAGTACATGCGTTCCTGGATTGTTAAATGATCATTGAACACTGATTGGGCCCGCTTTGCAATTCATTTTAAGTTAAAACAGTGAATGAAATAAATGTAAAACTGTATTGCTAGTTATTATCTGATAGTGAACCCCTTGATATTGTTACGATCTATGGATAGGTGTACACATGCCAAGCCGATCGGGGACCTGGGCTGAAGCCGCGCAGGTAACTGAAGGGCGAATGCCCTATAGATGATAACTGACGGGGTCACTAATTAACTGATAAATCACTGTGTAAATTGATTCATTGATGTACTTACCAAAACATGATAACGTTGATAAATACACTTTGATTTCTAAAGATACAGGCAATGGACATACATGAAATTTTTAAAAATATATTACACTTGATAATACTTACACACAATGGAAACGATAACTAGGCCTCAACTCTGTTTCATAAATGTCATTGTAAGTATGTGTAGTTAGTAAATGATCCTTACTCACCTAATTGAGTAAGTAAAAATATGTATAACAGAAATTGAGTAATAAAATGGGATACATAACTTGTGCATTTCAAATAATAAATTAAATCAATTAGAGTTATTGAACTTGAAATACAACAAAATGAAGTAAAATAGACCAAATGAAAATGATTGAGTAATAATGAAAAGATTTTAATTGATATAAATGACACATGGTTTGCTGATATTTCTGAAATGGATAAAGGAAAGTGTGAAACTTCTGGAAAGGATAATAGAATGGTTAATGCCTCTGAAATGGATAATAGAAGGTTTAATACTTCTGAAATGGGTGACAATGGTTTATGCCATAAGGGGTGCTGCAAGGTTCATAAAAGCTCATATAACACCCTAACTTGGTCCAAAGGACACTGATTTTGAGTTATTAATCTGCTCAGTTCCCAAATTTCAATTTCATACTCATGTAACTCAGTTTTCAACCCAAGTAAGCTTCTGTACATAATCAAAATAAACTCACTACACTTTGTAATTTCCTTTCAATACCCATAATTATATAGAAACTTACAAAAAAAAAAATTCCAAATGTCACGGTTTCTGTATTTACTCATATTACTGTTTGATGGTCTGCATTAGAAAATCCATATCTTTCACTCCAACCTCCAAATGAGATATAAAACCCCAATATGAAAATTTCACAATGTCCTCTAAAATTCATATTTAGGACACAAAGCATGATTCACATAGTAAGGTCCCTAAAAGTAGGGTAGAACACAGACGTCCACAATTTCTGATCAATCTGTGCAGTCATAGCAAAACGACCATAACGTTTTCCACAGAACTCGGATTAAGGTGATTCAGGAAGCATTTTAAATAGAACTCATTCATACATCCACATACCAAAATCACAATTTTTCCGTTACCCAATCAATATCAGTTTTTCCGTTAAGTTATTGTTCCAGTTTAATTCTCGGTTTCAATGCATTCTGCACAGTCTTGAGTAAATTGGTCATAACTTTGTCCACACAACCCAAAATTGAGTAATTCTGAAGCCTATTGAAATCTAACTCATCAATATATCACTACACCAAAAATCATGAATTTTGGATGTGCCAAACAGTACCAATTAATTCCCAAAGTAGCGCCTATTTCAGGTCTGTTTTCCAGCTTTAACTAACATATTTTCAATCTTTTCTTCACATAACCACCCACTAAAATCACTCTTTAACTTATATAAATCAGCATAAACATCTTGATATTCATTACCAGTGCTAAAGACCACAAAATCTCATTTAAAACAATCAAAATTCAACACTTGAACATACAGCTTGCATGATTAACATAAAACCCTAACCCTAGCTTCAACTCCAACATGATCCATCACCAAGATGATTCTTAATTCAATAAAAAAATACATGATCCATCATCAAAATAACCAAAAACAAGAAGCAAAAACCACAAATTCAAAGAACAAGATTGAAGTCACTTACTTTGAGCTTGAAATAAGTGGAGGTGGAGATGGTATTTGGTGATTTTGAGAGTGAAAGATGATAGCCGGTGGAGGGAGGTGGTTGGGGATTGAAATCCTTGCCGAAGAGTTGCCGGAAAACACCATAAAAGCTAGAGGGGGCTGTTGCTGTGGGTGGAGAGAAGGAGGACAGAAGAAGAGAGAGAAAGTGCTTTGAAAATTACTTGGTGCAAAATGAACCTTAGGCAAATAAATTACTTGGCTGAAAATTAAGCACAAAAAATCAGCTTTTGCTAATGATGATTAAGGTTTAATGATGGTAATTAGATAAGCAAATGGGTTAGGAACTTGTTAGGGAGAAATTGGGCTTAACTGAGCTCAGGTTGGAAAAAAAATATCAAACCGGGTGTGATAATTAAATTTGTTTTTTTTTAATATGATGCAATGAAAAATAATTTAATCGTTTAAATCATAATTATTGAGGGCCAATATCAATTTCTCCGAAAAATTATTTTTAATAAATGGAACTCGAATTGCAAAGTGGAGCCCGAAATGAATTTTTTTTTTTCAACTGAGATGATTCAATGAGATAAATAAATGTGAAAAATAAATAACATCGCTTAATTAAATAAATAAATATGATTTACGGTCGGACTATTACAGCATTTCCCCCTTAAAGAGTTTTGTCCTCGAAACTTATGAACTTTACCGATAGATGCAAGGTTATCCCAAATAAATATGGGTACGTGACTTTCACTTGATCCTCAGTTTTTCAAGTAGTTTCTGACAAGGTATTATTTGCCCAAAGCAATTTGATTTAAGGTATCTGCATGATGCTGAACTGCTTAACCATGTGATCCAATATCTGAATTAGATGCCCTTGAAACACAAGACCCTCAATGGCTACAACGGATTTGATTATGAGAACATGGTCAGGATCTGAAATGTATTACCTGAGTTGTAAGGTAAGAAACACGGAACATGTTATGCACATGTTTGAGTTATATAGGCAGATCTGGTGGACAAGTCATGGAATCTGACCTTTCAATGAACTAATATGATCCAAAAGATATTGCCCTCAATTTAGGTCGCAGTGTAACCTCCTTACACCCTTAGTTGGTGAGACTTTCTAAAAACCTATCATATACCGAACATTCCAGAAATCTCCTTCTTTTATCAACATAGCTTTTCTGTCGGTTCCAATGGTATGCTTTCAAGAGTCTTCTGAGTTATGCCGCCGTATGCAATGCTGAAGAAGATCTTCATGACCCATAAGATGATTTGTTGTCAATATCTGCTGTCATTTTGTCCTGATGTTTAATGAAGGATTCTCTGCTAGTGCTATCACAACGTTGACTGCTGGGAGTTCCATACTTTCTGCAAATGCAATGTTGGTCGTGAAGCACGACAGGCGCCAACATAGAAGAGTTGGATCCATTGATATTTTTATATGCTTGGGATGATAAGAACTGCTAAAGTTCAATTTAGTTCAAAAGGCTCCTTGAAGTGCATGCCAAACAGGGTTGAAATCTCTTATCTCTATTAGACACTATATCTGAGGGAATCCCATGATAAAGCTAATTGAAGATGAATCCCAGTTCCAAGTGGGGATTTCTAAAGGTCTCAATTCACCTATGGTGCGTTGGTGTTCTGCTTTGGCTTTTTAGCAAATCAGTCATTCATCCACATATTCTGCAATTTCTCTTTTTATATTATTACACCAAAAATATTGCCTTAGATCTCTACAAATCTTGGTATCCCCTGGATGCACCGAATAGTAAGTGTCGTGAGCCTCCTCTAAGCTTTGCTCTCTTCAGATTTTGATTTTTGATTTACTCTATGGAGCTCAAGATCACTATCTTCATTCACTCTAGGTTCCTCCATTAGGGAGGGCTATAAGATAAGTGCCAGCAATTGAACATTCACATTCCTGTGCGACACTAATTGAATGTGCAAGTCCCCAAGCTCTCTCAAGAGATTCAGTTGAGTATTTACTACAGTGTTCAAGGTATGTTGTGTCTTCCTTTTTAGGGCATCTGCCACAATATTTCTCTTTCTTGATTGGCATTTGATATGCCACAACTGATGTTTCATGTAGACTGAGCTTCTTTTGAGAGAAGATGTACTTCAAGCTTTGATGATCAGTATTGATTCTGCATGGTACCCCATATAAGTAATGTCTCCAACTTTGCAATGCAAAAACTACAGAAATGGGTAGAGTAATTCTTCTCATAAGGCTTGAGTCGTTGGGAGGCATAAGCCACCAGTTTAACTTCTTGCTAACTTTATAGCTTTCTTCAACAAATTGGTCAGGGAAGATGATATTTGACATTCCTTTCTGAACTTGATAATTCCCTGCTAAACTCAAACAGTTTCTAATCTTAGTGCATTGGTGGGTCTTGAGCACTTCGTAACTGCTTTCAACTTTTGCAAATCAACCTTAATCTCTTCCTTTAAAACCATATGTTCCAAAAATATCATTGCTTCTAACAATATTCATGCTTCTTGTATTTACTATGTAATTGATGCTCTTTTAATGTCTATATCATACTGTCATCAAATGAACAATATGCTCATCTTTATCCTTGGAGTATTTCAAGATATCTTTTTTTTTATAAACACCGCCACAGCTTGTCCAGATATGGTCTGAAATTCTATTCATAAGATCCGTAAAGGCTGCGGGGCCATTGATTAGATTAGGCCAAATGCATCACAGTGAAGTCATCATGACCCATACATGATCCGTAGCGTGGTTTTGGTAATGTCTTCAGGTATAATCCTAAGTTGATGGTACCCTGACCTCAAATCGATTTTAGAAGATACTCCTACTCCCTGCAGTTGATTCAATAAGCCATCCACTTGGGGCGATGGGTTTGTGTTTTTTATGGTGCTCTTGTTCAGCTCTCAAAAACAATACCTAACCACAAGGTTTCATTCTTCCTCTTTACAAATAGAAATAGGCATCCCATGATGGCAAACTTCGATGGTTTGATAAATCTCTTCTATGATAACTCCTCTAACTGAAACTTCAGTTCTTTAGGCTCAATTGGGGCCATACGATATGGGGTTTTGGAGATAGATTGAGCCTTAGGGATTAATTCACTCGTATAATCAATTTCTCTTTACGGAGCAGTCCTGGTAACTGTTTTCCTTAGGTTGAAATAATCTTTGATCATGAATGTTAATAGCATAACACCAATACACAACATATCCTTGTCCTAAGAGCTCACTTGTTTTCGTGACAAACTTTAAAGGACAAGGGTTTTTTTTTCCTCCCTGTGACCATGAAACATAGTTCTCTCCCTTGTTCATCTCTTGTAATAACCTTAGGGTCGTCACAATCCATCTTGACCCCATAAGTATACAACCAGTTCATTTTCAGCATGATATCAACGTCTAACGAGCCAAATTGAATCAGAACTCCAGGGAATACTACCCCACCAATAGTAATTGAAACACGTTCATGAGGGATAGAACACTCGACTCTAAAGTCATAGGATAACTTGAGTCCAAATTGGTTTATGGCTCTTTATTCTGAAGGTTCAGTTGTATGGCAGATTGAGTGGATATAAATGAATGAGTGGCAACTGAATCAATCAATAGCAAAGGGGGTTTCGAAATTAAAAGAGAGCTTCAGTAACTACTGCACCAGAGATGGCAACTTCCTTCTTGCTCAACACATAAGCCTTTCCTACAGCTGCGAGCCTTGAAAGTGAGAGCCCTTCTCTACAGCCTTCAGTTTTCGGGAACAGGCAGCGATCAGGTGCTCTGGGCTACCGCACCATGTGCATTTGTTAGTTCCCACTTAGCAATCCAGAGTGACTCGAAGTGAAGTTAGGCCCTAAGAGCCTATTTTTAACAACGTTCCACCAAATATTAGTTTCACCAATTAGACAAAATGTTCCAATGGTCACCCTTTTATCTCCTGGAACCTCTATTACAGTGAAACTTTCTCCACTCCTCGAATCCATTCTTAAGGTTCCACTGGGTCAACTTTCCACTCTAGAGTCCTTTAGTATGAATCAACTAAAGACATTTTTCCACAGGGTAGTAACCCATCAAAATTTCTCTCTGACGCAGTCCAAATACATGGAAAATATTTTGATCGTCAAACTTATGGTTTATGCAAGTGATCTTTCGAAGGAAACTTATATTGAATCAGCCAAAATGGGTAGACACGTCACGTTTCCCTTAGCAATGGATTCCAGAAATTTGACAACAATCAACCGATATACAAAGCGTAGTTAAAATCTACCTTCTTTTCAGTCATGTTACAAAATTATCATCTATTGACATGGGTGCATCCCAATCATAAACCAGCTATTAGTAGCAATTGGGCTCTTAAAAGCAGAAGAAAGTGACCAAAACTGATGAAGATGTGAGATGAGAGTAAATGATAATGCAAACTTGATGGGGAGATGCCATGAAGACAAAAAGATGAAGCCCCTGGTCAAAGTGAGGAGTATTCAACAGTTGCTAATCCAACAAGGACAATGGTAGATGGTAAGTTACCAGAAAATGCAGTGAAATATTTCAAGAGTAATGTCTCCTTCACGGATGGAGGTGGAGTCAATGGACTGCTGGCAAGAGTTTGGACAATGTAAGCAAGTCTTGAATTGCAATAGATTGAAGCAAAATGTATCTCTCAAGTGTCCTTGGTTTCTCTTATATTGATGGAATCATCGATAGTTAATGGTTTTAAAACTTATGTACCATAGAACACGCATCTCCCAAATCCTACAACTCAGGGGATACTACATCAAGAAAGCCCACATAGCTCACTTAGATAAAATCCTTGAGTTACAAAAGAAAATATCTGCAATCAATGAGACATATTGAATTAATTGCCATTGGATTCGAGAAGCACACAAAATGGCGCCCATATGATGAGGAAATATAAGCTCAAAATTGTATGTATCCACTGACTTGAATAGTTTCTGCCATCAGACTTCTAGGCTGAATTTCATTAACCACTGGTCTCTAAATGTGTTGCAATATGGGTCATTGGAAGGCTTACTTCCTGTCCTTTGACATGGACTAACCAAAACATCCCTATCTGATGGAATGCATAAGCTGCAAGTGAGCTAAACTCAGACCTTGTGCATTAGGATTCTGCCCAGTCTGTAGACGTTGGCTTGTCTAATAGTTTTGAATGACCACATGATCTCTAATCCACTTGAAACTTGTTTCATATGAAAGATATCTCCTTAAACTTAAACCCCGGATGGAAAATCCTTGCGTAAATCATGGTGATCATGGACAAAAGTTACTTCAAGATCGGTCATTGTGCACTGATCAAAACTGCCAAGTTGATTGAACTTGTGTATTCTGCCCGTACTTGGTTTCCCCTATACATTTAACCTCAAAATGAGTCAAGGGCCTTTCATAGGACACATTTCTAACAACCCCCAACCCTATGGCTAGGAGTGTTAGTGATTCTTAAATTTCTGGGGCGAAACGGACAGAGTTTCGCCTACAAACTGGCCATTTTTCAAGCTTAAAGCCTTACATCACATCCCCTGCATTGACTAGAAGTATAAAAGAATATAAAATCAAGCTCAACGGCTACACACCGAAGACCACAACTCTACGGGCCACATGCCCGGAGTATAAGAGTTTACATCTCAAAAATAAACAATTCCAACTAAACAGATGTCATACCATTTAGATGGGTGGCTCATATGACCATACTTACCTAAATGCATTGGAGCACGTTCAACTTGTTATTCAAAATCTCCATCAAATCTGTTGTTTGAGATCAAAATATATGTACTTTGTATAGATCCATCTGACAAAGAAGAATATGTGAGTAGAATATGTGTGAGATAAGCAGACATTACCAGTGCCACAAATCTCTAAGGATATCATAATAATCCTCAGTCGTCACTAACCAATTTCTCAGTACCTTAACTCATACTCTATATCCCATAAAGAAAATCTCAACATGGCTCTGATACCAAATCTGTAACGCCCCAAATTAAACATGTTTCATTGTTCATATTCTCCTTAATAAATCACTCAATTGTAATTTGATGAATCCAATGATAAGGGCATTACCGCCGTCTAGAAAAGACAAGGCTTGAAACATGAGTGCTATATATAACACAGTTAAGTATCATCTCAACCATACACATTCACACCTGATCATCCATTCACAACCAAGTGTTAACCAAGGTAAGGTTTATAAACCATAGTAAGATAATTCACCATGTGATCTACATCTTCATCCACAAAAGAATTCAAAATACAACGTTAAAGTATGCATATACGGCATTACTTCTGATCCATCTGGATTTCTCTGCTTCACTTATTCTCTTCAGCTGATTTGCTGGCATGAGGGCAACACTCTGACCATTTGCCTAAAACAAAACATGAAAAACATTTCGAACTGTGAGCCGAAGCTCAGTACATGCGTTCCTGAATTGTTAAATGATCATTGAACACTAATTGGGCCCGCTTTGCAATTCATTTTAAGTTAAAACAGTGAATGAAATAAACGTAAAACTGTATTGCTAGTTATTATCTGATAGTGAACCCCTTGATATTGTTGTGGTCTATGGATAGGTGTACACCTGCCAAGCCGATCGGGGACCTGACCTGAAGCTGCGCGAGTAACAGAAGGGCGAATGCCCTGTAGATGATAACTGACGGGGTGACTAATTAACTGATAAATCACTGTGTAAACTGATTCATTGATGTACTTACCAAAACATGATAACGTTGATAAATACACTCTCATTTCTAAAGATACAAGCAATGGACGTACCTGAAGTCTTTAAAATGATATTTCACTTGATAATACTTATGCACAATGGAAACGATAGCTAGGCCTCAACTCTGTTTCATAAATGTCATTGTAAGTATATGTAGTCAGTAAACGATCCTTACTCGCCTAATTGAGTAAGTAAAAATATGTGTAACAGAAATTGAGTAATAAAATGGGATACATAACTTGTGCATTTCAAAAAATAAATTAAATCAGTTAGAGTTATTGAACTTGAAATACAACAAATTGAAGTAAAATAGACCAAATGAAAATGATTGAGTAATAATGAAAAGATTTTAATTGATATGAATGACACATGGTTTGCTGATATTTCTGAAATGGATAAAGGAAAGTGTGAAGCTTCTGAAAAGGATAATAGAATGGTTAATGGCTTTGAAATGGATAATAGAAGGTTTAATACTTCTGAAATGGGTGACAAATGGTTTATGCCATAAGGGGTGCTGCGAGGTTCATAAAAGCTCATATAACACCCTAACTTGGTCCAAAGGACACTGATTGTGAGTTATTAATCTGCTTAGTTCCCAAATTTCATTTTCATACTCATGTAACTCAGTTTTTAACCCAAGTAAGCTTCTGTACATAATCAAAATGAACTCACTACACTTTGTAATTTCCTTGCAATACCCATAATTATATAGAAACTTACAAAAAAAATAATTCCAAATGTCACGGCTTCTGTATTCACTCATATTACCGTTTGATGGTCTGCATTACAAAATCCATATCTTTCACTCCCAACCTCCAAATGAGATATAAAACCCCAATATGAACATTTCACAATGTCCTCTAAAACTCTTATTTGGGACACAAAGCATGATTCACATAGTAAGGTTCGTAAAAGTAGGGTAGAACACAGACGTCCACAATTTCTGATCAATCTGCGCAGTCATAGCAAAACGACCATAACGTTTTCCACAGAACTCGGATTAAGGCGATTCAGGAAGCATTTTAAATAGAACTCATTCATACATCCACACACGAAAAATCACAATTTTTCCGTTACCCAATCAATACCAGTTTTTCCGTTAAATTACTGTTCCAGTTTAATTCTCGGTTTCGATGCATTCTGCACAGTCTTGAGTAAATTGGTCATAACTTTGTCCACACAACTCGAAATTGAGTAATTACAAAGCCTATTGAAAGCTAACTCATCAATATATCACTACACCAAAAATCATGAATTTTGGATGTGCCAAACAGTACAAGCTAATTCCCAAAGTAGCCCCTATTTCAGGTCTGTTTCCCAGCTTTAACTCACATATTTTCAATCTTTTCTTCACATAACCACCCACTAAAATCACTCTTTAACTTATATAAATCAGCATAAACATCTTGATATTCATTACCAATGCTAAAGACCACAAAATCTCATTTAAAACAATCAAAACTCAACACTTGAACATGAAGCTTGCATGATTAACATAAAACCCTAACCCTAGCTTCAACTCCAACATGATCCATCACCAAGATGATTCTTAATTCAATAAAAACAACATGATCCTTCATCAAAATAACCAAAACAAGAAGCAAAAACCAAAAATTCAAAGAACAAGATTGAAGTCACTTACTTTGAGCTTGAAATAAGTGGAGGTGGAGATGGTATTTGGTGATATTTTGAGAGTGAAAGATGATAAGCGGTGGAGGGAGGTGGTTGGGGATTGAAATCCTTGCCGTAGAGTGGCCGGAAAATACCATAAAAGCTGGTGGGGCCTGCTGCTGTGGGTAGAGAGAAGGAGGACAGAAGAAGAGAGAGAAAGTGCTTTGAAAATTACTTGGTGCAAAATGAACCTTAGGCAAATAAATTACTTGGTTGAAAATTAAACACAAAAAATAAGCTTTTGGTAATGATGATTAAGGCTTAATGACGGTAATTAGATAAGCAAATGGGTTAGGAACTTGTTAGGCCGAAATTGGGCTTAAATGAGCTCGGGTTGAAAAAAAAATGTCAGACCGGGCGTGATAATTAAATTTGTTTTTTTTTTAAAATATGATGCAATGAAAAATAATTTAATCATTTAAATCATAATTATTGAGGCCTAATATCAATTTCTCCGAAAAATTATTTTCGACAAATGAAACTCGAATTGCAAAGTGGAGCCCGAAATAAATTTTTTTTTTTCAACTGGGTTGATTCAATTAGATAAATAAATGTGAAAAATAAATAACTTCGCTTAATTAAATAAATAAATATGATTTAGGGTCGGGCTATTACAACAAGCATCACCTTGGAAGAAAGATTTGATGCATTAATGAGACAGCATGAGTTGCTATTTGAAGAAAGCCTAGTCCCTCCAAGTAAACCTAACCCTGCCCCTACGAACACTAAAAGGTGTTCTAAGTGTCAAGGTCTTGGTCACATACCCTCGGACCACCCCAACAAGGAAATAATCACTTTGGCCGAATGGAAGGCAGGAGTGGAGGAAGAAAATGAGGAGAAAAATGAAGATGAATGCGAGCATAAACTTGAAGAAACTCAAGAGAAGGTCATGGAAGATGCTAGAGAAGAAGAACTCTTGGTTTTGAGAAGAGTTCCGAGCCAACCAAAGGGACTGAAAGATGAACCACCAAACCTTTCCCCCACTCCACCCATATCCCAAACACTCAAACAAACCTTCTGTCAATTCATTCCAGAACTATTACTGGAAGCTCCTAATTCTGAATTAAGAGCATTTGAAGAAGAGGTTCAAAGGAAGTCCGAAGAGTCCCCTACAAACACACTTCCAATCATCAAGGGGAAAGAAAAGAAAAGACTCTAAGTTCAAGAGAGACTTGTTTTTATGGCTGATTTTATTTCAACCAGAATTAAAGCAAGAAGATGAGGTAATTACCTAATCTGATTTGTGGACAAATCTTTTTTAACAAGGGGAGGATGATGGAGATCCCTCTATGCCCCTTGATTTAAAGAAGTAAATCAAGCTAGGTAATTTCATTTTGCTACCTAAAGGATGAATAAATCATCCTTATTTTGTTTAAGACCTAAAACAGCATGTCATGGTTTGCTTCGAGCAGCAAACCGGGTTTTTGAGAGGTTAATTACTTAAACCTCTTTAAGGTTTAAGTCCAACAGTTTGAATTAGGATTGAAGTTCACGAAGTCAGCTTTCTAGAAAATCGAGTTTCATCCCATTTGGACTTCATTTACCCTCTCAAATTAGCTAATAAAACCAAGATACATAAAATGCCAGTTCGACCAGAATATACCCAGTTTTGGGTATGTGATTTCTTAAGCTTAATGGTGGTTTAAGTCTTGGATTTTTATCTTTTTGGAATCCCCAAGATGTCTACTTTCAGGTCCGAGCATTGAATTCCAATCATACCGAAAGGAAAAACTTTGAAAAAAATAAGGAAAATCCCTTTGATTTTTTTCAAAACATGACCATATACATAAAAATTAGGGTGATTATGTACAGAAATTAGGAAATTATATGCAAATACAATGTATAATCAAAAGATAATCTAAGTTACAAGATGCATCCGGACCCTCATTTTTTGCCTTACACATAATATGTAATTATATGTAGACCTTGGTCCTTATGCAAATGCATATCAATTCTTATGAACCAACTTGTGCACATTGACAAGATCCCCATTTCCTTGCCTAATTGTCTTCTTTGCTCCATTTTTTCTCTTTTTTTCTTTTTTCAAGAATGATAACGTATACACCCTAGATCCACTTGACTTATAAATATTTGCACATTCCCTAAAATGGGGTTTTGTTAGAATGTGTAAAGCATTTATTTCATTGCCCAAATAGATGTATAATTAAGTAAAATAGCACATATTCAAGCCAGTTAAATATATGAAATAAAGATAGTGGGGTGCTTGAGTTGCTATTTTTTTCACATTTTTCAATAGCATGGAACGCAATTTGACAAACAAAAAGTTCACAAGCCAACTTAAGAACAACACCCGAAGAATTGAACGTAAAGTGAGCAAGGTAGGGACAAGATCAAACATTTGAGGCGGGGTTATTATGAAAAATTGAATCTACATCCTCAGCTAGACTTCTCATTATGCAACTCTTTTTGCATGTAACTCAATAACCTAGCAACATGGGATCAATTAGTCGAGTAAGCACACAAGTCCCCAAAACAAAAAAACAAAAATATTTTTTTGAATTTTCAAAATTTTCCAAAAATATATACAAATGCGTACCGCACCCCCACACTAAAATTCTACAATGTCCTCATTGTGGGAAATAAGGCACCAAAAAGCAATCACATAAGCAATCCAACCACAAACCAACAACTCAAATCCACCAAACATATACAGACCTATGCCACCACAAAAACACAAAACAAAAGAAAAATGAAATGCCAAGCAACAACAAATCTACTAAAACAAAAAAGAAAACAAGAAAACAAAATAAAGAAGAACATGAACTCACAAAACCAAAGAAACAAAACACACAACTAAAACATTTCACTACTTAAAAAAACACCCAAAATAAACGAGGAAGTATTAAATTAAAGTCAAACAAAACACAAAACATAAAACCAAAAAGACTAACAAGTATTCACAAAACAAAATACACCGCCAATAACAAAACAAAATACACCGCCAATAACAAAACACATAACACAACTAAGGGTGATTATAGCGAACTCGGCTCAACAAATTACAAATTTCTCCTCAAAAGCAATACCCACACAATCACAATCCAAATATCCACAAATATGTACCAAAAGAAAGAAAATAAAAGAAAAACGAGATTAGGGGTGAAATGATCCTACCACATTGGTTATTGATTATACACAAACTAATGCGCCACTCAAATAGTGTGAATGAGGTCCATGGAGATTAGCCACTCTGTCCTAGATCACAAGCTGTGAGTTATATCAAAATCCATCAATGACTGTAACAACTTGTCAAATAAGTAGGAACAATCCTCACAGAAATTGTAGTAAGAAGCATGAGGTGTAGCCCAAATAAAAGTGCATGAGTGGAATACAACTCAAGGCTCTCTTGAGCAAATCAAAGCCCTCAACCCAATCAAAAGAGAGATGCGTGTATGCAAAATCAGATGCACCAATCAATGGCCTAACAATGATATGACCATATGAATGCATCTACCATCTAGAGTCGGCTGAGTGACCTAAATGAACTCCAACATCTGTAAGAGATAAAGGGAGAGAACCTTTGATAGTGCCGCAAGTGCACGGTGGCGTTGTTGCAAATCAAGGTCGATCCCATAATGACTAGGTTGATCTACTAGGTTATAATATCTTAAGATAGGCTAAACGAATCTAAAATTTGTGAATGGAATTTAACTATGCTACTTATCTAATCTAATAGGTAAACAATTAAGGACTTCAATCAAATCAAGTAATTTTCCCACCCAAGAATTAATCAAGCGCCTTTTCCTTAGATGGGTAATTCAAAAACTGATAATCGATTTATCAAACCCCTCTTTTAAGGTGGAATGAAATTCTTAAATTTGATCAACTACCACTTCTCAAGGGTTAGTCTAAGATCATTAAGGATGCAATTATCAAATTTAGGGGTTTCTTAAACGGTGAGTCTTTCGCAAGATTCCATGCACTTAAGCCAAGTCTTAGTTTTCCAACATCTAGTTTCACCCTTCAGTTCCTCACCAAATGTCTAAAACAAGCAAAAAATTGACCAAGTTTTCTACTAGCAAATCAACATCTAAGATTCAATAGAATAAACCCAACAAATCCGAAGCACTTTTACATCAAAACAAGAATTGATTCATTCACAAAAATTCAACTTAACTCCAAGGTCAACAATTCGAAAAAATTAACATAAAATTCAATAATAATCTAAAAGCAAAAAAATCTAAAGAGAAAAGACAAGAGAAGAAAAGAGGAATTGCTCAGCCGATGCATGTTAGAACTGTCATTGCAAACCCAGGATGGAATCCTTGCAATCTTCACCATCAAATTGCTTTCAACTCTTTCTAATCTAAATCCTAATCTAATTGATGAAATTGAAGAGAGTAAAATGGAATGATGGGATGTGAGGTGTGGAAATGAGCTTGGGAAGCACCCATTTTATAGTAAAATCCCTAAAAGCCGAACAACCACGCAAAATAATGGAATTAAAACCGCTAGGAAGTCGAAAAGCTGCGAGAAAACAAAAAGCCTCGTGCGAAACGAAGACATCACGAACCGTGGCCACCACCATTGACAGACCGTGGTGGCCACTAGCTCGACATTCTTTTGTTCTTCCTTCCTTCCACAGGCATAGCAATTTAGGGCCATCTATGGGGAGTCATAAGGATGACTTTTAAAGGTCAATTCTTGATCAAAAAGGTCTCAAAACCTACAAAAGTCATCAAAGCACTGTACCCAACCCTAAAATGGGATATTTGGGGTAAAAACTAAGCATAAAATTTATGTCCCGTTAAAATGCATCAAAATGACCCTAAAATGAAATGCTTTATGGATACTTATTAAACTCTCCCATGCTTGAACGGTTGCTTGTCCTCAAGCAAGCACTATAGAAAACCAACAGGGGAAGATGCATCTAAGACTCAAATACATGACAACGTCCTCAAAGTGGACAAGTTATACCATATCACAAGTAAGAGTAGCAATCAATGACAACCTTAAGTAGCGTGAAAGACATTTTAAAATCAAGAGTAGGAAAAGGTTTTCGAAAAAGTACGAAACCACAAGGTTGATATTGAACTTGATCACCCCCAAAGAACCATAAAGCATGTCATGCAAGCACATGGAATTTAATAGAGCCAAATGAACTAAGAGAACCTCACTCTGAGGAAATGTGAATCACCCCCACTAATATGTGTGAAATATAGCATTGGTTCACTCAAGACTCAATCCAAAGATGCAATCTGTTATATGCTTGCCAAGACTCTCAAATTCTCCACAACTAAAATGCAATGCGCACAAAACAACCAAGAGGAATTTATATGAGTTGTGATGTGGGTTGAAATGGTTAAGGGGAAGGAGTGGACAAATGAGTATCGGTAATGTGGAGCTACTTAGCCAAGCGATTAGGGAGCAACCGACAAAACACCGAGCAACAATGAAGTTCACCAACACTCCAAACCTCAATAATACAATGAACATATCCCATGAATTATATAGGAAATGAGTTGACAAAGAAAGAACCACAAACCATTTACATATCCAATGCCAATCACTGAGTTTTTTTCCCTTTTTTTTATTTTCTCTCTTTTTTTGCTTTTTACAGCATGACTTTATCTTCCTTTTTTTCTTTTTCTTTAACATAACGGTTTTTATTTTATTTTTATTTTTCTTTGGTTTCACGAAATGGAAAAAATTTACAATTAGTCAAAGGTATCTGATCACTAACTATCAACGCACAATTGAATATATATACACAACCAAACAAGAGCGAGTCAAAGCAGATGCTCAATGTTATTAATCCCTTAACAAACCAACAAACCAAAGCCAGCTTAAACTCAATTATCCCAAAAACCACCAACTACATAGACGAAGTGATGCTCCATAGAATTGGCATAAAGGTTAGGAACATGTGTTTGGCCAAGGGATAATACAAAGAGATCACAACAAACATGGATATAAGCTCAAAGGGGTTAGCAAAGGGGGGAAAACATGTCACACAAGAGTAGGCTATTTGGCTATGTGGCTAAAATGTTCAACAACAAATAATGCCTCTATCACATCATCAACTATACACATACAAATGTGGTTTTAAACAAGTGTTAAGGCAAGTTCTAGATATACAACACAAAAAAGTAACACACATGAAAGAAACACGAGACTAAATATAATGAATTATTCCAAATAAGGCTCAAAATCTCGCTTCATATCTACCAAAGTCACAATTAAGCTCATAAAATGACTCTCATGTACCAACATTAGTGTTAAGGACTCCAAGGGATAACAAAGTTCTCAAATAACACAAGTGTTAAAATAAGAAATATTTAGAAAACCGTCATAAATTTTCGCACCAAGAGGGATTACACATAAAAAGTTTCTCAAACTAATAAAAGCTATTTTGACTTGCAAAACTATCATTGGAGGCATCCCAATCCAATCCACACCATCACCACATGCAATTCTATATGCAAACCTAAATGCAACTAAATGTAAAACACTAATGCAAACAAAACGAAACCTAAAAATATATGCTATATCCTGTATGCAAACTAATAATCAAAATGAAAATCATGAAGCTACCCTTCCCCTATGCTTAAATAAAGCATTATTATTCAAATTAAAGAAAAGTAAGAGAAGCAAAAGTAAAACTAAAGAGAATGATCTCACCAGGTTAGGTGTTAAGTGCTCCTAAGCTAACGCCTCCTCGTAAACAGGGCACATGGAGCATCAACCACTCTATCACATCTTTAAGACTTCGCTCATCAAATTAGATGCCGTCAATGCACATAGAAGCTTGTTGAACGCCATAATATGGGATTCACAAGCATGGCAGTGAGACAACATTAAGATAAGAACCTTAAAGAAAGTTAGCGCTCTCCTCATCAAACCAAATACAATAGAAAAATGAAAAGAGAACTCAAAGAAAGTATTCCATACGATTTTTCTAGGCTTATCCACTAGGTACTTGCAATATGGGTCAATGGAGGCATTACACCTAATAAAGCAACCTAGGGATATAAAATCATTAACATTCCCCCCTAGCATATTGAATGTGTTATCCTCACAGCCCAAATCAACATTAGGATCAAAAGTTATAGGATTATAGCAACACCCCTAGCCCCTAGGGCCAAGAGCATTATGTTTTGTTAAGTTTCTACCAAATTCTTGGGGTGAAACGGACAGAGTTTCCCCTAAAACTGACTGTTTCTAGGCTAAAAGCCGTACAATAAATCCCTGCAAATCAACAGAAGCGTAAAACAATTAAAAGAAGCTCAACGACCACACGTCGGAGTTCATAGCTTAACGACTACACGCCGGAGTTCATAACTCAACGAGCCACTAGCTCGGAGTACACCAAATAGGATAGTTTATTAATACAGGAAAAGTAAAAGATACAACTCAACGGTTCACACAACCGGAGTATTGGGGTTTACATCCCAAAACATAACTAACTTTAACTAAGAAGACATCTAACTAACTAGATGGTTGGCTAATGCCCGTTTCCAGGTTAAAAGCCTTACAATAAATCTGTGCAAATCAATGGAAGCATAAAAAACTTAAAAGAAGCTCAACGGCTAAATGCCGGAGTTCATAACTCAACGAACTACTCGCTCGGAGTACACCAAACATGATAGTTCATTAATACAAGAAAAATAAAAGATACAACTCAACAGTTCACGCAATTGGAGTATTGGGGTTTACATCCCAAAACATAACTAACTTTAACCAAAAAGACATCTAACTAACTAGATGGTTGGCTCACATGGCCATACAGAGCGACTCATAAACAATATACATTACATAAGATAGAGTGCTACATTACACTATTTTGTTTAACATGCAAGGCCATTTCAAAACAAACTCACACGATGCCTTTCAAGCAAGGATGAACTCCATCTTGGCATAAATGATTGACTTCTACTTCCCATACGGAAAAAAGGGGAAAGAGTAGTGCGATGAGCAACCACACGCTCAGTGAGTGTCTCCCGACCCCTTTAAAACTAAAACCGTCGTAGGCAATAATATCTTTAATAGTCACATATCATGTATTCATACTTTACTATCATATTAGGCATTCATAAAACCCTTATGGAAGGTTCACTATTTATAAACTTCATTTTTACCGCTCAAACTCATTTTTAGGCTCCTAAATAACCAACTTCTTAGAAACCAAGCACTCAATTCACATAAGCAAGCAACGAGGCTAAGCACAGAAACTTTCTTTTTCATAAACAGAACTACTTAACATTCCATTCCACTATACATGAAACCTCATTCATACAATGTGCATATAAGGCTATCACTTTTCATAATTATACTTTTCTTGCCATTTCATTCATATGATATGCATAAGGCACACACAAATTTCAAGTCTCATTCATAGGGCATGCATGAAATATTCTCATAAGGCTTTCTCTTTCATAATCATATCTTACTTAGCATCTCATTCATAAGTTATACTTGGAATATGCACATAATGCTTTAATTTTCATCAGCATACTTTACTTAGATCTCATTCATATGATATGTACAAGTCATGCACAGGAAGCTTTCTTTGTTTTCACTGAAAACACTTCATTTAGCCTTTTGAGGCTCATAAAAAATCTTCTCTTAGCCTCTTGAGGCTCATATTCTTTTAAAAGAAATATTTTTCATATCGGTCGCATACTGACCCTTATAAGCTTTTCACATTCATTCATCTGGCCTCGTATTGCCCCACAAAAAACATTCTTCCTGAAATACTTGAAATGGCGTAATGTCGACTGCTTTTCTTTGCTTATTAGGAAAATACATCTGGCATAAGATCATTACAGGGTGCTCATTGGGTGAGATCTATTCTACACCCCATAGTGAGGCCTAACGCTCACGCTTAAGGTCTTACGCCTGGGACGGCTACATTTAACATATCGGACCATTACATTACCCTCGTCAGGGTCTTCTAGGGTTACCTAATACTAGGACTTATCCCCTAGGATAACATCAATCATATGATATTGTCTGAAGCACATTATCTTAGCCAATTTAAAGCGTATGGGTCATAACGGCTAACAAGTTTGTTGTCTGTCACGTCGAAATCCTTTATCATACAACTCACGCCTTTATAAAACTCTTTAGGGATTCCCCCGTTCAAGTGAGTTTACTCCTAAAACTGTATTCATTTAGTTAAAATAGGCCAGCATGCACTAATAATTATGGCTACTATCATTTCAAAACATGAAATCCTTAGTGAAAAAACTCACCCTTATGCACAAAATGTAACTTAAGGACATGGAAGGAAAGGGGGTCTACATGTATCACATTAAAGAACTTTATAATCAATTCAACACAATGAGCCACGCATGGCCTCACAATCCACACGATTGCGGTTAATTCACATCACAAGCTCCCTCGTCACAAGCACCATACCACAAAGAACCTTAAAGCACTCATAGTTCCACCTCAAACCATCCAACTGCCATGTTAGTTTTTCAATTTATTAATCAGAACACATTATCATGCTAGCTTATAAAGGGATAGGGTTTCTGCACTCACCTGGGCAAGCAGCACCATCCAGCGATGTATTACCGTAAACATGCATATATATATATAACCACATCCACATTTACAATTATGATGCCTTAACTTGAAATAATGCTTAAGAAACCCACCTAACTAATGAAACATGAATCTTATCGCATTCGAGGTGTTCATATGTCATTTCAAACTTCTATTCAAGCATTAAGTAGCTAATTAAATAAACATTAAATTGAGGCATTCATATGTCATTTCAAATTACTAATCATGCATAAAACAACTAGTTTAGGAACATCGATTCAAGGGTTTCGTTTATTATAACGAAGTTACTATTCAGGCCTAATTAAACCAACTAAACCTCATATGAATCAAGGCGTTCGTTTACTACATTGAAGTTACTATTCAAGCCCAGTTAAGCGACTTCAGCATAATACAGTTCAAGGCGTTCAGTTATTATGTCAAAGTTACTATTCAAGTATAAACTAACTAATCAAACAGGTGTCAGTTCCAAGCATACTCATTTCTTTTTGAAGCTATTAATCGAGTATGAATTGAGTACGTATACATATATCGATTCTAAGCGTTTAAAGTTTACTTCGAACTTATTAAACGAACATGAGTTAACTAGTCGTACATATGTCGATTCTAACCATTTATTGTTCATTTCAAAGTTAGTATACAAACATGAATTAACTAAACATACATACATCGATTTTAGACATTCATAATTCATTTTGAAGTAAAGTTTCAGGCATGTATTAACTTAATATGTTCGAATCGATTCTTAACATGCATAATTCATTTCGAAGCTACTTTTCAAGCGTTAGTTAACTAAACTAACATACAACGCAACTTAAAGGTTAAAACGATTTCGAAACTACTAATACTTAGGAGGCGATGACCACCCACCTCGATTCCATGCTAGAGGACCCGATTCGAGGCTTTGGGACTCGATTTGAAAGCTTCAAACTAGGGATTCGACCTTCCTCTCCTGCCTTGCCCAAACCCATGTGAACAGACCCCAATCCATGCTTGACCCTGGCAAAAACAGACCCAATTCGACCTAAACCCAAACTTGGGTTTCTTCCCCTTTCACTAATATCTTCGTTGTTTCTACTAGTGGTCACGGGAAGGGTGGTCGTAGGGGTGCCATGGACGGTTGTCGGCGTCATTATCTCCTTCTCTATCTCTCTCTCTCAGCGTCTGTGACTCTCTCCCTCTTCGCAGTGGTTGTCCGGGAGTAGGGCGACTAGGGGTCGCACCTGACCGACCACTAGTCGCCACCGTCGTCCTCGGCCCCTAACTCGCCCTCCGTTGGCCCCCTCTCTCTCTCTCTCTTCTGTCTCTCGTGTGGTTTTCCGAGGAGGGGTGTCGCAGGGAACTCGAAGCAGAGCCCCCCCACTTGTGCCTTTGCTGAGAAAGAAAGGGGCTTCGCCCCTTTCGATTTCTTCTTCCCCCCCCCTTTTTTTTGTTGTTCTTTGGTCAAAGTTCAGTTGAGTAAAATCGCAAGTCCAATCTCGTACCTCTTATTCTAAACCTAATCATTAATACAATCGTTCGTCAATTATTCTTTCCCAAATACGTCAAGGTTCGATTTTAGTAAACCTTGAAACTAATTCTAAGGTTAACAACCTACTCGCATTCGGGAAACAACTAAATAAATCGAATAACGACTAAATTAAACTATCCATATAATTTAAGGGCACAAATAGCATGCATTAACTTTAAAATCAATAATAGCAATAATAATTCTTTTTAATAAAATTATTGCTCACATAAGCACATTGATACTAGTTTAACTCATATAGTTGCTAAAAATACAAATTTATAACGTAAAAAGGAAATATAGTTA
This sequence comes from Selenicereus undatus, assembly GCA_017589665.1. Classification (NCBI taxonomy): domain Eukaryota; kingdom Viridiplantae; phylum Streptophyta; class Magnoliopsida; order Caryophyllales; family Cactaceae; genus Selenicereus; species Selenicereus undatus. The sequence goes on from JACYFF010031955.1 coordinate 60,302,327, forward strand.
GCTTAACGGAAAACAAAGAATGCAGGTCTTACATTCTCCCCCCTTAAAAGAATTTCGTCCTCGAAATTCTCAAACTATGTTCAGTCATACCTAAAATGTGAACACATGACATGCTATACACAACTCATACTAAAATGCAAAGGCTTGCTTTACTATTAATTTAAATCGAAAAAGGGTGCTTATGGTATCCAATCTCCTCCTCGCCAATCCTCTTCAAGTGTCTACTCACTCTATTTAGGCGCTGAGGGTAAACCGCATCGAAGAGGGGCAAATGAGTTGGCGTGAAAAACTATATCAAACTTGCTTTTAAAAAAAATTAAAAGGAAAAAGGCTTTCAATTGTCTAGATTCAGTCCGCATGGTAAGCAAGAACTCTATGCATATGCATCTATGAGTGGGCATCTGAAGGTATGACAACTGGTACAATGACATCTCAAGGTCATGTGCTAGTAGTCTCATCCTAAAAACATGAATCCAAGGCACTTTTAGGATCACAATGATTGACATGGAGATTCCTATAACACATTAGGGTGATAAGGACATCACGTAGCACCACGTAGCATCACTTAAGCATAAGAGTATTACATAACATCGCAGAGTATTAGTAATTTAGTATTCTTAGGCCTAGGAATCACAAGCAACATGCAACCATCTAATACGCATATAGCAAGCAATTATAAAATGGAAGCATGCGCAACTAATGTTCGTATGTTTATACATCCGTCACAACTAGCCTTTAGGCCTCGCATTCACGGCGACTTAGACAAGACATCGTGAAATCATATGAAGGGGTTAACTTAGTCGGGTTTGTTCTAAAACATGAAGATATTAGGCCACTCTAAGGTTAAATAATTTGCTAGAAGGTTATAACATCACACTAAGGTAGCTGAAACATCAAATTACGCCATATAGGCAATGAAAGAATTTTAAGCAACACTCGAGACCGCATTGACATCACGTGGGGTTAACAACAGAGCACAGAAGGTCAAGGATCACGAATAGCATGAACTGGCATAACATACCGATAGGAACACCTTGAGGAGAGATTGCTACGACAAGAATACGTGAATATGGGTTTCCATGGTCGCCTCATCATGTTTCAAATACGTGTGTGCCGTTATTCAGTTATAACATGGAACCAAGGAATTCATGGGATGTAAATGATGATCCAAGAGTCATGGTGTGAGACTAACTACATAATCAAATTGCTCTAACTAATACAGTCACATGATTAGTCAAATTCAAGCCAAGCAATTACAAAATCTCACTTTGTTGGCATTTGATCACAAATACATCCATGGCCTTATAGGTACGTGTAAGGTTTCATAAGGTACACCTATTCTACAGGTGATCATAGGAGTCCTACTACTTATGTCAATCACCTTGGTAGGGATTGTTTACTACATACAATTCCAAAGTCTGCCAGGTTCTTTCTTCCTTATGCTTTCTAGGTATATCAGGGTTCGTACCAGCCAAAGCATTGTCACCCCATTCACGAATAACAATCCATATAAAAAAAAAACAAGTAATGCATGCTTTAGGCAATAATGGCAAAGAAGGAGAACAGTAGGTACACTTACGTAATGTTTATCCATATCCTACCGCTAGCACATAGTTTTTCAAGCATGTGTACGAAAATATCCCCTAATTTAACTCAGGTAATTCAAAATTCACAACTGCAAGGTACCATTTAGAAGGCTTATTAATCGTGGCACATAGTAGGATTATCAATCGTGGCTAGGGTGATTGAGAGAAGGCTGCGAGAGGAAGTCGAGATTTCAGAGAACCAATTTGGATTCATGCCAGGTAGGTCGACCATTGAGGCGATCTACCTCCTCAAAGGGCTCATGGGTTTGTTCAGGGACAGAAAGGTGGATCTTCATATGGTGTTCATTAATCTGGAGAAGGCGTATGATAGAGTGCCTAGGGAGGTTTTGTGGAGGTGTTTGGAAGAGAAAAGGGTGTCGCCTGCGTACATTCGGGTAATCAAGGATATGTACGAGGGAGGGCGGACGAGTGTTAGGACTCCGGGAGGGGTCTCCAATGACTTCGTTGTTAGTTTGGGCCTCCATCAGGGCTCCGCTTTAAGCCCGTTTCTTTTTGCTTTAGTGTTGGATGAACTCACTAGAGGAATCCAAGACGAGGTGCCCTGGTGCATGGTTTTTGCAGATGACATCATCCTTATTGATGTCACTAGACAAGGGGTGAACGATAGGTTGGAGAGTTGGAGGCATACGCTGGAGGCTAGGGGTTTTCGATTGAGTAGGTCAAAAACGGAATACCTTCACTGTTGTTTCAGCGGGAGGACAGACGAGGGGGGAGAAATCGTACTGGGTGGGAGGGTCATACCGAAGGTCGCAAAATTTAAGTACCTAGGCTCGATCATCCAGCAAAATGGGGACATTGATGAGGATATTAGCCAGCGAATTAGAGTGGGCTGGCAAAAGTGGAAGGCAGCGTCAGGGGTACTGTGTGACAAGAGAGTGCCCATGGGTTTGAAAGGCAAAGTCTACCGGATGGTAGTTAGACCGGCGGTTCTCTATGGATCAGAGTGTTGGCCTCCAAAAAGGACACAGGTCCAACGGTTGATGGTCGCTGAGATGAGAATGGTCAGGTGGATGTGTGGTTTTACGAGAATGGACAGAATGAGGAATGAAGTAATCAGGGGTTTAGGTGAAATGGCCCCCATAGAGGAGAAGATGCGGGAATCGAGGCTCAGATGGTTCGGCCACGTGAAGAGGACAAGTGTGGCCGCCCCCGTGCGTAGGTGTGAGCTGATCAACCCTCCCGGTGGTAAGAGAGGGAGGGGTAGACCGAAGAAGAGCCTAGAAGAAGTGGTTAGAGAGGACCTCAGAGTTGTCGGTCTTACGGAGGACATGGCTCAGGATAGGAGGCTGTGGCGGGTTAGGATTAAGGTCTCGAACTGTAGGGGTCCGCCGCCGTAGGGGGCAGTAGCCTAGGCGGTGTAGGGTGGGTAGGGTTGTCCGTTTGTGCTTGTCTGCAGGTCGTGCTTCGCTGGGTCGTTGGGTTGTGAAGGCAGTAAGCGCCTATGGTTTGCCCAGGTATGTCTCTACTCCCCCTTTATTTGCTATCCCCCCCCCCCTTTTTCTCTCCCGCTTTCGCTTACTCCGTAAATGGCTTCGCAATCGTTTTCACTATAATCTTTTTTCCAAATCCGTTTTTGGTGGGTCATATGGAATCAACCTCTCTATGGGTAGGAATACCGGTAGAGGTAAGGTTGCCTACAACTGGATCTCCCCAGACCCCGTGAAAACGGGACCCACACTGGGAGTTTGTTGTTGTTGTTGTTGTTGTATCAATCGAGGCAACTAATTTCCAATCATTCCTTTCCTAGCCCATTACGAAGGATTCTATCGACATACACATCTTAGCACATACACATTTACAAGCAACATTTCATAAACATAAGGGCGTGTATTTGTGAATCTAAACTACCTCATCGTCAGTAACAGAAAGCTAATCCTTCGGTGTAAGAGAAACTTGGCTCAACAGTCAAAACGGCATTAACATCTCAAAATTTTGAGTTTTAAAGGATGAAAAATAGTTTATCTATTTCGAATCTCTTTGTTTTTAATAAAAGGATGGTTACCTGCTTCTAGCCCTCTCTCCACCAACCTTCGAGTACGCCTGCTCACTGCATTATGGGGCTCGAGGAGCAAATCGTACTATAAGGGCAAAGACGAGCTTAGAGTTAAGGCTTTTCTAATCATTCGAATTTAAATCATATGTTCTTTAAACTTTCGATTAAAATCACCAAGGCATACAAGCGAAACAACTTTCCATTGAGCTAACACTTAACTTATCCACAAGAACACGAGCCACTTGGCCTACACCTTACCAAATGGTTCCTTCATCTAACCAATCAGCTCACTTAGGTCGCACCTAACTAGGTAAACGTGCCAACATTCACATAAGACTCGCATTTGCACACAAGGCAGGCATGTATCACATCATCAGGAATGCATTCCTAAGCAACCATATGAGATGCAAGACTCAGGTCATGGCCTATGGTCGCAGGACCTTGCTCTGATACCATCAATGTAACACCCCCAGCCCCTAGGGTCAAGAGCGTTACGTTTTCTTAAGTTTCTACCAAATTTCTTGGTTGAAACGGATAGAGTTTCCCCTAAAATTGACCGTTTCCAGGCTAAAAGCCTTACAATAAATCCCTGCAAATCAACGGAAGCGTAAAACATTTAAAAGAAGCTCAACAGCAGCACGTCGAAGCTCATAACTCAACGAGTCACTCGATCAGAGTACACCGAACAAGATAGTTCATTAATATAGGAAAACTAAAAGATACAACTCAACGGTTCACACAACCGGAGTATTGGGGTTTACATCCCAAAACATAACTAACTTTAACTAAGAAGACATCTACTTAACTAGATGGTTGCATAATGACCGTCTCTAGGCTAAAAGCCTTACAATAAATCCCTGCAAATCAACGGAAGCGTAAAACATTTAAAAGAAGCTCGATGGCTACACGCCGGAGTTCATAACTCAATGAGTCACTTGCTCGGAGTACACCAAACAGGATAGTTCATTAATATAGGAAAAGTAAAAGATACAACTCAACCGTTCACACAATCAGAGTATTGGAGTTTACATCCCAAAACATAACTAACTTTAACTAAGAAGACATCTAACTAACTAGATGGTTGGCTCACATGGCCATACAGAGCGACTTATAAACAACATACATTACATGAGATAGAGTGCTACATTACACTATTTTGTTTAACATGTAAGGCCATTTCAACACGAACACGCACGACGCCTTTCAAGAAGGGATGAACTCCATCTTGGCATCAATGATTGACTTCTACTTTCCATAAAGAAATCCTGGGGAAAAAGGGAAAAGAGTAGTGGAATGAGCAACCACACGCTCAGTGAGTGTCTCCCGAGCCCCCTTAAAACCAAAACCGTTACAGGTAATAATATCTTTAATAGTCACATATCACGTATTCATACTTTACTATCTTATTAGGCATTCATAAAGCCCTTATGGAAGGTTTACTTTTTGTAAACTTCATTTTGTCCGCTCAAACTCATTTTTAGGCTCCTAAATAACCAACTTCTTAGAAACCAAGCACTCAATTCACACAAGCAAGCAACGAGGCTAACCACAGAAACTTTCTTTTTCATAAACATAACTACTTAACATTCCGCTCAACTATACATGAAACCTCATTCATACAATGTGCACATAAGCCGATCACTTTTCATAATTATACTTTTCTTGCCATTTCATTCATATGATACGCATAAGGCACAGACAAATTTCAAGTCTCATTCATAGGGTATGCATGAAATATGCTCATAAGGGTTTCTCTTTCATAATCATATCTTACTTAGCATCTGATTCATAAGTTATACTTGGAATATGCACATAACGCTTTTATTTTCATTAGTATACTTTTCTTAGATCTCATTCATATGATATGTACAAGTCATGCACAGGAAGCTTTTGTTCTTTTTACTGAAAACACTTCATTGAGCCTCTTGAGGCTCATAAAAACTCTTCTTTTAGCCTCTTGAGGGTTGTATTCTTTTAAAAGAAATCTCTTTCATATCGGTCGTATACTGACCCTTATAAGCTTTTCACATTCATGCATCTTGCCTCTTATTGGCCCATAAAAAACTTTCTTCTTAAAATACTTGAAATGGCGTAATGCTTACTGCTTTTCTTTGCTTATTAGGAAAATACATCTGGTATAAGATCATATACAGGGTTCTAATTGGGTGAGATCTATTCTCAACCCCATAGTAAGACCTAACGCTCACGCTTAAACTCTTACGCCCGGGACGGCTACATATAACATATCGGACCATTACATTACCCTCGTCAGGGTCTTATAGGGTTTCCTAGTACCAGGACTTATCCCGTAGGCTAACATCCTTCATATCATATTGTCTGAAGCACATTATCTTAGCCAGTTTAAAGCATATGGGCCATAACGGCTAATAAGTTTGTTGCCTCTCACATCGAAATCCTTCGTCATACAACTCACTCCTTTATAAAACTCTTCAGGGATTCCTCCGTTGAAGTGAGTTCACTCCCAAAACTGTATTCATTTAGTTAAAATAGGCCATCATGCACTAATAATTATGGCTACTATCATTTCAAAACATGAAATCCTTCTTTGAAGAACTCACCCTTATGCACATAATGTAACTTGAGGACATGGAAGGGAAGGGGGTCCACATGTATCACATTCAAGCACTTCATAATCAATTCAACACAATGAGCCACACATGGCCTCACAATCCACACGATTGCGGTTAATTCAAATCCCAAGCTTCCTCCTCACAAGCACCGTACCACAAAGAACCTCGAAGCACTCATAGTTCTACCTCAAACCAGCCAACTACCACCTCGGTTTTTCAATTCATTAATCATAACACATTATCATGCTAGCTTATAAAGGGATGGGGTTCATGTACTCACCCGGGCAAGCAGCACCATCTAGCAGTGTATTACCGCAAACATACATATACATATATATATATATATATATATATATATATATATATAACCACATCCACATTTATAACTATAATGCCCTAACTTGAAATAACGCTTAGCGAATGAACCTAACTAATTAAACATGAATCTTATCATTTTTGAGGTGTTCATATGTCATTTCAAACTTCTATTCAAGCATTAAGTAGCTGATTAAACAAACATTAAATTGAGGCATTCGTATGTCCTTTCAAATTACTAATGACGCATAAAACAACTAGTTAAGCAACATTCATTCAAGGGCTTCGTTTATTATAACGAAGTTACTACTTAGGCCTAATTAAACCAACCAAGCCTCATATGAATCAAGGCATTCGTTTATTACATAGAAGTCACTATTCAAGCCTAGTTAAGCCACTTAAGCATAATACGATTCAAGGCGTTCATTTATTACGTCAAAGTTACTATTCAGATATAAACTAACTAATCACATAGGTGTCAATTCCAAGCATATTCATTTCTTTCCGAAGCTATTAATCAAGCACGAATTGACTACGCATACATATATCGATTCTAAGCATTTAAAGTTTGCTTCGAAGTTATTAAACGACATTAGTTAACTAGTCGTACATATATCGATTCTAAGCATTTATAGTTCATTTCGAAGTTAGTATAAGAACATGAATTAACTAAACCTACATACATTGATTCTAGACATTCATAACTCATTTTGAACTAAAGTTTCTGGCATGTATTAACTTAATATGTTCGAATCGATTCTAAACATGCATAATTCATTTCGAAGCTACTTTTCAAGCATTAGTTAACTAAACTAACATACAATGCAACTAAAAGGTTAAAACGATTTCGAAACTACTAATACCTAGGAGGCGAGGAACAACCATCTCGATTCCATGTTAGAGGACCCGATTCAGGGCTTTGGGACTCGATTTGAAAGCTTCAAACTAGGGATTCGACCTTCTTGTACTGCCTTGCCCAAACCCACGCGAACAGACCCCAATCCATGCTTGACACTCGCAAAAACGAACCAAATTCGACCTAAACCCAGACTTGGGTTTCTTCCCCTTTCACTAATATCTTCGTTGTTTCTACTAGTGGTCGCCGGAACGGTGGTCACGGGGGTGCAACGGACGGTCTCCGACACGCCAGCGACGTTATCTCTTTCTCCTTCTCTCACTCTCAGCCTCTATCACTCTCTCTCTCTCTTTGCGGTGGTTGTCGGAGAGTAGGGCGAGGGGGAGTCGCACCTGACTGGCCACCAGTCATCGCCGTCGTGCTCCGGGGCCCCCAACTCGCCCTCCGTCGGCCCCCTCTCTCTCTCCTCTCTCTCTCGTGTGGTTTTTCAGGGAGGGATGTCGCAGGGAACCTCGAAGCAGAGCCCCCCTCCCTCTCATGCTTTTGCTAAGAAAGAAAGGGGCTTCGACCCTTTCAATTTCTCCTTCCCCACTTGTTTTTTGTTGTTCCTTGGTCAAAGTTCAATCAACTAAAATCATTAGTCTAATCTCGTACCTTTTATTCTGAACCCAATTGTTAATACAATTGTTCGTCGATTATTCTTTCCCAAATACGTTAAGGTTCGATTTTAACAAACCTCGAAACTAATTCTAAGGTTAACAACCTAGTTGCATTCGAGAAATGACTAAATAAATCGAAAAACGACTAAATTAAATTATCGATATAATTTAAGGACACAAACAGCATGAATTAACTTTAAAATCAATAATAGCAATAATAATTCTTTTTAGTAAAATTCTTGCTCACAAAAGCACATCGTAACTAGCTTAACTCATATAGTTGCTAAAAATATGAATTTATAACGTGAAAAGGTAATACAGTTAGCTTAATAGAAAACAAAGAATGCAGGTCTTACAACTATCTACGTGCACATCGATATGATACTCAGGGGAATGAGAGGGCAATGAGCAAATAGGTGAAACATGGGAATGATCAAGGGGATTAGGGAGAACAATATTATCAAAACCAAGGCTAGGAGACCCCTTATGCACAAACATATGACGTGACCCTGCCTAGGACTCCTATCTAGATCATGCACCTCATCAAAAGTATCTTCCAACTCAAAAGATGCAACAACAACACTAAACCTAGCAACAACCCCATAAGGCTCACCCACCTCGTGCCCTGTGCACTGAGCTAAAGGAAAGGATGAATCAGGTATGGTTAAGACAACAACAGTATTGTCCCTGGGTGATGCAAAGTTAGGTTGAGCATAGCATGCGTAATAGAGACACGAATTAACATCTTGGTAAGAAGAATTACGAAAGTCACACCAAAAAGGACCATAATATGATCTAGCATAAAAACGCAGAAGGATTAGAAAATGAATACCTAAAAACACGACTAACCTTTTCAAACTCAAATGAATCCCAAGTAATCCACTTAAGCATGTCATTCGAAGAAAGATTTGAAGCTTTGATGAAGCAGAATGAGTTTTTAGCTAGCCAAATTCGAGAAGATTCACAAAGGAACCAAGAAGTTCAAGCACAAAATGAATATCTACGCAAGCAATTGGGATCCTTTCTGAAGCAAAAGCAAAAACTCAATGAAGACACCTTCCAATCAGAACCCAGGGCACGTGAACAAGTCTATAGCCATGATGTTGATTCATTAAGTGAAGAAGAAGTGCCTAGAATGGTTAGAAGAGAGCCCCCGATGCAAGCTAACAACAATGACTTGAGAGTTGAAGTTCCTGAATTTGAAGGTAAGCTTGATCCTGAAGAGTTTATTGATTGGTTGCATACAGTTGAAAGAGTCTTTGAATATAAAGACATACCTGATGATAAGAAGGTTAAGTTGGTTGCTATAAGGCTTAGAAAGTATGCATCCTTATGGTGGACAAATCTGAATGCTAAAAGGCTTAGGGAAAGAAAGTCTAGAATTCGAACTTGGGAGAAAATGAAAACCAAGTTGAAAGCTAGATTCTTACCACCTACTTATGTCCAAGATTGTTATTCTCAGTTTCATAATCTCACGCAAGGAAGTATGAATGTTGAAGAATATACTCGTGAATTTGAGAAACTGATGATTAAATGTGATATCCAAGAACCTGAAGAACAAACCATAGTTAGATACTTGGGTGGTCTTGATCCTAGGTACTCTAATGTGGTAGAACTACAATCCTATGCATCTTTTGATGATGTTTGTGTACTAGCCCACAAACTTGAACAACAAAAGAAAGCTAGACCAACATTCAAGCCATCAAATCCATGCCCTCCAAACCGAAATCAAACCTTTAACAAGGGGAGTTTCCAACCACCACCAAAACCACAAAATCCCTTTCCCTTGAATCACAAAGAACCATAGCCCCTCAAAAGGCCCCAGCACCCCCATTCTGTCCAAACCCAAACCCAATGGCTAATAAAAGATGCTTTAAATGTCAAGGTCTTGGTCATATTGCTTCTGAATGTCCAAATAGAAAGGTTATCACTTTAGCTGAATGGACAACTGTCAAAGAGGACTTTGAAGAAGAGGATCACGAAAATGAAAGTGAGCCTGAATCTGAAGAAGCTCATGAAGGTGTCATTGAGGAAGCTGATGAAGGAGAACTCTTGGTCTTAAGGAGAGTTCTTAGCAATCAAAAAGGAGTTAAAGATGAACAAAGAGAAAACATATTCCATACAAGGTGTACCTCCCAAGGTAAAATATGCTCTTTGATCATTGATGGTGGTAGTTGTTCTAATGTTGTTTCTCTGAGTATGATTGAGAAACTAGGGCTGCAAACAATGACTCATCCTCATCCTTACAACATCCAGTGGTTAAATCAAAGCAAGGGCATTCAGGTGAATTCTCGTTGTTTGGTTTCATTTTCCATTGGAAAAACTTATAAAGATGAGTTATGGTGTGATGTTATTCCTATGGATGCATGTCATATTCTGTTGGGAAGACCATGGTTGTATGACCGTAGAGTTATGCATAATGGTTATCTAAACACATATTCATTTACCAAGGATGGCAAGAAAATCACATTAGCCCCTTTAGCCCCATCCAAACTCCATGAAAATCCTCCACAAAATAAGCCCAAACACAGTGAGTGTTTACTAGCCTTGAATGAGTCAGTTTTAAAGGCTTCACAACATGAGTTCAAAGCTTTAAAGAGTGGATTTTGAGCATCCAAGAGGAACTTGACAATCTATTACCCACTCACCCTGTTGCAAAAGCACTCCTTGAAAAATTATGTCATTTATTCCCTAAAGAGATTCCCACGGGTCTACCTCCAAAAAGAGACATTCAACACCACATTGATCTTATCTCAGGATCCATCCTACCTAACAAGCCTGCATATAGGATGAACCCAAAGGATACTAATGAGATTCAAAGACAGGTTGCAGAATTGCAGGAAAAGGGCTTGATTCGTGAGTCTTTCAGTCCATGTGTAGTTCTAGCTCTTTTGGTGCCAAAGAAAGATGGTGGTATGCGAATGTGTGTTGATAGCAAGACCATTAACAAGATTACTATCAAGTACAGGTACCCCATACCGAGACTTGAAGATATGCTCGATGAGTTACATGGCTCCAAAATATTCTCAAAGATTGATCTTCGAAGTGGTTACTACCAGATCAGAATCAAAGAAGGTGATGAATGGAAGACTGCATTCAAAACCAAAGGTGGTCTTTATGAATGGTTGGTAATGCCTTTTGGTCTTTCTAATGCACCTAGTACTTTTATGAGGTTGATGAACCAAGTGTTTAGACCTTATATTGGCCATTTTGTGGTAGTCTACTTTGATGACATATTGGTGTATTCTAAGAATGAGCATGAACATGAAGATCATCTAACTCAAGTGATGCTTGTCTTAGAACGTGAGAAACTATTTGGTAACCTTAAGAAGTGTTCTTTCTTTACTCCAGAAGTTACATTTCTTGGTTATATTGTGTCTGAAGATGGTATTAAGGTGGATGAAGGTAAGGTAAAAGCCATTCGTTCTTAGCCTATACCTAAGAGTATTCATGATGTTAGAGCTTTCCATGGTTTAGCTTCTTTCTACAGGAGATTTATTCAGAATTTCAGCACTATTATGGCTCCTATGACTGAAGTTATCAAGGGTACATCCTTTATATGGAATCCAAAATCTCAATCTGCCTTTGAAGAAGTCAAAGCTAAACTTACTCAAGCACCGGTATTATCTTTGCCTTGCTTTAGTAAAGTTTTTGAAGTTGAATGTGATGCCTCAGGTGTGGGCATTGGTGGAGTTCTTACACAAGAAGGTAAACCTCTAGCCTTCTTTAGTGAGAAGTTATGTGGTTTAAGAAGAAAATACTCCACCTATGATAAAGAGTTTTATGCTATTGTGAGATGTTTAGAGCATTGGAATCATTATCTTATTACAAGTGAGTTTATCTTACATTCTGACCATGAAGCATTGAAGTATATACAAGGCCAGCATAAGTTAAACTCCAGGCATGCCAAATGGGTTGAGTTTATGCAGTCATATCACTTTACTATCAAGCATAAGTCAGGTAAACTCAATTAAGGTGCAGATGCTCTATCCAGGAGATATCTCTTATTATTCCAGTTAGATGCTTGTGTACTTGGTTTTAAGCATCTACAGGTATTATATGCTGAAGATGAAGACTTTGGGGCATTATATGCTGCTTGTTCCAATCACCCCAAAGGAGATTTCCATGTTCAAGAAGGTTTTCTGTTTAAGGGTACTCGGCTATGTATTCCTAAGTGCAGCACAAGAGAATTGCTTATTCGAGAAGTCCATGGAGGATCCTTAGCTGGACATTATGGTGAGAATAAAACTGTTATTATGCTAAGGGAACATTATTTTTGGCCAGGTATGGAACGAGATGTGCAGGATATTCTAAAGAGGTATGGGACATGTCAAGCTGCAAAGAGTCATTCACTACCTCAGGGCTTATATACTCCATTACCCGTACCAACACTACCATGGGAAGATGTGAGTATGGATTTTATTCTGGGTCTACCAAGAACTCCAAGAGGCAAAGATTCTATATTTGTGGTGGTAGACAGGTTCTCAAAGATGGCACATTTCATCCCCTGCAGCAAGACTAATGATGCTACCCATATTGTCGAGCTCTACTTTAAGGAAGTGACAAGATTGCACGGTATTCCTAAAACCATTGTTTCTGATAGGGATACTAAGTTTCTGAGTCATTTTTGGATCACTCTTTGGAAGAAACTAGGTACTAAGCTGTTATACAGTACCACTTGTCACCCGCAGACTGATGGACAGACTGAGGTAACCAATCGAACCCTTGGTACTCTTTTAAGGGCTTTGATTAAACCTCATTCTAAGGCTTGGGATTTACTCTGGTCACATGCTAAATTTGCTTATAACAAAGCTCCTAGTAAGGCTACAGGTCTTTCACCCTTGAAGGTGGTGTATGGGATTGATCCATTGGGTCCCATTGATCTTACTCCACGACCACAAGACTACAAGCCTCATATTGATGCAGCAGCAAGGGTAAAAGAGATCAGAGACTCCATGAGTTGGTAAAGGTAAAGATTGAAAAGACCAATGCTACCTATGAAGCCAATGCCAACAAGCATAGGAGAAAAGTTGTGTTTCAGCCTGGTGATTTGGTATGGATTCATCTTAGAATGGACGGTTTCCTTCTAAGAGGAAAAACAAGCTTATGCCAAGAGCAGAAGGTCCATTTGAAGTGATTGAAAAAATCAATGACAATGCATATAAGGTGGATCTCCCAGCTGACTATGAAGTTTCTGCCACTTTTAATGTGGCTGATTTGAGTCCATTCATTCCTGATTTTCCCCCACAAGATTTGAGGAGCAAATCTTTTCAACAAGGGGAGGATGATGGAAACCTATCTAGCCCAGATCATGTTCATGAAGAGATTATTCCATCACATCCAAGAACAAGATCACAAACCAAGAGAATGGCTCTTATGTTGGAAGAAGAAGGAGTTGGCACAAACGGGTTCACTAGTTTCAAAGTGCCCGGTTTTGTGTACCTGATTTCCTAAGCTACGTTGTAGCTTTAGTCCTAATGTTTTTTCCATTTTTGGAATCCTTTTGATGTTGCTTTGCAGGTACAAAAAGGAGTTTCAAGTCATACCCTCAAAAGGATTGAAGATCAAGGTCATTTTCCAAGTGACTCCATTTTGCCCCAGTTTTGCGCGGTTTGCAGTAACCATTTATTTAACCCACAAAACCCTTTTGAAACCTTGATTTTATTGAGGGAGGCGATTCTACACATCCTAAAGTTACCCCCCCCCCACCTTTAAAATTCAATTCATGGCCATTTTTGCAACAAAAATAAAATGCACCAAAAAACCGGCTTGAACCGGTTCTCCTTGAACCCGGTTCAATTGAACCGAATTCTTTCCCCTCAAAGTGGTCGGCCATCCTCTCTTGCAAATTGAAGAATACACTTCCCAAGCTTGGCACACTCTTCAAGTTTCCTTGGAATGAAGAAAACCTAGAGAAGAAGCAACCAATGAAGGAGAGATTGGTGTCACCATGTGCTTGCTTCCCATTGGCTTGCCGTTTTTTCTCCATGCAAATTTCGGCTGCCATGTGCTAAATTCTTTCATTTGCAGCTTGTATTAGTGCTAAACAAAGTCCTAAGTATTGTATAATTAAGCTAGGCAAAGGTTAGATGTGTATTTTGATGTATTAGTATTAGTTAAGTATGTTGTAATCAAAACCGGTTGTATTAGTAGTTAAGTATGTAATTAGATTAGTCTAACACTTTTCCTCACTAGGAAGGAAAGTGATGTGGGTTTTTACTAGCCAAGTAAAATGTCTTCCTCTTGTATAAAGGCCAATTCGGCCATAGTAGAAATGGAATTCAGATTTCACTTTGGTAAAACTTTGAAGAGAAGCTTAGTTTTTCTCTCTCACAAATCCTTACTTGCTTATCCTTAATTAGGCCAATTAAGGTGGTGTCCAAGTGAGTCTTAACCTTGATTAAGTGGTGTTTCTGTATCTTAATCAAGATTAAGGGCCCTAAACTTGAAGGTTGGTGGTGATTCTGTATCCAATCTCAGGTTTAGTTTTATCCTATTCTAGTTTCATCTCTATGATTTGCTTAGTGAAGTGATTAGCATGGATTAGTGCTTAATTACTTCTACTTTGCTAATCTTCCACTTCCATTCACTTTCTTACCTCAAATACCTACTTATTCACCCATTTTCAACATCTCCCATTCACCAAAACAACTCAAAACCAAAGCAAACCTCAAAGGCTCTCAACCATGCACCTTTCCTCTCTTCACGGTTTTTGTGGCCAGCAATTTGGCACGGTCTGACCGTGCCATAGGGCACGACCGTGCCACCTCTTGTCGTGACCAATTCTCTCCTTTTCCTCCCCCCTTTGATGTGTAGTGGATTGGGTTCTCTATTCCCTTGACATATACTTCACCAAGTAATCCACTTAAGCAAATATCATGACTCATCAACATTTTTACCATGAACACCCCAATACCCTAAAAGAATACAGGTTTAACTATTCAAATCCTCATCAAAAATGTCTAAAATTTCCCATTTACCCATAAAATAACCACATTGAGCAAGAAAAACATTCAAACGCTTGAATCACCTCCAAAATAATTCATGCCCAAATTGGGGAAAATGGAAAATTTCCATTGTTTTTTTTTTCTTTCAAAAATTTTTCTCTTCTTTTTCTAATTTAAAAAAAAAAATTGTTTTTTTCCAAAGAAAAACAAAATGCTTAGTCAAAGCTATCAAGAAAAAGCCAATATCAAACACCAGTCCATGGCAATGGCGCCAAAAACTTAATAGAGCCGCAAGCACACGGTGGCATTGTAGCAAATTAAGGTCGATCCCATAAAGTCTAGGTTGATCTACTGCATTATAATCCCTCAAGATATGCTCAGCAAATCCAAAATTTGTGAATAGAATTTAAGTATGCTACGTATCTAATCTAATAGGTAAACAATCAAGGAATTTAATCAAATCAAGTAATTTTCCGGCCCAAGAATTAATCAAGCGCCTTTTCTTTACATAGGTAATTCCAAAACTGATAATCGAGTTATCAAACCCCTCTTTCAAGGCGGAATGAAATTCTTAAATCTAATCAACTACCACTTCTCAAGGATTTTTGATTAATCTAAGACCAGTACGGACGCAATTATCAAATTTAGGGGTTTCTTAATTAGTCAGTCTTTGTCAAGATCCCATGCACTTAAGTTGAGTCTTATTTTTTCCAACATCCAATTTCACTTTTCAGTTCTTCACCAAATGTCTAAAACAAGATAGAAATTGATCAAGTTTCCTACTAGCAAATCAACGTCTAAGATTCAATAAAATAAACCTAAGAAATCCAAAGCACTTTTAGATCAAAATAACAATTGATTCGTCAATAAGAATTCAACTTAATTCCAAGATTAACAATCTAAAAAAATTAACATAAGAATCAATAACAATTTGAAAGTAAAAAAAATCTAAAGAGAAAAGAGAAGAGAAGAGAAGAGGAATTGCTCAATCGATGTGCGCTTGAACTTTCGTTGCAAACTTGGGATGGAATCCTTGCAATCTTCACCTTCGACCTGCTCTCAACTCTTTCTAATCTAAATGCTCATCTAATTGATGAAATTGAAGACCTGAAAATGGAATGATCGGATGTGAGGTATGGAAATCAGGTTGAGAAGCACCCATTTTATAGTAAAATTCCTAGAAGCCAGACAGCCACACAAATTAATGAAATGAAAACTACTAGGAAGTCAAAAAGCTTCGAGAAAACAAAAAGTTTCACGGTAAATGAAGACACCACAGACCATGGCCACCACCATGGACAGACCGTGGTGGCCACTAGCTCGACACTCTTCTGTTCTTCCATCCTTGCACAGGCATAGCAACTCAGAGGCAACCATAAGGAGGCATAAGGATAACTTTCAAGGGTCAATTCTTGATAAAAAAAGGTCTCAAAACCTGCAAAAGTCATCAAAGCACAATACTCAAACCTAAAATTCGATTTTTGGGATAAAAACTAAGCACAAAACTTATGAATCCCCTAAAAACGCATCAAAATTACCCTAGAATGATATGCTCTATTGATACTCATCAAACTCCCCCATGCTTGAAAGGTTTCTTGTCATCAAGCAAACACTATAGAAAACCAACAGGGGAAGATGCATCTAAGACTCAAATACATAATAACCTCCTTAAAGTGGGCAAGTTATAGCACATCACAAGTAAGAATAGCAATCAATGACAACCCCCAAGTGGCGCGCAAGACATTTCAAAATCAGGAGTAGGAAAAGGTTTTCGAAAAAGTACGAAACCGCAAGCTTGATATCTAACTTGATCACCCCCAAAGAATCACAAATCATGTCATGCAAGCACGTGGAATTGAATAGAGCTAAATGGACTGGTAGAACCTCACTATTGGAAAATATGAATCATTCCCACTCATATGTCTGAAATATAGCACAGGCTCACTGAAGACTCATTACAAAGATGTAATCTACCATATGCTCCACCACTAAATTGCAATGTGCACAAGATGATCAAGAAGACTTTATATGGGTTGTAATGTGGCCTAAAAAGGTTAAGGGAAAGAAGTGGACAAATGCATATGGCTAATGTGGAGCTGCTTAGCCAAGCAACTGGGGGGCAGCCAACAAAACACCAAGTAGCTATGATGCTCACCAATACTCCAAACCTTAACAATATACTAAACATACCCCATGAATTATATAGGAAGTGAGTTGAAAAAGTAAGGAACACAAGCTATTTACATGTGCTAATCACTGAGTTTTTTTCCCTTTTTTTATTTTCTTTGTTTTTTGCTTTTTTTCTACAGCATGAAATTGTCTTCCTTTTTTTCTTTTTCTTCAACAAAACGTTTTTCCTTTTTTTATTTTATTTTTATTTTTTTTGTAAAATGAAAAAAAGTTACAATTATTGAAAGGCATAGGATCGCTAACTATCAACGCACAACCAAATATATATACACAACCTAAACAAGACCAAATCAAAGTAGATGCTCAATGTTATCCATCCCTTAACAAACCAACATACCAAAGCCACCTTAAACTCAACTATCCCCAAAACCACCCACTGCATAGATGAAGTGATGCTCGATAGACTTGGCTTAAAGGTTAGAAACATGTG
This sequence comes from Selenicereus undatus, assembly GCA_017589665.1. Classification (NCBI taxonomy): domain Eukaryota; kingdom Viridiplantae; phylum Streptophyta; class Magnoliopsida; order Caryophyllales; family Cactaceae; genus Selenicereus; species Selenicereus undatus. The sequence continues at coordinate 60,319,915 of JACYFF010031955.1, forward strand.
TTTGGCCAAGGGCTGACACGAAGGGTTCACAACAAACATGTATATAAGCTCAAAGGGGCTAGCAAAGGGTAAAAAATATGTAATACAAGGGTAGGCTTTTTGGCTATGTGGCTAAAATGTTCAACAACAAAGAATGCCTCTATCATATCATCAACCATACGTATGCGAATGTGGTTTTAAACAAGTATCAAGGCAAGTTCTAGAGATGTAACACGGAAGAGTCACACACATGAAAGAAACATGAGACTAAATATAATGAATTAGTTCAAATAATGCTCAAAATCTCACGGTCTATCTACCAAAGTCACAATTAAGCTCATAAAATGACTCTCATGTACCAACATTAGTGCTAAAGACTCTAAGGGGTAACAAACTTCTCCAATAAGACAAGTGTTAAAATAAGAAATATTTACAAAACCTTCACAAATTTTTGCACCAAGTGGGATTACACATTAAAACTTACTCAAACTCATAAAAGCTATTTTGCCCTAAAAAAGTATCATTGGAGGCATCTCAATCCAATCCACACCATCACTACATGCAATCCTATATGCAAACCTAAATGCAACTAATTGCAAAACACTAATACAAACAAAAAGAAACCTAAAACTATATGCTATAACATGTATGCAAACTAATAACCAAAATGAAAATCATGAAGCTACCCTTCCCCCATGAATAAATAAAGCATTATTATTCAAAGTGAAGAAAAGTAAGAGAAGTAAAAGGAAAACTAAAGAGAATGATCTCACCAGGTTAGATGCTAAGTGCACCTAACCTAAGGGCCCTTGCCAAATGGGGCACATAGAGCATCAGCCACTCCATCACATCTTTAAGACTTCGCTCATCAAATTAGATGTTGTCAATGCATGAAGAAGCTTGTTGAACGCCATAGCATGGGATGATAAAACATGGATTGAGAGAGCATCATGATAAGAATATTAATTAAAGTTAGCACTCTCCTTATCCAACCAAATACAGTAGAAAAATCAAAAAAGAAATCAAAGAATGTATTCCGCATGATTTCTCTAGGCTTATCCACTAGGTGCATGCAATATGGGTCAATGGAGGCATTACACCCAATAAAGTAACCTAGGGACATAAAATCATCAGCATTCCCACCAAGCATATTGAATGTGTTATCCTTATAACCCAAATCAAGATTAGCACCAAAAATCATAGGATTATCAATGGGCACATCGATATAATACTTAGGGGAATGAGAGGGCAATGAGCAAATAGGTGAAACATGGGAATGATCACGGGGATTAGGGGGCTAGGAGACTGCTTATGCACAAACACATGACGTGACCCTGCCAAAGGACTCTTATTTAGATCATGCACCTCATCAAAAGTATCTTCTGACTCAAAACATGCATCAACAACACTAAACCTAGCAACAACCCCATAAGGCTCACCCAGCTCGAGCCCTGTGCACTTAGCTAAAGGAAATGATGAATCAGGTACAATTAGTACAACATCAGTATTATCCCTGGGTGATGCAATGTCAGGTTGAGCATAACATGCATGATAAGGACCCGAATTAATATCATGGTCGGAAGAATTGCAAAAGTCACACCAAAAAGGAGCATAATAAATCTATCACAAAACGCAGAAGGATTTGGAAATGAATACCTAAAAACGCAACTAGCCTTTTCGAAGTCAAATGAATCCCAAGCAATCCACTTAAGCAAATACCATGCCTCATCAACATTTTTACCATGAAAACCCCAATACCCTAAAAGAATAAGGGTTTAACTATTTAGACCCTCATAAACAATGTCTAAAATTTCTCATGTATCCATACAATAACCACATTGAGCAAGAAAAGCATTAAAACGCTTAAAATACCTCCACAATAATTCTTGCTAGAGCTGGGGAAAATGAAAAATTGCTTCTTTTTTTTCTTTCAAACATTTTATCTCTTTTTTTTTAATCTCAAAAAAAAAATTGATTTTTTACAAAGAAAAACAAAATGGTTAGTCAAACCTATCGAAAAAAGCCAATATCCAAGACTAGTCCCCGACAATGGCGCCAAAAACTTGATAGGGCCGCAAGCACACGACGGCGTTGTAGCAAATCAAGGTCAATCCCACAAAGACTAGGTTGATCTAGTGGGTTATAATTCCTCAAGATAGGCTTAGCGAATCCAAAAATTGTGATTGGAATTTAAGTATGCTACTTATCTAATCTAATAGATAAACAATCAAGAGATTTAATGAAATCAAGTAAGTTTTGAACCCAAGAAATAATCAAGTGCCTTTTCTTTAGATGGGTAAGTCAAAAACTAATGATAGATTTATCAAATCCCTCCTTCAAGGTGGAATGAAATTCTTAAATCTAATCAGTTACTACTTCTCAAGGGTTTTAATTAATCTAAGACCATTTTACTGACACGAATATAAAATTTAGGGGTTTCTTGCACGGTGAGTCTTTCTCAAGATCCAACGCACTTAAGTTCAGTCTTATTTTTCCAGTAGCTAGTTTCACCTTTAAGTTTTTCACCAAATATCTAAAATAAGTAAGAAAATGATCAAGTTTCCTACTAGCAAATCAACGTCTAAGATTCAATAGAATAAACCCAACGAATCCAAAGTACTTTTAGATCAAAACAACAATGGATTCATCCACAAGAATTCAATTTAATTCTAAGATTAACAATCAAAAAAAATTAACATAAAAATCAATAACAATTTGAAAGTGTAAACATCTAAAGATAAAAGAGAAGAGAGGAGGAGAGGAATTGCTCAACCGATGCGCGCTTGAACTGTCGTTGCAAATTCGGGATGGAATCCTTGTAATCTTCACCTTCAACCTGCTCTCAACTCTTTCAAATCTAAATCCTCATTTAATTGATGAAATTGAAGAGAGGAAAATGGAATGATCGGATGTGAGGTGTGGAAATGAAGTTGCGAAGCACCCATTTTATAGTAAAATTCTTGGAAGCCGAACAATCACATGAATTAATGGAATTAAAACTGCCAAGAAATCGAAAAGCTTTGAGAAAACAAAAAGCATCGTAGGAAATGAAGACACCACAGACCATGGTGGCCACTGGCTTGACATTCTTCTACTCTTCCTTCCTTGTACAGGTATAGTAACTCAGAGGCATCTGTGGGGAGTCATAAGGATGTAAGGGTTAATTCTTAATCAAAAAGGTCTCAAAACCTGCAAAAGTCATCAAAGCACTATACTCAACCCTAAAATTAGATTTTTACGGTAAAAACTAAGCATAAAACTTATGAATCCCCTAAAAACACATCAAAATGACCCTAAAATGATATCCTCTATAGGTACTTATCAACCTCGCAAAGTTAATCAATTGAAATATAAAAATCAAATCTCATAGGATAACCTAAAGTCAACCTCTTTGCCTCAAACTTATCCTCGGCTCTATCTACGTCAATATCATCAAAGTCTTATCCAAACAACGAGTGGAAAGCTCAAAAGTCTCAGGCTCTACAAAAGTAGACTCGGGAGGGTGAGAAAAAGGGTGAAAATGGGGATAGAGGAAGAAAGGGGTGAAATAGGAGGGGTGGAGCTAAGTTAAGGGAAGACTCTATATGAATGGGATCAATAAGCTGCTCAGCAGGTGTAAACTCACTCATCAAATGAATGCTCCTTAATAAATGTATCCTTTGACTCAACAAATATGTCGCACTAATCATCATAACTAGCATCACTCTCAAATCTATCTCCCTCCTCAACCTCTCCTAAAGGAGGCCAAATCAAGAGATGAATAAGGAACGATCAGACTACCCTTAAAGGTGTCACTAACTGTGCTAAACTCTAGGAAGGGTGTAACTGCTAAACGAGATGTGAGATCATTCTCTTCCTCGAGGTCATCACAATGTGTATCATCATGAAAATCATGCACTAAAGGAATTAGTGCCTCACTCCGAACATCAAAGTCCTCACAAGACCTGGCCTTGAGTGAAGAAGAGCCTAAACCAGAATGGGTCTTGAGCAAATTATGCACGTAAAGCTCCTTATTAAAGGTGGTCAATGCCTCTAATTTGTGTGATCTATCAAGGAGTAGACAAGAATCAACATCATGATTAAAGGAATCACAATAACGACATCAAATAGGAGCATATGGAGTATGATAGTGCTCATAAGATATAACCTCAAACTGACTCTCATTCAAATGTGTGATATGCATAGCATAAGGGTCTGAAATTGGCTAACTAAAGGCCTTTCTAGCATTATCATACTCCCATGTATCATGAGCCAAATATTTAAAGAAATCCCAAATTTTATTACGAGTCTTGGCAAAGAAACATCCCAAATCTCTAGGGTATGGAATCTCAACATGATCTCGATATTCATTACTAAGACCCATCCTTAAAAATCACTTGGGCAAATTCCCATTTCTGAAAATACCGATCAACACATTTAGCACAAAATTTATTTAATCTACTCAAGTATCGGTAAAATACTTCATGCTTGTGTTAGGGAAATAGAAAATTGTCGTTTGTTTTTAAAAATTTTCATGTTTTTTAATTTTTAATGATTTTCAAATTTTTTTTCTATTTTATTTTCAAATTCTGATTTTTCTAAATTTCTTTGGATTTTTTTAAGAAATAAACAAGACTAATCACTATTAATAACGAAATACATAAAGTAAAACAAAATATATACAATTAATAAGAAAGTAGCAAACAAAAATAAATGTGGCATAATCTCATGTTGCTATCCTCCACAAAAACGCCAAAAACTTGTCTGATATTTTGAAGTGAAATTAAATGCTACAAGCACACAACTCTCGCTGTAGCACTTAAGGGTCATCTCCTCATGGGTGGGGATAAAAATAGGTCATCGACTATAGATCTAAGAAAACAAAAATAATAAACTAATCCGATTTATACAAAACAACTAATAATAAGTATCTCACTTTGTTTTATCAAAATGTCAAACAAATCAAAGAAAACGGCTACTGGTGTCATAATTAATCCCATAAACCTACCATTAACTAGCTAAAACAACAAGAATTAAACAATTAAATATATGATTAAATACTTACCTACATTCTCTTCAACCATGAATTCATCACCACAAATGGGCATCAACTAATCAATAAAGTAGAATAACAATCTAAAACTTGGCTACCCCTTTCTACTGATGCTAAAATTAGAAAATGAGAGCAAAGACATGAAGTTGAAAGAGGTGTTAACAACTTACCTAGCTTACCTAAACTGCATCCATCGTACTTCCCGAAACTCATTTAAACCAGAAATGCAAAATAGGACGTAGAAACCAGAGAAAGAGAAACAAAACAAGAGGGATATAGAAGAAGATAACACAAGCTACAACCTATCTCCCCTTATGGAGTTTGACAGCCCAGAACAAGCCAAACTGAGACACAAATGAACCTAGAGAACAGGATGATAAGAAGCAAATTTTAATAGAAGGGGGGAAATGGGCATTCCAGGCCTAGTAGTTGAGCCTAGTTTTAATCGGCCTCCATTAAGGAGGTCCCAAGCTCTGCAGACGTAGCAACATCAGGACACAAAAGGAGGTAAATCAACATCAAATGCATCCAAAATTCAATCCTAACTTGATCAATCGTAAAGCCAAATTACCAAGTACAACTTCAAATTAATTAAATCAAAATGAATTGAGCAATTGATCTACTAAAACAAATATGTAATTAGCAGAAAAAGAGTAGGAAGAAGAAGAGCAAAGAAGGGCAATCAGTGAAATTGATCAAATCGGGCCAACATTCGAACTTCAATTTGGTATTTCTAAACGAAAGTTCCCTAATTCAACCAAATTAAAACTAACTACATCTATTTAAAATCAATATAAACAAATCTATAATTACAAAATGAAAATGAGGAATTTGAATGAAAATGAACTAATAATAAATCCTAAATCTCTAAGCTAAGTTGGAATTGAAACCCTAAAAAAAATCCTACTTGCCTTCAACTCGCCACTACCACTTGATTTGTATGGCTTCCAAAGTCGGTTCCCCTCTTAATCTTGGCAGTCAATTTCATCCCCTAATGAATGCTGGTGATGGAGCTAGGTCGTGTTGTGCTTGACGTGACATGGAATGGGAATTTGATGGGTAGCAGTGCACAAACGATGTTGTGGTCGAATAATGGTGTTCATGCTATAAGTGATGGTGATGGTGGTGATGAGTCTGGTGGTGGAAGTTGAAGAAGAAGACAATGCAGGAGGTGGGATGTATTGGGGTTGTTAGTTTTTAGGAAGAGAGAGAAAAAAGATAAGTGGGGAGATAAGGGAGAACGTTAGAAGAGGGTGATAAGAATTGGCGGGCTTTGAGTTTCTTCCTTTATTTTATTTTTCCTTTTCTTACTTTTGGGCTAGAGTAGGAAATCGGCTGAGGTTAATGTTTGGGTTCTTGACCTAATTCTTCATTCCATCCTCTTCATTATTTCACCATTTTTCTTCATATTCTAATCTTTTTCATCACCTACTAAATCAAATAAAATCAAGTAAAAATTTAAATATAATACTTCTGGTGTGCACACTCTTCCACTTCCCTCCTTTCCAATGCCACCTATGACATCAGACAAGGGTTAAGCTGTAAATCTAAAACAAGCAGTTTTCACGAGGGAATCTAGGTATTTAGTTGCGTTTCCCACAAAAAAAAAAGAGCCACTCCTTCCCCCTCCGCTTCCTCTGTCATTTCACCCTTTGCACTATAAGTGTCTTGCTTTTTCTTGTTCCTTTATAAGTCCTTTTGATAGAGGACAATGAAACTCTCAAGCATGGAGAGAGATGGTTGATCTTATAGCTCTTTGGGTGGAACTCTGGTTTTTGAACTGGGGGGTGGTTTAGATGGAATCTCTTACATTTGCATCATGTAAATAGCAATTCCTATAATTTTATTAGGCTTCTTTTGCATATCTTATTTTGTTAAGCACATAGGATAGAACATATTACATCTAAGAGCAAAGATGATTCAGTCACACACATCTAAGGCTTCAAGGCAATACTTCGTACATTTTTCTTGCTTATCCCATTTGTGTTTTATTACTTCCATAGTTAATTTATTGCTATTGAAAGATGACAGGAAAGGTTAAATGGAAAACATTTAAAAATTTGCAAAAAAAGAGTTTTGAAAACTCATCCTGTTATGATGATATAAGGTATGATAGTTGATGGATTGGAATGATTGTGTACTGAAGTGTAGCTTGTTCTGCTTTAAATTTTGTGAAAATATTGTTGCCATCACTGTTTGAAATTGCATTACCTCGAGTTTCATGCTGATCACCCTAGAGATTCGTGTAGTTTGATTTGGTTGACCTTGATAAGTGGGATATATTTTAGAGTAAGTTGTATTGAATGTGGCAAATTTAACCTATAAGACTTTAAGCCTTTTACAGACTATTCAATGCATATAGCCTCATATCTTCTTTCATGTGTGATTTCTCAATGATTACAACTCTAGAACTTGGTCTGGATCTATTTGACATCAAATTTAACATATGCGTATGATGAAACCATTGGGGCATTCTTTGTTTTATTTAACCACATGAGCCTAAAAGCTGCATATTGATGTATTGTATCCCCTTTGCTAGCCCTTCAGCTTTCCCATTTTTGTTGTTGCACCCAATTCACTACAATCTTGACCTAAGCATATTTCATATACCCTTGTGAAACTCTAGTAGAGGAACACTCTTACATTTAGGATCTATTCTTTTTGTTGGTAAATCCACTTTTACGAACTTCTTTCAACTTTTACTAACTTCTACCAACTCCTCTCAACTCTTTTAAAAAATACCAATTTTTTCTAACTCTAACCAATCTTTCCTAATGTTTACTATCTTTTTTCAACTTTTATTAGCTTCTTACAAGAAATATCTCCACTTATTTACATTTTTAGCAGCATCTTCTTATATCTACCAAATTCTACCAACTTCTATGAACATTTTCCAATCTTTCCCAATCTTAACCAACTTTTGTCAATCATTCTTACAAAAAAAAAATACCAACTCTCTCCAACTCTTATCAACTTGTACTAATTTCTACAAACTTCACAATTTTTCAACCCATATTTTACCAATGAAAAGAATTGGTAAGCTTGGTATGTTTTGTATGTTGATTATCATGGGTGTTCTTGTTCGATGTTTGAGATTTAATGAATTGTGAGTCGAGACTTTGTACTCCTTGTGTCATTCACATGTCCTCTATACCACTATTTGGAAAAAAAATTGCAAAAAAAAGAAATCAAAAGAGGGAAAAAAATGGAGAATAAAGTGTATAGAAAAGGAAGGAAGTTGAAAATAAAGTGTTTGACATTGTGATATTTTTCAATAAATATGTATTAACTCATCCGATAGCGAGTTATTGTTTTCTTTTCTTTTTTTATACTATTTAGATAAGTTCTAAGGGGTACTAAGATAATATTTATTTTACAACCCTTAATTTGAATTTTCATTTAATAAAGAACTATGTGAACACGTCACCATAACGTATTCATATGATCACGATGTAAATCTATTTTATATAGTGGACACTACATGCTTCCCATATGACAAGACTTCTCTAAAACAAAAATCTCCAGATTCTATGTTTGATAGGTGTGTTGTACCCTCAAATTTCCCAACCAAATAAAATATTAGATTTTCGTTATTTCTAGGATTTCATGTTTAGGTCATTACCTTCTATCTATTAGCTTCATTCACCAAAAGTTACATTTATTGAATGACTTTCTTGATTGCTTCCTTAAGGCTCTCTCCAAGAGAGCTATACTCGAATCCTCATGTACACGGAATAGAAGGGTGCATTGGCTTAGTAGTGGTAAAGTGATCAGTAACAAACTATGCACTCAGCATAGATGGTGCAAGATGTTGGATAAGTCATATAATTATACATGAAGTCATTCATCTAATAACTATAATTAGTGAATAATTTTAAAATGATAAATTTGTTTAAGACAAAAAAAAGTTCAATCTTCAAAATTATTCATTAAAAATCATACATATTATGCATGTGTACATGTTATGTATATCATATATTTCAAAAAATGAACATATATATTATAAAACTTTACAAAACAAAAGGAGAAAGAGATATTATGAGATCTGCATTATTGACATACTTGACTAAAGAGTATTATGCCTATTAGTTTAGATAATTTTATTTTGGTATCTGCAAACATGCACTAGATTTATTTCTCAACCCACTACCCTATTAAATACAATAGCCCAAAATCACTCTTTTTAATATTGCGATAATTTGATAAGTTTTCTAATAATAATAGTCCAAAAAAAAAGAAACAGGAAAAAAGGGCACCAGGGGTACCTCCCAACCCGTGAAACTAAGGGAAGGAAAAAGAAAAAGAAAAAGAGTGGGCAACTTATGATCTAACCCACAAAGTCTTTGTTGCTTCCCTTGTAAAATGAAAAACCCAAACCCCAACCTTTCTTCTGCCTTGCCACAAAAGAGAGAAAGAGAGTGAGGTAGAGAGCGAAATAGTGGACGATGATAGCAGCACGTTGAGCCACCACCGCCATCACACCACTGCAGCTACCGTTACCATGACTATGGTGTTGCTCCTGTGAATAAGAGCAACAGGGGTTGCTAAGACTATATCATGGCTAAGAGCGGGTTGGGGGAACCCATTGAAGGGCTAGTGTAGGTTCTTGAATAAGGAAAAGTACAAATTGGGACAGAAATTAATCTACAAAGATGTTTTATAACCTGAAATTATTCAATTTGAGGTAGATAAACTCTTGATCCCTCTTATTATGTGATTTTCTTCAGTAACACTAGTGTGAATTAGCTTTCTAAATCATCAAATTGAGTTACTATTGAATAATTAAATCTTATGTGCCGAGGATTTGTCCTTTGGTGTTGGATGGTTATGCATGTGACACTAGAAGAGTTCAAAATAGTAAAGTATAGAGTCATTGCATTGAGTTGTTCCCTGGTTAGTGCTTGAAATAGCTTGAAAAGGATTTTTTGGGTTTCATGAACACTACTGAAAAATCAACTTTTTCCAAAGGGTTTTCCGACAGAAAAAAACTCATTTTCCATCGGAAAAAGACTCATTTTCCATCAGAAATTTTGACCGACTGCGTCCATCAGAATAAGGAGGGTTGAGAAGGCGTTCTGACACAAATAGTAAGTCCGTCGGACCTCGTCTCCGACAAAATTCTGACGGAATTGGAGGGCCGATGGACTCATCCATCGGATGCAAACAAAAATTCGCAAACAAAATTTCAAAAAAAAAATTTCCTCGGATTCCGTCGAAACAATCAGATTCTGTCGGAAATTCCGTTGGAAGTTTTAAAATTTATTTTTTTAAAAAAATATAATATCAAACTATAAAAATATTTTTAAATGTATCTAACATATAACAAATTCTCATCATTGACGTTAAATTGATATTATCATTAAATTATACTTTATTAATTAAAAATTATATTATTTAACGACAAAGTACAAAATTGGGAGTAAATTATCATCCTAACAAACTAACATCAATGTAACAAACTAACTATAGAAACTATTAAATGTGCATAGTTACATGCAAACCAATTATACAAATTATTAAATTCAACGTATATACTTAATTAACAATAAATTTATACAAATTACACATGAGAAAACCTCATCAAAAAGTCGACAACGAATGACGACGAGAGGAGCTGATAGCGGCAACCGGCGGTGGGGCAATGATAAGTGGCGGTGCTCCCTCTCGCTCTCTCTATCTCTCTCTATTTACGAAATGAGCAACTGAAAAATCAAGCAAATGACAAGTTTTGTAAGAGAATGTTCGACATAATATACCATTAGAATTCTGTCGGAATTCCGACAGATTTTTCCGTTGGAATATTTAAAAAATTTTGAATTTTCCCTCCATCAACTCGGGGGAAAAAAAATTTAAACTTTGAATTTATTATTTTCTGACGGAATATTCCGTCGGAAATTCCAATGGAATCCAATTTCCATCGGAAAATTCAAATTTTTTTTTGCAGGGATCTCGTCAACATTGACCACTGTTCCAACGGATATTTCGTCGAACTTCCATTGGAATTCCAATGGAGTGGTCGGAATCCGTCGGAGATTCCAACGGAATAAGACTCCATCAGAACACCCGTCGCCTCGTTTTACTTTTTCCGTCTTTCCATCGCCATGTCCGCCTACCTCTCCGACGGTCTCTTTTTCGCTCGGCATTTTCCGTCGGAAAAAACAGAATTTATAGTAGTGGAAATTGATTTTGATATGCTTGTTGGAACAGGTTTGGTACTTGGCTTGGATGCGATTAACCAAGTATGTTAATATATTTTGTGCCATAATATGAATGTATTCTAGCTTAAAAAAAGTTATATTGCAAACGCACAACCTGTATTTACAACTCCTTGTATCCTTTAGTGTTCGTTGAAAGTGTGATAGTTAAATCGAGTCGATTGCCATGCTTCTAGATATTATATTAGTGAAATCAACAGGTTTGAAATAAGCTAATTTTATAATTTAAAATGTAAACGTTTATAAATTTGACATGAGAATGGGGACTCAGTTTGATCCATTTATAGAATTTGAACTTCTTAATAATTAGTAGGAATTTAAATGTTTAGGTCCCATCCCTTCTTCTGTTGGAAATTAAAAGGCAAGGGGCGATACTTTCAAGAAAGTTTGGAATTTGGATTGCAAGACACTATTTGACAAAAAACATTTAATTCGTTTTGACTCTGTAATTTGGTTATATTCACATTCAAAATCTGCCTTTATCATGTAAAGTTTATAATCTGAATTTCTATTTTTGTTACATTTATGGTTGCAACTAAAAGTGCTATCATGAACTAAGCTTGACATTATCCTTGTGGCCTAATTAATCGATTTTGGAAGGGTTACCTGATGCGTTGAAGTCGTAGATTTCATGATTAAAGCACATATGACTTAAAGAGTTTTGCTTTTGATTTTCTTATCAAATTAGCATGCATGAGAAATTGTTTTGAGATAAATAAAAGTTGCTTAAAAGCAATAGAAGTCTTTTATTAATTGGGTGTAAATACATGTGTCTGGTATTTATAGGTTTACAAATACTTTCTATTTCGTTTAACCAAACTTAAATCTCATGGTAAATGTTTTAATGTGCTTGAAGCCCTACTTTTTTAGTTAGCGTTAATATAGATTTGTCAAATTGGGTTCTTTTGGACAATCTCATAGAAGACTTCCTTGATGTGAAACAGTTTCTAAAGATTTTCTCAAGTTATATAACCCTTAGCTAAGGTTCATAAAAGGTTTGGTAATAATTGATTTTATGATATGGAATTTATATTGGTTCTTATCAATTTAATGTAAACACCTTACTTTTAGTCAAAATAAACTTCAATTATTATTACTCCCGGAGCTAATGTCATTGACAACTAGTTTTGTTCGCTTTTAAAGTTACATTACCTAAGGTTACTTTGCTACGGAATCAAGTTGTTTGAATACTTGTTTGAGCTACCATTGGATAAAAATAGTTTCAAGAAACCCTTCTTCAACCATGTGCTTTTTAGTTGGTAATAATAATGAAAATGGTGAGATAAAGACTATTTTTATGATATTTAATGATAAGTTAGTGAAATGTATAGTCATGGATGTGTATACACTTAAGTTTAGGTAGGTATGTAATTATATGAACAGTTATGGCAGAGTGAGGAGTTACTCCAGAAACTTTAAGCTTAACCTTGAGATCTTGGGTGGCTTAGTATCCTGCGTTATACAAGTTAAGTTATGATAAGATGATTCAGGGATGGTGGCCTAATTCCGGCATGAAGTCTTAGTATGTAAGTCAAGTCTCAGCACTGTATGATGTTTGTCTAAATAGATTTATGTTGTCATGGGAGTCTGGCTGGCTCAGGATAGCGGTAACAAAGTGCCTATAAGAGTCTAGACTCCTCACTTACTTGATTAAGTGTTATGTACGATTTTTGGTAAATGATACTTATGTTTAAAACCCCATTTTATGTTAGGTTTTCAGCTAACATAAGTTTAGCATGGTAACCCAATATTATAGCTTCTTATGAAGTTGAAGTTCTTATATGGTTTACTATTTCTTTATAGGATTATGGTTTGTGACTCGCACCATAAATGCACGGGTGTTATAGCCTAGATTAAATATTGCCCTCAGGGGTCAAAGCAATCTACTAAGTTTTGTACTATTAAAAATGCTATGCAAAGTAATTTTCAATGAGTTATTTTAATTGCACTAATTGGTTTTCAATAATTCAATTGAAGTAAACCATCTAAGGATTTGTTTTACCTAGCAATGAGTTGGTTCATTGGATTTAGCATGCACTCTTTTCTAGTTTGGAAGATTCAAAGGAATCCAATCTAATTTAATTTGATCTTTTCTTCCGAAATAAACTGAATTGCCTGCACTAATCTTATCATGATTCTTTCAAATGTCCTCGTTTTGTCTAGTAAGTTTTGATTACTCAAGTCATGTCTCAACATGTAACTCTTTTTCAAGTATTACTAAGTCAAGTTCTATCTTATAGGTCCAATAATGAGTTTCTCCTTTGAATACTTCACTCAAATATCTAATGTATGTAAGCAAAACTAGCCAAACTCACTCATATCAATTCAATCACAAGATATAATGAGTATAACAAATAGAAATTAAGGGTGCAACATCAATACTTTGGCAACCTAAATCTCTAGATTAAATTTAACTACTCACTTATGCTCAAATTAAACAAAATGCAAATCAAATAAACAAGAGCTCAAGAAGAGATAAAGGGAACAAAAAGCTTAGCAACTATGTGCAACTCCCCGAATGTACATAATTCAATGTTTGCGTTCTTTTCATTAGATTCACCAATTAGAAGTAATAACCCAAATGATCGGGGTGTTACCGTCGTCCAAAAAGGAGAAGGCTTTGCTTGTACATAATAATATAGCAACACTAAACAATGCTTACCATCACAAGGCATTTACACAATCACAACTCATCAAAACTATATATGAACAGTTGTAACATCAAACCATTCAACTATCTCAATGTTTACACCAAAACATAGTAACTCTTATAGAGTATACAACGCTAAAAGCATCTTAACACTAATACACCACCATCCCATTTAGACTTCCTTACTCACTTATCACCTTCAGTCGACCAGCCAGCCTAAGGGAAATTCACTGAACATTTGCCTAAAACAAAACATGAAAATATTTCGAACTGTGAGCTGAATCTTAGTATATGCATTCCTGTATTGTTAAATGTTCATGGAAGAACTAGTTAGGCCAGCATTGTAATTCATTTTAATTTAAAATAGGGAATGAGATAAATATAAAATTGCATTGTCAATTATTATCTGATAGTGAACCCCTAGTAACTGTTACGATTTGAAGATATGTGTACAGCTGCCAAGACGATCGAGGGACCTGGCCTAAATCTACGCGCGTAACTGAAGGGAAATGCACTATAACTAATAACTACTGGGGTTACTAATTATGTTGTAAACCACTGATTAAATTGATTTGTTGATGTACTTACCAAAATATTATAATTTTGATAAATACGTGCTAATTTCTAAAGATATAGATAATGAACGTATCTAGAACTTTTAATGAAATTTCACTGAGTATGATTACGCACAAAAGGGGGTGAAATGATAGATTAGGCCCTGATTTTGTAAAAAAGAATATAGCTATAGGAACACAGAGTTAACAAATGTATTTATTTTCGTAGTTAATACTTTAGTAAAAGAAAAAGTAAGGGTGTAACAAGGGCTAAAGTAAATTACTCGTAACCTAATCTCCGGACCTCCATTTGAGACCTAATTCCTCAATATAGAAAGCGCAAGAAGTTCCGAAAAACTTTCATTCACGGCCCAGTGATTTCCACCATAGGGTTCCCAAAATGGGGCTAGAACACAAGTGTGCCAGTTTTCGTCTAACCTGCACAGTTTTGGCAAAAACGGCCATAACGTTTTCCACAGACCTTAGATTAAGGCGATTCAAAAGGCATTTGAAAGCTTACTTACTGATCAATCTACACACCAAAACGTATAATTTTTGGCTAGGCCGATCGTTACTAGTTTATTGGCAACAATCTCCTATTTTTTGTCATTTCCCAACCACACTGCCTTGCTTTCTACTCTCTTTTCACACAAATCCTCACCTAAAATCACTCCTAAAAATCATGTAACAAAGCTCTGGTCCCTCTCATCACCGTATAAAGACATAATACTTAATTTCACTCCATAATCATATATATCAAATTCCTAATTCATCTCTTTCTCAAACCCACTCAAAATACATCCATGATTTTATTTAGTTGCATAAATGAACAAAATGATCCTTTATAACCAATTGGAGAACTTTCCACAAACCACCCTTTTTCAAGAATCACACCAAATCAATTTTTTTCAAGTCAAAGAACATATCCAAGATTCATTTTGCATCAAAATATAATCAAACAACATGTTTAGTGCCAAAATAATTCAAATCATGCATTAATTGCCATAACCCTAGCTTGTAACGAACTTACTTCCTCTTCATCTCATCTAAGATTAATGAAAAACACCCTCATAAACAATATTAGTAATTAAAACCACTAAATCAAATACAAACAATCCAATAAAAACGTACTTCCAACTTTAAGCTTGCATGATCAAGAATAACCCTAAACCCTAACATAACCAAAGCTCAAATCAACATAAGTAAGAATCAAAATCAAAAATCCAAAGAAACAAGTTTAGGGTTACTCACTTTGAGCTTGAAAAAAGTAGAGATGGAGGTGATGCTTGGTGGTTTTGAGGATTGGGGATCGTGGCTAGTGGTACTAAGGTGTCAGGGGGGTCAGAGGCAACCAAGGCTAGCCGGAAGACACCAAGGCGCAGCAGCAGCAGCTGAGGAGGGCTGGTCATGGGGTTAGAGAGAGAAAGGAGACAGATGTGGTTTGAGTTTGTAGTATTTTTTTGACTTCTCTAACACACATGGTTGAATTTTTCTCCTCCAAAAGTAGTTTTTTACTAACCATGGTTAAGCTTAAATCATGCTAATCAGCGAGGTTAACAATACAAACTTGTTGCACTTCAAATTAGGCTAAAATAAGTTGGGTTCGGAAATAAAACATCCCGCAACGATAATGTTTTTCCGTAACTCAAAATTAAATTTTTGTAATGTTATGAAAAACAAAATATGCTACTTAGATCAAACTTGTTAGGCCCTACTATCAATTCTCATAAAAAAAATTTCCAAAACTAAATAAATAAATAAAACCCGAATTGTTAATTGAGGGCCCAAATGAAAATTTTTTTTCCACCTAGATAATGAAATGCGATAAACAAATATGAGAAAATCATTAACATGAGTGAATTAAATAAATAAACATGATTTAGGGTTGGGCTATGACAACACTGCCCCCTTAAAGAGTTTCGTCCTTGAAACTTATGAACCTTATCATGTCATGCAAGATTACCTCAAATAAATGTGGTTACTTGGCTTCCATTTCCTCTTCAGTGTCCCAAGTGGCTTCGTGGGAGGTATGGTTTGTCCAAAGCACCTTGACTAAAGGCATCTGCTTGTTGTACAACTGCTTAATCCTATGATCTAGTATTTGGACTGGATGCTCCTCATATATTAGATCCTCAGTGATTTTTAGAGGTTCAGATACAATGGTGTGGTCCGGATCTGGAATATACCTCCTGAGCTAAAAGATGTCAAACACGTTATGCACGTGTATAAGTTCTACCGGCAGATCCAGCCGATATACTATGGGATTTAATGATTTCTTAAGGTCCAATATATCTTGGACTCAATTTGCCTCGTACTCCGAACCTCTTGATACCCCTGGTTGGCAAAACTTTCAGAAAAACTTCATCACCTACTTGAAACTCCAAAGGCCTCCTTCTCTTGTCCACATGACTCTTTTGCCGACTCTTGGCAAACCTAATATGTTCTCGAATCCTTCTTTTTTTTTAATGGTTTCCCGGATCATTTTGGGACCTATGATCATTGCCTCGTTTAAATCACTCCAATACAGTGGGGTTCTACATTTTCTCTCTTTAAAGCCTCAAATGAGGCCATTTTCTAGTGGACTAGTAGCTATTGTTATAAGAAAACTCCGCCAACGGTAAATCGTCTTCCCATTTCCCTTGGAAGTCCAATACATAAGCTCTTAACATGTTCTCTAAAATTTGGTTCACTCTTTCAGTTTGACCATCTGTTTCAGGTGATAAGATCTACTAAAGTTCAATTTGGTCCCAAAGGCTTTTTAAAGTGCTTGCCAAAAATGGGCTTGAAAGCTTTAATCCGTGTCTGATACTATGTCTAAGGGGATCCTCAAATGATTAGCATGTTCCTCTCTATCCTTAGAACAAATAAGGATGTCATTTATGAACACCACTACAAACGTATCTAGATAGGGTCTGAAGACCCTATTCATAAGATCCATGAAGGCTGCAGGAGCATTGGTGAGGCCAAACGGCATCACTGTAAACTCATAGGGACCATACCTGACCCTAAACGCAGCAGTCTTAGGGACGTCTTTAGGTTTAATCCTAAGTTGATGGTACCCTGACCTCAAATCAATCTTAGAAAAGACCCCTACTCCTTGAAGTTGGTCAAATAGTCATCTTTTGGTAGCAAAGGGTATTTATTTTTTATAGAGATCTTGTTCAACTCCCTGTAGTCAATACATAGCCTTAAGGTTCCATCCTTTTTCTTAATGAGCAACACTAGGGCACTCCATGGTGACACACTTGGCCTGATAAATCCCTTCTATAACCGGTCATCTAACTGAATCTTCAGTTCCTTAAGCAAAGTTAGGGCCATACAAGATGGGGTTTTGAAGATCGTTGCGCCCCCGGGACTAATTCAATTCTGAAATCAATTTCCCTCTGCGGGGGTACTCCTGGTAACTCTTTAGGAAAAACATCTTCAAATTCACAAACTTCATGAACATTTCCTGCTTTCTCTTCTTTTTTTGGGGTATCAATTGCATAATACCAATATCCAATACGCCGCTGACATAACAACTTACTTGCTTTCATAGTAGAAATCAAGGGACAAGATTTTTCCTCTCTCTACCCATAGAAACATACTGCTCTCCCTTTTTCATCCTTTAAAATAACCTTAAGATCCTCACAACCAATCTTAGCTCCATAAGTATGCAACCACTAATGCAATCAAAAAGAAACCTAAAACTGTACACTCTAAAATGTATCAAAACATTAAAAAAAAATCCAAATGGGAAATATGAAACTGCCTTCCCCCATGCATAGATAAAGCATTATTATTAATTGCAAACAAATAAGAGAAAGGAAAAGGGAACAAAACATAACCCCCATTAGGTGCTGAAGACATCCCTCCACGCAAACACGATAAATGGCGCATCTGCCACTCTATCACAACTTTAAGACAGCCCGTCAAAATAGGTGTCATCAACACATGCAGGAGCTTATCAAACTCCTGGGACCACAATTTAGAAAACATAGAGCAGGAGGTAATAACCAAAATCACACCAAAGACAATAAGTATCCTCTTAACCCTGTCAATGTCCATCAAAAAATCATATGAAGGATTAAAGAACATAGTCAACATGACTTTCCTAGGTAAGGATTGATGGAAAGATCATATCCTCTAAAGTAACATAGGGACAAATAACCATCAAGATTCCCATCAAGCATACTAAACATGTCGTTCTCATAGCCCAAATTCATAGTAGCGGTACAAATAATAGGATTTCTAATGGGCACATCAATGTGATATCTAGGGAATAAGATGGTAATGAACAAGGAGATGAATCATGTGAATGATCAAGGGGATAGGGGAGGACAGTATAATCAAAACTAAGGCTAGGGGATTCCTCATGCATAAATACATCACATGACTCCTCCAAAGGAGCCTTATCCAGATCTTACGTCTCATTTAAAGTATCTTCCGACTCAAAACATGCATCAACAACAATATTATCCCTAGGTGATGCAAAGGTAGGTTGAGCACAACATACATAATATGGACATGAATTTATATCATGGTCAAAAGAATTACACAAGTCACACCAAAAACGATTATAATAAAATCTAGCTTGAATACAAAAGGACCAAAGAATGATTATCTAGAAACATAACTAGCCTTCTCAAATTCAAATGAATCACATGCAATCCACTCAACCAAATACCATTACCCATCAGTAGTTTTAGTAAGAAAACCCCAACACTCTAAATGGGTTTTACTATTCACACCATAATCAAGAATGTCCGAAATTTCCCAAGTACCCACACAATAACCACTTTGAGCAAGAAACACATACAACAGTGTAAAACACCTACAAAATAACGCATGCTCGGATTCAGGGAAATAGAAAATTCCCACTATTTTTTTTCTCATTTTTATTCGTAATTTTTAAATTTTTGGATTTTGTCCAAAAAAAACAAAATTCTTAGTCAAACCTATCGAGAAAACCCAATATTCTACGCTAGTCCTTGGTAACAATGCTAAAAACTTGATTGGGATGGAAGCGCATGGTGGCATTGTAGCGAATCAAGGTCGTCTCCCATAAGGATTAAGTTAATTTATTGGGCTTTATCCTCTTGAGGTAGGCTAAGTAGATCATTACTTGAGATTGAAATAAAACTAATCAACTATCCAATCTAATCAATCAAAAACCAGGGAATTAAGCAAAACAAGCAATCTCTCAATCTCCGCATCAATCAAGCACTTCTTCCTCAATTGCTTGTTTTAAAACCAACAATCGAAATATTACAACTTTCTTTCAAGGTGAATTGAAATACCTACATCTAACCAACTACCATTTCTCAAGGGCTCTCAATTTGTTTAGATTCATTAAGCATTCGATTATCGAATTTGTGGTCTCTTACTTGATGTGACGTTCTTAAGACTCCATACAATCAAGTCAAATTCTAGGGTTCTAGTATTGAATTTCACCTTCAGTGCTTCATCCAATACACAAAACACGCAAGAAAGTGATTAACTTTCTCACAATATAATAAACATCTAAGATTCGATAAATCAATCCAACACTTCCAAAGTACTCAAAGACATGAATAGAAAATCAAAAATAAACTGTTATTTGCAAAAATCCAAAATCAAAACCACAAAATCCTAATCAAAACTACAAAACATGAATATAAAATACAAAAAAAGAAGAGAAAAGAAAAGAAATGCTCAGCCAAAATCATACTTGAACCGTCATTGCAAACCTGAGATGGAATCCTTGCAGATCTTCACATCAATTCACCCCCCCTTCCTCTAATGCAATCTAAATTGTAATCCAGATGGCGGATGTTGAAGAGTGGAATGGAATGCGATGGGATGGGCGGAGCTTTAAATCGGCATTTTACGGTGAAAATGAAGTCTGCAAAACCTTCTAAACACTTGGAACATGAATAGCTGCGACAAAATCTAGCAAATCCGAAGAAACAGGTCCCACCATAGACAGGTGGTGGTGGGTCGTGCCCCGGCCGTTCTCACTTGTTTCTCCTACCGCTTCTTCTTGGAACCCCCTGAACCGTGGTACTGGCTACAATTTAGACATGTTGGGTGTCTTTAGGCCTATTTTGCGATCTTTTTTAATCCAAAAGGTCTCAAAAATTCTCATTCTACTCACATAACTAGGCCCACAAAGTCAAAATCTGCAGAAGCTCTCAAAACAAGCAAAACCAAGCGTAATAGTAAAAATATTGGCATAAATCTTACAAAAAAGCATTATCATCCCATAAAATGACTCTCAAACACTCATAAAATCCATACAAATATGACAGTCATCATTCCCCTATGCTGAAACCTTTACTTGTCCTCAGGCGAACACTAGAGAAAACTAACAAGAGGACAAGCATCTAAGACTTAAAAAAGTAACAACCACCTTAAAGTAGGCAAGTCATAGCATGCCACAAGCAAGAATTACAATCAATGGCTACACGAATCAACACATAAGGGATTTCAAAATTAAGAGAAGAAGGTTTTCGAAAAAGTACGATATCAAACTTGATCACCCCCAAGGAACCACAAAGCATATCATGCTAGTACAAGGAATTGTAGAGCAAATAGGACCAACAAATTCTTCCTTTTAGGAAATGTGAATCACTCCTACTCAAGTGTTTAAATATAGCATAGGTTCGCTCAAGGCTCATTCCAAAGATACAACCTACCATAGGCTTGTCAAAAATCTCAAATTCGCCTTCACTAAAAATGCAATGTGGCCGAGACAATCAAGAGGACTTTGATGGGGTTATAGTGTGGGCTAGAAGGGTTAAGGGAAAGGACTGGGCAAATGCTTCTGGGAAATGTGGAGCTAGGTCGCCAAACAACTAAGGAGCAACCAACAAGACATCCCGAAACTATGAAGTACACCAACATTCCAAACCCTAACAATACGTTGAGCATACCCCAACAAATCAAGTAGGAAATGAGTTAACAAAGAAAGGAGCTCAAGCTATTTGCATGCCAATGCCAATCACTTGTTCATTCTTTCTTTTGATTTGTTTCCCTGTTTTCTTATTTTTGTTTCTTCAACATAACTTTTTCCCCCCATTTTTTGTCTTTTTATTTTTCTTCTCTTAGGAAATGAATTGAAATTTACAACTAATGAAAGGCATAGGAACAATAACTATCAACTCACAACCAAATAGATATATACACAACCCAAATAAAAAGGGACACCAGTAAATGCTCAATATTGTCAACCCCTCAAATGGCCGACATACTACAGCCACCTTAAACTCAATTACCCCTAAACCACCCAATGCATAGATGAAGTGATGTTTCATGGACTTGCCTCAAATGTTAGGAACATGAGCTTGGCCAAGGGGCTATATCAAGGGATCAGAACAAGAAAAGGATTACGGCTAAAAAGGGATAGCAAGGGATAAAAACATGCAACACAAAGGATAGGGTATTTGGCTATATGGATAAAACGTCTAACAGCAAAGAATGCCTCCATCACATCATCAACTACACACATGCTAACATGGTTTTACACAAGAATCTAGGCAAGTTCTAGACATCCAACATGGAACAGGCACAAATGCGAAAGAATAAGAGACTAAATATAATGGCTAGTCCAAATAAGGCCCAAAGTCTCATGAGATTTCTACCATAGTCACAATTAGCTTGTAAAATCAGGCTCACATACAAACATTAGTGTTAAGCACTCTAAGGGACAACAAAGTTCTCAACCATGACGAGGGTTAAAATAACAAATATTCATAAAACCTTCACAAATTTTAGCGCCAAAAGGGATTACACATCAAAAGTCACTCGAGCTCATGAAAAATATCACGCTTAGGGAATCATCATTGGAGGGCATGTTAAAGCAATCCGCACCATCCCTATATATAATCCAATATATTTTCAATATTTAAATCTTAATGCAGCTAAATGCTAAACACTAATGCAATCAAAAACAAACCTAGAACTATATGCTCTAACATCTATCCAAACATTTTAAACAAATCAAAATGGAAAACATGAAACTACCTTCCTCCCACGCTTAGATAAAACATTATTATTAATTGCAAACAAATAACAAAAAGGAAAAGGGAACAAAACATAATGACCTTAGCCGGTTAGGTGCTTGGCATGCCTTCTCGCAAACGAGGTAAGTGGAGCATCTATCACTCTACCACAACTTTAAGACTACCCGTCAAAATAAATGTCGTTAGAACATTCAGGAGCTTATCAAACCCCTGGGACCACAATTTTGAAAGCACAAAGAAGGAAGTAATAACCAAAATCATACCAAAGACAATAAGTATCCTCTTAACCCTATCAATGTCCATAGAAAAACCATAGTAAGGATTAAAGAACATAGTCAACATGACATTCCTAGGTACGAATCAATGGCGGGATAATATCCTCTATAGTTACCTAGGGACACATAAACATCAAAATTCCCACTGACCATACTAAACATGTTGTTCTTATAGCCCAAATTCATAGTAGCATTACAAACCAAAGGATTACTAATGGGCACATCAATGTGATATCCAGGGAATAACATGGTAATGAACAAGGAGAGGAATCATATGAATGATCACGGGGATAGGGGAGGACACTATCATCGAAACCAAGGCTAGGAAGCTCCTCATGCATAAACACACCACATGACTCCTCCAAAGGAGCCTTATCCGAATCAGAGATCTCATTTAAAGTATCTTCCGACTCAAAATATGCATCAGCAACGCCAGTATTATCCCTGGGTAATGCAAAGGCAGGTTGAGCACAACATACATGATAAGGAAATGAATTTATATCATGGTCAAAAGAATTACACATGTCAAACCAAAAATGAGTATAATAAGATCTAGCGTTGAATACACAAGGGTCAAAGAATGAATATCTAGAAATATAACTAGCCTTCTCAACTTCAAATGAATCACATGCAATACATTCAACCAAATGCCATGCCTGATCAACAATTTTAGCATGAAAACCCCGATACTCTAAACGGGTTTTACTATTCACACCCTCATCAACAATGTCCAAAATTTCCCATATACCCACATAATAACCACTTTGAGCAAGAAAAATATGCAAAACCGTAAAACATCTCCAAAATAACTCATGCACGAATTCAGGGAAATAAAAAATTGTCATTGTTTTTTTCATCATTTTTTTCGAATTTTTAATTTTTTTAGCTTTTGTTGAAGAAAAACAAAATGCTTAGTCAAACCTATTGGAAAAACCCAATATTCGAAACTAGTCCTCGTTAACGGTTCTAAAAACTTGATATGGCCCCAAGTACTTGGTGGCGTTGCAGCAAACCAAGGTCGTCTCCTATGATGACTAAGTTAATTTATTAGGCTTTATCCCCTCGAGGTAGGCTAAGTAGATCATTACTTAAGATTGAAATTAAACTAATCAACTATCCAATCTAATCAATAAAAAAACTAGGGAATTAAGCAAAAAAAGCAGTCTCTTAATCCATGTATCAATCAAGCACTTTTTCCTCAATTGCTTGTTTTAAAACCAACAATCAAAATATTACAACTTTCTTTCAAGGTAAAGTGAAACACCTACATCTAACCAACTACCTTTTCTCAAGGGCTCTCAATTTGTTTAGGTTCATTGTCCTTGTGATTATCAAATTCGTGGTTTCTCAATTGGTCGACTTTCTTAAGACATCATACAATCAATTCAAATTCTAGTGTTGTAGTATTGAATTTCACCTTCAGCGCTTCATCCAATACACAAAACATGCAAGAAAATCAATAAATTTCTTACAAGATAATAAACATCTAAGATCCGACAAAGCAATCCAACACTTCCAAAGTGCTGAAAGACATGAATAACAAATCAAGAAATTAACTGTTATTTGCAAAAATCCAAAATCAAGACAACAAAATCCTAATCAAAATTATAAAACATGAATCTAAAATGAGAGAAAAGAAGAGAAGAGAAGAGAAAAGAAATGATCAGCCAAAATCGCACTCGAACCATCATTGCAAACCTGGGATTGAATCCTTGCAGATCTTCACATCAATTCACCATCTCTTCCTTTAATTCAATCCCAATCGTAATCCAGATGGTGGATGTTGAAGGGGGGAATGGAATGTGATGGTGGGGGTGGGTGCAACAGCAAAACGACATTTTACGACGAAAATGAAGTCTACAAAACTGTCCAAACACGTGCAACATGAACAGCCACAACAAAATCTAGCAAATCCAAAGAAATAGGTGCCACCATAGACAGGCAGTCGTGGACTCTGCCTCGACCGTTCTAACTTGCTGCTCCTGCTGCTTCTTCTTGGAACCTCATAAACCGTCGTACTGGCCACGGTTTAGACGTGTTGGCTGTCTTTAGGCCACTTTTGCTATCCTCTTTAATCCAAAAGGTCTCAAAAATTCTCATTCTACTCACGTAACTTGGCTCACAATGTCAAAATCTGCAGAAACTCTTAAAACAAGCAAAACCAAGTGTAATAGTAGAAACAACGGCATGAATCGTACAAGAAAGCATATCACCCCCTAAAATGACTCTCAAACACTCATAAAATCCATACAAATATGACATTCATCGTTCCCCTATGCTTAAACCTTTGCTTGTCCTCAGGCAAATACTAGAGAAAACTAACAAGAGGAGATGCATCTAGCACTCAAAAACGTAACAACCTCCTTAAAGCAGGCAAGTCATAGAACGTCACAAGGACAAAAAACAATCAATGGCAACACGAATTAGCTCGTAAGGCATTTCAAAATTAGGAGAAGAAGGTTTTCGAAAAAGCACGAGACCCCAAGCTCGATATCAAACTTGATCACCTCCAAAGAACCATAAAGCATATCATACTAGTACAAGGAATTGTAGAGCAAATTGGACCAATAAACTCTCACTTTTAAGAAATGTGAATCACTCCCACTCAAATGTTTAAATATAGCATAGGTTCGCTCAAGGCTCATTCCTAAGATACAACCTACCGTAGGATTGTCAAAAATCTCAAATTCTCCTTTACTAAAAATGCAATGTGGCTAAGACAATCAAGAGGACTTTGATGGGGTTGTAGTGTGGGCTACAAGGGTTAAGGGAAAGGACTGGACAAATGCTTTTGGGAAATGTGGAGCTAGGTTTCCAAACAACAAAGGAGCAACCAACAAGACATCCCAAAAACATGAAGTACACCAACATTCCAAACCATAACAATACGTTGAGCATACCTTAATAAATCAAGTAGGAAATGAGTTGACAAAGAAAGGAGCTCAAGCTATTTATACACCAATGCCACTCACTTGTTCCTTCTTTCGTTTGATTTGTTTCCTTGTTTTCTTGTTTTTGTTTCTTCAACATAACTTTTTCCCCTTTTTTTGTCTTTTTTATTTTTCTTCTTTTAGGAAATGAATTGAAATTTGCAACTATTGAAAGGCATAGGAACCATAAGTATCAACTCACAATCAAATAGATATATACACAACCCAAATAAGTGGGGAACACTAGTAAATGCTCAATATCATCAACCCTTTAACAAACCGACATACTAAAGCCACATTAGACTCAATTACCCACAAACCACCAAATGCATAGATGAAGCGATGTTCCATAGACTTGCCTCAAAGGTTAGGAACATGTGCTTGGCCAAGAGGTAATATGAAGGGATCGCAACAAGAAAAGGATTATGACTCAAAAGGGCTAGCAAAGAAGAAAAACATGTAACGACAAGGGTAGGGTATTCGACTATATGTATAAAATGTCTAACAACAAGGATTACCTCTATCATATCATCAACTATGCACATGCTAACATGGTTTTACATACGAATCTAGGCAAGTTCTAGGGATCCAACAGGGAGGAGCCACACATGCAGAACAACAAGAGACGAAATATAATGGCTAGTCCAAATATGGCCCAAGTCTCACGAGATTTCTACCATAGTCACAATCAGCTTGTAAAATCAAGCTCATATACGAACATTATGCTAAGCACTCTAAGGGATAACAAAGTTCTCAACCAAGACGAGGGTCAAAATAAGAAATATTCATAAAACCTTCACAAATTTTAGCACCAAAAGAGATTACACATCAAAAGTTACTCAAGCTCATGAAAAATATCACGCTTAGGGAATCATCATTGTAGGGCATCTTAAAGCAATCCACACCTTCCCTATATATAATCCAACATATAAATCTTAAAATAGCTAAATGCAAAACACTAATGCAATAAAAAAGAAACCTAAAACTATAGGCTCCAACATGTATCCAAACATTTTTAAAAAACCAAAGTGGAAAACATGAACCTACCTCCCCCCATGCTTAAAAAAAGCATTATTATGAATTGCAAAGAAAGAAGACAAAGGAAAAAGGAACAAAACATAATGACCTCACCCGGTTAGGTGCTGGGCATGCCTCCCGCAAACGAGGTAAAAGCATTTGTAACTCTATCAAACTATCAAAATAGATGCCGTCAAAACATGTAGGGGCTTATCAAACTCCTAGGACCACAATTTAGAAAACACAAAGTAGGAGCTAATAACAAAAATCACACCAAAGACAATAAGTGTTCCCTTAATCCCATCAATGTCCACAAAAAAATCACAGGAAGGATTAAAGAACATAGTCAACATGACTTTCCTAGGTAAGGATTGATGAAGGGATCATATCCTCTAAATTAACATAGGGACACATAACCATCAAGATTCCCATCAACCATACTAAACATGTTGTTCTCATGGACCAAATTCATAGGAGCATTACAAATCATAGGATTACTAATGTGCACATCAGTGTGATATCTGGGGAATAAGATGGTCATGAACAAGGAGAGGAATCACGTGAATGATCAAGGGGATAGGGGAGGACACTATCATCCAAGGCTGGGAGATTCCCCATGCATAACACATCACATAACACCTCCAAAGGAGCCTTATCCAGATTATACATCTCATTTAAAGTACCTTACACTTCAAAACGTGCATCAAGAACACCGGTATTATCCCTGGGTGATGCAAAGGCAGGTTGAGCACAACATACATAACAAGTACACGAATTTATATCATGGTCAAAAGAATTGCACAAGTCACACCAAAAATGAGTATAATAAGATCTAGCGTTGAATGCCCAAGGATCAAAGAATGAATATAGCCTTCTCAAATTCAAATGAATCGCAAGCAGTCCATTCAGCCAAATACCATGCCTCATCAACTGTTTTAACAAGAAAACCATAGTACTCTAAATGGGTTTTACTATTTGCACCCTCATCATTAATGTCCAAAATTTCCCACGTACCCACACAATAACCACTTTGAGCATCAAAAACATAGAAAGCGTAAAACACCCCCGTAATAATTTATGTAAGAATTTAGGGAAATAGAAAATTTTCATTGTTTTTTTCCTCATTTTTTATCGTAATTTTTAATTTTTTTAGCTTTTGTCGAAGAAACAGAAATTGCTTAGTCAAACATAATCGGAAAAACCCAATATTCGACACTAGTCCTCGCTAACGGTGCTAAAAACCTTATATGGCCCCAAGTACATGGTGGCATTGTAGCAAATCAAGGTCGTCTCCCACAATGACTAAGTTAATTTATTTGGCTTTATCCCCTCGAGGTAGGCTAAGTAGATAATTACTTTAGATCGAAATTAAACTAGTCAACTATCCAATCTAATCAATAAAAAACTAGGGAATTAAGTAAAACAAGCAGTCTCTTAATCCATATACAAATCAAGCACTTCTTCCTCAATTACTTGCTTTAAAACCAACAATCAAAATATTACAACTTTCTTTCAAGGTGAAGTGAAACACCTGCATCTAACCAACTACCATTTCTCAAGGGCTCTCAATTTTTTTAGGTTCATTAAGCATACAATTATCAAATTCATGGTTTCTCAATTGGTGTGACTTTCTTAAGACTTCACACAATCAATTCAAATTCTAGGGTTCTAGTATTGAATTTCACCTTTAGCGCTTCATCCAATACACAAAACATGCAAGAAAGTTATTAAATTTCTTACAAGACAAAAAACATCTAAGACTCAATAAAGCAATCCAACACTTCCAAAGTACTCAAAGACATGAATAGCAAATCATGAAATTAAATGTTATTTACAAAAATCAAAAATCAAAACAACAAAATCCTAATCAAAATTGCAATAACATGAATCTAAAACGAGAGAAAAAGAAGAGAACAGAAGAAAAACAAAATGCTCAGCAAAAATCACACTCGAACCATCGTTGCAAACCCGGCGCCGAATCCTTGCAAATCTTCACATCAATTCACCCTTTCTTCCTTTGATACAATCTAAATCGTAATCATATTGTGGATGTTGAAGAGTGGAATGGAATGCGATGGTGGGGATGGGTGAAGCAGCAAAATGACATTTTACAGTGAAAATGAAGTCTGCAAACCGTCCAAACACTTGGAACATGAACAACCACAACAAAATCTAGCAAATCCGAAGAAACAGGGGCCACCACAGATAGGTAGTGGTGGACTCTGCCTCGATCGTTCTCACCTACTTCTCCTGTCACTTCTTCTTGGAACTTCCTGAACCGTGGCACTGGCCACAGTTTAGCTGTGTTGGGTGTCTTTAGGCCACTTTTTCTATCTTCTTTAATCCAGAAGGTCTCAAAAATTCTCATTCTACTCACATAACTTGGCTCACAAAGTCAAAATCTGCAGAAACTCTCAAAACAAACAAAACCAAGCGTAATAGTAGAAAGAATGGCATAAATCGTACAATAAAACATATAATCCCCTAAAATGACTCTGAAACACTCTTAAAATCCATGCAAATATGACACTCATCGTTCCCCTATGCTTAAACATTTACTTGTCCTCAGGCAAACACTAGAGAAAACCAACAAGAGGAGATGCATCCAGGACTCAAAAACATAACAACCTCCTTAAAGTAGGCAAGTCATGGCACGTCACAAGCAGGAATAGCCATCAATGGCAACCCGAGTTAGCATGTAAGGCATTTCAAAATTAGGAGAAGAAGGTTTTCGAACAAGTACAAGACCCCAAGTTCGATGTCAAACTTGATCGCCCCCAAGGAACCACAAAGCATATCATGCAAGTACAATGAATTGTGGAGCAACTTGGACCAATAAATTCTCACTTTTGGGAAATGTGAATCACTCTCACTTATGTGTTTCTTCAACATAACTTTTCCCTCCCTTTTTTTGTCTATTTGTTTTCTTCTCTTGGGAAATGAGTTAAAATTTGCCACCATTGAAAGGCATAGGATCAATAACTATCAACTCACAGCCAAATAGATATATACAATACCCAAATAAGAGGGGAACACAAGTGAATGCTCAATATCATCAACCCCTCAACAAACCGTCATACAAAAGCCACCTTAAACTCAATTACCCCCAAACCACCAATGCATCGATGAAGTGATGTTCCATAGACTTGCCTCAAATGTTAGGAACATCTGCTTGGCCAAGGGGCAATATGAAGGGATCACAATAGAAAAAGGACTATAGCCCAAAAGGCCTAGCAAAGGCAAAAAACTTGTAACACAATGGATAGGGTATTAAGCTATGTGGATAAAATGTCTAACAACAAAGAATGCCTCTATCATATCATCAACTACGAACATGCAAATATGATTTTACACAACAATCTAGGCAACTTCTAGAGATCCAACATGGAAGAGCCACGCATGCGAAAGAACAAGATACTAAACATAATGGCTAGTCCAAATAAGGCCCAAAGTCTCACGAGATTTCTACCATAGTTGTGATTAGCTTATGAAATCAAGCTCATATACAAAAATTAGTGCTAAGGACTCTAAGGGATAACAAAGTTCTCAACTAAGAGAGGGTCAAAATAAGAAATATTCATAAAACCTTCATAAATTTTAACACCAAAAGAGATTACACATCAAAAGTTACTCAAGGGCATCTCAAAGCAATCCACACCATCCCTACATATAATCCTATACATATCTTAATGCAGCTAAATGCTAAAAACTAATGCAATAAAAAAGAAACCTAAAACTATATGCTTTAACATGTATCCAAACATTCAACAAAAATCCAAAGAGAAAACTTAAAACTACCTTCCCCCATGCTTAGATAAAGCAATATTATTAATTGCAAAGAAAGAAGAGAAAGGAAAAGGGAACCAAACATACCGACCTCACCTAGTTAGGTGTTGGGCCGTCAAAATAGATGTTGTCAAAACGTGCAGGAGCTTATCAAACTCCTAGGACCACAATTTAGAAGACACAAAGTAGGAGGTAATAACAAAAATTACACCCAAGACAATAAGTATCCTCTTAACCCTATCAACGTTCATAGAAAAATCATATGAAGGATTAAAGAACAAAGTCAACATGACTTTCCTAGGTGAGGATCGATGGAGGGATGATATCCTCTAAAGTAACCTAGGGACACATAACCATCAAGATTCCCATCAAGCATACTAAACTTGTTGTCCTGACAACCCAAATTCATAGTAGCATTACAAATCATAGTATTACTAATGGGCACATCAATTTGATATCTAAGGAATAAGATGGTAATGAACAAGGAGAGGAATCAAGTGAATGATCAAGGGGATAGGGGAGGACACTATCATCGAAACCAAGACTAGAAGATTCCTCATGCATAAACACATCACATGACTCTTCCAAAGGAACCCTATACAAAGCATACATCTCATTTAAAGTATTTTCCGACACAAAACATTCATCAACAACAACAGTATTATCCTTGGTGAGGCAAAGGTAGTTTGAGCACAAGATACATAATAAGGACACGAAGTTATATCATGGTCAAAAGAATTACACAAGTCACACCAAAATAGATGTCGTCTCCTACAAGGACTAAGTTAATTTATTCGGCTTTTCGTCCTCGAGGTAGACTAAGTAGATCATTACTTGACATTGAAAGTAAACTAACCAACTATCCAATCTAATCGATAAAAAACCTGGGAACTAAGCAAAACAACCAATCTCTCAATCTATGTATCAATGAAGCACTTCTTCTACAATTGCTTGTTTTAAAACCAACAATCGAAATATTACAACTTTCTTTCAAGGTGAAGTGAAATACCTACATCTAACCAACTACCATTTCTCAGGGGCTCTCAATTTGTTTAGGCTCATTAAGCATGCGATTATCAAATTCGTGGTTTCTCAATTGGTGTGACTTTCTTAAGACTCCACACAATTAATTCAAACTCCTTAATTTGTTTAGTTTCATTACACATGCGATTATCAAATTCGTGGTTTCTCAATTGGTGTGACTTTCTTAAGACTCCACACAATTAAGTCAAATTCAAGGGTTCCAGTATTGAATTTCCCC
Source organism: Selenicereus undatus (assembly GCA_017589665.1). Classification (NCBI taxonomy): domain Eukaryota; kingdom Viridiplantae; phylum Streptophyta; class Magnoliopsida; order Caryophyllales; family Cactaceae; genus Selenicereus; species Selenicereus undatus. The sequence goes on from JACYFF010031955.1 coordinate 60,351,596, forward strand.
TTCAGTGCTTCATCCAACACACAAAACATGCAAGAAAGTGATTAAATTTCTTACAAGACCATAAACATCTAAGATTCGATAAAGCAATCCAACACTTCCAAAGTACTCAAAGACATGAATAGCAAATCAAGAAATTAACTATTATTTGCAAACATCAAAAATCAAAACAACAAAATGCTAACCAAAATTACAAAACATGAATCTAAAATGAGAAAAAAGAAGAGAAAAGAAGAGAAAAGAAGTGCTTAGCCAAAATCGCACTAGTACCGTCATTGCCAACCCCGGATCAAATTCTTGCAAATCTTCCCATCTTCACATCGTTTTACCCTCTCTTCCTCTAATACAATCTAAATCGTAAGCTAGATGGTAGGTGTTGAAGAGTGGAATAGAATGTGATGGTGGGGATGAGTGGAGCTGTAAAACGGCATTTTACGATGAAAATGAAGCCTGCAAAACCATCCAAACACTTGGAACATGAACAGTCATGATAAAATCTAGTGAATCTGAAGAAAAAAGGGCCACCACAGACTCTGCCTTGGTCGTTCTCACTTGCTTCTTCTGGCGATTCTTCTTAGAAAGTCCTAAACCATGATATTGGCTATGGTTTAGCCGTGTCGAGTGTCATTAGGCCTCTTTTACTATCTGCTTTAATCCAGAAGGCCTCAAAAATTCTCATTTTACTCACATAACTTGGCTCACAAAGTCAAAATCTGCAGAAACTCTCAAAACAAGCAAAACCCAACGCAATAGTAGCAATAATGGCATAAATCATACAATAAAGCATATCATCCCCTAAAATGACACTCAAACATTTATAAAATCCATCCAAATATGACATTCATCGTTCCCCTATGCTTAAACATTTACTTGTCCAAAGGCGAACACTAAAGAAAACCAACAAGAGGAGATGCCTCTTGGACTTAAAAACACAACAACCTCCTTAAAGTAGACAAGTCATAGCATGTCACAAGCAAGAATAGCAATCAATTGCAACCCGAATTAGCACGTAAGGCATTTCAAAATTAGGAGAAGAAGGCTCTCGAAAAAGTACGAGACCCCCAAGCTCGATATAAAACTTGATCAACCCCAAGAAACCACAAAGCACATCATGCAAGTACAAGGAATTATAGAGCACATTGGACCAATAAATTCTCACTTTTGGGAAATGTGAATCACTCCCAATCATGTGTTTAAATATAGTACACGTTCGTTCAAGGCTCATTCCAAAGTTACAACCTACCACAGGCTTGTCAAAATCTCAAATTCTCCTCCACTAAAAATGCAATGTGGCCAAGATAATCAAGAGGACCTTGATGGGGTTGTAGTGTGGGCTAGAAGGGTTAAGGCAAAGGACAGGACAAATGCTTTTGGGAAATGTGGAGCTAGGTAGCCAAATGACTAAAGAGCCACAAAGAAGACATCCTGCAACCATGAAGTACACCAACATTCCAAACCCTAAAATTACATTGAGCATACCCCAACGAATCATGTAGGAATTGAGTTGACAAAGAAAGGAGCTCAAGCTATTTACATGCCCAGTGTCAATCACTTATTGATTCTTTTTTTTATTTGTTTCTTTGTTTTCTTCTTTTTTTTCAACATAACTTTTTTTCCCTTTCTATTTGTTTTTCTTCTCTTTGGAAATGAAATGAAATTTACAATTATTGAAAGGTGTAGGATCAATAACTATTAACTCACAACTGAATACATATATGCACAACCCAAACGAGAGGGGAACACAAGGAAATGCTCAATATCAGCAATCCCTCAACAAACCAACATACCAAAGCCACCTTAAACTCAATTACTCTCAAACCACCCAATGCATAGATGAAGTGATGTTCTGCAGACTTTCCACAAAGGTTAGGAACATGTGCTTCGCCAAGGGGTAATATGAAGCAATCACAACAAGAAAAGGATTATAGCTTAAAGGGGCTAGTAAAGGAGAAAAACATGTAACACAAAGGATAGGCTATTGGGCTATGTGGCTAAGATGTCTAAAAATGAAGAATGCCTCTATCATATCATCAATTATGCATATGCTAACATGGTTTTCCATAAGAATCTAGGCAAGTTCTAGAGATCCAATGTGGAATAGCTACACATACGAAAGAACATGAGACTAAATATAATGGCTAGTCCAAATAATGCTCAGAGTCTCATTGGATATCTACCATAGTCACAATTAGCTCATAAAATGAAGCTCATATACAAACATTAGTGCTAAGGATTCTAAGGGATAACAAAGTTCTCAACCATGATAAGGGGCAAAATAAGAAATAGTCATAAAACCTTTATAAATTTTGGCACAAAAAGGGATCACACATCAAAAGTTACTCAAGCTCATGAAAACCATCATGCTTAGAGAATAATCATTGGAGGGCATCTCAAACCAATGCACACTATCCTTACATACAATCCTATTCATAAGTTTGAATGCAGGTAAATGCTAAATGCTAATGCAATCATAAAGAAACCTAAAACTATATGCTCTAACATGTATCCAAACTTTTAAAAAAATCAAAATGGAAAACATGAAATTACCTTTTCCCCATCCTTAGATAAAGCATTATTATTCAATGGAAAGAAAGAAAAGAAAGGAAAAGGGAACAAAAATAATGACCTCACCCGGATAGGTGCTGGGGACATACCCCCTCGCAAACGGGGCAAATGGAGCATCAGGCACTCTATCACAACTTTAAGACTCGGCCAGTCAAAATAGATGCAGTCAAAACACACAAAAGCTTATCAAACTCCTGTGACCACAATTTAGAAAACACAAGGTAAGAGGCAACAACCAAAATCACACCAAAGACAATACGTGTCCTACTAACCTTTCCAATGCCCATAGAAAAATCATAGGAAGGATTAAATAACATAGTCAATATAACTTTCTTAGGTAACCATCAAGAGAGGGATCATATCCTCTAAAGTCACCTACGAACACATAATCATCCACATTCCTACCAAGCATACTAAACATGTTAATCTCATAGCCCAAATCCATAGTAGTATTATAAATCATAGAATTGCTCATTGGCACATCAATGTGCTATTTGGGGGAATGAGAAGGTAATGAATAAGGAGAGGAAGCATGTAAATGATCAAAAGGATAGGGAAGGACACTATCATCAAAACCAAGATCAGGAGATTCCTCATGCCTAAAAACATCACATGACCCATCCAAAGGAGTCTTACCCAGATCATACACCTCTTCTAAAGTATCTTCTATGTCAAAACATGCATCAACAACACTAAACCTAGTAGCAACCGTAAAAGGCTTACCCATTTCGAGCCCATTGCACTGAGCTAAAGGGAATGATGAATCTGGTAAGGTCATAAAAACAAAAGTATTATCCCTAGGTGATGCAAAGGCGGGTTGGGCACAACATATGTAATAAAGACACAAATTTATATCATGGTCAGAAGAATTATACAAGTCACACCAAAAAGATGTATAATAAGATCTAGCATAGAGTGCACAAGGATCAAAGAATGAATATCTAGAAACACAACTAGTCTTCTCAAATTCAAATGAATCACACGCAATTCACTCAACCAAATACCATGCCTCATCAATGGTTTTAGCAAGAAAACCCCATACTCTAAAAGAGTACGGGTTTCATTATTTGCACCCTCATCAACAATGTCCAAAATTTTCCATATACCTATTCGATAACCACTTTGACCAAGAAAAGAATGCAAAAGCTTAAAATACCTCCAAAATAACTCATGCTTGAATTGAGGAAAATAGAAAATTGCCATTGCTATCTTTCTCCAATTTTTTGGTAATGTTCAATTTTTATTTGGCTTTTTCCAAAGAACAACAAAATGCTTAGTCAAACCTATCAGGAAAAATCCAATATTCGACACTAGTCTCCAGTAACGACGCTAAAAGCTTGATATGGCCACAAGCACGCAGTGGTTGTGTTGCAAATCTATGTCATCCCCCACAAGGGCTAAGTTGATCTATTGGACTTTATCCCCTCAAGGTAGGCTAAGTAGATCATTAATTGAGATTGAAATTAAACTAATCAACTATTAAATCCAATGGATAAATAATCAGGGAATTAAGCAAAATAAGCAATCTCTCAATCCAAGTATCAATCAGGCACTTCTTCCTCAATTGCTTGTTTTAAAACCAAGAATCAAAGTATCACAACCATATTTCAAGCTGAAGTGAAATACCAAGGGCTCTCAATTTGTTTAGATTCATTGAGCATGTGATTATCAAATTTGTGGTTTCTTAATTGGTGTGACTTTCTCAATACTCCACAAAATCAAGTCAAATTAACTATTGTTTGCGTAAATCCAAAATCAAAACAACAAACATAAATCTAAACTGAGAAACAGAAGAGAAGAGAAAAGAAAAGAAATGCTCAGCCTAGATCGTACTTGAACTGTTGTTGCAAACCCAAGATAGAATCCTTGCAAATCTTCACTTCAATTCACTCTCTCTTCCTCTATTCTAATGTAACCTAAATCCTAATCTAGATGATGGATGTTGAAGAGTGGAATGGAATGGGATGGTAGGGATGGGTGAAGTAGTAAGATGGCTTTTAATGGCTGAAATGAAGTCTATGAAATCGTCCAAACACTTAGAACATGAACGGCCGCAATGAAATTTAGCAAACCCAAGGAAACAGGGGCCACCATAGACTGTGCGGCTCACCACAGATAGGCCATGGTGGAGTCTGCCTCGTTCATTCTCACCTGCCCATTCTATCGCTTCTTCTTGAAACCTCCTGAACCGTGGTATTGGCCACTGTTTAGCCGTGTTGGGTGTCTTTGGGCCTCTTTTGCTAACTTCGTTGACCCACAAGGCCTCAAAAATTCCCTAAACAAGTCAAAATTTGCAAAAACTCTCTAAACAAGCAAAACCAAGCTTAATAGTAGAAATAAGGGCATAAATCATATATATAAAATACAGCATATTAATCCCTAAAATGACTCCTAAATACTCATAAAATCTACACAAATATGACATTCATCAAAATATGATCTCAATAAGCTACCCAGGCTTGGAGCTACATACTCCTAATCTAATAGATAAGAAGAGGGAGATAGAATCTATACCGTACTTGACAAGGCTTTCAGTAATGTGGAATGGATGGCACAATTTGAAGATTTGAGAATGGAGTATATGGCTAAAACTCTATCATATCACTATCCTGTGCTTCTTAGAATTGCCATATATAAAAGATGCAGCCTCAGTTCAAATTCTATGATCATTAGAGCAATGACACTCAATTCAAACATATTATGAAAGAAGGTCCTAGTTCCTCCATTTAGTGTTCAAAAATATTCCAACTTGTTTCTTTGCTAAAGAAGATAAAAAGACCCACTTCAAAAGCTTAACAGGGGTAAATATTGTGACATTCATAGCAAGAAAAAAAGAGGCAAGGCGTCTACTAGAGGAAATCTAGGAGCAGCTCCACATGGAGCCTTAAACACAACGCTACATCATAAAGAAAAAGAGGCGAGAAAGGAGTATAATCTCATGCTGGAGACTTCTTTAGATACACTCTAAGGACTAGATTGATGTAGTGATTAATAAATTTTACCATAGCCTTCTAGGAGAACAAGTTCCTATAGTTCCCTACTCTGCAAATTTTAACTATTGAGTAGCAACTTCACCTTTAGAGACATTTCACCAATGATGACATCAAGAAATTATTATACTCTTTGCAAGTCCCTGGCACTGATGGCTTCAACAATGGCTTGTACAAGTCACCATCATAGGATATTAGCCCCTTAGTTTGCAATGCTAAGTAAGAATTTTTTGGTATTGGAAAACTATTGTCCCAGCTAAATGCTACTCAAGTTGTGTCGATCCATAAGGTGCAACCACTAGAATAGGCTATTCACGTTAGGCCAGTAGCATGCTACAATCTGATATAAAAAGATATGACCAAGCTTATCTAACAAAGATTCACAAAGGTTCTCCCTTATTTAGTTAATAAGAGCCAATGGTCTTGCATCCTAGGGAGGCAATTGGTTCAAAATGTGTTAGTGTGTTGAGAGCTTGCTTGAGGTTATCACAGGAAAAACATTAGTCCTATATGCATGATTGAAATTGATATCAAAAAACATATGATTCACTGCTCTAGAAGTTCTTGGAGGAATCTTTTATGGTTTTCGTTTACCTCAAGGTATGGCTATACAAATCATGTCTTGTGTGGAGACTATATCAAATTCATTATATTTTAATGGTAAGGCTCTTGAATTGTTTATAGGAGATAGAGGAGTTAGACATGGTGACCCAATATCCCCTTTATTATTTGTCTAAGCAATGGAATACTTGTCTAGACTCCTCCAAGAGACTAGTAGGAGTGAAGCATTCCAGTTTCATGTTAGATGTTAGGAGTTACAAATAAACTATCTTATGTTTTGCAGATGATGTGATGCTCTTCTGGAAAGCTCAAGTGGGCTCAATTGTGGCCATGGTGAATGGCCTACGCTAGTTTGCTCAGACTTTAAGAAATCACAACAACAAGGAAAAGTCATAATTAGTCATTAGGGTTTGCCTCTAGGGTTTGCCTCTAAACCATAAACAACATATCATTCAATAGTGTGGCATCTTAAAAGTCATCTCTCATTCATATATTTGGGTGTTCCTATCTCTTCTAAACGTCTTAGTAAGAGTGATTGTTCCTTGCTGGTGATAAATTAACTACTAAAGTTAAATGCTAGATGAGTATGAATATTTCGTATGCTCGAAGAGTCACTCTAATCAATTATGTACCAATGGGGTTGTTACGCTTTTGGTGTACATAGGATCTTTGACTTATCCAACAAGTTCTTGATGATGTTATGTCCATTTGTAGCAACTTCATGTGGTGTGGACCTACCTACGGTTACCTCTAATAACTTGAGATGATTTGTGCAAACCCAGAAAAAAAAAAACAACTTGGAGGATTGGGTTTATCAGACACTGGCACTTAGATAAGGCTATTATTACTAGTAATGTTTTGCATATTGCTCAAAAGAAAGAAAACCTATGGGTGCAATGGATCCACAATCACTATCCATAGAAAATTACCTAGTAGGAGTTTCAACTCGGAACTCACCACTGTTGGCACTTCTCAAAGCTTTGTTAAGCGAAAGAAGTTGTGTTGCGAAGGTTTGGTCAACATTGGGAATGGAAAACATCTCTGTCTAGGTTGTACTTAGTTAAGGAAGGCTATAAATGGTCTCAAGGCGTAATAGCCCGACCCTAAATGATGTTCATTTATTTAATTAAGTCATGTTATTAATTTTTTATATTTATTTATCTCATTTAATCATCCCGGTTGAAAAAATTCAATTTTGGGCCCCACTTTGCAATTCAAGTTTCATTTACCGTATTAATTTCTTGAAAAATTCATAGTAGACCTTGATAATTATGATTTAAAAGATTAAATTATTTCTCAAGACATCACATTTAATTTCAAGCTTCAGAAAAACAAAATTTAATTAATCGCAATCGGTTTGATTTTTTTTTTTCCGAACCCAGAGCTCATTTAAGGCCAATTTCGGCCCAACAAGTTTCTAATCCATTTGCTTCACTAATTACCATCATTAGGCCCTAATTATAATTAGCAAGATATTTTTTGGGAGCTAAAATCTCAGCCAAGTTTACTTGGATGATTTTCATCCAAGTAAACCAAGCTAGCAAAGGCAAGACTAGTCTTCCTCTCTCTTTCCTCTCCATTTCCCTACCCCCATGGGCAGCAAGGGCTGCCACCACCACATCCATCAGCCACCACCCACAACGCACACAAACATCAACCACCACCTCCATCTTCATATATTCAGGCTTCAAGCGACCAAACCCCAACTTTATCTTGTTGTTTTGATTGTGTTTTTGATTTTGATTCTTGTTTTTGATTATTAATCATGTTGTTTTGATGCAATCAAGAGTTATTTTAATGTTGTATTGGTGGGATCATCTTGAAAGAAAGAAAAGATGGAGGGTGTTCATGTTCATGCAAGTTTAGGGTGTGATGATGGATTTTGATTATTTTAAATGACATTTTGTAATCTTTGACATTAGTAATGAATATCAAGATATTTATGCTGATTTATATAAGTTAAAGAGTGATTTTGGTGGGTGGTTATCTGAAGAAAAGATTGAAAAATGTGATCATTGAGCAGTAAACAGACCTAAAATAGGGGTCATTTCAGGAGAAAATTGGTATTAATTGGCACATCAAAAATTTATGAATTTTGGTGTAGTGATATATTGATGAGTTCAATTTCAATTGGATCTGGAATTACTCAATTTTGAGTTGTGTGGACAAAGTTATGACCAATTTACTAAAGACTGCGCAGAATACATCAAAACTGAGAGCATTTGTGAACAGGGGACTTTATAGAAAAACTGGTGTATTGGGTAATTGGAAAATTATGATTTTTGGTATATGGATATATCAATGAGTTATATTTCAAATGCCTTTTGAATCACCTTAATCCAAGTTCTGTGAAAAAAGTTATGGTCGTTCTGCTACGACTGCGTAGATTGGACTGAAGTTGTGCACGGTTGTGTTCTAGCCTAATTTTAGGGACCTTACTATGTATATCATCTTTTGTGTCCATAATGAAATTTTTATAGGACTTTGTGAGCTTTTCATATTGGGGTTTTATATCTCAATTGGAGGTCGGGAGTGAAAGATATGGATTTTCTAAAGTAGACCATCAAACAGCAATATGGTGGAAGAAAGAAATCGTGACATTTGGAAATATCATCAGACGTTTCTATCTAATTATGGGTATTTCAAAGCAATTACAAGGTTTAGTGAGTTTAACAAGTTTGATTAGTGTATGGAAGCTTATTTTGATTAGAAAATCGAGTTAAATGAGTATGAAAATGGATTTTGAGAAGTGGGCAGAGTATTGACTCAAATCAGTGTCTATTGGACTCAGTTGGGGTTATTTGAGCTTTTACGAACCTCACAATACCTCTCCTGACATTAAGCCTTCTATTATTCATTTCAAAAGCATTACACTTTCCAGTATCCATTTCGGAAATATCATAAATCCATATTTCATTTATATCAATTAAAATAATTTCATTACCACCTCAATTATTCTAATTTGGTCTATTTTGTTTCAGTTTGTTGTATTTCAAGTTCAATAACCCTAATTGTTTTATTTTTCAAATCATTTTGTTGTAACTTATCGTATGTTGAATTATTGGAATTGTGGAAGCTTTTTAATTAATCAATTTCCATTAAAGTTACAAATTCCAGGAGTAAATATTGTTTACTAACTGCATTTACCTATAATTACATTTCTTTAGCAAAATCGGGGCCTAGTCTATCGTTTCCATTGTGCATAAGTATTATCAAGTGAAATATCATTTTAAAGACTTCAGGCACATTCATTGCCTGTATCTTTAGAAATCAGAGTGTATTTATCAAAGTTAACATGTTTCGGTAAGTACATCAATGAATCAGTTTACACAATGATTTATCATTTAATTGGTGACCCAGTCAGTTATCATCTATAGGAAATTCGTCCTTCAGTTACCCCTACAGCTTCAGGCCCGGTCCCCTAATCGGCTTGGCAGGTGTACACCTATTCATAGATCGTAACAATATTAAGGGGTTTACTATCAGATAATAACTAGCAATGCAGTTTTACATTCATCTCATTCGCTGTTTTAACTTAAAATGAACTGTAAAGCGGGCGCAACCTGTGTTTCAATGATCATTTAACATTACCGGAATGCATGTACTGAGCTTCGGCTCACAGTTTGAAATGTTTTTCATGTTTTGGTTTAGGCAAATCCTGAGAGAATCGTCTTCATGCTAGTAAACCAGCATAAGAAAATAAGTTGAGCAAGGGAATCTGGATGGATCAACACTGGTACAGTGTATGCATATTTTTAGAGTTGTATATTGAAATATTTAGTGGATGGAGATGCAGATTACATGGTGAATTGTTTTTGCTATAGTGTAACAACCTTATGTTAGTTAACAGTTGATTATCTATGGATTGATTAGGTGTGTATGTGTATGATTGAAGCTGTGCTTAACTGTGTTATTTATAGCACTCATGTTTCAAACCTTATCCTTTTTTATGGCGGTAATGCCCCTATCATTGGGTTATCTAGATTATAATTAAGGGATTTATAAGGAAAATACAAGTATTGAAACATGTTTAATCTCGGGGCATTATAAATTTGGTATGAGAGCTAGGTTGAGATTTTCTTCATGGGATATGGAGTATAGAGAGTGGACTTAGGAGACCGAGAAAATTGATTATTGGTGGATTATTATGATATCATTGGAGATTTGTGACAATAGTAATGTCTGCTTATCTCTCACATATTCTACTTGTATATTCTTCTTTGTCAAATAAACTCTTGTATTCCGGGAGTGTGGCCCGCAGAGTTGTGGTCTCCAGTGTGTAGTCGTTGAGCTTGATTTGATATCCTTTTGTACTTCTAGTCAATGCAGGGGATTTGATGTAAGACCTTAAGCCTGCAAAATGGCCAGTTTATAGGCAAAACTCTGTCCGTTTTGCCCTAGGAATTTAAGAATCACTAACACTCCTAACCCTAGGGTTGGGAGCTATTACAGATGTGTCCTATGAAGGGCCCTTGACTCTTTTTTTAAAGGTTAAATGCAAAGGGAAAACTAAGTATAGGCAGAATACACAAGTTCAATCAACTTGGCAGTTTTGATCAGTGCACAAGGTCCGACTTTAAGGTAACTTTTTTCCATGATCAGCACGATTTATCTAGGGGTTTTCTATCCTAAATTTATGGTTAGGGAGATATCTTGCATGTGAAGTAAGTTTCAAATGGATTGGAGGTCATTTGGTCAGTCAAAACTGCCAGGCAAGTCAAAGTCTGCAAACTGGTCAGAATTCTAGTGCACCAGGTCTGAGTTTATCCCACTTGCAGCCTATGCATTCCATCAGATAGAGATGTTTTAGTTAGTCTATGGCAAAGTACAGAAACTAATCTTTCTGTTGACCCATGTTGCAGCACATTTGGAGGCCAGTGGTCAATGAAATTCAGCCTAGAAGTCTGATGGTACAGACTGTTTAAGTCAGTGGATACGTAACACTTTGACCTTATATTTCCTCATCATATGGGTGTCATTTTGTGCGTTTCTTGGTTCCAAGTGGCAATTACTTCAATATACTTCATTGATTGCAGATATTTTCTTCTGTAACTCACGAATTTTATCTAAGCGAGCTATAAGGGGGTTCTTGATGTACTATCCCCTGAATTGTAGGATTTTGGAAAGGCTTATTCTGTTATACATAAGTTTTGAAACCATTTACCACTGACCATTCCATATAAGAGAAACCGATGACACTTCCGAGAGACATTTTGCTTCAATTCACCGTAATTCAAGACTTGCTTAAATTGCCTAAACTGTTGCAAGCAATCCATTGACTCCACCTCAATCTGTGAAGTAGACATTACTCTTGAAAATATTTCACTGCACTTTCTGGTAACATACCATTTACCATTGCCTTTGTTGGATTATCAACATCAACCGTCTGGATATTCCACACT
>JACYFF010031955.1:60363120-60444171 GCA_017589665.1 Selenicereus undatus
TTTCAGAAGCATTACACTTTCCATTATCCATTTCGAAAATATCAGAAACCCATATTTCATCTATATCAGTTAAAATCTTTTCATTATCACCTCAATCATTCCAATTTGGTCTTTTTTTTTTTCAGTTTGTTGTATTTCATGTTCAATAACCCTAATTGATTTATTTTTGAAATCATTTTGTTGTAACTTATCTTATATTGAATTATTGGAATTGTGGAAGCTTTTTAATTAATCAATTTCCATTAAAGTTTCAAATTCTGAGAGTAAATATTGTTTACTAACTGCATTTACCTATAATTACATTTCTTCAGCAAAATCGGGCCTAGTCTATCATTTCCATTGAGCATAAATATTATCAAGTGAAATATCATTTTAAATGCTTCAGATACGTTCATTGCCTGTATCTTTAGAAATCAGAGTGTATTTATCAAAGTTATCATGTTTCGGTAAGTACATCAATGAATCAATTTACATAGTAATTTATCATTTAATTGGTGACCCCGTCAGTTATCATCTATAGGGCATTCGTCCCTCAGTTACCCGCGCAGGCTCAGGCCAAGTCCCCTGACCAGCTTGACAGGTGTACACCTATTCATAGATCATAACAGTAACAAGGGGCTTACTATCAGATAATAACTAGCAATGCAACTTTACATTCATCTCATTCACTGTTTTAACTTAAAATAAATTGCAAACCGGGCCCAACTAGCGTTTCAATGATCATTTAACAATACAGGAATGCATGTACTGAGCTTCGGCTCACAGTTCGAAATATTTTTATGTTTTTTTTTAGGCAAATCCTCAGAGAATCATCTTCATCCTAGTAAACCAACAGAAGAGAATAAGTTGAGCAAGGGAATCTGGATGGATCAACACTGGTACAGTGTTTGTATATTTTTAGAGTCGTATATTGAAATCTTCAGTGGATGGAGACGCAGATTACATGGTGAATTGATTTTATTATAGTGTAAAAACCCTATGTTGGTTAATAGTTGATTATCTATGGATTGATCAGGTGTGTATGTGTATGAGTGAAGCTATGCTTAACTGTGTTATTTATAGCACTCATGTTTCAAGCTTTGTCCTTTTGGACAACGGCAATGACCCTATCATTGGGTTGTCTAGGTTATAATTAAGGGATTGGGTTGTCTAGGTTATAATTAAGGGATTTATTAAGGAAAATACAAGCAGTGAAACATGTTAAATTTGGGGGCGTTACACAAGATCTAACTTTGAATGTTGCCTATGAGAAGCTACGTGGTGTAAAGCCATTATAGCAAAATACAATACCAATAGACATACCTTAAAATCTCTTCCAGCTAGTTTGCACCTGTAGATAAAGAGTAAGTATCCAAGTAGAGGCGTAATAAGTATTTAACAATGAAACATCTTAATTACCAAATACAATACTAGTAAACACACTACTAGAAGAAGAGTCAGTCTGACGATTGTTGTTGTTGTTACATTTCGCGCCTTTATTGTTACGTCCTTCCCCTTTGTTTTTCCAATTGTGACATCCTCCATTACTCTTGCCTTTTCCATTATTATTGCCCTGAGTTTAAGACCCACCCCCTCTATTAGTGCCAGTAATACTGGGGTGCTAACTAATGGCTGATGAAAGACAGTTTCGCTATTGGATTAGAACTTCAATCGTTGTTCATAGAAAATTTACTTAGACCACAACTCATGAAAAGTGTGACTTATTAGGTAGCATAGAATAAATAGCAAAAAAACTATAGCGATCAGGTGACAAACTAAACATTGTAAACTAAATCAGCTCAAGATCAGCAACAGAGCTAGCAGCTAGAGAATCAGCAAGAATTTTAATATGACACAAATAATCCTCTACGGACTGATCTATGCCACTGTATACATTTGTGAGCATATACTTAAGGTCCAATGCGTTAGCCACACTAGTAGTATTAAAATGGCAAGCAAGGTGCTACCAAATTGGTAAAGCACAATTAATGTTACACACCTCACATAATGTACCCTTGGGGATATCAGTGGTAATCAATGCTTTAATGAGATGGTCAACCTAAAGACAACAGGAGCAAGCGGGATTCAATTGATGAACACAAGGAGTAATCAAAACGATGGAAACTGGCTAACCCAATCATACCATCAAGCATACATTGAAGCTGATGCACAATCACAAAGGAAGTGAATTGAGTTTCCTAAAGCAAGTAGTCATATATCAAGGCAAACATTGTGGGTGACATAGGTCAAGATGTTGATGGTCCATAATGATGGTGGAAGTGGAACCATTGCCATGAAAGGGCACTAAAGGATACAACAACCACGACCCATCGAGACCACCATTTGATGAGAAACCAACTGACTGATAAACCTGCTGCACTAGGTCAGAGAAGTCCAGATAGACAACGCCATGTTGGGCGGTGACCAAGAAACCAACACGGATACAAGTGGAACACTCAATTGTGCGTAAGGTCAGGTGAAGCCGATTAACTACACGGATAAAGGGGATGGTGGAGAGTGAGAAGTTGACAGAGGTGGTGATGGTGGCAGAGGAAAATTGAAGTGAGTGGAAAAAAGGTGCTCATCGTGGGGCTTGGTTGGGATGAAAGGAGTAACGAGAGCACAAATCGGAGTGAGGTCAGCAGCAGCAGAGGTCAGGAAGGAATGCACCACTTTGGTCACGGCGGTATAGGTGGTGGACATAGCAGCTGAGTTATTGTTGTTTTCCATGGGATACCATACCACACAAACACTATGCAAAGGAAGCTTACAAAGGAAGAAAGGAGAAGGGAGACTGGCTAAGGTTTGGGGTTTTAGGAGCGATCTGCTTTGATGCATGCAAAGATTAGGAGTAGGAAAAACTCATCCAACCCTGGAATCCTGGAATTATATTTAAATAAACTGTACAAACATACATTTATAATATTAGCCCTACACTTTAGTAGAAGTTAGCATACATTTCAACATCTTATTGAGCTACTAAGCATTTGCACCAGAGAATTGTGTACATTGTATCTTAATAGTGAGAAAGCGACAAAAGACAACTCACTACATTGATAATTGTTAGTAAAAAATTTTAATAAGAAGTTTTAAAATAAATATGTCTTTAACCCAGCAAAAGCAACAAGCAACAAATCTATGTATGTACTGTTCGATAGCTCCACATGCCTATCTTTTAAGTTTACTCGTTATCGTCAATAAATCAATGCTTGATTACAAAAATCTGAGGGGCAATTGCTGTAGTATTTTACCACTATCTGGCTCAAAGAAGCGAAAACATTTTTTGAAAGGGTATTGTGACGAGTTCATATTTGAAGACCTTGTCCCTTCATAAGCATTTTCTGTCTCGAGATCTGCCCAATAAGTTGAAAATTTTACCCTACCATCCGAGCACCTTGCTATACCTTGCTATACCTTGCTTTCTTTCTCTTAAGATGTGAGAAACGCTTTTCTGATGTAGGTGGTCTCGAAAAACCTCAATAGTGTTGCTTCAAACCCAACGACCCCATCAGTAATACTTCGACAACGATATGTATATATACAAAATTACATATTTAGCTCTATTTTTTCATCATAAGAACTTAAATATATTATTTAATATTTCTATTCTTTTGAAAAATTTATTTGGTACACATGAAAATAAAAATGCATTCTATCGTTCTAAATGAATGAATAATATTATTAGAACTTACATTACTTGTCACATTTTATCAAATAACACTTCAAAAATGCACAAATACTGAATGAAATATCCCTAAAAACCGTTCTTGAGAGTGCACTAATTGATACCAAGGCCCACTGCTAGAGAGAAACAGTGGCCATGAGATGTCAAAACCATATACTCGTTTATACGTACTGCAAAATTAAAAGAGAACAGGGGCGGGATCCAAGTTTAAAGTGGTGAACAGGAATGTTGACAGAAGTCAATGGTGTGCAGCTGTGCCTTATTACTCTCCTGGTTTTCCAGCTTTAGTGCCAGAAATATTCAATACTCAGCCTGCAGTCCCCAAACTTTTTCTTCCGATGAAAAATGAGAGTCAAGGGCCACTTTTAGCTCCTTGCCTTGTATTTAGGGTTTGAATCTCATGTAACACAATTTAATTTGTTTTAAAAACAAAAAAAAAAAGAAAAGGAAAGCTGCTAACTTAGCTTAGTTAATGTCGTATCCATATCCTGTTAAATCTGGTCAAACCTTGCCAAATCCTGTTAAATGCTCCAGATTGGAGAGTGCAAATTACTCATTGCTACAGGGAAGCACACAGAGCGGCAGACTTGCTAGCTAATCTAGGAGTAGATCAGACGGAGGGTTTCACAGTCCATAATGATCCCCCACCACTTTGATGTCTATCTTGTACGAAGATGTCTCGGGCGTAGCCTGGTCACGGTTTCTGATGAAATAAAATTGTACTTACGGGCTTAACCCCTTTTTCACACCAAAAAAAAATGTCGTATCCACTATTAGGGTATGAAAAAGCGAAATAGTTCATGCTTCTTTGGTGCTTAATTTAATGACAAAATTTCGATCAACGTAATACTAGCAAGCTATTTATTTTTAGCATACACTTGCCTGAGGCAAGGGTGAGGTGATGTGACATGTATTTTATTTGAACCAATAAAGTTTAAATTCTGTAAGAGAATTATATCCATCAATTCAAGATCAACGTCAAAGGATTTGAAACGATTCAACTTGAAGCATGTCAATCTGCTTGAACAAAATTTTTGCGATACAAGGCACTTTATCTTACATGCGAACTGCATAAGATAAGGGTGAACAAATCATTAATTGCTCACATAATCAAATTCCAACGAACTCTAACCTTATAGATCTAAATTAGCATTGGCAAAAATTCAGGTTTGAGTGAAATCCAAATCGGACAAAACGGATAACCTCAATATTCGGACAAGAAAGTAATGTCTAATACCTTTTTTTTTCTGGGTCAGATAATTCGGATAAGGCAAAAATCGGACTTGGACAATAGAAATATTAAAAATGTTGTATCCAGATTTGAAATTCGAACGAAAAATTCAGGATTGTACTCGATTTTTCCAAATCAAATAAATTCGGATATTCAGATCAAACAACTGTTTACCAGCACTAATCTCAACACAAAAATGAACAGTTCTATCCAAGTGAAATCAAGTCAAGTTATATACATTCCAACCCGAACGAACACTACTCTGAAAACCCTAATTCTACATTCTGTTGCGCACAATAAAAGGCCAACATGATATGTTTTCCCGCCTTGTCTTCTAACAAGACAAGAAGGGTACAGTCCAAAAACTGAAGGATGAGGGCAAAAACTCAAAAGAGAGAAGGGCGTAATAAATGTGGATTTGTAAATGCAACCTGCAACACATCAACTAACCACATACTCTCCTTGCCCTTTCGTATTTACTCGCCCCCCCCCCCCCCCAACCCCCGGCCCTTCCCCCATGCATCTCTACACTTTAAAAGTGCAGCCAAAGGTTGGCATTTCCCATCTCATCTTACGCTTAGGTTGCCCTTGTTTTCACTTCCGAGTTCACGACAAATGAGGATGAGGAGCAGAAGCAGCAGAGGAGGAGGAGGTTCCCTAAATCTTGTGGTGTTCTGGGGTTTCTTGGTGTTAATTTCAAACAACCTTATCCTTCCTGTTCTTTCCACTACTGCTACACCTAGCAACAAGAGCTTTCGTGATGAGAAGAACTTCTACTCTTCTCCTGCTAACCCACATCCGCCTTCAGGTCTCTCTCTCTTGCTTTCTTTCTTTTAGTGTGTTTATCCTCGTTGAGCCGCACAAACAGTGGTTTGATATATCTAACCGACTCAAATCTGTTGAAACTGTTTTACTAAATTCTAACGATATGTATGTATCACCTGAAATCAACAATCACTTTCATAACTTCAATTGCTTGCAGTCATTAAATTACAACACGTATCAGGTCACTAAATTACCAAATGTGTATATCAGGACCTCTTGAGGATAGCAGGACTAAGATTGGGTGTACATAGTTATTGTATTCTTCTTGGGCACATGCATGCGAACCTATCATGAAAGGATGAAGGCGGACTATAGCCATCTTCTACTTACTAAAATTCTGCCAAATCCTTCTGGTCATTTGACCTCCTTACCTCTGCCCTCCCCATTGAAGTACATTACAGATTTCTATGAAAATCTTCCTTTTCTTATTTTATTGCAGGTGTTCCGAGCAATCCATCTCATGCACCGTCTCACCATGGCTCCGCCCATCACCATGGCTCGCCTTACTCTGGTGGTCAAAGCAACTGCGGAGTCCCCACACCTTCACCTCCTTCTAGCGGCAGCAGTGGCGGATGCCATTGCCCATCACCACCCACTGCTAGTGGCCATGGTGGTGGTGGTGGTGGTGGATATTACCATCCTCCAACGCCAAAAACTCCGGTGAGTAAGACACCGCCAAGCCCGTTCGTACCCTCACCACCGTATGAACCTCCAGTCACTCCGACACCTCGGCCATCATTACCGCCTCCAAGAAGCGGTGGTGGCGGCGGCGGGTATTATGGGCCCCCAAATCCGACAACCCCGAGCTCGCCATTGGTGCCTTCACCACCAGTGACTCCGATTGTGCCGGCTCCACCGCTTGTTCCTTGGACACCTTCACCACTGCCGTTTGATCCTAATTCACCTCCTTTTCCATGCACGTAAGTTTAGCAATAAACCTTGCATGTTCTTTATTTTATATGAAAATTTTCGATTTTTTTTTCTCCTTGTTATTGTTAGAGACACTTTAGATTTATAACAAGAAATGGAATTTGACATATGTATATGCTTGAAATCTATCTTACTATGTGAACTATGACTTGGTTAATTTTAAACTAGAAAAGGCTAATGAAGCTATGCGTACTCAAATTTGGATTTGAAAATAATTCTCATATGGTAGACCATTTTGGGAATTAATGGGTGCATCAAATGACGCCTTCTTTTCCACTTATCTTGCAAATAAGTAGGTGTTTCATTAGTCTTCTAAAATCTTTGAACGAACAAATTCCTTTTCGTGAAGTTGGGGGTACCTTTCGAAAGTGGAAAACAATGGTGCATGGCTCTTTTTACTTTCTGATGGTTAGCAATTTTAAAAGAAGGGGCGGAAAATGAATTTTCATGAAAACAGCCCACCCAAAGGTCATGGTAATTTTTACGTGAAAGACAATACAATATACATTTTTTGCTAATTTTTCAATGGGACAATCACATGACGTCAACTCAGCCATCCTCTATTGTTAGATCTTACATTTAGATGAAGATGAGTTTTCTTATGCTACTTTGATTTTTGTTATGTGTATTTTTACAGCTATTGGGGAAGCCACCCAACTCTAATATTTGGGGTAATAGGGTGGTGGGGCACATTGGGAGGACTCTTTGGGATGCAAACCCTACCAGGACTAAACTCGGCGGACCAAACCCTGCAAGATGTCCTAAACAACCCCAGAAGAGATGGGTATGTATCCCTTTACAGGGAAGCAACAGCCGCTTTTCTCAATTCCATGGCCACCAAGAACTTCCCCTTCTCCTCCAACCAAGTCAAGGCCTCCCTCCTCGCCTCTCTCCACTCTGACAAGGCTGCTGCCGCCCAGGCCAGGCGCTTCAGGCTTGCCAACGAGGGCAAGCTCAAGACACTTGCCGCCTCAAACCAGCCTTGATTTGTTAATTGGCTAGATTTTTATGTGCTCGATTAGTACTTAATTAGTTAAGCAAACGGTTTCATGATTTGTGGTGTCTTTCGTTTGGATTTTTGTCATGTATGAGACTTGGATTGAAGGTTTTACGTGTGTTGTCTAATGAGTTTGTCTGAATTAAAGGATATTTGTGTTAGCGCGCATTATTAATTAATCAGTGGTGTTCATTTGTTTTCTATGATTATAATTAAACCAATTTCATATATTTGATCAATCTTGAATCCCTATATACAATATCCTTCAACGAAAATGTATTGATCAATCAAAACAAATCTGATACACAAAGTGGTACAACAAAGTAAAAATGCCTTCAGCCATCGCATTCAATACAAATAAAATCACATATTTAATGAACACGATATACATGTACATGAATTTTATTCACGCGAATGGATTATATTGAATTTATTAGTGGCTAAAAAGGTTTTGATGAAACACCAAAATTAACTAAAAGACTTTGAGGAAAAATTGAGAGATTAAAAAGGGAGAGAATACAAAGCCTAAAGCAACTTATGGAAACGTGTGGATGCCCCCAAAAAAAAAGATATGCTTGATCTTGATCAATTGGAAAGACAATCAAGACAATAACTCAATTGATTCTTAATTCGAATTTCAAATTATGAGCACTTAAAAATAAGAAAACTATCATGATTCTCTCTTTACATATGATACTTGCCTTAATGAAATTATATGATATTATATGAGCTAAACAAGGTAATATTATCTCTTGATTCTACCATATTTTCAAAAGATATTGTGTTGTGTCAAATCAGCTCAAAATTCATGACAAAGAAGGCAAGAATATCAATACAGCATCAGCTAGGCAAAAATTAACGGCCTGAAATGCCATTTCAGCTCATTCTGACAGAACTTCCTTATTTGGTGGATGAATGCTTATAAATAGCGAACAAGTTCAAGCAGAAAGAGACACTGAGAAGGCAAACGAAAAAGGCAGCATTGAGCATCTACTTCAAACCATTGTACTAAATATTTTTGGTGATTAAGTGTTGTGAGTAAATTAAGGATTCTTTATTAAGGAATGAACTTATGAGTTGGTGTGATGTCACAACTCCTCCCTTCTTAAATCAAGTGGTTGATTTAAGTACTTAGGATCTCTAGCTCTGAGAGATTGTGAGAGTTCATCTTAATACAATAAGTAGAGTGTTGAATTCTAGAGTTGGATAACTCTATGCGGAGACTTAAGCCTGATTAAGGCCCAACCTCATGAAAATATCATTGCGTTTGATTCCTGTTTAATTTCTGCATTTGGGAAAGCGTATGATAGAGTCCCAAGGGAGGTATTGTGGAAGTGCTTGGAAGAGAAAAGGGTGTCGCCCGCGTACATTCGTGTTATCAAGGATATGTACGAGGGAGGGCGGACGAGGGTTAGGACTCCGGCAGGGGTCTCCAATGATTTTGATGTTAGTTTGGGTCTGCATCAGGGCTCTGCTTTAAGCCCGTTTCTTTTCACATTAGTTATGGACGAACTCACTAGAGGTATCCAAGACGAAGTGCCTTGGTGCATGCTTTTCGCAGATGACATTGTCCTTATCGATGTGACCAGGCAGGGACTGAATGACAGGCTGGAGAGGTGGAGGCATACACTGGAGGATAGGGGCTTCCGGTTGAGTAGATCGAAAACGGAATACCTTCACTGTTGTTTCAGCGGAAGGACGGAAGAGGGGGGAGAAATCGTACTGGATGGGAGGGCAATACCGAAGGTCGCCAAATTCAAGTATCTGGGCTCGATCATCCAGCAGAATGGGGATATTGACGAGGATATTAGCCAGCGGATTAAAGTGGGCTGGCAAAAGTGGAAGTCATCGTCAGGGGTGTTGTGTGACAAGAGAGTGCCCATGGGTTTGAAAGGCAAAGTCTATCGGTTGGTAGTCAGACCGGCGGTTCTCTATGGATCGGAGTGTTGGCCTCTAAAGAAGGCGCAGGTCCAGAGATTGATGGTAGCTGAGATGAGGATGATCAGGTGGATGTGTGGTCTTACAAGATTGGATAGGATTTCGAATGGGGTCATTAGGGGCCTAGCTGGAGTGGCCCCCATAGAGGAGAAAATGAGGGAATCGAGGCTCAGATGGTTCGGCCACGTGAAGAGGAGAAGCGTGGCCGCCCCAGTGCGAAGATGCGAGACTATCAACCCACCCGGTGGTAAGAGAGGGAGAGGTAGGCCGAAGAAGAGCCTAGAAGAGGTGGTCAGAGAGGACCTGAGGGTTGTCGGACTCACGGAGGACATGGCTCAGGATAGGAGGTTGTGGCGGGACAAGATTAAGGTCCCTGATTGTAGGGGATCGGCTCCGTAGGAGGCTGCAGCCTAGGCGGTGGGGGGTGGGGTGGGGTGGGTTTTTGGTTTGCTTGTTTGCAGGTCATGCGGTTACGAATTGTCACGACACCAAGCACCTACGATTCTGTTGAGGTATGTCTCTACCCCCTCTTTACTCGCGTATCAGAACCCTTTTCCTCGCCCCTTTCTCTTACTTCGGAAAATGGTTTTGCAATCGTTTCCCCTCCAACCCTTTTTCTCAAAAATATTTTTGTGGGTCTTATGGAATCAACCTCTCTATGGGTAGGAATACCGGTAGAGGTAAGGTTGCCTACAGCTGGATCTCCCCAGACCCCGCGAAAGCGGGACCCACTTTGGGAGTTTGTTGTTGTTGTATTTTTAGTTTGTTTAGTAGAATTTTAATTTCTTTGCAATCACCCTATTGACCCCCCTCTAGGATGATCTGACCCTTCAATTGGTATCAGAGCCAGTTCCACACTCTTTGACTTAATAGTCAAGTGAGTGATGACCATGGCCTTTTCTGGAGATGTCAATATTGAAGGACGCTCTACTGTTAGACCCCCTTTATTTATAGGAACATATTTTACCTATTGGAAAAATGCTATGCAGATTTTTATTGAATCTATTGACATGCAATTATGGGAAATTGTGATCAACGGACCATATACTGTGCCTAAGATCAAAAACGACAAGGGGGAAGAGATCGATAAACCAAAAGACCAGTATACAAGCCCTGATTTGGAAAGACTCACTAAAAACTCTAAAGCTAAACACATTCTCTACTGTGGTTTAGATGCTAATAAGTATAGCAAAATCTCTGCCTGTGATACTGCTAAACAAATCTGGAACAAGCTAATTGTTACATGTGAAGGAACAAGCCAAGTTCATGAGACTAACATGAACATGTTTGTTCATCAATATGAATTGTTTAATTAAAATGCAGGCTGACAAATCAATAAAGGACATGTTCACTCGATTCATTGACATCACCAATAATCTGAAATTGCTTGGCAAGAGCTACTCAAATGAAGAGATGGTAAGAAAGATCCTTTGGTGCCTTCCGAAGAACAAATGGGGACCAAAGGTCACTACAATTGAGGATGCTCAAGGCCTCAAAAAATTGGAACTAGATGACCTCCTTGTAAAACTCTTAACTCATGGGATACATCTCAAGGAGAAAGATGGAGAAAGTTTCAAGAAAGGAATTGCCCTTAAAACCACAAAAGAAGATTGCTCATCGGAATACGAAGATCTGGATAGCAATGATGATGAAGCCTTCTCCCTTATTGTGCAGGGTCTTAATAAAATAGGACTGAAGAAAAGACTCAACCAATGAGGATTCAACACCAAAGGATCTACTTCTAAAAGAGCTGAAAAATTCATCGAAGGTAAGTTTTTCAATGAAGATAATACTAACGTCAGTTCTTGCTATAGTTGTGGTATGCCAGGTCACTTGCTGAAAGACTGCCCACTAATTCAAAAAATGGGATAGAAAACGAAATTCAAGAAGAAAGAAAATAATAGAGCTATGATCGCCACCTGGAGCGATAGTGAGACAAGCGATAGCGAAAGTGATAAAGAACACACTACTAATACCTGCCTCATGGCCAAGGATGTACAAAATGGTGAACAATTTGAATACGAAAGTACTGAGGAGGTAGATATATCATCCCTATATGAAAGTTCTAAACAAGAACTAATTGATGCCTTAATTAGCTTTGCAAATCTAGAACAAAAATATATGTCTACGTATAAAGACCTCAAGAAAAAGGTACGAGAACTAAACCAGAAAAATGTAGGCCTTAAAAAATTGAATAATGAACTTCATGAAAAAATCAAAGACCTAGAAACCAAAAATTTGGAATTATCAACCAAGCGTGATGCTAAGCAGAAAACGATTCTTGAATTCACTCAGGGACAAGAAAACTTGGACAAACTACTTAGCACTCAAAGAGCATCTTTTAATAAAGAATGAATTGGATATGACCACTTTAACAAGAAGAAAAATTACAAGAATTTTTTTGTAAAGCTCACTCTATATGAAAAGAATGTCAAAACATGCAACTATTGTTCAAAAGATGGACATATTGCATATTCATGCCCACTCAGAAATTCCACCACAAGAATCATTCAAATATGGGTCCCTAAAGGAACAAGACCTCCTAATGTAGTAGCTTATAACTTCGAATCTAGATTTAATGCCAAAAGTAGAAGGGTTGATTTTGTGTTTCGCAGGTGTGCTTGAAATCCGGACAAGACTTGTGGTATCTCAATAGTGGATGCTCAAGGCACATGAGCGGTAATGCCTCCTTGTTTACTGATATCAAAAAGAGATGACATGGAAGTGTCACCTTCAGAGACAAGAGCATAGGTAAAATAATTGATGTTGGAAAAATAGGTAAAGATCCCTCCAATTCCATTGAAAATGTTTATGGATTAAAATTTAATTTATTAAGCATATCTCAACTATGTGACAAAGGAAACCTATTAACCTTTGCCTCAACTCACTACATCGTTAAAAATAAGAAATCTAAGAAGATTTCTCTTTATGGGCCTAGAATAAACAACGTTTATGCTATAGACATTAATAATGTTCCCTCACATAATTTGTCATGTTTTAAAGCATCACACAATGAGGAAAAATGGCTATGGCAATTAGTACATGGACTCCCTTCAAGTAATTTTGAATATAATCATATATGCGATGCCTGTGCTAAAAGAAAATAAGTACGTAGTTCTTTCAAATCAAAAAATAATATTAGTACATCTAGACCATTAGAACTACTTCATATGGATTTATATGGACCAATACATGTACAAAGTTTAGGACACAGTAAGTATATTGTTGTAATTGCAAATGATTACTCCCGATTCACATGGGTTTCCTTTTTAAAAGAAAAGAACAAATCTTTTAAAGAATTTTCAAAACTTTGCAAACAATTACAAGTGTATAAAAATTCACAAATCGGATTTATAAGAAGTGATCACGGTAGAGAGTTCGATCAAAATGAATTCACAGAATTCTATAATAGTTATGGAATTGCTTACAATTTTTCAACACCATGTACACCTCAACAAAATGATGTAGTAGAAAGAAAAAATCGCACTTTAGAAGATATGGCCCGCACGATGATGTGCGAAAGTAATGTCTCTCAAAACTTTTGGGTCGAAGTAGTCAATACTGCAAACTATGTTCTGAATCGATGTTTAATTCTGCCAATTCTAAAAAGGACACCTTATGAATTATTAAGGGTAAACGCCCTAACATCTCATATTTTAAACTTTTTGGGTGCAAGTGCTTTGTTCATAACAATGGAAAAAATAACTTGGAAAATCTGATGCTAGAAGTGATGAAGGAATATTTGTGGGATACTCTATGCATAGTAAGGCATATAGAATTTATAATAAATGCACCAAAACTATCGAGGAAATCATTCAAGTGATTTTTGATGAATCTAATGACGGTGTGTTAAGTGGACCTATAATCTAGGATCCACACTTAAACAAGTATGGTGACGATGAAGAAGAAGTAGAAGAAGAAATAAAATCTGCTAATAAGCAGTCACAATAACTACAAGAAGACTCTTCAACCCAGGAAGAAAAGGAGGCCACAAATGGAGAAAATTCCCCGCCTAATACGTCACAACAAGAGGTAAACCAAAAACACTTCAAGTATAAATCATCCCATCCAATGCATAATCCATTGACAGATATATCCACAGGCATAAGAACCCACTCATCACTGCATAACTTTTGTGCATTCTTTACATTTGTATCCCATGTAGAACCTAAAAATCATTTAGAAGCTCTTAACAATTCTAATTGGATAAATTCCAAGCAAGAAGAATTAAATCAATTTGAACGTAATCAAGTATGGACACTCACGACACGACTAAAAGATTATCCTGTAATAGGAACAAAATGGGTCTTTATGAGCAAACTGGATGAAATTGGAATTGCCATAAGAAATGAGGCCCAATTAGTGGCTAAAGGCTATTATCAAGAAGAAGGCATCGATTTTGATGAAACATTTGCTCTAGTTGCAAGATTAGAGGCTATTCGCATACTACTAGCATTTGCATTGTATATGAACATCAAACTTTATCAAATGGACATAAAATGTGCTTTTCTCAATGGATATTTGTAAGAAGATGTCTATATAGAACAAGCTCCTGGGTTTGAAGATCCTAATTTTCCTACACATGTTTACAAACCTCAAAAGGCTCTTTATGGCCTAAAGCAAGCCCTTAGAGCTTGGTATGAGCGACTAAGCAAATTTCTTTTGGATCATAATTTTAAAAGAGGACACATTGATAAAACTTTGTTTACTAAAACAGAAAGACATGATTTCTTAATAATTCAAATTTATGTTGATGATATACTATTTGAAGCTACAAATAACTCTTTGTGTGAAGGATTTTCTAACCTTATGAGCAAGGAGTTTGAAATGAGCATGATGGGGCAACTAACATTTTTCTCAGGACTCCAGATTAAAAAAATCAAGGATGGCATCTTTATTAATCAAAGCAAATACGTCAATGAAATTTTAAAGAAATACAAAATGGACCAAGATAAACATGTCAGGACACTAATGGCCACTAATGAAAAGACAGATCTTGATAGAGAAGGTAAACCTGTCAGTGAGAAGGTCTATCAAGGCATGATTGGATCATTATTCTATCTTACTGCCAGTCGACCTGACATCATGTTCAGTGTATGGTTATGTGCTAGATTCCAAGCCTCTCCCAAAGAATCGCACTTAACGTGTGTAAACGAATTTTTAGATACCTAGCAGGGACAAAAAAAAACTAGGACTATGATACCCTCGAGGGGGAGACTTTTCTTTGGTTGGATACACTGATGCAGACTATGCAAGTTATAAAGTTGATAGAAAGAGTACGTCAGGTACATGTCAGTTTCTTGGACCAAGCTTAGTCTCCTGGCACTGCAAGAAGCAAAACTCTATCTCTCTTTCAAAGGCATAAGCAGAATACATCGATGTTGGTGCCTGTTGTGCTCAACTACTGTGGATAATGTAGTAGTTACGGAACTTAGGAATTGACCTCAAAGAGGTTCTTGTGAAGTGTGATAATAAAAGCATCATCAACATTACTAAAAATCCTATGCAACATTCACACACTCAACATATTGAGGTATGCCATGATTTTGTTCATGATCATGTAGAAAAAGGTGATTTTTTTTGGAATTTGTGCCTACCGACTATTAGTTAGTTGATATCTTCACCAAACCTCTGAGTGAGTATCGATTTAATTTCATTTGTCAGGAACTTGGAATGATAAACGCAGATGCATAAATTGAGGGGGAGCCCCCTCTTATGACCAACTCAGTTCATGCAATGTACTACAGGCATAATTAATTCACAAAAAAAGGGGAGGCAATGCAACTCCTGATGGCAACCGGACAACAGTAACAACATACAAATTAGGTACGCTCCTAGGCGTCACTAGATTCAGTTGTTCTGGCTTGAAAATTAATTTCAATGCCGTAACATGAATCTAGCATAAAATAAATTGAGCAAGCTTGATCGGAAAAAATTACTCTATAATTTTCCCCCTGTTAACTACCAGTAGGATTTAACCATTTCCATACCTTAAAATGTCCCAACTCTAGACATAAAATCCTTTCCTTTCCTGACTAGCAATCTTGTCAGCCTTTCATAACCCTTACCCGACCATGTGCAATCAAGCTTGCAAAAACCAAAAAAAAAGGAAATTAATCTTAATATTGAAAAATTGCCCTTCCTTCCTTGACCACGATTGACTTACCAAGAATAAGAAAGGAAATACATTCTCTCTCTCTTACTTTCCTCTTTCCCTCCCACACTCTCTCTCCTCCATTTGGCCACCATACCCGAAACACCCCATCCAAGATCTCCTTCCTCACTGAAAATTCCAGGCAAGATTCTTCCCAAATTCACCATCTCCTTGCCTCAATCCTTCCAAATTTCTAACCCTAACCTTGATTCTCCAATTCAAGGCCCCATTCTCACCTATAAAATCATCCTCTTCCACCCATCTTACTCCTCAACCTCCATTGCTACTTCTCTGAGAAGCACCATGGCACCTAAAGGAAAGACACCCAAATCCACCTCCACCACTTCCAAACCTCGCAAAACCATCGCCAAAACCGGGCCTATTTGCCGGAGTTCTTGGATCTCAGTCCGGCCGACAACCACCCCTCTACTGACCACATGCGAGCACTTCACCATCTCGGACTCTAGCTCCGACACTACTCAGCCACCACCATCTCCACCGGTTTTCCACTCACCTCTAGCATTTAGGGATGGGAGTTGCACCCGAACCCGAAAAACCCGCCCCGAACCCGCCCCATTTATAGCGGGTATGGGTACGAAAACTTGGAAAAAAATGGGTATGGGGCGGGTATGGGTATTGCGTTTGAAAATGGGTATGGGTATGGGTATGGATTCTTAAAACCCGTACCCGATTGTGTACCCGATTTGCTAGTAAAAGGCGACTAAAATACGGTAAAATTCAAAAATAAATGTTTTGCATGAAACTCTAAGTGTATATTGTTTATTTATGTAGAAATGAAAAATTATTTTTTTTTTTACATTTTTAACTTTTGTGAGTTTATCCGACATAAATTTTAGTAGTGTCACTTGAAATTGTCAATTAAATATACCGTGTATGCAAATATGGGTTGAATATGGGTGACACTTTGCATACTCTATATATAACCGAATAAAACCCGTAAACCCGAAAAACCCGATGGGTATGGGTATGGGTATGGGTATGACTTTTGAAAATGGGTATGGGTGCGGGTATAGCTCAACTCGCCCCGAACCCGCCCCACGCCCATCCCTACTAGCATTAGACACGCCATCGACAGCTTCACCAAGGCCTCCACTCTGCCCTCAGTCACCAGTCGCTTGCCCTTCATCACGCCCCCTGCCGACTACGATCGTCCTCCATAGTCTCCTCCCCACACCACTGAGGTTATCCCTCAAACTTGACTCCATTCTAGTCTTGTTAGGGAAAATTTCCTTTCCCGTTTTGTAAATCGATCAGTTCATGCTTGTGAAGGGGTGGATGTTCATTCAAAACTGAACAGTTGGGATTCATTTATTATCTCTTGAGGAGTCCTCGTGGAAAGTTGCTAGCTTTAGGGGATAAGCACTACCCTCAGCTTGTCAGAATGTTTTATGCCAATGTTCGGGTAGCTAAAACCGGGTCTATGGTAACCCTTGAATGTCAAGTCAAGTACAACCGCTTCACTCTAACCGAATCTGATTTGGCTTAGATACTTGACTTACCTATCGTCCAACAACCCATCCTATGCCAAATTGAAGTTAAGAACCGGTGTCTAGATGAATATGCAAATCTACCTGCCTCCTCACAAGGGTTCAATTTATCCTACGTAATCCTAAAACACAACCCTCCCTTGCTGTGCTATGATCTTGTCCGTACCATTCTGCCAAAACCCAACTCCACTGATAGTCTCAACCCCAAAACCCTTGAACTCATATATCTACTTATGTCTGGCAAGCCAGTTGACTTTGCTCGTTACATCCTTTGGGTACATGGCCAAAGTTAGCTCTATCATGTGTCATGCTCCCCTTCCATATTCCAACCTGTTGACACTTGTTTTCAAGCACTTTGATGTGTCTCTTGACCATGAAATTCGTGAAACCAAAGTCATTCCTGTCATCACACCTTTATCTCTTAAACACTTTCAGTTCTTTCAAACACCCTCTGGCACTTAGAAATTCATTGAAGAGATTACCCTAGATGAGAAAAAGTTTGTCACTCTTCGCTTCACCAAGCATGTCAAGCCTCGCCTCACATCTCCCTCATTTGTCCCACCTCCCTCCCCTCTTAACCATGTTATAAACCTAGATGAGCGAGTCTATGAGTTTCAGGAAATCGTTGAAAGACTTGAGTACATCTTGGTGCCACACATTGATTCCTTAGATGGCATCGCCCACAATCAGGCGATCTTGAACAACAGCCTCACTAAACTGCAATCATCCCTTACCTGCCAACTCACCACGCTCAATCAGAAAGTGGATGATCTTCTTCCTATGAGCAGCGTCACTCATCACTACGCTCTCAAAGGTGTTCCCCTGTATACTATCGAACAAGTCCAGTGCGCAAACCATGCTACTCACCTCATCAAAGCCGCCAGCAAATCCTCCCAGTCCAAGCTCTGATTCTACCCTTTTCTTGCTTTTTCAGTTGGTTATGCCCTTACTTTATCCTGTTGGTATGCTCAGACATACAAATTTTGTCTCATACTTCTCCTTTTTGGTGAAAGAGGGGGAGAAAAATATGTTATCTTGTGTTAGCTAGTCGTTTTATGTTATCTTGCGTTAGCTAGTAGTACTATGCTTAATTCCACTTAGGAATGAACAGTATGTTACCTAGAAGCTCTATGCTTTGCTTATTCCACTCAGTTATGCTATTAGGAAAATTATGCCATGACTCCCTTACTTAGCTCATTACATTTTTATGCTTAGTGGTTATATTTCCATTCTGCTACCATCCTTGATATGCCCTGCCCTATCACAATAGCTCACTATATTGCATTGCCATCTTTTAATTGAAGCACATGATCAGTTAAACTTGCATAAGATAATTTTAACTATCATCAAAAAAGGGGAGATTGTTGAGTTTATTAGTGGCTAAAAAGGTTTTGATGAAACACCAAAATTAACTAAAAGGCTTTGAGGAAAAATTGAAATATTAAAAAGGAAGAGAATATAAAGCCTAAAGCAACTTATGGAAATGTGTGGATACTTAAAAAAAAAAAGATATGCTTGATCTTGATCAATTGGAAAGACAATCAAGATAATAACTCCGCTGATTCTTTATTCGAATTTCAAATTATGAGCACTCAAAAATAAGAAAACTACCATGATTCTCTCTTCACATATGATACTTGCCTTAATGAAATTATATGATATTGCATGAGCTAAACAAGGTAATATTATCTCTTGATTCTGACATATTTTCCAGCCATATTTTCAAAAGATACTGTGCTATGTCAAATCAGCTCAAAATCGTGACAAGGAAGGCAAGAATATCAATACAACATTAGTTGGGCAAAAATTAACGGCTTGAAATATCATTTCAACTCATCCTAATAGAACTTCCTTATTTGGTGGATGAATGCTTATAAATTGCAAACAAGTTCAAGCAGAAAGAGACACTGAGAAGGTGAACGACAAAGACAACATTGAGCATCCACTTCAAACCATTGTACTAAATATTTTTGGTGATTAAGTGTTGTAAGTAAATTGAGGATTTTTTATTAAGGAGTGAACTTAGTAGTTGGTGTGAGATCACAGCTCCTCCCTTCTTAAAAGAAGTGGTTGACTTAAGTACTTAGGATCTCTAGAATGAGATAACTCTGAGAAATTGTGAGAGTTCATCTTAATACAGGAAGTAGAGTGTTGAATCCTAAAGTTGAATAACTCTAGACGGGGACTTAAGCCTGATTGAGGTCCAACCTTGTTAAAATATCGTTGCGTTTGATTCCTGTTTAATTTCCTCATTTATTTTTATTTTGTTAAGTAGAATTTTAATTTCGTTGCAATCACCCTATTCACCCCCCTTTAGAGTCGTTTGACTCTTCATTTTAATTGAACCTACAAATCAATATACATAAATTATAAAGTTAAAAGTGACTATGAACTATTATTATAGATTTTTTAATGTATACAAGTCTTCCTAGCATTGATGTTACAAAATATCTTCCTTTGGCCCATTTTAACAATCAACGCAAACGAAAATGTTATCTAAGAAATAATACAAATGAAAAGAGGAAGTAGTACATCCTTTCCCCTTTTTTGTGTAAAAACATTGTTTCAACACGACGCAAATACGATTGCGGCACGATTAAATGAGGAGTTGCATGGATTTTCGAATTAAAACAGAGAGAAAAAGAAGAGGAAGATCGGACCAAAGTTAGCCAACCTTTTATAGGGTGCATAAGTAGAACAACACACATTTCATTCGAGCATAACCTTATATTCTCTTTTTTTTTCCCATTCATCCGCCCATCGCCTCCCCACACCCAAAAAAAAAAAAAAAAACAAAAAGGTCCTTGATGCTCCTTTAAAGTTTAAACTTGACAGCTTATTTTCAAAGAGGTACCCGAAGTGTCGGCACTGGCATGCATTTAAAGGCCGCTAATTTATTGCACATAGTAATTCGTCTACTTGAACTAGTCAATGTAGCGATCGTATAAACACAAGCCTAGAATACTGAAGTGGCAATACAATGCTCGCGTAGTTGCTACTGCCTACTTGCAAACCCTAGCTCATTAGCCTTTCCTGTTAAAGATGAGATATTTCGCATGTGGATACTCTTGACAATAGCAAAGTTAACAAGGAAGCTCAAAATTCATTGGTTCACGTCAGTCATCCAAGTCAGAAACTCAGGATTTTGACAATGTGCATAAATTCTGATTTTGGTAAACCCAAAAATGTGAAATACCGATATCAGATATGCATAAAACGTTAGCCCCCTATAGCCGAATCCAAGCAACAAAAAACTGGAACCATAATCAATTTGATTAATCCCTGAACCAAAATCATACAAGTAGACTTGGCAACAATTGACCCAACCCGAAAATCCGACCCGAATCCGCCCGAAAGTTTTGGGTTTTGAACACAATTTTCTCGACCTGGACCCAAACCCAAAATAAACCGAACCCAAAAAACCCGTAAATTTTTTGGTCAAACCCGACCCCAACACGAACCCGCCCGTTCGACCTGAATATTATATACTTACTTTTTATTTTCTTTAAATTTTTCCTCTTAACAATAATAGTTTTTTATTATAACGAATCGTTTAGAGAAACGTTATACAATTATCACATTCCTTCGTAAATTAAACAATGATTTCCTTTTTTTTCCCATAAACGTCATATAGAGCTTATAAATGATACAATTTTAAAAAATGCCATGAAACAACTCTAATATTAAGAAAAACAATTTAGAATTAGATAAGTATTGAACATGTGCAAGCCATACCATTATATTTTTGGTAAAATAAATATCTCATCATATTTTAAATAAGATTATTCTATAATAATCTAATATTTTGATTTTATAATTAATATATAATTATAATATCTTGCACATCTATAATATTATTTCGTTTAGATTCCTTCTAATTGGTCTTAAATCAAACGCAATGTTGGGCAATGGACCAACTTATGGTCATGTTAGGATCGACGTACTAATAAAGCATGCTTGATTAGATCATGCTAGGGTAATTAACGAAACATCAAATTATTAAGCGCTATTAACCAGTCGAACCACTCCGACTTGTTAACATGCTTTAGATATGCCGACCCATTAATGACCCAACCAATTATTAATATTTTAATATATGGATCAACCCATCCAAACATAACTCATTGTCCACCCACACATGAATTTCTAAAAAGTTTAGATACTTCTGATATTCTTTGAAAAAATTACAATTACAATAGTTCACTAAATACAGACAATTTTAAGTAAAAAATATGCTGAATTTTTGATTTTGACAAAAAAAGAAATAATTCACCAAAAAGGGCTTCAAATCCATTGGGTTGATCCGAAACCGGTAAAACCGAAATACACTCGAACCGTATTTTACCTGAACCCGAAATACACTTAATCCGTATTTGACCCGAACCCGAATACATCCAACCCGTAATTGACCAGCCCATCCGAATTGACATGTCTACATGCAAGAGTCTCGAGTATGGGACCATTTAAAATGGTTATTCCTATCACTGTAATTAGTTACTTCAGGACATTGTGCCTAAATGTATTTAATTAGTGATAAATAACAAAAGACCTTCCCTCATTGTCACCACAAATGACATACACATTGAAGAGCTGCATCAGCAGCAACTTCCCACCATAACTGCACGTAGAGTAGCTCGGGTATGTAATCAATGTGCTTGGTTGGAATATATAAATAACAAAGACGGCAGAGTCCATTTTCTGCAAATACAGTAGAGAGAGAAATCGCAGGGTCAGTCTACACAACAGAGTGAAATAACTCCGACAATAAATATTACTACTTTGAAAACCAACCCTACAGCTGGAAGAGTGTAAGTTACACTTGAATTGAGTACCCCCTCATGGTTCATGGTCCACGGCCATCCGCTTGTACCAGATTTTATCCATATCAACCTTGGATTCCCATCTCTTTCTATTTGGATTCTGATTTCATTTAAGAGCCAGCACTTCAAATGGGAAGGCAACTAATTGGTATGGACAGGGTCAGTAAGAGAGTTTACCAAGCCACATCAAAACTGTGCCTGACATTACCCTGGGTGAGGAGGCAGTGAAAAGTCGGATATATGCGACTGACCTGAGTAATGAACGACAACTACTATGAGACCTCTTGATTCCAAAATATTTGTACTTTAATTAATTGAATCACATGCGATTCCACACAATTGTGAAAGTAGGAAAATTCGGAAATATATACCCTCACTAAACATTTGCAAGCACCTCAAAAATTGTGCATGTTCAAGGAGAGTTATATCATTTCATCACTTAATTTATCCTCTTGCATTTTGAACTTGCGTTTCAGCCAAGGAATCAAAATGCAGTTTTAGTCGTAATTGCGGTATTGGTTGTGGCACTATAATGCGGTAATCGTGCTCCATATCGTGGTTGTTGTGGGGGTAAAAACACGGATTGCCCAACTTAAAAAACTTTCCGATGCAGTCATTTCGTCTCGGAACGGCCACAATTTGAATCCATGGTTGCAACCCACAAATTTCAAACCATTTGGGGATGATAGCAGAAGACATAGATGGCATTCAGCAAGGCATTTCATTTCATTGTTAAACATTGTTTTAATAATTTTGGTTAAGATAGCCTATCTAAATTTTAGGAGCCTCACATCACTTATAGGGAACATCTTAGAATTGGGGAGAAGAGAGACAAGTAAGGATGAGAAACTCATTATCTTGGTTGGCCCTAGTAGATTTGAATCCCACACGTTGAGGATAATGGGCTTTCATCCCAAGTCTCAATGCTCATTTACTGAATTAACTTCTGATATAGTCTGTAAGCCCTTGTTTGAAACAAAAAGAATGGGTAATATTTTTGTCAGGAGAGGAATCCCAACTCTCAATGCTCATTTACTAAAGCTAAGAGTGGCTTCTACAACAATAACAGCAATTTTTTACCATCAGGAATATCGTGAAATTGCCCAACAAAGTCAATGCAATTTTTTGTTTACAAATTCCTCATATCCCAAAAACAAAGCAAGTAATTAGCACACACAGAGCATAAAAAGAGCTCTAAGGTTATGAAATGTATAATAACCCTCTGGATGTCACTGCTGATTTTTATTTTCTTTCCCCATATTTGTGGATTAAGAGAATAATCACATGGTTTGTGTTTTTTTTTTCGGGGGGGAGGGGGATGCAATGCACCCTCTAAAACAATGTGACCTTGACCTATGAACAATGGAAGTACCTTTTTATTCAGCATTGTGTTCCTCTGGTCTGTCCCCGATTCTTTTTGCCATGGTCCAAAATGCAGCAAAATATCGGTTCTATACACATAAAAGAATTGATTAGCTCAAGGTGACAGCTAAAAGGTACCAAAATAATTGATGCATTTGAGAAGCACAAACTATTTTTTTAGTGGTCTTTATAAGTA
This sequence comes from Selenicereus undatus, assembly GCA_017589665.1. Lineage (NCBI taxonomy): Eukaryota > Viridiplantae > Streptophyta > Magnoliopsida > Caryophyllales > Cactaceae > Selenicereus > Selenicereus undatus. The sequence continues at coordinate 60,386,746 of JACYFF010031955.1, forward strand.
AATAACGTTCAAGGCATTGAAATGGCACACTTAATCGGAACAATAAGAATAGCTAACACACCTCTACCACATCTAATAGGATCCGCATACAATTACAAAGCAATGCATTAAACCCAGCATGGAAAGAAACAGAATGTCAAGTGACTAAATAATTGACAGCTGCTCAAGGCCTTTTTTCCCCTTTTTTGTGCCTTTTGAGAGAATGCGGGAGAAGGGAGGGTGGACAGATGATGATAACAATGGGACCATATGTACAAAATCTAGAGTAATGAATACAACTAGAAAATTATACCATCAAAATTTTCCCATACAAAGAACCAAATGGAGCAGTAAATTTGCTAGCAAATATTACCTGCATCATAGACCGAATATTCACAGTATAGGTGGTTGCAATGGTGCTTTCTCTCTGGAAATAGTTTTTAAAAAGGTCAAGATTGTGCCACATTAATCACACATAGAGAACCAAACATTTTCTAGCTACCTCCAAGGAAAATCCATAGTGGAAAGCCACCTTCTTCACATCCTCCAAACTCAATTCAATGGACATATCCTGGACATTGTGGAAGAAGAATGAACACAGAATATTGGCATGGGAAAAAGCATACATGGCCATGCACCAGTCAACAGTCAAGACTCACATTTTGGCCGTAGGAATCTGCAAAATGATAAAGCAGTGGTCCTAGATTTATCCACACCTATACATATCCAACAAGCATCAGTTCTACAGAACACACTGTGTCGACCAACCAAGAAAAATAAATTACATGAATGAAGTACAAATGGCTTAAAGTCTTACCCCCCCATCTTTGAGGATCTTCCATATAATTTCAATGTATTCGACAATGTTATGAGCTGTATCAATGAAAAAACATGTGACCACAGCATCCCAGGTTCCTGAAATCAAGCAAAAACCAATCAAAAAGGTCAATGCTGGATTCCTGCCCAACTACATTATCGAAGTACTGGTTCAGAAAGGGCTTTACTCTTCTTTGAAGGGAAGAAACAAGTTCCAGTTCTCTCAGAAACTCCATATCAATATCCTGACTACAATTAAAAATTAGCCCCTTTCCAAAATGCAAAGACTTCAACCCAAGATTTTGAGAATTTCATATACTATTGCTTGGTCCTGACCTCACAGTGCAAGGTCAGCATGCCAAAAAACAGCACCAGTACACGAATCAGTCTCCAATCATTAATGTGTTAAATTCAGTCATTCGTGACGAGCAAAATGAGCCTAGAGGCACCAGCTAAGCATGTACAGCCCCTCAGTGACAAGCAGTCCACAAGCAATTACTGGGTTCCAACATCATTAAACAAACTGAATGAACTACTAGGTCTCTAAACTTGGAGGCCTCAAATTAGATCAAATAGAATATGGACAAAACTCACTTCACACCCCCAGTACCCCACAGGAAAAGGCAACAGGAAATCAGGCACTCATAATGTAAAGAACTTGAAGAGACATGCATCATGTGTCCCAATCAAGAGGGGAAAAAAGGCGCTCCTATGATTGGCCCCCATCTAGTAATCAATAATTCATGACTTGTAGTTCATAGAGATATGAAACACCTTATACTAACAAGAAATCAAACTCCAGGGACCATGCACGCCAAATTTACACTGCACGTACATGGATTTCCTATCTTATGTGAAGATGCCAACACAAGCATTCAACTTCACAAGGCTATCTAGATTCCCAAACCCCATAGTAGAGAGTCTCCAAACATCTACCAAGTTCGTTTTGTGTGTGTTACATAAAGCGTTGAAATGCCATGAGGGCATATTGGTAATTTCCACCTAAACCCTAGAATCTCTCATTGGCCGCCTTATTATAAATAAGAGCACAGTCTAAGAGGCAGATACATGTGTGGACAAACACAGTGGGTTTTAGAGAGAGTTTCTGCAAAACCCTTCAGAGCTTAAGAGCTCTGAGGTTCCTCCGCTTAGTGAGATCGTCCCCCAACCAGTAATTCAAAGTTACCATTCAATCGTCTTTTGTAGTGGGATTAAGTTAATATGTTTGTGCTTAATTCGGTACTTGTTCTTACTTCAGTGGGGATAGTAATACGTGATTTGAATGGCTTAATCGGTAACCCACAATATGCACCAATTATTTCGGCGCAAGAAAGAATGCCTCCCCAATTACTTTGCTCTAGCCTTGGGATGATATTAATATTCACACTTATTAAACTTGCACAAGAAAACTAGTTATGCAAGACCAGCTTTAGAAACCACTCTATGACCTGACAATGACAGTACAAATATCCCTTTCTTTGAAGTTGCTAACTGAAAATTCCATCTTTAAGCAGAAAGCCACAAAGTGAGCACACTTCTGAGCTTCCCGTATTGAAGAACCAATCAATATCAATGAAGACATGCTATTTTCTAACCAATTGGAGAAAACAGACAAACATTAACATAAATAAGCTCAAAGAACATATATGCAATCTCCACATGGTCCTTTGTTTCCTCCTACCTGCTTGGCTTGGATCGCCATACACTTCGACAAAGTCCCCGCCACACATTGAAAAGCCATCAGTAATTCCTGCACTGTTCTTGAAAGTCAACCACAACAATTCAACACAAGGAAAATCACCACATAGAAGTAGACTACACAGAGGGCATGCTGAACAAAAGCAGCAGTAGTTACAATTGGTATATGATCAGCCTAGGTGCAGAGGAACTCCGTACACCCACCTAGTTCAAGCCCAAAAACACACATTAAAATTCACAGCCCAATTGAAAAAGTAGACAACCTGGTGGTGATAAATACTTTTCAGCACAACGGTAGTGTAGAGCATTGGCAATGAAGTCAGACTTTGGTTCTGGAGCCTGGAGGTCTTAGGTTCAAAGCATGCTAACAATAAGATTTTCATTTTTTTCAAAAACATTCTTCCTACCTTCACAACCTCTTTTTGGGGGGGGGGGGGGGGATTTCCTTTGTGTTTCCCACAAAAATAGTAATTTATTAGTCAAGTTTAATTTTCAATTAGTCAGAAAAGGTTAACCTATTGCCAACAAAATGTATGATTGTTCACAAAAGGTTAACCTGTTACTCACAAAATGTGCGCTTATACTCTTATGGTTCACAAAAATAAACTTATTTTTCACAAAATGTTAACCTATAATTCACAAAATATAAACATATTGTTTACGGCAAGATTGACTAATGGTTCTATAAAAGAACCATTGAATGTTCTTTTGGTTACTTTAAAAGAACTTTGGTGCTAACAATGTTCTATATTGTTCACGGCCAAAAATTGTTCAATTGTTTAATGAAAGATATAGATATATACCCCAAATACTAACAGTTAACAATCATTAAAAGATAAGCCAAATAATATTAATTACTAGGAGTTCACAAAAAGTTGGCCTATTGTTCACAAAATATTATTTAGAAAATAGAATTTCATGCTAACAATGTCAAATTGTTCACTAAAAATTCTGAGTTTTTTAGCTTTTTTGTAATTAAAAAAAAAACCCATCAGTCAAAGTTCAATTAAAAAAAAGGTTCTATTTTTTACAAAAAGTTATAATATAGTTCACAAACCATTAGCTTATTGTTTACAAAATACGAACCTATTGTTCACAAAATATAAAACTAAATGTTCTTATTGTTAACAAAACATTAACCTATTGTTCACAAAATATAATCCTACTGTTCACAAATAACAATTCTATTGACTGTTGCTTTGTAATTATATCCTCGTAAATTTAACAATATATGCTCGCTTATTTCAAAATATTATATAAAATCTCTAAAAAGAGTTTATATATGCTTCTGTTTTATAATAAGAGTCGATGTATATTAAATCCTCTTTTTTTGGCAACATCTAAAATAAATCAACCTTAGTTGAACATAACAAATATTTCAAAAGAGATAAATAAATGATGCCAAAAATAGATGAAAGTTGTTTTTTTTTTATAAAAAAAAAAAAAACTCGTAATTTTGGGCTCTCGTGCCCCCAAAAAAAAAAGAAAAAAAAAAGATGAAATAAGATGAAAGCGGGGGAAAAGAAAAAATTACAATGTGTTCTTGCTAGGAGGTCGTGAACCTCTGACCTCCCTCATCAACTATTCAGATTCACACCAGCAAGCTCCCCTTTGATTTCATCATAGGCCTCCAGCGAAATTTTATTTAAACAATGCACTGATTTGGACTGGGTGTACCTCTCACATTGTACGCCTAGATGCTGGTATAATTTGCAAAGTACGTACAGTTACTTTGAAGTAGCCCATAAGTCAACACCACTAAGATACCAAGATATCTTTTGCTGCTTTCACTACCAGATTTGCACACTACAGAACGCAACAACCAAATGAATTTGCATCTTGCTACAACAGAGCATAGGACAATCTACATATTCTTTTCCTATCAGCAAAGAGGCTATGTGTTTGCTCTTTGTACGACCCCTAGAAACATTTTTAACTTCAAAAGATGAATATAATAGTAAATACATTCAGTGAGGACCATGTAAGAAGATGCATTGAGGTGAATAGAATGCAAAGTATTACACAAAACAAAAACAAAAAAAAAAGATCTTAAAATATGAGTGTTTCTTCATGCTCTATCATACCCATTTGTCTATCACAGAGGCTTGGCCACAAGTACAGAGAACTCAAACTGAAATAATGGCTTCAATTACATAAGATTTCAGTTCCGGATGACTCAACCAAACACATAATGGCAACCAGGTGATGCTCTAGCTATTCACTCATTGCAGAAGGATCGTTTCATAATTTCATATGCATGAATGCATACATTCACAAGAATGCCTGCTGAGGATAGGTAGAAAAATATTGACTACACTTTCAACATAATTGTTACCTTGTTTCTATATTGTCCCAAAATTACATCCAGCAGTTAGATGTTAACAAGGAATAGGTTTCTTGTGCTTTCATAAGTCTTCAATCTCTGAACTATACGAAATGAGACAAAATATGCATTACATAATCACACACACAAATACATAAACATACATAGACACATGCCCCTCTCCATGACAAACAGGGCGAACAATATTGACCAGAAAGTTATGCAACAAATTGGCACATACACTAAGTCCTGACAGTATCTAATACAAGGTATTGCTGAATAGCCAAGGGGTGTTTGGAATACCTAGCTGGAAGAATGTCTGGAATAGAAACTGCACGAAGTTGGTCTTTGTCGGAAAGAGAATTGCAATTGCTATGGATCCAAGGGTATAAAGTCCACTCACCAACAGCTTGGGAGCTGACAACAAAAAAAACACAACAGATACAAAATTAATGGCAATTATTGGATTTATCATAAACTGATCAGATCACAAAAAATTGAAAAGATCCCACCTGAGAATTTTCGTTTTGAACATGAGTTTCAATCCACAACTAAAGTTTAATGAGTCAAACCCAACCATTTTGGATTGACCAATTGAGTCAACAGAAGCAACAACAATCATTCAGTAGTTAAAATGGTAAACAAACATCTTCCTGCTAGTTTGTCTTTCGATCATCTTCTCTACCTGCCAGTGAATGATTTTTATCCTTATCTAGTACAGTATTTCATCCACAGGGATTCACAATAGGCAAGCAACTTTCCCATCCAAGTTGGCCGGAACCTTTCTTTTGTAATCTCGATTCTCACAAGGGAACATAGAATAAACAATTCAAGTAATACACATGCGACACAGGGGCAACACTGTAAGGAACCAATAGAAGCCATGGCCCTACATTTAATAATTTTTTATTTTTATTTTAACCGTTAATATATCAATGAGAGACCAGGGTGGTGACATAAATATACGAAAGGGGCAATTACAACAAATCATTATATCGTCAAGTTCTTGTGCATAATTGTATCTGTAGAATCCAGGGCAGACAACCTTACAGAAGATTCTACAACTGGCTCCCAAACCCCTTTGCTCTTAAAAGAAGCACATAGAGGAAGATCCGGAGAGGATAATAGAAGATAATCGACCCGATAACCAAATGCACCAAATGATGAATGACCAGAACCTCATCAACAGGGATAAGGACACTTTAGTATAAGTTAGCTTTGAACACAGTTTTAGCTTCGAATAACAAAAAGATACATCTCAAATGACCCTAATCGCTCTCATAAGGTTAGCAAAAGATTAAAGTGTCATCGACAAAGACAAGATGGAATTTCAGAACCCTCATACCGACAGTTACCTGTATGAAATCCTTGTAAGAAGCCCACCTCAATAGTTTGTTCACCAACATACTGAAATCCTTGTATGAAATCCTTGTAGATGCCGATGTTACTTCGACTCAGGTACAGGTTTCTGATACGGATAATTGTCTAAGTGTCCTATTTTCAAGAAATTTTACATGTTTTCATCATAATTTGAAGTTGTCGTGCCCTTGAATGCCACGTTCCGTGGGTCTGACACAGGCACCGTAGATTAAAATAAAGAGTTGGAGTAATATAGGTCAATACACTTATTGGCATTTAAAGAAGCACCATCAAGAACACTCCCCCCCCCCCCAAAAAAAGGAGGAAGCACCTAAGCTTTAGTGCCCATGAATGAGGACATTTTGACTTGTGCTAAACATTTTACCCACAACTTTCCTAAACCTATAGGGAGAGACCTAAACCAAAATTCTATACACACTTCCCGTTAATTTGAACGGGTCTAGACTTATTGATATCATCCACCCTGGCCACTTTAGGGAGCAAACTAATAAAAGTGGAATTTAAAATTTTATTAAAAAACAGTTCTTGTATGGAACTCCCCAGATAAGCTTGTGATCTCCCCTTCGACAATGCTCTAACAATGTTAGGGAAAAGCAATATATAGCCAAGGATTCAAAATACAACTTAAGTCATGATTGTGAGTTTGGCCATGGTACAATGAAATTTTCCTATTGCATCAATCTGCATATTGTAGTTGTCATGGGCTCTATTTAAAAAGCGTGCTTTGGGCGCACCTAGCTGCACAAAAGCCCGAAGCAAACCTTGTTGCTCCTCAGAATGGGTCTGGCACAACCAATTCTTAAAGCCCATGCTTTTATGGGCTTTTTTGGGCTTCAGACCAAGGCATAAAGCCCAAGAAGCCAGCTTTGTAGATCATAATAGACCATTTGAAAGAAAAACAAAGGAAAAACCTTTTTTACTTTGTGGAAGCCTTTCAATCAAGCTGCTGCTGAAGGTAAAAAAAGCATATTGCTGTTAGTGAACTTGAGTTTGGAGCTGAAAACCCTAACTCTCCCTAGTGACAGCAGTCTAGTAAGTGTTTTGTTTTTTCATATTTCCTTCTTCATCCTCATTCTTGTCTATTATTCAATAGCAATGGAAGCTCTGTTCCTTTTTTTTTCTTTTTTCTTTTTTCTTTTTTTTGGCTCCAAGGGGGTTGAAAACGTTGCTACGCTTCAGTGTTGCTACAATGGCACTGAGCCCTAGCTTTGCTTTTTCTTTTCTTTTTTTGCTTCTTAATCTTTCGCCCTTTCTTTCTATCTCATGGATTCTCTCTCGTCTCCAGGCTGGCTGGCAGCATGTTTTATGTTTTTGGGATTCAATTTATAATAATCCAATTGAGCGATGTTTAATGCCTTCATTGTACTTTGCTATATTTAATTGATTTTGCTTTTTTTTCCTTGGGACTTGGTGAAAATCACTTATTGGATGCCATTATTTAGCTTATTCTCAAAGAAATATGGTTTGGGAAAGATGCGCTTTTTTGCGAATCAAGCTTTTTTAATCTAAGGTCATGGTTGAAAATACAATTTGCTCCACTTTAAACCTTTCCGATGTGAGCATTAAGTTGTAAAACCACCACATTTTAAATCCATGATTACAGCCGTTTGGCCCTATAGTTATTAGACTTCCTAAGTCATTGATAGCACTCTATACGATATAAATATGGTCATCCCGTGATGCACCGCACCGGAAAGGTTTGGAAGTTGAGCGAACCCGTTTTCCTCCCACAACAACCGTAATTGCCGTATTTCAATGATTTTGCCATGCTGCGACACAAACTGCAATCACGACCGCTTAGTTTTAAAAAGCGCGAGGGGCACTGAAGCGCATAAGGTCCAAAAGCGTGAGGCGCAAGGCGTGAGGCGAAGGCGCACTCATCATGGACGCGAGGCGCACTTTTGTGCAAAAGTTTTTTAAAGTATTTCATATTTCACAAAGCATATTTTGTATAAACAAGTTAAGACAAATGTATTAAAAATGTGATTAGACATCAATATGACTACTAACACTGCAAATAACCTTAAGATATGTTATCTTATCATTGTAGTTCCCCAATGCACATACTTATGGTACAGGTTTAACTCACCTTTTAGCTCCTAAGGCAAGAAAAGAAGCAAAAAGTAAAGACAAGGCTAAGAAAAAGAAGAAAAAGGGTGAAGATATAGCCTCGCATCCTTAAGGCGCACCTCATCCCTTCCGAGGCGCTGACCCAGCAGCCTCACGCTGAGGCGCGCCTAGAGCAGGCTTTTTAAAACTAAGCACGACCGAAATTGCATTTTGAATCCTTGAATACTTCTCAATCGGAAAACTCATTTTCAAGCTCGTAGGCATCATCGAGAGTAACATACTTCTCTATGGGTGTTTTAATCTAGGGTGTAAATGTGTAATAGAACATTCGAGCCTCTGTCAACCCATCAAATTTTTACTCATTAAAAAATAAAAAATTCTGGTGTATTGAATTGACCCCTCTACAATTACCCTTCATAATGTCGCTACATTTGTTTTCCTTCCCCCTCTCAAACAAGCCACTTAGGTGGGACTTCTGACATATGGATATGATTCCTAAAAGTGTCATGTATATTTTTAGAGAGTAATCGACCCGAAGAGAACATCACTTATATACAAAAGGGCAATAAAAAAAGTATAATGCCTAAGAATAATCTAATCTACAACGGAGAATTGGACTCTAACTGTACAAGGTTCTCAAGGGATAAAAGTTTCAATCTAGATAGACGAGAGCTTTGCCATAAAAAATCCGAAAATTCATTTGCTTCAAAGTACACCAAATAGGCAATGAAATTATCATTAGGATACCAACAATACTCCTTTTCAACCTTCTTCTCCATGTGACCAAGACACCTCTTGCAGCCATCTCTTATAGTCAGACGTTGCACCGAACTAACCCAGATCTCAGCAGCTGATGTCAAAGCGAACAAACCCAATAATAATGAATGATGAAGTGGTCTCCTCATTCTTCATCCCAGGCAGATAGGGCATCTACTAGCTAAGTTAAAAATTTTCCTATTAAGCATGATTTTCACAGGAATCTTTCCATTGATGGTTGACTAAACAAAAATGCAAACTTTCCTGGGAGCTCTGGACATCCACATAGCATCAACAGGAAAATCGAAACAAGATAATACATCATAGACCTCCACATTAGCAAGCAATGAAAGAAAATGGAACAAACATTCCTTTCCCGAATCATTTGGTCTTCTTAACAAAGTCACATTCCAAGGGCTTTGCTCGCCATTTCAAGACAACACTTCATGCAAACTTGTACCTTTTAAGGATTAAAAAATGCAGTTTCGGCCACAATTACGGTTTTCATGGCACAACAAAATAGCTCTGATGCAGCAATTGCATTTGCAAGGTAAAAACGCAATGCCCCCAACTTCAAAGTCTTTCCAATGCAAGCTATTTCGTCGCGTAACAGGCACATTTTGAATCAATGAGTCATCCTGAAAAGATCCAGAAATTGAACCTTAAAAGGTTGCTTATTGTACCAGATATCATGCGAAAAACAATACTTGAGACAATCCTTCCCTTGAAAATGTATTAAGTGATTCGAACTAGTCCATACCAGCTACAATCGATTTCCAACAGTCTATCCCATGAGAGGAAGAACTCTTCTTGCTCCACCACCCCTAGTAACTGCCTTAACCACACTTTTCCAGAGAGCATCCTCCCCAACCGTAAACTTCCAAAGCCACTTGGCCTTAGCCCTTAAGAACTTCGTTCATTGTCCGAAGAGGTCTAGCCCCCTCCCCCCTTCAAACTTACGATGGATTGGCGATGCTAGTTGAAATAGAAAACAAAGACATGAAATAAACCGAAGACTCCGTAAAGTACAAAACAATAAAGTCGACTTAACCCTTGACAAGCAGCTTTGAATTCAACCCCTAAGGTTCTTCCAAAAAAACCTTTCTACAATAGGCTCCCACACAGCTCAGTAGCTTAATAGGTAAGTTAGCCAAACTTTTAATGACATACACGATACACAACCATCCAACGAAATATTGTAGTTGTGCTCCGAGAAAGTCTTACAAATGTAACATGTTTCCCTCTAAAACGCTTCCCACCTTTCATATCCTTTGTACTCTTTTCAGATTTTCCAGAATATATACACATATGTTGTGTTACTCTTCAAGATCTCTGTATTTTAGATGTTCTGTGCTAAAAGTATAATCCTTTTATAGGTTAGAGGTGAACTAATAGCTAAGTTATAATTGAGAGAGGGGGGAGGTTAATATTCAAATACTATTAAAATTAAGACAGCCAAGATAAAAACATTAAATAGTTTTAAATCAAACATATACAACTATCACTAAAAGAATATAATTATAATAGATCTAGATTTTAGCATTGAGATTAGAAAAACACATTCTCTAATTCAAGTAATCTTCAAATCTCATGTTTTTTTTTTCTCATTGTGCTCAATCACTTCAAATGTATCCCTCATCTTTTTATAAAGTCCAATATCTTAAGTACCATCTGCTATAAGAACTTGCTTTGGTGAGAGCGTCTCACCTTAAAGAATTAAGAAACACCATGAAAAAGCAGCTAGGCCATAAAAGAGCGCCCCCCCCCCCCCCAAAAAAAACAAAAAAACACACACATACACAAAGAAAAGAAAACAGAGAAAGGGAAAGGAAACGTCAGCCTAAGGAATCAATTAGTGAGAGCTATGATAATTCAGTGTCGTTACAAGCCCTAAAAAAGGTGTCAATTTTTACAAGTACAATTACTGATTTGATATTGTCAAGCATTAAATTAGCACAATACGGACCTATCAATCAAATAACAAAAGGATGAATACTGAAAAGGTGTGCACTTATCCTTACCGGTTAAGACCCACAACCCATCCTGGCAAATGGTTCATTCGGTTCGGGTACGGGTCGGCTCAAGTTCGGGTCGGGTCATGTTCAGGTTAAGTGACATTTCGAGTCGTTTCGATTTGGGTCGGGTATGGTTCGGGTCGGGTTGATTTCGAGTCAACCAATTTTTGGTGAAATACAATCGTCATGCCAAAACAAGCAACTTTGTTGAAAATTTCGGGTCGGGTATGGTTCGGTTCGGGTCAATTCGGGTTTCGGGTCCACTTTCGGGTGAGCATATTTCGGGTGTCGGGTCGGGTATGGGTCCGGGTCATTCGGTTCGGGTTTCGGGTCTCGGGTCAGTTTTGCCAGGTCTACCCACAACTACACCTGACTCATGCTAAACTGCGACCCAAAATAAAGTAGAACCATATTCGGCGCAAGCGTTAATCCACTTGCTCTCTATTTTTGCCGGCCCTCTTTGAGAGATCTTGTAGTAATCATTTTGCACCACTGTTTTAAAATTACACATGAATAAGGCAACTTACTGATTTAGGATGAAGTTGGAGCATATCATCATGTAGTACGAAAATTCATTACCCTGGCATACAAAACCTGTAATGTTTTCCCTCAAGCATATTAGTCATTATGATTCACTCGCATAAATTCAAACTTGGAGTTGGAGTAAAACTACAGACCAAGACGTGAAATCTCCAATGCCAACCTCCCAAGTCCAGCACCAGGAACCAAGCAGCAAGGCGGACTGCAAGGAGGCCCGAAGAATGAAAAGAATAAAAAAAGAATATTAATTTACACAACAAGAAGAATTAGAAAACAGAAAATTCCATCAAGAAGAAACATAAACACCAAAAGTTTCTGGCAATCTGCACAACAGTAGTTTGAAAATGATCCTAATGAAGCAGGTCATAGGGAAGTCCAAATGACTTTATCCGTAAAATTGAAAGATGTGTTTACCTAGAGACCCACAAAAATATTTTTGAAAGCTCATGGAAAGAGTTTGAATACAACTTTAGAAAGAACAGATTTAACATTAAATTTTTTACTTTAAAAAAAGGAAAAATGCCCAAAGATAGGTAGACAGAACATTAACAAAAGTTATTTGAATAAAACATTAAATAAAATGAAGTATCAAACCCAGACCTGGCAAACCTGCCATTTGGTTCAGGTACAGGTTAGGTTAAGTTTCGATCGGGTCAAGCAGCAGTTCGGTCCGTTCAGTTTGGGCCAGATTACCCCAAAAACAAAGGGACAGATGCTAAAATATAGGCAGACATAACATTGACAAAAATTATTTAACTAAAACATAAAACAAAAAGAAGTATCAAACACACTAGACCTATCAAACTGGTCATTCGGTTTGTGTACGGATCAGGTTAAGTTTCAGTCAGGTCATGTTTCAAGTAAACTGAAATTTCGGGTTGGGTTAGTTTGGGTTGGGCTGGGTGAATGTCGGTTCGGGTCGACTTCGGGTCAACTGATGTTTAGTACAATAAATTTATCATAGAAAAAGAAGCAACTTTGTAAGAAATTTCAGGTCAGCCACGGTATGGTTCTGCTTTGGACAGGCCAACTCGGGTTTCGACTCCACTTTCGGGTGAGCCTGTTTCGGGTGTTAGGGCCTGGGTTTGGATCATTTGATTTGTGTTTCAGTCTCGAGTCAATTTTGACATTGTCAAAATATCATGAATTACCTCTCTTCACTGCGGGACAGAAAAAATTTCTGAAGCTCCTCAAGAATAGGCTGGTAACATTGATCACGCTCCACTTGTCCCTGCCACACATTCCAATTAAGAACAAGAAGAGAGGTAATCAAAGAATTGACTCATGAGAAACAATTTAAGAAAATTAAACAGAGGTTTTTACATCCGCCCCCTTGAACTATCATGCATTAATTTTTTTAACCTTCATCTATTTGCATTCATTTTTGTCGCCCTTCTATGTTTCACAAAATAGCATTGAGAACACCCAGATTTCTAAAAATGTCCTACAACATTGAAAGTTTGAAATTATAAATAATTATGGGGTCTTAATAAAATAAAAAATTGGCTTTCAGTATCAATTTAATTTTTCCTATTTTCTTCTTTTCTTACATGGTTATGATTCTAATAATGTTTCTATTTTATCTCTAAATTATTTATAAAGTACAAAACACAAAGATAAAGGGTATTTTCGGAATGTGGGTGTCAAATGTTATTTAGTAAAACATTGAAGGGGGATAAAACTTAATGCAAATAGGTCACGGTTAAAAAAAATTAATGCACCATAGTTCAACGGGGGCAGATGTAAAAACCTCAAATTAAACAAATACCTCTGTTGCCCAATCCCTCACTATATTCCTTATTATGCAGCGAACCTTCATCAGTTTAAAACAGCATTTGTAAGAAACTGAATAAATTAATCCAAAGTCAGCAAATAATAAAATCGTTCTGGCATGTCTATAGTCCACTTTCCAACCATCAAATACATTGAATTATCAGCCATGAAGTACAAAACACAAAAGCACAATTTTTCATTAAACTATCAGCACTTTATGGTGATGAAGTAGTTGGCAGCCAACACATTCCCAGTTTGGCAAAGACTACCATCCATGCAATTCCTTCTCAAGAATAAGGTTATACAGATCCGAACCATTACCCCCCCCCCCCGGAAAAAAAAAAGAAAAGTTAGAGGGGGGGAACAATCCCTCTTTTGCAGGACTCCAAGGTTATCGTTCAGTTTTTTTGTTTGGTACACAAATACACCTTATTTCAACCCTTTGGAAGTAGAATGTCTAGCTGAAAACAATAAGAAAATAGTATCAATACATCTGGATCTCCCCAGACCCTGCGAAAGCAGGACCCACACTGGGAGTTGTTGTTGTATCAATACAAATGAGCGACTAAATATAACAGCATCAAACCAATGAATACCAGCTGTACTATAAAAGTTCACTGTAGGCAGTCAAAGTGACATCTACCAAAGTATGGACTACGTAGTAAGCATCCACGTATGCTCACAGTACACTGATGGAATCAAAAAGACACTATAGAAGGAATAACAGGAGGATACTTGTGGATTTTATGTCTTCTATTTTCTCTGGAATTTTGCTTGGATTAGAATTTTAGTTATGCAAAGTCTATCTAGGTTTCGTAATCTTGTTATGACTATCTTGGTTTACTATTCTGGTTGACGTAATTTTCGGAAGGTTGCATAACTATAGAATAGGAGGTTTAAGGACCTTGTTCGTCACCTATTGGTGAGCATTTAATATTAAATTACAGTGCAAGAAGCATGTCTCTGTTTTGTTCTTCTCCTAATATCCCCCTTAATCTTCTCTTCCCTCCCAACTCTCTTGCCTTCACCTGCATCACTCGCCTTTTCCTGATCTCTATTTCGTTGGAGCTTAATATAACTTCTTCAGTGATAATCAAGCCCTATTCTAACAACAGGAACAAGAGCACCTTATAAGTTTATAACATCCAAGAATGGCAACAACTCGAACATAAGCACTGGAAATTGGAAGGCCATGCCTCCTAAACTTAGTTTTAAAAAGTGCGAGGCGCACTGAGGCGCATAAGGTCCCAAACCGTGAGGCGCAAGGCGAAGGCGCAAGCATCATAGCTGCGAAGCGCACTTCTATGCAAAATTTTTTTTAAAGTATTTCATATTTCACAAAGCATATTTTGCAGAAACAAGTTAGACACATGCATTAAAAATGTGATTAGATATCAGTATGACTACTAACACCACAAATAACCTTAATATATGTTATCTTATCATCGTAGTTCTCCAATGCATATACTTACAGTACAAGTTTAGCTCAGCTTTTAGCTCTCAAGGAAGGAAAAGCAGAAAAAAGGTAAAGGCAAGGCTAAGAAAAAGAAGAAAAAGGGGAAGATATAGCCTCGCATCTTTGAGGCGCATCTTATCCCCTCCGAGCCTCATGCTGAGGCGCCGACCCGGTAGCCTCACGCTGAGGCGCGCCTAGGCGGGCTTTTTCAAACTAAGCTCCTAAATCATTCGTTATAGGTTACATAGGAGGGAAAAAAGAGATGCCTCAAACTTATGCCAGGAATAAATGCTAAAAAGGCAACATCAAATGCATTTTGTGTGCAAGTCTTTTCTTTTTTCCCCTTTTTTCCTCCATGTCCAAGTATTCTAGTTACATTTCCTGTGCAAGTATCAACGGAAGGAAATTGAAAAAATTAGGGGAATGCAAACTGCACATGGACTGCACCCTTCAAGATCATCAGGAAATCGTCTCTGAAAATCTAGATGCCTCACAAGGGGATTCAAAATTCCGAAGGAAGGCATGACGGCGCAATGAAGAGGTCTAAGTCAAAGTGGACGTATAAAAGTGCCCTACAAAAAGGGTTTTCATTCAGGGCAGCACAAAATCGGTCTCCTACAGCAATTTCGTTGCATATCATGGTTCTCGCCATGTAAAAATGGAGTTTGCTTCGCTTGAAAACTTTACAATTTCACCATTTGATCATGGAACGACCACGTTTTGAATCTGTTGTCAAAGAAAAGTAAAGAAACCAGCTTTCCAAGCAGAACTATGTTTATGGTAATCATATTCTGGGTAGTACCAGATACAATCGACTTGTTTGATCCTTGAACTGCCAAAAATTTATGTCATAGGAACTGGAATAGGGTTATGAGGACTTCAAAGATCGATGATCTTCATGCGAAACTTCAAGCTAGGCACTTTAAAGAGCTGAGACCCGGGCGGGGGGGGGGGGGGGGCATTCATATTTGCAAAAAAGATTTCAGAGGAGGCACATGAAGTACTGAGTTTCATCTCCAAGTCAGTCACCAACTTACAAAATCACAAGGATAGAAGAGAATAAAAAGAAATAGAGGGGGAAAAAGATGGCTTGGCGGGGGGGGGGGGGGGAGTAGAAAAAAAATTCAGCCAAGAGAATAAAAAGGGCAAAAAAGGAAAGAAAAGAAGGTGCTAAAATAGTGATAGTAAAGTTATATAAAAAAACAGAGCCCTAGAACTAGTCAATGGTGTCTAAGAGATAGGTGGCGACCAACTAGGCAGCCCAACAACTAAAAACCTTGATAAACCCTTTCAAACCACAACCCCAGCCCCACCAAGAAAAACCAAAAAAAAAAAAAACACTACTTTCTTTTTCCAAACAAAACCGAATGTTTGACCCTTCATTCGCAAGATGTAAACCCCCCCCCCCCCCCACCCACCCCACCCCAAAAAAAGAGATCGGAAGAGTTTTCTTGATTAGTTGAATATGGTGGCTTACATGGAAATTGATAACTAAACAGATATCCAGGTTGCATCAGCATTGATACTCACCTATAAGGATGAATGCGAATGTCATAGGAGTAAGACGGTGGCAACTTGAATCAAAGATTGGAAAGGACAGGACATATTCAAGACAGCAAGGGCAAAAGAAAGAACAGAAAGACATTTGGTCAAGTGTGGCCCATCAAAAGTAAAGACAGTCTTGACTCCTAATACGGTAATACCTGTGTTTAAAAAAGCGCGCTCGGACTGCGCCTAGGCACACAAAAGGCCTTGGAATGGGTCAGGCTCAACCTATTCTTAAAGCCAGCGCTTTTTTGGGCTTTTTTGGGCTTTAGATTGAGGCGCAAAACTAACAAAGCCCGCGCTTTATACATCATAGCAGACCATTTGAAGAAAAAAATAGAAAAAACCTTTGAGGGGTCTCGACCCCTCTTTTTCTTTGTGGGAGCCTTTCAATCAAGTTGCTACTAGAAGTAAACAAAGCATATTGGTGTTGCTAAACTTGAGTTTGGAGCTGGAAAGCCTAACCCTAGTGACAGCGATCTATTAAGTACTTTGTTCTCCTTTCTTCTTTCAGATTTCCTCCATCTTCCTCCTCTTCCTGCTCTGTTAATCGACAGCCATGGTTGGTTTTTTTGTGTTCCCTTCTGTTTTTGTTTTTGTTTTTGTTTTTTTTTTTGTGGCTTCAAGGAGGTCTAAAATTATACCTGCTACAGTGCTTTTTTTTATAAAAGAAAAAAAGAATAAATATATATCATTAACAAAAGGTTGGATGTAAAGTTAGCATCCTACAAAAGACTATACACATCCCATATGCACAGTATCCACAAAATCTAAGAGATCAAGAGAAGAGTAACAAAAGATCCCTTTATCCCACAAATAGAGATACTTGATGAAATAATCTTTAAAACATTGAAGTGGCATCTCCACACCCTCAAAGACTCCCCTATGTCTTTCACGCCAAATGCTCCAAAAAATTCCATGAGGAAATAAGCTGGCATTCTTCTTTTTCGCTTTCCTACCAAAAAAGTTGTCCCATGCATAGAGGTGATCCAAAATAGAATTGGACATAACCCAAGAAACTCCCAAGCAACTAAAGGCTAGATCCCATAGAGCTCTTGCAAAAGGGCAACGAAGCAATAAGTGGTCCACCGATTCTGCTGCAGCCTTGCATAACGGGCACCAGTTCACCAAGATCTTACCCCTCTTTGGAAAATTATCGTAAGTCAAAATACTATCATGGGTAGCCTCCCAAACAAAAAAAGACACTCTAAATGGAGCTAGAGATTTCCAAATGATCTTCCATGGAAAACACATTCCCTATATTCGATGCAAAGGTGAAGAAGGCACAGAGGCAAGCCTCATATAATAAGACTTCACCGTGAAGCTCCCTTTAGGATTAAGATCCCATCTGACTGAATCAAGAGAGAATTGCCCGATAAGAATCCCATTCAGTTTAATAAGCAAGCTTATAAGGGAGGCGTCATCCACTAAGGCATCACGAATAAAAATAGGTGACCAAATGCACGACCCAGATACATTGTCACAATATGCAGCCACAGTAGCTTCTTATTCTCCGCAAGAGCATAAAGAGAAGGGAAAAGGTCCCTCAAAGAAGCACCTTCGCACCAACAGTCATGCCAAAACAAAATGGTAGAGCCAGCGCCCACCTCAAAAGAAAGATGAGAAAAAAATCTATCACATCCTTTACAAATAAACCTCCAAAGGCTTACTCCATAAGGACCATTAGGTCTAGAGGGAAACCACCCAAGCCCCTCCTCACCATAATTAATACAAATCACCCTCCTCCAAAGGTTGGTCTTCTCATTCATGAATCTCCATAGCCACTTACCAAGCAAAACCTCATTAAAGAGCTTCAGGTCTCTAACTCCCAACCCTCCTCCTGACATGGAAAGTTTAACAATATCCCATCTCACTAAATGATACTTGAAATCAGCACCGAAGAAGCCCCAAAGGAATTTCCTTTGAATGGCTTCCAACGTGACCACCACTGACATCGGTATCGGAAAAAGAGATAGGAAGTAAGTGGGATTGCTAGAAAGAACGCTTCGGATGAGAGTGAGTCCACCACTCTTCGAAAGATAGTTAGCTCTCCATCCAGAGAGCTTTTTCTCAAATCTTTCCATGGAGAGCTTTTTTCAAATCTTTCCACTACTGGCTCCCCGATAGATTTATCTTTAAATTTTGCTCCAAGAGGGAGACCAAGAAAGTAGGCAGGAAAAGAATCCACGGTGCATCCTAACACACCCACTAGCAATTGGATATTATACACCTGGCCCACGGGCAAAATAGAGCTTTTAGCCAAGTTGACTCGTAGACCAGACACTGCCTCAAACCAAATGAGAATACAACGCAAGTTTACCATCTGCTCACAATCATTGTCACAAAAAATGATTGTATCATCAGCAAAGAGAAAATGAGATACATTAATGGTAGTTGAATTCCTTCGGCCCACTAAAAACCCAGACCTGCTGAAGTAGCCGCAAGCAACATCCTGGTAAAAACCTGCATGACCAACAAAAACAGAAGAAGAGAGATTGGATCCCCTTGGCGAAGGCCTCTAGAAGCCGAGAAAAAATCTGTAGGAGAACCACTGACAAGTATTACAAAGGAAGCCGAAGAGATGCATTGTCGAATCCAAGTGATCCACCTCTCCCCGAATCCCATTCTACTCAAGACATAAATCAAAAACTCCCAATTGACATGGTCATAGGCCTTTTCAATGGCCAACTTGCAGACAACTCCCGGAATCCCGAATTTGATTCTAGAGTCAATAAGCTCATTTACAATGAGTATAGCATCAAGAATCTGACGACCCCGTACAAAGGCATTCTGATTCTCAGAGATAAAAGACCCTATAACACCTGTCAATCTTTGGGCTAAAACTTCAGAAAGAAGCTTGTAAATGCATCCGCCTAAACTGGTCGGTCGGTAGTCTCCAATATCCTCTGCATTGGCTTTCTTAGGAATCAACCCAATAAAAGTAGCATTGAGGCTTGCCACAAATTTCCCAGTGTGGTAAAACTCTGAAAACATCCTTAAAACATCACTCCTAAGAGTGTCCCAGTTCGCCTTGAGCAAAACCATAGTCATACTATCTGGGCCTGGAGATTTATGGCCACAACAATCATGAAGAGCTTTAAAAATTTCCTCCTCTGAGAACTCCAACTGAAGCCCGTCTCTAGCAGAGACCGATAAGGAGGGCATCATCAAGTTGTCAACCTTTGGTCTCCAAGCTTCAAAATCAGTAAAGAGGGATTTGTAGAACACATGGATGGAAGACTTCATCTCGTCCCAATTCTCAAAATGGTTTCCATCCACAATCACAAAAGATAGAGTGGAATTTCCTACAGAAATTAGCTGCTCTACGAAAAAATCTTGTATTTCGATCAGCAACTCTAAGCCACAATGCACTCCACTTTTGCCTCCAGGATATCTCATGCATAAGAATGACTTTCGCTAGCTCATCTCGGTCAGCTTTTCTCTTTTATCTCTTTTATCTGCTCCAATTCCTCATTAGAAATACCAAAAGTTTCCTCCTTCATGTCAAGTTGGTTAATAGAATCCATGAGGTTGTACTTTCGAATCTTGATATCCCCAAAGACTTCTCTATTCCATTTCTTGATTTCCATTTTGATCACCTTCAATTTCTTCGCAACCACGAAACTAGCATATCCCTCAACACGAACCTCTTCCCACCACCTTTTAATAAGATCACGAAAACCCTCAACTTCGAGCCACATATTCTCAAATTTAAAAGGAATTCTCCCCCTCTGAAATGACCCATTTTCTAAGGAAATAGGGAAATGATACTTAAAGAGGTCTAGGCAACCTCTTTTGAATTGCGTCGATAAAATGTTCCTCCCAATCCAAGGAGATAAGAAAACGGTCATGTCTTGAACTAGCTGGAACCTCGCCATATCTAGACCAAGTAAAATCACCCCCTTGTAAAGGAAGATCAACCAGAGCACAACTATTGATAAAGCTATGGAATTCCTCCATAGAATTCGAGGGGCTTAAACCTGAGCTCCTTTCATGAGGATATAAGATCTCATTGAAATTCCCTCCTACACACCAAGGCCCAAACCACTTGTCCTTAATAAGACGGAGCTCTTCCCAAAATCTCAATTTATTAGTCCTAGATTGAGGGCTATACACACCTGTGAAAACCAAGCGAAACCACTCTCGACCGTTTGAAGAAAGCAAGTGATTGAGAAGTCACCGCAAAAAGAAGACACCAAGCAGTACACACTCTTGTCCCACATTACAAGGACACCCCCCGACAAGCCTACTGCATTAAGGGCTGCAAAATCAACATAGTGATAACCCCAAAAAGAGCTCAAAAGGTGATACGGCCTCCATTTTTGTCTCTTGAAGACACACAAGGTCACATTTCCAGTCTCTCAAAAAACTCTTAAGCAAAACTTTCTTGTCGCGGTCATTAATACCCCTCACATTCCAAGAAAGCAATCTAAACAAAAGGCACTAACATCCCACTTGTAGAGGCATTAGCTCTATCATAGTTCACTCCGAATTCAAGTCTTCACAATTCTCTTTGTCTTCTAGTTGCCGGAGGCGTTCTAACCACATTTTGTTTAGGCAAACTATTATTTCTTTCAATTCTTGACAGAAGCTGAATCACCTGAGTCTCATAACCTGAAACAGCCACACCAATACAAGATGCAATGCCTTTGAGTTTGGAGGCTACCCATTTAGAAACCTTCTCAGAATTCATATTTTGACCATCCCACACATCCTCAACAGAAAGACTCATTGGAATTTTGAAGAAAAGAGAAATCAACCGCAAGAGGGGCTACCAAATCTTCCGAACCTGACGAGGGCCCAAAGGGGATCAAGGGCCAATTATGCATAGGAGGCTCCCCCCTTGCAACATTATCCTCAGAAACGCCTGCAAAATTCTGGGATCCTACACTCAGGGCAAGTGCATCCCGTACAACATCTTGAGGCAAATCGCAAGGAACACTACCATACAAGCCTACCCCCAATTGAAGTTTCCCACAGAAAATAGAGAAGATGAAATGGGATGCTCACCATGTCCCCTGAACCAAGGAAGCCTCACTAGAGAAGATAGGTCCAAGGGAGGAGGAGAAATAGGGGGAACATAATTCGAGAACAAACTCACAGCAAAGCCCTTTGATGAACCTGAGACCATGGATTCAAAATGTGACCGAACCACGACGAAACGACCGCATTGGAAAGGTTTTGGAGTTTGGCGAACTGCGTTTTCATGCCGCGATAGCCACGATATGAAACGCAATTGCCGTATTAGAGCGATTTTGCCGTGCCGCGACCGAAACCGAAATTGCGACCAAAACCGCATTTTGAATCCTTGCCTGAGACTGCAACAGAATGGTTCTTAGCCCAAGCAATACCAATATCATCAGAAAGCTTACCATTGATTTCCGCCTCAAACCTCGCAGGATCACACGAAGTAACTCTAGTTGGAGAAAAGGAGTCCAACTGGGCATTAAGGAGTGAAGCAAGGAGAGCATCTGCAGTAGCTTCAACCCCACCCAAGTCCTCATTGTCTGAGAGGCTTACCCCATTGTCCCTCAATCTAAAGCCAAGGGAATGATTTCGACGAGTATAAACCTGAGTACTCTTAGGACAAGAGACACATCCTAGGCTCTCCTGGTTCATGCTTCTAATCCCAAAAAACAACCCCCTCCTTTGCACCTCCAACGGTTCAGCATGATCAAAAGTAATACCCAAATCACTCACCTCCTTACCTCTCCTCACAACTGAAGAAGATACCGTATCAGCATAAGACCGAAGAAATGAAGCGGGTTCTCCCTTGAATCTGCACTTGGGACAACACCCAGGCGGGGGAGAAGGAATGACAGCATCAACTAAAGAGGATGATGGTTGGGAGGGCGAAATTCTCGACTGAACTGAAGGATCTAATGGATTAAGGCCGACTATTTCAGCAATCAAGCCAAACATTTTGAACCATCCCCATTCATTCCAGCCTGCAGGGAAAATAACAAAGGAACATTTTCCATCAATGATCACTGATAGTTGCAAGTACTTTCCAGCGCAATTACTCCTGGACTCCAACATAAAAATTCTTGATCCTAGTCTCATTTGATTGCACCACTTTGCAGCTTAGATTTTCAAAACCTAGCCCAAACCCTCAACAGACATAAAACCACTTCCTCATGCAACAAGATGGAGAACCTTCTACCCCTGCCATTCCCAGATATTTTCAAAATATCCTCTTCAGTACCCACCATACTCAAATCAAATGACTTGCTTTCAATAGCCAAAAAGTTCTTACAGCCCCCTCTCATACTCCCCACCCACTGCAACCGCAGAAAAGTCACCTGAAAAAGCCCCCCGAAGGCAGACAGAGAAAATGCCACAAAACGTCCTGCATCGGCACCCCCACTGGACAAGCTACTACTAGAAACCCTTAAAACGGCTTGATCTGAGGGAAAATCAGAGGCGAACAAATTTTCCGGCGATTTAAGTCGTCGGCGGTAGAGCTTCCGGTGGGAGCAACTCTGGCGAGGACAGAAGATGGCGGCCACCACCCTGACAGAGGGAGAAGGAGGAAGCTGCCCACCAATAAGAGGAAATCTGGAAAAAAGGAAAATCCAGCGACTTTCCGGCCACCGGAAAAGTCGGCGGCGGCAGATTTATCGGCGTAAAGAGCTAAGGCTAAGACGGAAAAAATCTGGCCACCAACCTGGCAGAGAAAGGAGGAAGCGACCCACTAACAACCGCAGATCTAAAGAAACCAAGGAAAGGATGCGAAGAGAAGTGCGAACGGCTCTGGCAACGTTAAGATGTCCACTGGCCGGCAGGGGTGAACAGACCAACTGAGGCTCCCAGAGACCCAAGGTCCACCAGACCTTAGGTTTGCCTCCAATGACCTCAAATCAACCCAGAGCGCTCCCACCCCCCCTCTCTCTCTCTCTAACTTTTATTCGCTTTGAATTTGTTATGAGCTGCAACTCAATAACTCCACATACCTACTACAGTGCTACAATGGTATCGAACCCTTGCTTTATTTTTCTTTTTCTTTTTTTGCTTCTTAATCTTTCTCCCACTCTTTCCCCCTCTTGTCTGCCTGGCAGCCTGGCAGCATGTGTTATGGTTTTTGGGTTCAATTTATAGTAAATCAATTAAGTTGTGTTTAATGCTTTAATTGTTTTTTGTTGTGTTTAATTGATTCTGTTTTTTTTTTCCTGAGTCGGTGAAAATCACTTATTTGATGCCATAATCTACCTTATTTTCAAACAAATATGGTTTGGGAAATATTTTCAAGCATTTTTTAGTAAGAGTGCGCCTCACGTCTAAAAAGCCCGCGCTTTCACCTTAAAGCCCGCGCCCTGGGCTCCAGGACCGTTTGTGCTTTTTTGCGCGTCGGGCTTTTTTAATCAAGGGTAATACGTCTATAAAACACCAGTTAACAATGTTTTATAGCCCTAAATATGCCTTGGCAAACCACTTTTTCAACTTAGGCTAACCTTATTTCCCAAGCAAGAATATTGTTTGAAGTTATAAAACAGAAGACTAGCAAAGACACCATAGAAGACCTCTGAAAAATCCTAATGAAAAAAGAAAATAAAATATTCCATATTCCTTACTATCCAAAACGTTATAATGTACAACTTTAGCATCAAACTTTATTCAATTTGCTTTCCTTCTGCACCAGAGAAAAGAGTCAGGTTTGTGGATCAAAATCCTATTAAGTATGGAAACCTATTATGCATAGGGAACTGCTAGCTAACAAGATTTATCTTGGCTAAAGTAACCTATTTAAATTTTACGTTATTCTCCACCTTCATAACATGCAGCCAATAGCATCTTGATATCGCATACGAGAACAAAGGAGAAGTATTCCAAGATTTGACTACTACAAAAGCATTAATTTACTAATCTGTGCCATGAAATTATCAGAAAGGGTGACTGGAGAAACAATCAGGAAAGACATGTTTAAGTCGGAGAATCAACCGGGTTCCGTGGAAGCCATCCACCAAATTAGACCATTGATAAAATATTATAGAGATAGCATATGGACATGCATATGGTTCAAGGAGTCTGGAAAAGACTACATCCTAGAATGCAATATTCAGGAAAGCCCTCAGACACCAAGGGACAAAGTGACTGCTTAATTGCAAGTCACAGAAATGTGCATAAAGGAGCTAAAACCTATGCCATCAGCACATCAGGCAAGCATACAAAGCCTTCCTTGTCAATATAGGATTAGTCAAAAGATCTGCATTAACGTCAAACATGTCTTATCTTGCGATCTCATCAATGTGCTGACTTCAGACAATCCAAGATGATATGTTACAGTGTATATTGTCTACAACAATACTGTCCTGTTTTCTGAAACAAAGGAAAGGAGCTGACTGAAAACGCCGAGACAACATTTTCACTTTTGGCAGAACAAAGCCGAAGTATTTGAAAAAATAACTTCCAATTTTTAGTGATGACCTCCAACCAGGAAAAGAGGAATGGCATGGAAGCTATTCTCAAGAAAGACCTCTTAGATCCTAGGCTTAATCATCCATTACAATGGATAGAAGAATGCATAATCAGTCTGATGCAAATGTTGTGGTGCTGACATGAAGGTTGAGGGGTTGTAGGAGCTTTTCATTCCATAAAAGGATTCCATTTTACTCAAGGGTAACTGTAACAGGGTGTTATCACATCATTCATATATGATGCAGAGTGTGGCCATATTTGTGGTTGTTGTATCATTAGAGTGTTGGGCTCAATGGCAACAAAAATTTGAACTTTTTGGCTTTTGGAGATTGCATTATGGATGAGAGCTTAAGGGCATAATATTTTTGTATTTGCCTCCTTTTGTACATGGGTGACATCCCTTGGGTGTCCTTTTAAGATACCTCTTGAGTAATTAAGCCCAAAAAAACAAAAAAAAAACAAAACAAAAAATACCAAAGATGCAGTGGGTGGTTCATAGCTCAATGGCCACCAAGAATGCTTTGTTGCACAAACGGCAATACCAGGAAAGACAACTGCAATAGTAACGGTGAAAATGTAGTAATAACCAAACTGAAGGTCACATAATCAATTAAGAAACTTAAGAACTAAAGATAGAGTGCCTAAAGCACTGATGAAGGCATCCAGCATTAGATCACAAGAGGGAAGGATGGAACGTAGAGCTAAGAAGTGAGAATAGCTTGTAATACATGAATCCTTGGACGATCTTGAGCTGGCCATGGACATGGCTTATGATAAGTAGTGAATAGTAGTGCTTTAGGGTTCATGTAACAGGCAATGAGTTCTAGGAATTTTTTGGGGGATAAGTAATCAAGAGATGTACTGATAAGACAACAAGGGATGTCACCCATGTACAAAAGGGACAAATACAAAAACATTACACCATCAAGCTCTCTCATCCATAATAGAATCTACAAAATCCAATAAAAAAACCAAATTTCTATCACCATTAACCACAATACTCTTAACATTACAACATTCTTGAAACGTAGAAGTTGAGATCTTGGAAGGACATAGTTTGATCCAAAAAAAAATCCATCGATTTCTCTCCTTCCAAGTGGCTTACCAAATAGCCAAAGGAACCATTTTCCAAATTCCATGAATCCATGTCTTCTACATCCTTCTCCTCCAAGCTACCAACACATCTTTCACATTAGATGGTTGGACCCAACTAACCCCATTAAAGATGGAGATAAATGCCAAAGCGAATAAACCCACTACTCTTTTTACAGCTTATGAATCCCTCCTCCTAGATGTTCTCTCAACTCCTTCAAATAATATTATCAATTGCAATTTATTTCATTACAACTGTTAGAATCACCATTCACTCCTCTTCTTTGCTTTTCTTTATTTCTTGTTGTCAGTTTTTTTTTTTTTTGGTCAATGTTTTTGCAGCAGTAGACTACCGTTGAATGCTTCGGGTTGTGCTAAGGCTGCTAGTCTATTTTGGTTACATAGGTCTTGATCTCCACAGAACCTGCCAAAGATGAGATCAACGCTAGTTATAAGCATGGATTCAAAATGCGCCAATGCGCATATCGGAAAGGCTTTTGAGTTGGCTAAACCACATTTTTGCTGCGATATGGAACAGGGATTTCTGCATTAGAGCGACTTTTCCATATCGTGACCGAAAATGTGTTTCGAATCCTTGGTTATAAGGGATTAGTAAGTGCTTCTTAGATCAAAAAAACCCATCCACTATGTAGATTGCCTCTAGACCCCACATAAAACCTACAGCCGTTCTACTCCCCTGCTTCAAATACATCTGCCGTTTAAATAAAATAATAAGTGTTCAAGCATGGTCGAAGACATACCTTGTCCACATCAACTAATGGAACATTTAGTTGAAATGAAGGATCCAACCAATCGAAAGACGATGAGTTTACCTGTAGCAAAATGCAATCGTAAGTACTTTCACGAATAATCAACACAACATAGAAATTCAGAAGCCGGATGCAGTAAGACAAGTAGTGCAGTGGATCCTAAGAAACAAGGTAAATCTCCTTTTTCCCCACCTCATATGCAGCCTTAGCTTATGTCAATCATGATGAGCTCACTTTCCTTTTTAACCTAAAGCTAGCATAGTAAGCAGGGAGTGAGTGAAAGTTAATGGGTTCAAAACATGGAGGAAGATGCCTTGCCAGTCTTGTATCATACCAAACTTGCGAGGTAAGCTGTCAACTAACAATGAGCTGTCTCCATTTTATCAAAGTGTTTGTAGCACTTATAAGGGCACTTTAAAGAAGGTTGGATGTTCCCCACATAAATGTCGATACAAAGTTAATTCTGCTTGTGCATTGGTTGCACACTCCAGATATATCAGCTATTATACCAGCAATTTTTTTAGGAAAGGGGGTGTTAAGGAAAATAGAACATATAAATATTAATACCAGGAAAAATAATCGATATTTGTGCTTATGCTTCCACAAAAGGAATGCCACCAAGAATCTCATTAAGCACCATATGTTTTATTGCTATTCTTGGACCGGATTGTTTGAACTTGGGAAACAGGGGCATTTCCTAATTCCTATTGACTTGGATGTCTAGGCTCCACCAGAGCTTCAGAGGCTTTAGTAAAAGAAAGACAAAAGCTACTTAGAGATCGTATCCCATCTTGGGAAAAGGTAAGCCGAAAAATGCGTCAACATAGAAGAAAGCTAACTTAGCATCATGTAATGAACATTACAATGAATTTTTGTTCTGGCTTGAGAAGAGGGCAGCAAAGGGACTTCCAACTAATCTACTGGAAAGCACATTTTTAAAGTCTCATGATATTCTAACCGAGCAATGTGCCAAACAGGGAGTGGATGAGATCGTGACTAATTCTAAAATATTTCCACACTGGAAGCTTTGATACAGAAGCTCGGAGAGATTTTGTATGGAGTCAGTCAGGCAGTCAGCCATTCATGCTACAGCATCAGGAACGAAGCAAACTGCAACAATTCGAAGATAGCACAGGGACTGGAAATTCCACGTCTGGAATGAGTGGGATACTTTGTTTGACCTTTACATTTTACCAAATTTAAACAGAATAGCTACGTGTTATATGAAATATCCACGATGCAGGATTTGCAGTGAAGCAGGGCAGACTATGCTAACAACCTATTAGAGATGACCCCCTTCAAAATCTATTTCCAGAACCTCAACAGGAGTTAAGGTGATCAAATTCATAAATATTTTAATAGCTGATTAAGAGTTGTAACATCAAAAACATGCACAATGGCAAGGACTGCTAATGTTTGCCGTGCTAGTATGGCAGGTTTGGACCAGAAAATTAGCAGAGTACCTATAGCAAAATGCCCTTCAATCCTTTAGCCTTGCCAGTGGCTTGACTTGCAGATGCAAAAGCGCACAGATTTATGGAGCAATGGACCTATCTGAGAAAGAAACAGAATATTGAACCTTCTTGCCACCTAGTGAGGGTAGATAAATCCATCATGGGTTAAGGCAATTCAGAAAGAGTAATTGAATTCAAAAAACATTTTGGGGATTATAAGTACCTCATCCATGAAATTTTTATTGCACTTGTGTACCAGTCCAAATTAAAAAATTCAATTGCTCCACTAGTGACCTCTCATCATTTGGCATCAAGCCAATCCAAAGATTCATATTACAATTGGATTGCTATTTAACAATTAACTTAGAGATGATGGAATGGGGCATCCATAAGCATATCCCAACTTCGCGGACAATCAAGCAGCTGAAAGATTTGATCAGTCAACCAGAATGAGAGGTTGAAATGTACCACTACTACACGGAGCAAGAGGTATGGACTCATTAGCCCATAAAGGAGAGGAGCAGGATCAGAAATTTCATTCATTGTCAGACCCCTTGAGGGCTTCAAGCATGTTTTATCTGAGGATTTGGCCAGTGTTTTTGGCCTACGGTAGCAAATAAGAAAAATTATCACTAAGAAAGTCTGAAATCTGAACTGTCAAGAAAATTGGAGACGACAAACACAACAGCTTAAAGGACAGAGAAATGCGGAGAACTAAGCAACTAAAAGAGCACATCTAAGAGGGATAACACCAAAACAGAAAGGCTGAGTAAGTAAATAGATAAATGAACTTACGTTGCCATTTGAATTAACAGCTTCATGTTGTAGCTCCTGGGCCTCCTGGCTACTAGCACTTGGGGCACCAAAACCAGCTTCACCACGCTCAGCTTCATGTTCCAGGCCTGCTGATTGTTCTCCCTGTCAGTTTTCTAAAAGAAGTCAAATCTCTAGTAACAACGACGGGGCAAATACCTAAGTAACAAAAAAGGTAAAAGAAAGGCAACTGTATTTGCAAGAATGCAGCAGTAAAAAACGACAAACAGAAAAATCCAAAGCTCACAGATCCTTAAACAATCAGACATGCGTGAAACACCTATGTTACATGTACTGAGGTATAGGTGTTCAACACAGGTACAACCGTACAAATCCCAGAGCCCAACTCGTCGAAGCTCTAACTTTAGGAAACGGGGACACTGTCCAAAATTTTGACATGGATATGAGGACTCATCATTGTACATGTGGAAGTTGCTATTTCAAATTAATCTTTCAAGAATATATTTCATCAATTAAAAGGTTGATTATTTATCAAACCATCTAACATTACAGCAATTATGAAATAATAAGTGAAGAAGAAAAAGACTTTCTTTTTTATAAGGAAGAAGGACGAAGACTATACATTCCTAATGTTTTCGGTTCCGCTCCTTCAGAGTTTGGATACTGGTCCAACACAAATCTCATGTCCTATCTGATGAGTGACGTGCCCGTCACGGGTACAGCAGGGCAAAATGGGATAGTCTGGTTGTCATGGTGAAATGTAATGAAGATGGGCCAAGGTCTCTTGAATGTTGCCACAATTGACATGACATCCACATAGTACTTTCCCAGGAGGGAGGGCTGCTGTATGATCAGGCTATCAAACACAGTCACAATTGACATTTAACAATTAGCATAATGAAAGAAGCATGGAGAAGTAAAAAACCTCAGGATTAACTGTTCTTCCAAGTGATCTGCACATGTCACCATCTTCTGCATCACAAGTTACCTCATTCTTCATTGATCTAACCAATGATTCGCTGGACAACCTATCATGACTGCATGATAAACTCCGATCTTGGTGGCAATGGGGCTCAACTGAACATTCAGGATGTTGATCATCACAATCATCGACATCCAGACTCATATCTAGTGGCGGTTCAAATGCCTGAAAAATGCAGTCGCAGGAGGTCAGCATTAGTACCAGCAACCTCATAAATTGTTCAGATTCTCAACGAACTAGAAATGAACAGTATAACCCCAACACTTAACACACAAAAAAAAGCAATGCAACAGCACACCAAAAAATCAAAGGGGAAAACATTGAGAGATAAATGTTACCTGAAGCATGTGCAAGATAAAATGCGTATTTATTTGTATACACCTGCAACAGTAAAAAAGCACAGATATAACCAACAAAAAGATCAAAGCCTGAGAATTCCTTCAGCAGACAACAAGAGCACCAAGAACCAGCAAAAGCGATCAGTCTAGACAATCCTGACGAACAACGACAAACTATTTGTGTATACACGAAGTTGTCCAGCTTTCTAAGACAAAAGCGCTCACCAGCCCTAGTAGAAGTAATTGCAACCGCAAGGGCTATGAACAAAATGAGCCAAGCTGAATAGGGAGCTATTCAGGGTCCACTTTATCCAGACTTGCATGCTGCTCTTGAGCTCAGCAATACTCAACTCAAAAAATTCCCCTGCCCTTTGTCTTTTTGCCTTCCAAGACATCCCCATGAAATGGCAATTTTCGTTGTGCTTTGTTTTTTTGGATTATGATTGGATGTACTCCTTCCAACCCTTTTTTTCCTTCCCAAATGGGACCTTTCTGTTTTTTGGTCCTAGAAGATTCGCCATCTAAGGAATTATAATGTTAATGACTAAAGCAATTTCTAGTTTTATCCTTATTTAATGATGGCTTGGAAATTGTGTTAGAATTTTAGCACCAACTATGCAGCAGTATTATTGTATCTTCGGTCAGTAATAATTCTTTGAAGTAGCAATACTCACTCTTTCTTAAAAAGTGCGATTTTTCTAAATATTGGACAGAGGGAGTATATCTTAACCTCACAAGCAAACTGTGCACCCCCCAAACGCCCCATACTCACACCCAAAAGGAAAACCAAAAGGGGGGGGGGGGAACAACAGGAAGAATAGGAAAACAAATGCACAGAATATATTATAAAGTATGGAGTAAGCTAATAAACAATGCCAACGAGACAATGAACTAATGAAGATTTATCTCATACATTGTTGAGCTGAGTTTTCTATTACGCCTGCTAACATGGATCTCCCTGATCATGGAGCACTCTTTCCATCCAGCAAAGAGAAGGATGGTCAAATTTGCTT
Organism: Selenicereus undatus; assembly: GCA_017589665.1. Lineage (NCBI taxonomy): Eukaryota > Viridiplantae > Streptophyta > Magnoliopsida > Caryophyllales > Cactaceae > Selenicereus > Selenicereus undatus. The sequence continues at coordinate 60,417,935 of JACYFF010031955.1, forward strand.
TGGCTATTTTTTTTCTAATCATTGTTATCCTTTTCCTCCCCATTCCCTTCACGGCCGGAAGGTCAGTTCACAAGCCAACAGAATCTAGCTGGTAGGTACTCTGAAGACCGAGTTCCTATCCCATCCTTTTCTTTTTCTTTTTCAACTTCTGCTCAGTTATATACCAAATACAAAACTAGAGTAAACTCATTACCCCCCTTATGGAGCAAATAAAACCTCTAATTATGACATAGATGATGGATCCGAACTGAGACCGTTCCAGTGTGAAATGGCCACATTGGAGCAGTCTTGAACTTGAACAAGTCACATTTTACCGAAAGTTTGGTGTCTAGCACATTCTAGAAGAAGAATGGTTGCAACAATCATTTTGAAACAAACAATGATGTTTATATTCTCAATCTGTTAGTATTTTAGCAAGTAATACCATATGTTTTCCTCTTCACATCAACTTCAGGCAATGCCTGTATTATTTATGCTAATAGTATGTTTATAAAAGCCAATTCCAGTTGGACCAAGATAAGTGCGCATGCTCATAGAGTAGGCTGCTACAAATATATCTTAGCAGGTTTGAAGCTTTTGAAATCCTAAGGATCGCCCATTTGAAGGAGGCTACAGTTCATGAAGTGGTCTCATGGAACAGTGACCAAAGCCATTGGAGCTTAACTTTCTAGAGGAGCTCAAAAGATTGGGAAGAGGACAGCGTTTGCGATTGGATTCACATGCTAAGACAACTGTTGTGCCTAAAGGTATAGACGACATTTTGTGACCTTATGACTTTAGAAGACCTTTCACCATTAAAAGCTTCTGCAAAAGAATTAATGAAGGCCCAAACTGTTCTGACGTTCCTGTCATAGCCAATTTAGAAATATAATGCTAAAAGCTTGCTTCTTTGCTTGGCTAGCCACTAAAAAAGATATTCCAATAAGACATTAAAGACCTCGTAGGTGGTCAGTGTGCCTTGAGACGGAAGAAACAACTGACCACCGCACTGTGCATTGTCAGTGGGACTCTTTTGCTTTAGTTGGGTTCAACCATCAAAAGTTAAAGATGTATTGGTGGCCTGGAAAAGAAAGAGGAAGAAAAGTTGGGCTTGTGGAACTTAGAAAATGATTCCTTCAGCAATTTAGCCAGCAATATGGAAAGAAAGGAATCATTGGATATTTGACGGCAAAGCTTTGTCCAACAAAGACTTCAAGCTCTACTTTTGATAATCTTGTATAGTTGGAGTCAAGAACCCAATTTTAGAAGAAATTGGAAATTTTTGGATTTTGTAGATAACACTATCATGAGATCTTGAGGACGTGACTATTTTCGTAATTGCCCGTTCTGTACATGGGTGGCATTCCCTTCATGTCATTTTAATATATTCTTTGTTAGTCATCCAAAAAAAAGAAAAAGAAAGGCTTACAACGTCAAATCTTTCCAAGCGAAGTAGCACACACGCCAAGTTGGGTGGTGTATACGCGTCTGACACATGTCCAGCATGGACAGAATTCAATATGTCATGGGGACATGTCACACACGCGGAAATACGAGTTGGGAAAAATATTTGAGGAAAATTCTTTTTTTTTTGGTAAGTAATCAAAGATGTATATTAAAAGGACACCGAAGGGATGTCACCCATGTACAAAAGGGGCATTACAAAAAACATTATGCCCTTAAGCTGTCATCTATTATGCAATCGATGACAGTCAAAAAATTTATCTCTTTGCCACCACTAAGCCCCACACTCCAACTATACAACAACCTAAAAACATAGAGCTTGAAATCTTGAAATGACAAGATTTTGTCCTCGAAAATACGGCGATTTCTCTCCTTCCAAGTAGCCCACCAAATAGCTAAAGGAATCATGTTCCAAACTCCAAGAACCTAGCTCTTCTTCATCCTTCTCCTCCAAGCCACAACCACATCTCTCACTTTAGAAGGTTGAACCCAACTAATCCCCATAAGCGAGAGAGATAAATCCCAAAGCGAAGAAACCCACCGACAATGTACAAGAAGATGATCCACGGTTTCTTCCTCCTCCAAACATATGGAGCATCTACTTGGACCTCTAAAATTTCTTCTCTTCAGCATGTCATCCGTGGGAATCTTGCCTAAAGTGGCTGCCCAAGCAAAGAAACACACTTTTGTGGGAGCTTTAGACTTCCAAATGAACTTGGCAGGAAAGTCACAACCATCCAAGTCTTCAAATTGTGTAGAACAAAAGCTCTTGACACTAAAAGAACCTTTAACGTTAAGTGGCCACACAATCTCATCAATACCTTGGGACAAAACCTTTTTGTCAGCAAGTACGGCTAACAAATTACAAACACTATTCTCTTCCCAATCATTAAGGCTCCTTACAAAAATCAAATCCCAATGGCTCACGTCATCATTCCAAGAAACAACTTCTTTAACCGTGGCATGCTTTAGACGAGCTATCCTAAAAAGATCGGGAAATAGATTTTTTAAAGGGCGATCCCCACACCAAACATCGTGCCAAAATAATACCCTTGATCCATCCCCCACCTCAAAATGCACTAAAGATTTGAGACGTTCAAGACCTCCTAAGATAGATTTCCAACACCCAACCCCGTGAGGGTAAGGACTCTTTTTACTCCACCAACCCAACTCATCAATCCCATATTTTGCCTTGATCCCATTTTTCCACATATCACTATCCTCTTTTGCAAACCTCCACAGCCATTTGGTCTTCAACGCTTCATTCATATCACGAAGGGGTCTTATGCCAAGTCCTCCCAGCTGTTTAGGACGACATACCTCATTCCAATTGACCCAATGGAGGTCATTACCATTATCGTTGGAATTCCAAAGAAAATCTCTCATGATTTTCTCTAACCGACTAGCCATGCTAGCTGAGATGGTGAATAAAGACATGAAGTAGATGGGCAGACTACACAAAATGCTTCTCAAAAGAGTCAATCTACCCCCTCTGGACAAAAGCTTTGACTTCTAGTCTGCTAATCTTTTATGAAACCTCTCAATAACCGGATTCCAAATTGTTGTGCTCATATAAGGAGCACCAAGAGGAAGACCAAGATATGAAGAAGGCAGATGATCAACTTCGCACCCAAAAAAACGGGCCAACACATGAACATTAGGCACATCGCCAACCGGAATGAGTGCACTTTGGAGAGGTTGACCCGTAGACCCGACATAGCTTCAAACAGGAGAAGGATGCACCTTAAGTAGCCCAAATTACTCTCGTCCGGCTTGCAAAAAACAAGGGTATCGTTGGCAAAGAGCAAATGGGATATCACCAAACCCTCAGAATGAGGATTCGTAATATGAAAGTCGTTCAAGAAACCTTCCTCACCTGCTTTAAAGATCAATCTATTGAGAGTCTCCATAACCAAAATGAATAATAAAGGTGACAACGAGTCACCTTGCCTCGGACCTCTTGAGCTAGAGAAAAAACCAGATGCTTCACCATTAACTAAGATAGAGAAGCGCACAGTGAAAATACAAAAAGAGATCAATTTCCTCCACTTGTTTGGAAAGCTCATTTTCTCAAGAATAGCCAAGAGGAAACTCCAAGAGACATGATCATAAGCCTTCTTAATGTCAAGCTTCCAAAGGATACCAGAAATCCCAGATCTAATATAAGAATCAATGCACTCATTAGCAATCAAAGCAGCATCCAAAATTTGACGACCAGGAACAAAAGCATGCTACGAGGGACCCACAACTTTTCCAACCACTCTCCTCAATCTTGAAGCGAGGACTTTGGCAAAAATCTTATATACACTTCCTACTAAACTGATGGGCCTAAAGGACTTAATGTCATCTGCACCAGCCATTTTGGGAATCAAGGTAATAAAAGTAGCATTTAAACTTTTCTCAAAAACACCCTTATCATGAAAGTCAGCAAAAAATCCCATAATCTCCCCCTTGACAGTAGACCAACAATGCTGAAAGAAAGCTATATTGAACCCATCTGGCCCTGGAGCTTTCTCGTTACCTAACTCAGAGATGGCATTCCACACTTCATCTTCAGTAAAATCTTTTACAAGATCGCTAGCATCGTCAGGGCTAATAGAGGCAAAAGCGATTCCATCAAGAAAGAACCTTGACGGTTGATCTTCATGATACAGATTCTCATAGAAGTTGACAATCGCATTTCTAGCATAGGCAGCATCAACATAAAGCTCGCCATCCACTTGAATTTTGTGAATAGCATTAAACTTTCTCCTCCTATTTGCCACCTGGTGGAAGAATCTGGTATTACGATCACCATCCTCAATCCACTGTTGCTTTGCCCTTTGGCGCCAAAAGATATCAATGGATTTTCGCACCATAGAGAGTTCCTTTTTAACTCCCAATCTCTCAAATCTATCTGCCCAAGAGAGAGACTATTGTTGCTACTTCTCATCTAAGAGCTTCACTTTATCCACCAGACTAGCCATCTTAAACTCTAAATGGCCAAACACTTCCCTATTCCATTGTTTAAGCTGGGTCTTCAAAAAGTTGAGTTTCTTTGCCAAAATAAAACTCGAAGGGCCAATAACATTCAGTTCATCCCAAACAGATTTGACAAGGTCGTCAAATCCATCCGCCTCAAGCCACATATTCTCGAATTTGAAAGGACGTCTACCTCTAGAGACTTCCCCAACCCTCAGAAGAATGGGAAAATGGTCTAAAGTAATCTTCGGAAGGGTAACTTGATGAACACCCTGGAAATGATCTTCCCACTCAACCGAGAAGAGAAATCGATCGATTCGTGATAACACAGGAACGTCCTCATGGCTGGACCAAGCAAAGCAAGCACCTTCCAAAGGAGGGTCAACCAGATTGCAAGAATCAATAAAACTAGAGAACTCTCTCATTGCCCAAGACGACCAACCGCTTGTGGATCTTTCTGAAGGAAACCTAATGACATTAAAATCCCCACCCAGGCACCACGGAATGTCCCAAAAAGACAGAGAGAACGACAACTCCTCAAATAAAGCCCGTCGCATATAGTCGTCATTAGGCCCATAAACCCCAATCAGACCCCACTCAAAATTGTCCTCCAAAGACTTAAACCTACAGCACACAGAAAACGACCCAATGCGAAAATAACCGAGCTCCAAGACTTGAGGATCCCAAATGACAATAATGCCTCCTGAGCAACCCACTGAAGGTAAGTAAAGCCACTCAATCGGTCGACGGCCCCACAAACTAATCGCTAACGGCCGACTAACCACCTCCAACTTGGATTCTTGGAGAATAGCAACATCGCAAGCAAAAGAACGCAACACCCACTTAACATCCCCCCGCTTATTTGGACAATTAAGCCCCCTAACATTCCAAGCAAGCAAATTAATGGCTGGCCCCATCCGAAAATATTTGAGGAAAAATAGTTTCAACTCTAGGGGACACAAGGATGACACGTGAATCTCACTCCCTCAACATGTCCGGGTGCGAAGCGCCTTTTTCTGCCATCAGTTCTGGCAACTTCAGCAAGTATCAAAGCATTTGTACCATTGTTGTAAGCCCCTAAATCATTGTCCTAACGCATCTTTGAGTTTTTGGTGAGCTCGTGGTACTGCCTTGATTTGAAACAGTGTCGATTTCATTTCTTCCCTCTCTTGCATTCCATCTAGCAAGTTCAATTAGGGGCAGAGTGTATTTTCTCCAACGCTTTTACCACAAATTGAAACTTTTCAGAGTTCAGCTCCTCAAAGCGAAGGGGCGGGGGAGCAGAGGGGTCTGGAGGAGTCTCAGGTTTAAATTATCGGTTGGGTTGCTTCAAAGCTGTACAATCAAGAGATAGAGGGGGGGGGGGAGAAATGAAAGAGTAGCAAGCTGCAGGTGTGGAGTACAAGGCAATAGCTGCAGATATAGACACAACTTTCTCAGCTTCTTTTTACACAATTCCCTACTTTTTGTTGCTATCTTTTGCAATCACTATTTTACGTAAATTGTATGCTTACGTTGAATATATTTAAATCTAAATTCTATGGTCATCTACATATAAAAATATAATTATTAAAGTGGTTATTAAAATCAGAAAACAAATTCATAATATGTATTTAAAAATATCAATTATTAACATGTCGGGCTTGTGTGTCGTATCCTTTACATTTCAAGAATAATGTGTCGCCGTGTCTGAGTTGTGTCCATGTCATGTCGCATATCCAACTCCGTGCTTCTTAGTTTTCAAGCACCAAATGTTATTTGGCAAATCATTATAAATAATAAGCACCGCAACAACCATGATTTGTTATGTGATTACCATATCAGTGCAGTATCACATTCGAGATATGCTATTTGCTCAGACTCACCACACAAAGCATGCCAAACTAAGATCCCAGGTAGTTCACCAATAAAAGAAAAGGCCTCACAAAGACATGGTCTTCATCCTGTGCCTTGGTTGTGACATCATAACACTGACTACCAATAATGTGGCTAATATATCTACATTCATGGTCAAGATGAGAAGTTTTCTCTTCATTCATTGATGATGGGGGCACGTACTCAAAAAAGAATAATTATGAAAGCCAAAATTTTATTAATGCTACTGAAATTTGAATAACTTCAATACCACAACTTCCAGAATCCCAAGAATAAAGTAGTCTCTCTTCTTCAGAGTACTTTCCTATCAGCAACACTGCAGAAGTAAGCACATGTAGGTAAAGGTATGAGGATGAATTACCTTCTCAAGCTCTGATATTTTGATGGCAAGTGGGAAAGAAAAGACTGCAGCAGAATAAAGACTTGATTAGGATAGTCACAGACAAGATGTAGATCATTTCACAGGATGCTTATACCAGTCATTTTAAGAATTTACATATCTTTTAATACAGAAACCCCCCCCCCCCCCAAAAAAAAATCACTGCCCCCAAAAGAAATAGATTACTCAACAGCATCAATCACTTTCAGCAAGCTACATAGAAAAAAATGGAAGAGCCCTTTATTCGAGCAATCATCAAAAGAACCATTATCGGCCAATCGGCCAATGCCAAACACACCCCCCCCCCCAAAAACATCCCAAGTTCACATACCTTTCAAAACAAATAGAAATTACATACTCTCTTACATTCTTAAATATATGGAAAACACAATAAAGTGATTTGCCAATAGTTTTAAACTATTGCACCAGGAAAAAGCTAGCAGTTTAGTAGTCTTAGTGATCATAAGCAACTTATCCATTCAATGGCAGTAATTTCAGGTGACAGCTTCTCCATGCCACCAATACATCTTTGGCATTCTAAGGTAGAATTAACAAAAACCCATCAAGGAAAGAAACAAATGTCACACCATAGATATCCAATGGCGGACAGACACGGACTTTCCTACTTGAGGCACATTAGGTAGAAATTTCTTATGTTGAGCATATCATCCACATGAATCTTTTCTTCACCTGTCAGCCACGTATGAAAACAAGCTTTCATAGGAGCTTTTTTTTTTTTTTTTTTTTTGGTAAGTAATCAAGAGGTATATTAAAAGGACACCAAGGGGATGTCACCCATGTACAAAAAGGGCAAAAAGGGCAAATACAAAAACATTATGCCCTTATGCTCTCATCCATAATGCAATCGACAAAAGCCAAAAAATTTAAAATTTTGTTACCACAAAGCCCGGCACTCCAACTATACAACAACCTCAAAAAATAAAGCTTGAACTCTTGAAACGATACGGCTTTATCGTCAAAGATACGACGATTTCTCTCCTTCCATGTAGTCCACCAAATAGCCAAAGGCACCATGTTCCAAACTTCGAGGACCCAACTCTTCTTCATCCTTCTCGTCCAAGCTACTACCACATCTCTAACATTAGAAGGTTGAACCCAACTAACCCCCATAAGAGAGAGAGCTAAATCCCAAAGAGCGGAAGCCCAACGACAATGAACAAGAAGGTGATCCGCGGTTTCTTCCTCCTCCAAGCACAAATAGCATCTGCTTGGACCACTAAAATTTCTTCTTTTAAGCATGTCATCAGTCGGGATCCTTCCTATGGAGGCTGCCCACACAAAGAAACACACTTTTGTGGGAGAGCTTTAGACTTCCAAATGGACTTTGCGGCAAAATCATAACCATCCAAGGCATCAGAATGTGTGGAACAAAAACTCTTGATGTTGAAGGAACCCTTAGAGTTAAAAGGCCACACAATCTCATCCTTTTCTTGCGACAGAACCTCTTTGCCAGCAAGTACGGCTAACAAATCGCAAAAATTGTCCTCTTCCCAATCATTAAGATTCCTCACAAAAGTCAAGTTCCAAAGGCTAGAATCCCCATTCCAAGAAACAACTTCTTGGATCGTGGCATGCTTCAGACGAGCCATCCTGAACAGATCTGGAAAAAGAGTCTTCAAAGGTCGCTCCCCACACCACACATCATGCCAAAATAACACCCTTGAACCATCCTTCACCTCAAAATGTACTAAAGATTTGAACCACTCAAGACCTGATAAGATAGCTTTCCAACAACCAACACCGTGGGCATAAGAACTCTTCCTACTCCACCAACCCCTCTCCTCAACCCCATACTTTGCCTTGATCACGTTTCTCCACATAGCATCTTCCTCCTTTGCAAACCTCCACAACCATTTGGTCTTCAAAGTGTCGTTCATAACACGGAGAGGTCTTATACCAAGTCCTCCCTATTGTTTAGGACGACACAGATCGTTCCAATTAACCCAATGGAGGCCATTACCATTATCCATGGAATTCCAAAGAAAATCTCTCATGATTTTCTCTAACCGATTAGCAATGCTAGTTGGGATAGTAAATAAAGACATGAAGTAGATAGGTAAGCTACTCAAAGTGCTCTTCAAAAGAGTCAATCTGCCCCCTCTGGACAAAAGCTTAGACTTCCAACCTGCCAATTTTTTATGAAACCTCTCAATAACTGGGTCCCAGACAGCTATACTCTTATAAGATGCACCAAGAGGAAGACCAAGATAAGAAGAAGGCAAAAACTCCACTCCACACCCAAAGAACCGGGCCAAATCATGAACATTAGGCACCTCACCAACAGGGACGAGTGCGCTTTTGGAAAGGTTAACCCTTAGCCCGGACATAGCTTCAAACAGCAGAAGGATGCACCTTAAATAACCCAAATTACTTACATCCGGCTTGCAAAAAACAAGGGTATCATCGGCGAAGAGAAAATGAGAAATCAACAAACCCTCGGAATGAGGGTTACTAATCCGGAAGCCATTCAAGAGACCCTCCTCACCTGCTTCGATCACCAACTTACTCAACGTCTCCATCACCAAAATGAACAATAAAGGTGACAAAGGGTCCCCCTGCCTTAGACCTCTTGAACTAGAGAAAAAACCAGATGCTTCACCATTAATCAAGATAGAGAAGCGCACCGTGGAAATACAAAAAGAGATCCATTTCCTCCACTTATCAGGGAAACCCATTTTCTCAAGAATAGCCAAAAGAAAGCTCCAAGAGACATGATCATAAGCCTTCTCAATGTCAAGCTTACACAGGATACCGGAAATCCCAGATCTTAAATGAGAATCGATGCACTCATTGGCAATCAAGGCAGCATCCAAGATTTGACGACCAGGAACAAAAGCATGCTGCGAGGGACCCACAACTTTTCCGATAACTTTCCTCAATCTTGACGCGAGGACTTTGGCAAGGATCTTATAAACACTTCCTACCAGACTGATAGGCCTATATAGCTTAATATCATCTGCGCCAGCCACTTTTGGAATCAAACTAATAAAAGTGGCATTTAAACTTTTCTCAAAGACACCTTTATTATGGAAATCAGCAAAAAAACCCAAAACTTCCTCCTTGACAGTAGACCAACAGTGCTGGAAAAAGGCTAAATTGAAACCGTCAGGCCCTGGCGCTTTCTCATTTCCTAGCTCAGAGATTGCATTCCAAACTTCCGCTTCGGTAAACTCATTTTCAAGATCCCCAGCATCATCAAGACTGATAGAGGTAAAAGCAATACCATCAAGAACGATCCTTGATGGATGATCTTCATGGTACAGATTTTCATAGAAGTGGACAATTGCGTCATTGGCCAAGGCAGCATCATCAAAGAACTCGCCATCCACTTTAATATTGTGAATGGCATTAAACATTCTTCTCCTATTTGCCACCTGATGGAAAAATTTGGTGTTGCGATCACCATCCACCATCCACTGCTGCTTTGCTCTTTGGCGCCAAAAAATATCAATGGACCTTCGCACCAAAGAGAGCTCTTTTTTAACTTCGAGTCTTTCCATTCTATCTACCCATAAGAGAGACTGTTGTTGCTCCTTTTCATCTAAGAGCTTCACTTTCTCCACCAAACTAGCCATCTTTAACTCTAAATGGCCAAACACATCCCTGTTCCACTGTTTGAGTTTGGACTTCAAAAAATTGAGTTTCTTTGCCAAAACAAAACTAGAGGGGCCACTAACAACCAACTCATCCCAGAAAGATTTGACTAGGTCACTAAAACCATCCACCTCAAGCCACATATTCTCAAATTTAAACGGACGTCTACCTTTGGAGGCTTCCCCAACCCGAAGGAGAATGGGAAAATGGTCGGAAGTAATTTTCGAAAGGGTAACTTGACGAACCCCCCGGAAGTGGTCTTCCCACTCAACCGAGAATAAAAAACGGTCAATGCGAGATAACACAGGAACCTCCTCATGGCTAGACCAAGTAAAGCGAGCACCTTCCAATGGCGGGTCGATCAGATTGCAATCATCAATAAAACTAGAGAACTCTCTCATTGCCCAAGACGACCGACCGCCTGAGGATCTCTCCGAGGGAAACCTTATGACATTAAAGTCCCCACCCAAGCACCACGGTATGTCCCAAGAGGACATAAAGAACGACAGCTCCTCAAATAAGGCCCGTTGCATATAGTCGTCATTAGGCCCATAAACCCCAATCAAACTCCACTCAAAATTGTCCTCCAGCAACCTAAACTTGCAGCAAACAGAGAACGACCCAATACGAGAGTCGCGAAACTCCAAGACTTGAGGATCCCAAATAATAATAATGCCTCCTGAGCGGCCCACTGAGGGTAAGTAACGCCACTCAATCGGACGGCGACCCCACAGACTAATTGCTATGGTACGACTTACAACTTCCAACTTGGATTCTTGGAGAATGGCAACATCGCACGCGAAAGTGCGCAACACACACTTAACATCCCCTCTCTTGTTTGGACAATTTAGCCCCCTGACGTTCCAGGCAAGAACTTTAACGGTTGGCCCCATCCGAAGACAAACTCTCCCTTGCAACAGCATCCCCCCTACCCTCTTCTACCACTTGATCACCTTTCATTCTATTGGCTTCCAGTGAGGCAAGAAAAGAGAGCAGCTCCATCTCTCTACCTTCAATGGCCAACCCCATCTTCTTACAAAAGAAGATCATTCTTTCCAAGACCCAGGCAGAGCCTTCACTAACATTACCTGCATATGCAGCACTAACTAATGCATCATCATCTACTCCTTGAGTGTGGACTGGATGGAGAGGTTCCTCAAACAAAGCAAACCCTTCCACCTCCTGCCCACATGGAGCACCCGAACCCACATCAGCAACGAGGTTAGTCTTTCCAGACTTCTTCCTACGAGAATAAACCACCACACTCGTGGCTGGTGATCGAGCTCCTGGATGCAGCTCCTCCTCCACCACATTACAAAGAGATTTTGGGACCCTTGAGGCACACGGGGAGCTGCACTCACAATCGGAGGAGGGATAATTCTCCAAAAGATCTCTTAACACCTGAAATTGGTTAATGCAGGGAGGAGAGACCTCCACACACTCCTTAGGACTGCCCACCGTGCCAGGAGACACTGACACATCCTTAACATTATCCTTGAAGGAAACCTTCTGCTTGGACAAGCCACCACTACCATTATGAGCTTCGCCTATCACAGCTGCACAAACATCCCATGATCCACACTACCTGCACTTCCAGCCCATCAAGGAAGAATCAGGGGGTCCACCTAGGTGGCCTCGGACGACACTAGCAAAAGACCTATCCCTGCTCACACGACGCCTAGATGGAATAGGAGCATTCCTTAAAGAATGGGATCGCTTCTTGTGGCCTTTAATCAGAGTTTCCTTGAAAACCTTTGTCACCCCAAACCAACCATCAGCCTTTGCTCCATCACAGTCCTAACCTTCCCACCATTGCCCAAAAGAGAGAGAACAATGAATCTACCTTTGTTATTCTTTCTCAGTTGAAGCAATAGACACCTCTGACCCCACCTAAAAGTTTTCAGCCACAATGGTTCTCCCTTTGAGAAGCAGAAGCGAACCAATTGAACTGCCACCCATCGAAACTCCTGGAGGCTCAACTGAATAAACGACCTTCTCCTTTTACTGGATTCAGCAACTTTAAAAGGAAAAGGACCTCCCACACCCCTAGTCACTTCCAGTAACTTCCCCTCCACCCTCACAGCAGCATAAATGACAGAACTGACGGCCATTGCAAAGAAAGGGGAGGAAGACAACCCACAGAACGAAACAAGCTAAGAAGGGAGTCAAAGAACTGACCATTGAACCCACCTACACCACCCCGTGGCCGGAGAAGAGAGAAAATGAGGAGGATTAACACAAAAGCCACTCACCGACGATCGGATGGAGAGAGCAGCAGAACCAGGGGAGAAAACGGCAGAATCTGGGCCAGGAAAAGAGAGCTGAGGAATTTCCGGCGAGATTCCGGTGACCGGAAAAGTTTCCGGCGACCGGAAAGCCGCCACCGAACTCACCGGCACTGACAGAACCTGTCGGCCAACCCAACGCAGAGACCGGAGATCCCCTAAAACCTCCACCGGAGCAGAAATCTGAAGAAAACACAAGGAGAAGCCGCAAAACACCCAAAACGACCGGCGAAGAGGGCGGCCAGCGGCTCCCGGAGACCTAAAGTCCAGCAGACCTCAGGTGGACCTCCGGTGACCACTCCGGGCACCCTGAGCTTCACCGGCCACCGAGGACCGGCACCTGGGGAGAGAGGAAAAGGTGTCGAGCGAGGAGGGGGTGTCGAGAGACTTGGAGCTCAAGGGTAAGCTATAGGCTTTCATAGGAGCTTCAAACTTTTAGATGGCCTTAGCAGGAATAGTAAGACTAGTAGTCCCCTCATAAATCAAGAAGGTGATCCCTGCCCCAAAGATCGTGCCCACACATTACCCTGGACTCGTTCTAGACCTCAAAATGAACAAGACAGGCCTAAAAAATAGATTTCCACCAACGGCCAACCCACTCCATGAGGAGGAGTACTTGATGCAGAGCCGAAATTATATGCCAAAAACAGCTCTTAGATCAATAATCTCCATCTGTTTAATAACGATTTATTTTTTGCAATAGCATTTTTATGGGCAAATCATACGGCAAGCCTATTCCTTAGAAATAAGAAAGAAAAGCAGATGCCATTCATCTTCTAAAATCCTATCCTAACAAAATACTACCTTCCTAACGATTTATTTTTTACAATAAAACATTTTAATATTAGTAATAATATCAATAAAAATATTTTTTTTATTTCCATGGTGCATTAGGAACCTTCTTAGTGCACCAACGAATGTATTTGACTGCATATTTGGTCCATGATTAAGGAGTTAAAATGTGGTTTTGGCCACGGTATGGCAAAGTTGCTATAATGCGGCAATTGCATTCCATATCATGATCATCACAGCATAACATTGTTTCCCCAACCCCAAAACCTTTCCAATGTGACTGTTCCTATGTTTCGTCATGGAATGGGCACATTTTGAACCAGGTTGATGGTCACATTTTTCCAAACAAAGAGCATGCTCTTCAGCATACCTCAAAAGGTACTATTTAAGAGCTTCATTCATAGCACGGAGAGGTCTATGTAGAACACTACTATATAGCATACCTCCAAAGCCAATTTACTATAAGCCACTTGTCTAAATATATCTGATTATCGCATGTGTAAAATACAGCAAGACATTTTTTTTTCAATAAGAAACTAGAACATACTACAAATATCATGATCAAAGTATTTGATGCAAAGCTAACATCCTACAGAGGATTATACAAATCCAATACAAAAACTATACGTAAAATCTCCAACATCAAAAGAATGCTTGCTAAAAGTTCCCATTATCCCAAAGTTAAGAGTCTTGATTAGATTATCTAAGTGCTAAAACTTAAAGAGGCACTCTGATGTGCCAGGAGAGGTTAAAGAACAATGCCCACAGGACAGCCAAGAACAACCACCAAACAGTAACTAAGTTCAAAGAAACTGAACTGAAATTACAAACACAAACAAGATAAACCTAGAGCCTAGCCTGGATAAGATACATCACCAAGTCCAACTCAAGGGCCCTTAATCTACTCCAAAATTAGATTCTCCACCGAGGATCAATTAAGACTCGATTGAACACCACTTTACTTGGCCAACGGTGAAGATAAACAAGTAGAGAATTTAGAGGGTGAAAGCAGCTAAGCCCGGCATCTCATGCATTCAGCAAATCTGTGTTTTACATCCTAAGGGCACCCATATATAGGAAGGGTCACAAAAGCTGATACAAAGCACCTAAAACAAATAAAATAAATCTAGAATAAGAACGGAGACCAAGAAGCAGAGGGTGAAAAGGGAAAATTGTGCTTGTTGCTTTCAATGCAGAAGCTCCATCTTTGAGACAGACAGCATATCTTATTTGTCCCTCAGCAAAATTAGGTGAGACAAATTGACGGATAAACCTTGAGACATCTACTTCATGCTCAAAAAATCCAGACATCCAAAGCCAATGACTACTGAGAGGAGAGTAGCTCCAAAACTGAACATGCACGCTGGCCGACCTTGATGGGGAGTGGGGACCATCCTTTTAAAAGCCACCCAACAATCATGGAGGAGGGTACAAGTTCAAAGGGGGCCAAGGAGATGAATGCCATGGTTAGAAACCTCCTAATCAATCCAAGGAGTTTGTTATCAATTCCTAAGGAAGGGGGTGCTACACCACTCACTCACCTTTAGTTTAAGAAGTATTCTTTCAAATAAAACCAGTTGCAGGACTCTTGGAGGTCGTTTGATAGGTCACACAGCAAGAACAATCAGAAGGTGCAGTTTTCGGCTTGATCCAGTGCATGGCAGATTGTGGAGGATTTAAGGACAGCAAGAACAATCAGAACTTGCTTAGGATTACTGAAAATGGTATTAGGAAGATGTATTGTAAGTTTCACACCTCGCTTGCTTGTATAATTATCTTAATGAGGTGTCAAAGCTAGAATAGGTCTTGTAAGCCATTTTGGGACAGTTTTTGAATTTGCTTTTGTTTGGCCGTCTTCTCAGCCACTTGCAAATGCATGACCGTTGAAGGGGATGTGAGAGACTCTTTCTCTCCCCTCTATCAGATATAAGCTAGTTGAGTTATATGAATGAAAAATCGAGCTTGCCCCAAAGTGAAATCCTAGTGTTGTATCTTGAGTTTGGCATCTCGATTGGTGAGTCTAGGTCTCTTTATCTCATTTAGGAAGTGATTTTTGTAACCTAAATGCTCGAAAGAGAGTCCCTGAGTGAATGCAAGAGTGGCTCCTAGAATTATCTCTTTTTAACTCACTTGTTTACCTCTCTTCGTCTACTCTCTTTTCTATTTGTTAGGTTTGCATTGTCTGAGGTTGCTTACTTTGTTCTCTCTTGTTTTAGTCATTGTTTGTTTGAGGCTAGATACATCAGATTTGCAAGTACCTTTACGCTTTGGGGCTGATTGTGCTGATAGCCACAAGATTTGGATGACCTCCTCTCTCATGATCTCGTACTAGACTTCTCCAGGAATCCCCAAATGAAAGAATATCAGCTCAAAGGCAAAAGACCTAAAAAACCTATAAATTCAAAGTTGATCCCCCTAGGTGCCATTTTAGGGCAGTCTGGACCACTTGACCCCGTTTGACTTTGACCTGCATTCTAAAGGGGCAAATGACATCCTAATGACTTCGAACTTGTTTTATTGGAAAGATAACATCGTAAACTTAAATTTAGGTCTTTACAATTCCCTCCTAAATTTCCCAAAGATTAGGCAATTAGGTCCATAAATCCAGGCCATGCACTAGATGGGCTAGGCAGACTTAGTGTGTGACCTCTAATGATTCCTTGGCATATTTTAGCACCTTCTTAGTCTCTTTTAAGCTCGGGTTGGGGACAGGGGGCATATTCCCGCCCCCGTCCCCACCCCCACCCCCCATCCCCGCTCCATTCCCCATTGCGGGGAAAAAGTCCCTCCCCATCCCTCGTCCCCAGTGGGGATTCAATCCCCAACAGGGCCCTAATGGGAATTTTGACCAAAAAATTTTCATAATATGAAAACTATATTATGAGTTGGATGTTGGATGAAAGGCCAAGTTGCCAAGTAGACTTAGAAGGAAAAGAGGAATTATATAGCTAGGGTTTTTTCAAGCAAATTTACTTATTTAACCTTAATCTTATATTCATAAATGAAATATTTATATATAATTTTAATTATAAACGGGAGCGGGATGAGTTTTTTTCCCCAATCGGGAAGGGGATGAGGTTTTTTTCCCAAGCGGGTAAGCGAGGACGGGTACGGGATCCAATTTCACCTTGTCCCCGTCCCCGCTCAAGGATTGAATCTCGTCCCCGTCCCCGTCCCCGTCCCTATTGGGGACAGGGATTTTTCCCCAATGCGGGGTGGGGCCCCGGCAGGGACAAGATTTCCACACCCCTTGCCATCCCTAATAATGGTTCCTTGGTCATTAACTCGAGGTTGATCAACATCAAGTGGTCCATCATCCTCCCCTTGATGGGAAGAATTTTCCGTCAAATTCCCATCATCATCATTATCATGTGCTAGGCTGACCTGGGCAGAATTAAAGGAGGCTGAAATCTCATGCTTGCCGAGAGCTCGAACTTGATTGCACCATGTTAGGACCTCTCCATGTCCTCATAAGATCCATGCTCGAAAGGCATGAACTTAGTCCTCCCTTTGGAAGGAATGATTTTCCTCCCAAGATGCTTCCAAACTAGATCACCCAGTCTTGGATGAACCAGCTTCTTATGCTTGTGGTTTCACTTTTCGTTTTCACTCATCTTAAAGGCCTGGGGAATGCTCAAACAGTTCTCGATCATGCTCTTTCTTGGAGTTTCTCTCTTCAAACTTATGAAAGGCAATTTTATAGGGAATTTGTATGTGAAATCACTCAGGGCAATTCTGTAGGGAATTCTATATGTGAGACACGGAAGATGCTCAAACTAACATGGCCTTCCAAGGAGAGCATAACATGCATCCATACAATGATACCACACCATGCATAATCTAGATAATTCTTTCCAATTGACAAAGAAAGTAAGCACTTACAATTGACAAGTAAATCATTACCTTGGTTAAGCCACTGGATGGAGTAAGGTTGAGGATGCGGCTCCAATTTGATCTTCTCCAATTTGATCTTGAGTTTTCCCCCCAAGGTCCTTTGGAGACATTTGCTCAACCCCCTCCATCAACTATCACCATAAACACCTTCCCTAACATGGTGCATCAATATGAAAAAGGGCCTCTCTTTACTCTTCCTCCTTAGGCACCTTCAAAGTACAAAGTGTTCTCCTTACCGCCAAGTGTTTTCCTTCGTCTGCCACTTCCAAATATTCTCTCACCCCCTCCATTAGACAAAGTCACTTCTCTTCCTTCTCTTGCTCCTCTTGGACAAATTGGTATTCCGCCAAAGAGATGACTCCTTGTCCTTGATTTGGAACTGCAATGCAACGTGACCAAGTCCTTGACATTGTAATACCTTCCAGATGTGTTGGGATTAAGGGGAAGGCTTGTTTTGAAGAGCCTTGATCTTTTGTGGTAGAATGGATATCGACAGTAGGTTCGGAGAAGAAAGAATAACTCCCAATGTTGAAAGGGTTGTCTTTAGGTGGGCCTTTGAGGGGCTCTTTCTTAAGAGAATTTCTTTTGTTGCTCAACTCTATAGGCCAACACACACATCATCATATGAAGAATATTGTTGTAACCCAACCAAATTAGCATACCAAAGGTAAGGCCACCAACGTATCTCACAATGGCTTGGCCTTTGGACTCTTGACGGTCACATTTGATGAGAAGTTTTTCAAACTCCCCAGTGTACTCTTCTACACTCATGGTTCCCTGAGTTAGATGATGGAGGTTGCCGAAGGTGTCTTGAGTAAGAAGGGGGCAAGAGATGGTCATGGTCTTCAAGTTTGGTTTACATTATCTCCCAAGTCCTCATCACACCCATTCCCTTTCTAGCTCTCTTAGTAATAAGATTACACCACCAAAGAGAAGCATACTTCTCAAGCTTGAGGGAACAAGTTTTACCTTCTTATCTTCGAGAATGTACTTTGAGAATCTACTCGTATCCAAACACTCTCCAGGAACTCACCCGCATCAAGCCAGCCTCCAAACTCCAGGACCTCCAACGTGATGTCATTGAGTTAGATTAAAGTCTCCTCCCTCTTCTAGGTCTTCTCACACGCTCCTCTTCACTTAAGATGCCAAACAGATTGCTTCCCTTCTCATCTTCTACTTGGACAGAATTGGAGAGGCTTCACGAGTGCGATCCATGGCGTTTGTTTTTATCTTGGCCTTCGTGCAATCAGCATGTTGCTTCTTTGAATACTCAGTTTGGGCATTCATCTCTTCATAATTATTCATAAGGGCACCAAACCTCTCCTCCAAGGTCATACTTCCACTCATTAGAAAAGTGATACAATTGGGGTCTTTTGTAGACTGGGACTGTGGCTGGGCTAAATGGGTCGTGTTTGGAGTTAGGAGCCTCGGCGTAGGATAGTTTCCTAAGAGTTGTGATGCAGGATAAGAGTAAAGAGTGGGTAAAAAGATTTAGGAAATTAGAATATTTTAATATTGGAGATCTTTTGTATTTTTTTATTATTTTCGTAGGTTATTTTAAGCATATTTTAGGATAGCCAAAATAAGGATATTATTAAATTTTAGTTTCCTAGTCTATTAAGATAATATTAGGTTATATATTTTTATCTTTTTCTAGGTTGTATCTTATTATTTAGGTTTCCTAATACTAGTTAGCCTCTTGGTTATATAAACCCTTTTATGTAATTGAAGAAGGCAAATTATGAATAAGGATTAATATTGAATTTAAGTGAATTTTCTCGGTGTAGGAATTGCTCTTAAGAGCATCCTATATCAATTATTGCTCTTTGTAGGAATTGCTCTTAGAGTGTTCTATATCAAGTTGTGATACCATATATGATGTGCCAAGAGAGGTTTAAGAACAATGGCCAAAGGACATCCAAGAACCACCACCAAAAAATAGCTAAATTCAAAGAGACCGAATTGAAATTACAAGCACACACAAGATAAATCTAGAGACTTACAACATGGATAAGACATCCAACATTTGACCTTTTTGGATTTTGTCGATAATATTATGCACGGAGCTTAAGAGCGTGATGCTTTTGTAATTGCCATTTTTGTACATGGACAAGGTCCCCTTGGTGTATATTAATGCAACTTATGATTACTAAAAAAAAAATGTCTAGGACCTTTAAAAGTTTTTGTTTGTTTGAAGTGCATCTCATGGGAGTATTTGGACATGTGATTGATCACTTGATGCTTCATTGTCTATTGCAAGAGCATTTTAGAATGTAGTTTAGATATTTGTGAGTTTCTTGGGTTGCTTCGAACACTATTACAGTATGAGGAATTGTCTCTTGGATTTGGGAGGTTTCTTTAGGTGGAGAGCAAAAAAGAAGAATGATATGTCATTCCACATTCAAATTTTTGGAGCATTTGGCCTGAGAAAAATAAGATTCTTGAGGGTGTGGAAATGTGATGGACCCCTTGTTGAGGATCAACCTCTAGTCAATGATCAAGGGACCATCAAGGAGGCTATCAGCTTGAAAGAGGCTAAGGAGGTGCCAAAATGTGTCAAGGAATTATTGGCAGTTACAACTTGCAGTCTACCAGCCCATCCAACGCATGGCTTTAATTTTTGGAATTGCCTAATGTTTAGGCAATTTAGGAGGGAATCTAGAAAGCCTAAATTTGAGTTTAGGACAACATCTTCTCAATAAAGCAAGTTTGAAGTCATTAGGACATCATTTTCTGCCTAAAAATGCACCTCAAGGTCAGGTGATCTAGATTACCTTGAAATGGTGCCTACAAGGATCAACTTTTTGCAGGGGATTCTTGGAGAGGTCTAGTGTGAGATCATGTAAAAGGAGGTTGTCCTAGTCACGTGGCTATCAACCAAAGCGGGCCTAAAGCCAAAAGGTACTTGCAAATCAGCATGTTTGGCTTTGGAGCTGCGTCTCGTTGACTAGCTGTTGGCTCCAGATTCCTAGCTTTCGGGAGTATAAAGTCAATGTCTCAAGGTTTATCTTCCATTTTGAATCACCTAATTTGGGTAAGGGACAAAAAAGATATGCTGCTGTAGTGAAAGGTGCAATGGTGCCTTTCACCTTGAGCTTTTTGGTCTTTATTTGAATTTTGATCTACTTTCTTTGTTTAGCAGCTTTCTATTAACTTTTGGAACCCTTCCTACATATATGGGTGCCCTTGATGCAGATTTGATGAACGAATGAGAAGTTGAGCTTAGATCCTTTCACCCTATTAAATTCTCTACTTGCTTATCTTTACTTTGCTAAGTAAAGTGGTTTTCAAGTGAGTCCTAATCAAATCCTTAATGGTGTGTCTTAACTAACACCCATCAAGGAGAGAGCCAAATGCCAAAGCAAGGAGACCCAACAACAAATGCACAAGGAGGTGATGGACTGATTCTTCCTACTCAAGGCACATAGAGCACCCACTTGGGCCATGAAAATATCTTCTTTTAAGTAAGTCCTTCGTGGGAATTTTTTTCTATGGTGGCTACCCAAGCAAGAAAACCAAGCATTCGGAGGAGCTTTTGACCTCCAAATGGCATTTGGAGTCAGAACAACTTGACTGATCATGAAGAGTATTACAATAACTCTTAACGATGAAGGACCCTTTAGGGTCCTGAGGCCAAATAATCTCATCATTGACTTGAGGCGCTACCTTCACATCAGCCAGTAGAGCAAAAAGATTGCAAGCACTTTCTTGTTTCCAATTATTAGAGATTCTAAAAACTAAAAAGAGATAAGTTCCACTAGTTCTAATCACCATTCCAAGAACTCACTTCCTGCAACGTTGAAGGTGCTAAACACTTCCAAATAAACTTCCAAGGAGATTGGCCTTAATGGTCTAACTATTAGTTGATCCCTTTTTTAAGTAAAATGCAAGGCAAGATGTGAATAGTACACAAATGCAAGTAAGATATAAAGGAAAACTATCATTTAACCTCAATCATTCATTGTCTTGAACCCACAATGATCAGTGGTGCCAGGAAGGCAAAAATTTTCTCAGCTTGCATCCTCAACTTTTCCTTTCTGTTAAGTGTAATGCTTAAGCAAAAGGGAAACCTTGAAGACAATACTTAAGCACTTAACCTAAGCTAATGTATTCAACATTCCTTTGGAAAATCTAGCCTTTCTTTCAACTGATGGGGTCAATAGGTCCTGCAATTTACTGGATGCGATAGTGGATGCTCACTGACTACTCAAACAAGGAAGAATGCCCCCTAAAGAGTAATAGAGGAGTGTTAGATTCTTGGGGTTAATGAAGAGTAAAACGGCATTGGCTGTAGAATCGAGTTTCCTAGAAAGAATACATGCTATATATGGTCATTTGTATTATGTCTTAGATTTTATCAGCTGAAATCCCCAAACAAATAAATATAAAGTAATGGAATGTAGGCTTTTTTGTAATCCAGCAATTCTCTATCGCCGGATGGATTACCTATTTAACTTGCATACTTAGTTCCGCCTGAGTAAAATTGATGTCAACAATCCTAGCCTTGTCCATATCAGAGCCTATTTTCTTTGAAATAGTTAAGATCAAAGGGCATTCTAATAGATTGTAGCATAATTCTAAGTCCATAAAGGATGCTATTAAAAGCTGACAAAGCCTAGAAACTTTTACACAGATAACCCAAATAAGAAATTAAACATCCCTGATGAAACAAATACCTTGTGGGGAAGAGGAAGCATTCTGAAGGATCTTTCATATCTCCTGACATCATCCTCTGCAGCATCTGGATAACTGGATTAGACATTTTACGCAATAAAGTGGTCAATTAGAACAAGCACAGAGATAAGAAGAGCTAACAAATGAGCGGAGCTCATCAGCATTATAGGTTAAAACAACTGTATGATGAAAAAGAAAACAATAATAACAAAAAGATTCATCAATACATGAAAATTGACATGCAAATCCATCGACACGACATAATATTATACAGCATATTGTGATTACTGAGATGACAATGCTGCAGCTTCCTCTTCAATCAATCAAGTAAGGATCTTAAGAGCCCGACATCTGTATAATAATCCCCCTTCACATAATGTTCAAAACTAAGGGATGATGCGAGCAGTACACACAGCAAACAACAATTGTTTTGAAATCTCATCAATTACGTTATATCCAATTGGTTCTAGAGCACCGCTGTAGTCAAGGAGGAGAAGAGGCTATTCATAAGGCGGGGTCAATTGACTATTCTAGAGTAGGGAAGTGCACACTAATGTTAAATTGAGGCTTTTCTGAGGCCTGAAGGAGCGAGTTATCATCAACCCCCCCAAAAAAAAGACAGAAACAATGAAGACGCCTAAGCATTTTCAGTTCAAGTTTAGAACTAGAAATCAGGTACCGCCTGATGATTGTTGATCAAAATTTAACACTATTACATAGGCCAGTTTATGTGATTCTTAACAATGCAATAACTGTGCACAACCATCTTTTAGATACCTCCCCCCCCCCCCCCAAAAAAAAAAAACAAAAAACGGGGGAAAACAGTTCTTCTTTCATTGATATTTAAAGGGAAGCCACCTTGATCACTGATACATGAGCTACCGATCATCTCACAAGATCAGCAGACTATTTGAAGAAGAATGAGAGGAACAGGAGAAAGTTCAGGTTGGTTGAGAAAAGCCTCACAAGTTTGGTTATAAGAAATAGTTCTGCTCCTATAATCTTCTATCATTCTCCAAAATGTTGTCATTAATTGCTGTCAGTTTCTGATTGTTGCTTCTCCAACCATTCCATCATGCATGACTGTCATGCACGATGTAGGCTTATTTGAATTGATCTAGTTAGATGAAGGCAGTTCGTCTCTTAGTTTTAAAAAGCGCGAGACGCACTGAGGCGCATAGGGTCCCAAAGCGTGAGGCGCAAGGCACGAGGCACAGGTGCACACATCATGGATGCGAGGCGCACTTCTATGCAAATTTTTTTAAAAGTATTTCATATTTCACAAAGCATGTTCTGCATAAATAAGTTAGATAAATGCATTAAAAATGTGATTAGACATCAATATGACTACTAACACCACAAATAACCTTAAGATATGTTATCTGATCATCGTAGTTCCCCAATGCTCGTACTTACAGTACAAGTTTAGCTCACCTTTTAGCTCCCAAGGGAGGAAAAGAAGGAAAAAGGTAAAGCACGGATAAGAAAAAGAAGAAAAAAGGGGAAGATATAGTCTCGCATCCTTGAGGCGCACCTCATCCCCTTCGAGGCGCTAACTCGGCAGCCTCACGCCGAGGCGCGCCTAGGCGTGCCTCAAGCGGGCTTTTTTAAACTAAGGTTTGTCTCTGCCCCAAAGTTGGGGGGGGGGAGCGGGGAAGAGCACGTGTCAAACCGCAAAAAGATGCACTCGTTTGATCCATCATAACTTCTCCTAACCAATCTTTTGGTGAAAAGAAGGGTGCACAACCAATGGATCTTCACATATCTAAAAGTCATACTAATAATTCTTCTCGTTCTAATTAATCTGCAATAAGGGATTCCCTTTGGTTGATAATCCTTTGCCTCGCTTTCTCTAATTTCCTCCACCCATCTGCTGAGTATCATGGACTAGCTTCCCTTGATGTGAAATTCAAGAAAAGACAGCAAAGATAAACAGCCCCCAATTAAGAGACTCAACCACATGATGAAGATAGCACAACCGCACAAGTATCCAACACAATGGACATCATCAAGCTATTCATCATGGAAGCGTGTTAGCTTTAAATTCACATATATTCCCAACATCAAAGAGTTTTCTCTGTCACCTTAAACAAAGAGATCTCGCAACACAAGGGACTTCATCAAGCTATTCATCATGAAAACGTTTGAGGTTCGTATTCACGCGATATCCCAAACATTATAGAGTTGTTATTGTCACCTTAATAAAAGGACCTTAAAGAAAATAGCATCACAACACCACTACCCCCCCCCCCCAACGTGGGTCCCGCATCCGTGGAGTCTAGGAAGAATGAGATGTAGGTAGCTTTACCTCTGCAAACATTTCTACCCACAGTTTCTGGGAGACCCAAGTAAAAAAAAAAGTTTCATTTATTTTTTTTATGAGAACATTTTAGAAGTTAAAAATATTTTCCCTGGTAGAAGGTAATATATACATGGAAAACTAAAAACAAATAACTTCAAACTTACATAAGAACAACATAGGAGAGGTAAGTGACGTACCATAAAGATACATACACGAGATAATAATTACCCTGAAAAGATCGATCTACCACTAGCATATAGAAGTGGTCTACTCAATGTAGAATAAGAACTAGTACAACACAACAACATTCCCTATAGATCCCGAAGCCAAAGGATGGCCAAAAAAAAGCTATCTACGGTCCACAACCTTAATCCTAAACCTCTACAAACTCATATGTTTAGTCATATTCTCCGTTAGTTGTAACAAGTTCAAATCGAGTTTAATCACTTCACTCTAGCTCTTCTTGCATTGCGTTCTGCCTCTTCTACATTCTAGAAGGCTAATCATTGCACCACTCTTCACGAGTGTATCCACATGCCTAAACCATGTAAGTCTAATATCTCTCTTCTTATCGCCTATATGTGTCACTTCTACTTTGTCTCTAATTACTTCATTCCAAATCCTATCCAATCTCGCATGGCCATTCATCTACCAAATGATCCTCATCCCTGCTAAATCAATCTGTGGACTTGAGTCTTCTTTATTGACCTATACTCTGAGCCATACAACAATACTAGGCTGATCACCATATGATAAACTTTGCCTTTAAGAAAATAGCTTTGTGAACAAACATAATCAGATAAAAACCACATCTCACTTCTAAGAAGATGGCTTCTCAAGAAAAGGCCAAACTAGATAGAGTCACTAATGGAGATCACTCTACAACTGAACACTCAAATATGCTAGCTGCCACCCACCTACTTAACTTTGATATTTACAAAACAATTGCTGCATTATACTCTTTGTGAAAACTTATTGCCAAATTCAGTACAGTGACAGAAAACAACCGGAAACTACCAGTGAAAGGGAACCTCCACAGAGCAAGAAAAGTGTAACACCCCTACTACCTATTAGGGATGTCACACCGCCAGGATCCCCCGAGGGAGACCCCTAAGGCTCTTAATCTAATTACTAACTTCAGAAATTTTACCTAACTTTAATTTAGTTAGGGAATTCTGGAGCGAAACTGCAAGAGTTCCGCCTGTAATTGCGACATTTCCAAAATTTACACTTGGTACCTGCAACATTACAACCAAACCCAAAGAGAACTAGGAGGTTCTAGCGAGTCACACACTCGCAGACGAGGCTTAAGCCTTTACAAACAACTATTTACAAGGATTTACAACAGTCTTGTACTACTAGAGCCACTACATGCCCCATCTCATGCACTTGTCAAGCAAAACATCATTCAGGTAGCTTCCACATCATAACTTCCACACGCACTAGCTGGTACAACTCCATTTATTCATCACCTGGGGGAAGGGAAAAGGGGAAAAGGATTGGAGTGAGCTACCACATGCTCAGTGAGTGTCCCTCCGCTCCTTAAAACAAAACCTTGCAAGCAATAATACTCATAGCATTCACTTATCAAGCATTTAGTTAATACTAACATAATATTACGAGACATATTAGAAGACATAGGTTATATGACATGAACATCTGGCAAGCCACGACTTATGTATGCACCAGGCACATATGCATATCATTACATGATTCATTTAACATATCGCAATTCTAATTGAAGACACAATCAATATATGTAAGAACATTTCCTTTAAATCAGCAATGAAACTTTCTTTGAACATTTGAAAGCATTTCATAACCTTGAGGTTCTTATTCTTTTGAAAGCGTTTACATCTCGTATATGTCGTAAAACAACTCTTATAAACTTTTCATACTCATTCCATATGACCTCTTTTGGCCCGTAAAACATTCTTTTCCTTAAAACCTTAAAACATAATGAATGGCACAAGCCAATTGCTTTTCTTATCTTTATACAAAGTACTTCTGGCATAAG
>JACYFF010031955.1:60445001-60479603 GCA_017589665.1 Selenicereus undatus
CTTGCTTTAGTCATATTCTAACTAATTACACCTTTATAACTTTAAAATTAATCCATTTTCAGGAATCGCTAATTAATCGAATCAACGCTAAATATATCAAATCAACTTCGTTTTCAATTCTTTTAAAACCATAGCTTAATTTAATCGTATTCAAGCTAACTACGCCTTTATATTCTCAAAATTAATCCATCTTCATACATGATTCCCTTTTACACGCACATAAATTACATCGAATTATAAACTTAAGCATGAACTATCACAATAATTCGAATTCAAACATGCACAGCCATTTCTTGACATTTCTAGCAAGTCTAGCTAGCCCTAAATCGACATGCAACATCAATCTGCTGAAAATTCATTTCGAAAATAGTAATAACTTAGGAGGAAGAAACACTCACACGAAATTGCTTAATAATCCACTCAATTTAGCAGCAAATCGCGCCCCCAAACCCTTCGAACTCGAACCCAAGTCGTTCCTTCAAGAACCCGAAACCCTAGCCTTCGATTTGACGACGATTGTGGCGAATTGGGCTCGGTTTTGGCTCGAAATTTATAGGGAAGGTTGGAAGGGAGGTGGGTTGTCGATTTCCGGCAGGTGGACGGCCGGTTCTGGGCGGCTAGACGCGTGGGCGTGAGGCTGTGCGAGGTGGAGGGAATTTGACGGTCGAAAGGGCGGTGGTGACGCGTGGTGGGGGGACCGTTCGTCCCTTTCTCTCGCCGGTGACGCGTGGTCGGCGGCAGCGCCAGGTGGCGTCGCCGGTGAGAGAGAGAGGCAGAGAGGGAGACACGGGAGTGAGAGAGCGAGAGTTCGAGAGAGAGAGAGGGTCGGGGCTCCTTTCGGGTGCCTAAGCCCGAGAGCGCCCCCCCCTTTTTGTTCTAATTTCCTTTTCCTTTTTTTTTTTGTTGTTTCAAACTAACATCATTCAACTGATTCCCGTTCCCGTGCTCGTTAATGGTTAGGCTAAACTCGGGTTGAAACGACTCACGACGAACATTTCAGTTTAAGCGTTGGAAGTCGATTTAGTAAAATGGAAAATGATTTTATAAACTCGGTTTAGCGTCGATTCAACCATTTTTATAAATAAGCAACGTCAATAGTAATATTAAGCCAATAATCGTTCTTTTAGTAAAACTAATAGTTAAAAGCTCACACACAATTGACTAAATATTTTTATCGAACAACAATTCAAGGCAATTTATAAATTTAGCAACTAGAACAACTGATCGGCAATAAAACAATAGTGTGGCCCTAACAAAAAGGGGGGTCCAGCAACAAATAATTTTCCATTCCGCAATGGAGGGGCAGGTAACAATATGTGTCTGTATAGATATCAACATTCCCCAAAGGATAAAAGCACAATCAACTGCAGAACAATCTAAAGCTCAATACTCGACAAGTAACGAGCAAATTTAATTGTAAGCATCTGAAAACCCTTGAACATTAAAAAGTCGCACAGAGAGAGAGAGGGGGGGAGAATACTTGAGGTAGGCGCTGATAATTCGACGGAGTGATTTGACTTCGAGGGCTTCCTCGAGCTTCCTTCGGCGGAGTTCTTCTTCGGTCATCTCAGCGTCCGACTTCCACATATTGAGTGTCAATCAGTTTATCTGCAACTGTGATGAAGAAACTTGGTTTGGATTTCTGGTGAGCGCAATTGGAGACTGATGAGACACAACAAGAAACTTAAACTGAAACTGGAGCCAGCTTCTGGGCTTTGTTTTTCCATTGCGGCGTCTTTGCTGACCTGGCATTATGGATCACCAAATTTTACACATTGTTTGGATTCAGATAGAGAAGAGAAAGGTAATGGAGAGATAGTAGAGGGGAAGCAAAGGAAATGAATGTAATTTGTAATCATCTTGTTTGAATATGATGTACAAGAGGATGGAGGAGAAGAGAGGAGAACTATTAAAAATCTTTCTTTCCCCTCCTTTTTCCCTCATTTCGGGAGTGAATAAAAATAACAGGAATGGGGGAATGATGGTGAAATATTCCCCTCAACTTTCCTTCATTCTCCCTCATTTAATATTCCCAAACAAGAGAAATATATGTTCTTTAACCTTCATTCCCTCCCTTCTCTTTCTCTCACCTCGATCCAAACAATCACGCCTAGGATAATTTCAATTGAGATACTTCTGGTTCAAATAATCAAATTTTTGGTTCAACAAAATGGTAAATGAAATCAGGACCTATCAATTGCAAAAAGTCTACCATGCACATGGGTATTGGTTGCAACTAGGGGCGGAACCACCAAATTTTCTTAAGAGGGTCAGCCCAATAATAATCTTGTACATTATTTTTATTAGATAAAAGTATCAACGAAACTAACATATATTATAATTTCAACTATTGACTATCAACTAAAAATAAAAACATTACTAGTGGAGCAAAAATTCTTGATGTAGATTCTTCAAAAATAGATTTTGGATGTCAGGCCAATAAAAGTTCTTGATGTCAGCCCACCACTTGTAAAACGTAGTTCAAAAATAGAAATAGATTTGCTCACAAAGCCATTCAATATTCATATGAACACAAATACACGACAAAATAAAATTTAGAGGTGTAAATTTGAAAGATAAGTGAAATTTTTGAGGAAAATATACCTTATCATTTTAGTTGCAACCTTCTTTCTTTTCTCTTGTAGAAATCATAAATTACTATGTCAACAGTGATGTCTTGACAATATCGTTCTCAATGTCGACTAGCATATAATATGTGAGAAAAGCATCTTCCATTTTACTACACAGACTTGTCTTTATTATTTTCATCACTAAAAAAGCTCTCTCTATAGTTGCTATCAAAATGCAAAGAGTCATAACCAGGTGAAGTAGTCTAGTACCAAAGGATACCATTCTGATTTTTCAGAAGTAATCAATCCTCTACATAAACAAACTATTGTGCTCATATTTTGTAGCTTTCGACGTATTGGAACATCAACCTCACAATGTTGCAACTCATATTTCAAATGTATCTTCTGATGTCTGTAAAATCTTTTAGATAATATTTCTCAATGAGACAACATATATCATCAACATTGAATGATTTGTACCTTCTTTAGGATCCAAGGCTGCACTTAAAATCAAAAGCTCTATTGTTTGCTCACTAAATTTGTTTGTTGAGCTCTTGTAGTTGTTTATCAACTGTGGCAATAAAAATCTCAACTCAAAAGTGATGCTCTATTGTTACAGTGTATTTCTTCCCTTGTTTTTGAAGTGATCTAAGTAGATCAATACAGACAATATCCATGTCTGGAATTGAAATGTCATGTTGTTCACGAAGTGACTTCACATTCTAAAATAGAATTTCACAACCTTCATTTCTCAACTTTTCAAGCAAGTGTTTTGTACTCCTCACTAAGTGCATATCATTTACAATGTTTTGGAACTTTTGCTGCAAAGCTTGGCAAAGTGCTTTAGTGATTCCCATAACCTCCTTAATCATATATAAAATGAATGCAAATTTAAACGACATTAGGAGTTTAAGAGCATGTTTAACATCTCCTTGTTGAGAAAACGAAGGTCCTTCCACAGCTATACCACCAAGCAATGAACAACGAGGACTATATAGTATAATCAAACTACATATTGATTTAAAATCTTAACTCCATCTAGTATCTCCAGGACGTTGTAATGTACGAATTTGATTGGCACCTGTTAGAGTGTCCAACTCAATAGCTTCAGTCAAGTTTTCTAATTGGACCATTTGGTTCTTGTAATTGGTCATGACATTTAGAAGAACTAGTAACAATGTTTACAATGAAAACCAAATTTCCGAAAGAAGGTATGTATTTCTGGTACTTCTCTTCTTGCAGCAACGAGCGTGAATTGCGACTTGTGAGCTAAACAGTGCGCATAGTATGCATACTGACAATCCTTAAGAAATAATACTTGTAAACTATTCCATTCCTCACGCATATTACTAGCTCCATCATATCCTATGTAGCGAATATCTTTCACATTAAAATTATGATAAGATAAAATAATGCAAAGCTCATTTTTGAGAGTCTACGAAAATCTGTGTTTATATGTACTAAATAAAAAAATCGTTCAAGTATACATCCCTTTTTACCAACAAATCTCAGGACAATAGTCATTTGCTCCCTTGTGTCTAAATCTCTAGACTCATCCACAATTAAGGAAAACTTTGCATTTCCAATTTCCTCATATATTGTCCTTTGTGCATTCCTTACAAAGACATCCAAAATCTCTTTCTGAATTTTTATTAACATATACTTTGCATTTTTGGGGGGCATTTTGCAAAACAACCACTTGGTCATTGTATGAAGGCAAGAGTTTCAACATTTCACAAAAGTTACCTTGATTGTTCAAATCACGACTTCCGTCATGCTTGAAATGTCAACCAACTTACAACATCTATTGATGTTTTCAATTGTAAGCAGTTGACTAAAATATGTCCAACAATTTGTTTTTCAATTACCTTTTTAATGTGGTATGACTGATTTGTCAAATTATTATAACACTGGATTGCAAAATTATGAGCTGAGTTTGGATCCTTCCCTATATGGTTTAGTAAAGCAAAATCTTTTTCATTCTAATTTCGAAATCATCCAACATTGAGTGTATCTTATTTCAATTTCCCAATTGGTTTATTAGCAAAGAGAAAAGATGGAAAACAATAAATAGCATCATTTGTAGGTGGATACTCTAACCAAGGGAAGCTTTCCAACTAGTAGTACTAAAATCGACGAGGAAGATTTTTAGGACCAAAAGATGGATATTCATCTTGATGAGGTTGACAAGGACCAAAATTCATATATGGCCTCCGAACATGATCTTGTTCATTTATAGGATAACTATCAATTTATTTCCATAAACCCGGATCATGCGCTAAAGAGTTCATACTAGAAACACTTCAACTCTTGGAAAATTAGGAGGTGCTTGTTCAAGTTTGGTATTTGGTGATCCAAGATTTATACCAACAATTGGCTCATTAGTTTGAGTATTGTTATCCTCATGAACATGATCATTCCATGTTTCTTGAAAAAAAAAGCAATTGTTCTCTTCGATATAGTTGAATTGACCTATATAAAAATATGACTATTTAATTATTCTACATTACAAGATTCAATTAAATACAATTAATGCTACAAATTCAATCAATAATTAAAATTAATTGAACATGATCGCAAATAATTTATCATTCAAATCATTAGTCATAATTATAATACATAATTCTAATTATAATACATTGGCAAAGAAATCAATGGCCAATTGCAATGTTAATTAACACATGCATGATTTTCTGCAAATCAAACAAAACAATAAATAAATTACTTATACACTATGCTTTGCACCTAGAAATGAAGCAATAGTTTTGCCTCGAAGAAATTATGACACAACAAGACCTCCACATGTAAGACATTGATTTTATATGCTTGATTATGACCTTACACTGAGCATTTTCCTTCAACTTTTTAGTTTTAGAGTTCAAAGAGATCAGCACAGAAGTGAGAGGCTAAGAGAGAATAAAAAGAGAGGCCCTCGATGCATCAGACTTTGTGGACCACGTTTTTTAACCTTAGAAGGCTAGAAACGTGAAGTTTTTAACATATTCCACAATATAAAAATAAAAAACTAGAGTTTCATAGATACATATTTCTTTTGCCTTATATAAATAATGGTCAAATTGTTTTCCAAAATCAAGGGGGCGGCCCCTCAGTTCATCCTTATTCTACCCCTAGTTACAACCTAAACACCACACACCCCTACATAATAACTTCCACATTTAAAAAAACTCACATGTCTACTTTGTTGATTTTTAGCCCAGATGTCAACCTGATTATTCAAGATGTTAGAACTACATAAAGGAAACTTATAGTGGTTGTATAAATGATAACAAACAACCTAAATGGAAGGTATTTGCAAATTTCTAATGCGACAACCAAAAAAAAAAATTTATTTTACAACAACCCAAAGCAATTGAAATCATAAATTCATAGAAATTCAAATCAATGGATGTTGGACAAGATACGGTGGTTGAAGTAGAAAGACTCCTCATTCATAATTAGTAGAGATTGCAATGAACGTCATATGGTCAAATCTTAACCTCAAACAAAATTATGACAAAATATATTAGCTATAGTTATGAGTGATTTATGCTAACTTTTAATTTTCAACCTCAATGTGTACTAACTTGATCATATGAATTATTAACAAAATCATGTTTGTTGGTCACAATATCATGGTATCGCATATTGGGGAGGATGAAAAAAACTTTTGACTTTGATTGAAATAATAAGCAAAAACAAGTTCTAAAAAAACAGTAAGTAATGTTGCTTAGAGACTATGAACTGCACAAAAAATGACGAAAGGCAAAACAAGAGATTTGTTAATGAAATTCATCTAACCTAATTGGGTTAGTCTACACCTAAGGCTCTCCTTTAAGATTTCAACCAATTGTATTTATATCTCCTTGAGATGCACTAAGTAAGAACAACATAACTCCTTGCCTAGGAATAGAGTTTTCCACTAGCTCTTTGGCAACTAACAAGTCATCACAAGAGTCCTCACTAGATCTTTGTCTATAGTTAGAATTTGACTCAAGCACTCTGGCAAACTTGACAGCTAGAGTACACTTATCTAAGGTGGACAATGTTATGTTGTTTGCTCACTAATAAGCAGTAGTGCCTTTCATTCTCTTGCCAAACTCCCAGTACGAAATATCAAATTATGTAAGTTGAGTACAATAGTTACAAGTATTTCTCTCAATATGCTTAATCAATATGCTTAAGTGTTATAACCTCTGAAATACGAATCAACCCTCTATTTATAGATAAGTACTTTTGGACTGTTGGATGTAGAGAAGATAATTATTGCAAAGTTTGTTCATCTTACCTATTGATCTTAGAATGCAAGAATATGTCTTGTAGGGACCTTAACAGTATTCAAGGTAAATGCGAATTTCCTATTTTGATTGGGCAACGTTAGCTTTGTTTGCTTTGCCCACTAATTTCATTATTGAATGTAGAAACATTCTCTCAGCCATTGCTTTGTTTGATCTTAATCTTCTGTTTTGTTCATTGGCATTTTCTTCATTAGGTCAAAGTCTTTAAGAGATGGCCTCTACTATGCACTGAGTGCATGGCAAATGAAATTTGCACGCTGGAGTAAGCTTTTGAACTGTGCTTGTGCGTTGCTCCAACTTGCACCCTATTTGCTTATACTTTGAAATAATACCTAACTTGAGTAAAAAGATAGCTCAAGTAATAATTATGTTTATTTGTGCTAAACATGTACTAATCAAGGGGGTTGACCTTATTTTTAAGTTTGCTCATAATAATTCAAGGTATCACAAGAATAAATGTAACCATAAACGAATGTTTTTCACTTAGGCAATTTATACCTCAATAATTTTATTAGGAATTCATCATTTAATACACATTCCTTGAATTTTCTAGTTTCCAAAATTACCTTTTTGCATCATTTAATTATATGTAGCATTTATATGATTGTTTTGATCAGTATTGCAAGCATTTTAATGTCAATGAAATACATCAAACAATTTTTCTTTGATCAACTCTGATAGAGCTATGGTTTAAAACTGCTCAGTACTATGATGTTTTCAATGTTCTTAAGAACTCTGAAATAACACTCTAAGGATGTTTAACTTGACTTTCATTTAAATCTATTATGAATTATTAGGATTAGACTTGAATCCCACTTGCTACAGTCAAGGTCTCATCATCGCAACCTCGAACCAATCTCTAATACCGCTTGTTGGAAACGAAGGCACAGTAAAAATATTTGGCCACATACATACACATTGAGAGAAGGAACGTCAACCAATTTAATGTGCCAAATTCCTCCAAATTGAGGGAGAAAAAATGACCGGCAACGACCGATAAAACCCCTATAATGGAAAGATGGGTTACAACTAAATACACTTACAACACTGTTTCTCACTC
Source organism: Selenicereus undatus (assembly GCA_017589665.1). Classification (NCBI taxonomy): domain Eukaryota; kingdom Viridiplantae; phylum Streptophyta; class Magnoliopsida; order Caryophyllales; family Cactaceae; genus Selenicereus; species Selenicereus undatus. The sequence continues at coordinate 60,452,927 of JACYFF010031955.1, forward strand.
TCATTTAAATAGTAAGAGTCACCCCTCCTTTCACAATTCTCTTTTCTCTCTTGACACTCTCCCCTACTTGGGTTTTAGGGTGCTCAAGATACACCTAATAAATACCAGGATCTTACACTACCATTGAAGACCCTTCATTGGATCAAGAGTATCCCTCCTCGAACACTACTTTCACTTCAGTGGATTTGGGATGTTTAACATATTTTGATGTCTTATGTATCTATAGGAGAAGCACCTAGGTCTCCAAGCTATCCCTTAGGTCTCTTCCATAATATTCCTATTCTAAATATAACTAGCATTAAGGACCTATATGACGTATGAGATTTATATATACAACTATTTTTTTTAATTGAACATTTTGGTAATTCTCATGATGATAAATGCATTAATACTTGAGAAAATACAAACCATAAATATAATAAAAATGCTTTATACCCTTCATTGTAACAGATTCCTAATTAATAGCTATAATTGTTGCTGAAAATATTAATGTCATAGGATTTGCAATTAGGGTTAATACATTTTGAAAATCAGAGTCTTATATTACTAGAATCTTTATTAATAACTTTGGCACTATCAGTGGTTGCCAAAGTTTTGGTTATATTGGAATCATAATCTTTAGTTATGTATGTTGTTTTTTCTTTTTAATTGGAAATACAAAACTAATAATATTGGAGGTGTCAAACAAGAAATGAAAATGGTATTTCAAGACTCCCAGTAATGTGATTGAAAAAAGAAAGAAAATGCCAAATTATGTGAAAGTGATATGTATCAATTGGAGAACTGAATTCATTTTATTTTAATATATTTATATAGATTCTAGGAATATTAACCTTCCAAATAATACTAGAATTCTATGAATAAAAATATCTATGCAAAATGAAATCGTCATAAGATAAAGTAAAATATTCTAAAATATTCTACATAATTTTGGGACAAAATTCCAACAAATCTCCTATTCACCAAATTATAGGCCAATGAATGGTCCTGGGACACAACACTTCTACTCATGGGACCTATCCATCAGTTAGATTCATTAGAACTTACCAATGCTCAGGGAACAATATCTATTCCCTGTCCCTTAACAATCGAGGGATAACTTCAACATTTTTACACAACTTCAACTCTTCTTATTTAATTAACCAACACTGCTCGATCCATTAACATCTCATCTTCTCTTGTGCATGTCTTTCACATATCTCCCTAAGTTGACTGCAAACCACTTTGACACCACTTGTTGGAATTAAACTTGCTCTAATGCCACTTGTTTGGATCAAATTCTCACCATTGCAACCTCAAACCAGGCTTCTAGACCACTTTTTACGGTAGTATAATATAATATTTAGTCACACATATACACATAAGAAAAGGAACACTAACCAAGTTAACGTGAAAAACCTCTCCACACTGAGGAGAAAAACCATGGCCGACAAGAATGTATGAATCCACTATAATGGAAAAGATAGATTACAAACCTAGTATATTTTCAATAGTCCGCCTCTTACTCTCGTCTCACTAATGTTTGAGTAACTCCTCCTCTAATGAATCTATCATCCCTCTCCACACACTCTCCCCCTATTTGGGACTTGGGTGTCGAGGATACACCCAACAAAGATTTGGATCTCACACCATCACTCAAAAACCTTGCATTAGGTCAGGAGGATCCCCTGCCCACATTCTCATTGGGAGATTTAAGTTATCTAACATATGCACATCTCTATGTATTTATAGCATAGTCGTCTTAGCCTCCAAGTTATCTCTTAGTAATCTTCCATAATAATTATATTCCAAATAGATTTTTAGGAATATTAACTTTCCCAATAGTTGCTGGTTCGAGTAAGCTAAGTCAACCAAGAGGGGGCTTTTTCTGGCATTAAAGTGGAGAACTGAGCCAAGAATTCTCTTTCTTCATCATAAACTGCATGAGTGCTCCCAACCGAGGATTCTATTTTATCATCAGACCAATCAGCCTTCAACATTTTATTTGGATATCCTCTTCTTCTTACAAATGAATGGATCTCTTTACTTTTATGACTTAGATGTCTCGTATTTCTCGAAAAAGTGATTCGACTGATAGGATTTGGTATGATACTTATGAGATCGATGAGATTAATATTCCAATATTTTTTCTTAGAACGTAGTAGGTTGACTTTAAATAATTGCAAATAAAAAGTTTAACACAAAATAATGGGAAATATAATGAAAACAAGGATACGAAGCGAATAGATCAATGAGTTAAATAAATAGATCAACGAGTTGAATAAATTAAGTTGAGCATAAAAAATAAATAACATAGTGTAAGGCACGCAATGTCTGTTCAAGATGTACATCCATTAATTAGGCTACGACGTTGTCAAAGGATTCTCCTTAGAATTCAACCAGCTTCCATTAATCTTCTTTGACATTACTCAAGTAAAGGTCCACCTACCTTGAAAACACACCCTTCAAGAACCTCTTGAAGTCTCCTAAGTCTACACTTAGGAAGGCTGACTCTCCGAGTCAACCCTCTTGCTTGCAATTAGGATTCTCCGAACCCTGTTGCCTCACAAGGAAAGTGTATACAAAGATTATGATGATTTTAAATTGATCACTCAAGAGTGTAATAAAAACTTAGAATATGAGTTAAGCTCATTTTGTTTGTGCGTTGCATTCTTCTTCTTCTGCTTCAGCTAAGTTCTCTATTTATAAGCATTGAGAATCAAACCATTGGAGTAAAGTTGACTTGCAGCTCTCGTCATCTATAAAGTGCTTTTGTCCCTTTCCTGATTTGAATACATTTGAATATCCTTTCTTTGTTCCAAAATGTAACTAGCTATTAAGTTATGAAAACCACAAAGTTAACTTTGCTTTTTGAAGGTTGAGCAATGGAAAAATAGTAAAATTATTAGTTAATTAATCTCAAAATAATGCAATTAACCCATTTTAACACATGTAGCAATACACTACATTTAAGGACAAAATTTAGAGTCAGATATTTATTAATTAATGGATAAACTAAGATAAATAATCCCATCATAGAATTGCATATAATTATATAATTTCATCATCAATGATTGGATACATAAATTTTTGATTTAATGCAGTTGATCATACTATCATAAAATTCATCTCAATTGTGAGAATTTTATGAATCTGACCAGGGTCAATTTTTGACATGCCTGTCAAGTACCTTAAAGGTAAAAGTTCAAGGAGGTTGAACTTTAGCATTGAAGATTTGGGAAGTTAATATCTCAGAGAATTTGTCATAATAGTTACTTGTGATCATTAGCACACAAGCAGTATGCAATCAACTATTCATACATGAACAAGTGCTTTTAGACTATTAAAACAATATGCCTCAAACTCAAAATGTATAGGAACTCCTGCAGCAAATAGTCACATCACATTGAGGGACCTTTTTAATCTCTCATATTTTGATGAAAAGGCAACATTTGTTATCAAACAACATTAGGGGACATGTGATGGTATTCAGGATTTGTGCACCCTTGAAATTAAGAAACTAATGCATAAAACATACATTCTTGTTCTAAAATTTTCTCCCATTTCATCCACTAAGAGGGAAAATAATGAACACTATGAATTTTAAGTTCTAGGCTATTAAGCATATAAAGTCAATCAAACTCAATTTAACTCGAACATAACTCATTTAGCCATTACGCAAGAACTTATCAAGTGCCACATATATAGACAAGTATGAACATGATATTTAATTTTCATAGCAGTCATATATGTAACTAGTCTTGAGAAGGCATACTCTAAGTAGAAATAATTTAAGTAATATTACTAAGTAGTCATGCAAGAGCTATTTAGATAATCATCATAATAAGTATAATCATTAAAGATTGAACACCAAAGGCATTAAGTTCAAAAGAATTCATCATGCCAACTATCTTGTTTAGGAATTATCACTGCTACTTCAAGGACCACCCTTAGCCCAAATTATTGCTCGAGCTTGTTCGTAAGTAATCCCAAATTTGCTCCTCTATTGACTTTCATTAAAGAGGTAGGATATACATCAGGAATAAAAATATAGGGAATTATTTTAAAATACTTACGAAGCACCAACTAATGCATAAACCAAAAGATTATTTGTAAGCATCATGAAATTGTTTTGAAACAAAGAGGAGCAAGGACTGGTAAATCTTTAAGGGGACCTACTCCAAGGGACTTGGTTACAATTGGCTCTTCAACCAAGCTACACCATGAGATGGTTGCAGTTTTATGGTCCTTGGAGCTTGATGAAGCTCTCTTTGTTACCGTTTTGTGCTTAGTTGGGACCTCTAATAGGGTTACAAGTGCATGGTGGTGTGGTAGCAAATCAAGGTCATCTCCCACAAGGCCTAGATCAATCTACTAGGTTTTACTCCCTCAAGATAGACTAAGCGGATTAAAATTTGAGATTGAAATTAGATTAATCTACTGTCTAATGTAGTGGATAAATAATCAAGGAATTATATAGAACAAGCAATCTCCCAATTCATGTATCAAACAAGCACTTCTTTCTCAACGAGTTGTTTTAAAATCGACAATCGAAGTATCACAACCCTCTTTTAAGGTGAAGCAAAATACCTAAATCTAACCAATTACCCTTTCTCAAGGGCTCTTGATTTGTTTAGATTCATGAAGCATGCGATTATCAAATTTTTGGTTTCTCAATTGGTGTGACTTTCTCAAGACTTCATAAAATCAAGTCAAATCCTAGGGTTTCATCTTTCAGTTCTTCATTCAATACCCAAAACATGCAAGAAAGTGATCATATTTCTCATAAAATAATAAACACCTAAGATCTGATAGAACAATCCAACAATTCCAAAATACTCAAAGAGATCAACACAAGATTGGGAAAATTAATAAGTATTTGCATAAATCTAATATCAAAAGAACAAAAGATAATCAAAATTGCAAAACACAAATCCTAAAATTAGGAAAGAAAATAGAAGAGAAGAAAAGACAAATGCTGAGCTAAAGAATGCATCCGAATCCGTCGATTGCAAACCTGGCATGGAATCCTTGTAAGATGTCTACCTCAATTCGCTCTCTCTCCCTCTAATCTAATCTGAATGTGAAAGCGGATGGAATGGAATAGATGAAGAAATGAGGCTGAAAACAAGCCTTTTATTGTAAAAATTCTGTAGCCAAATGTAAAAACTACTTGGAAATCGAACAACCGTGAAGAAAACAAGGCGACTTGGGGAAGGAGGTTCACCATGGCCTGGCCATGGGGACCACCACAGACTGTGGCCCTGGCACGGTCAAACCGTGGTGGCTTCTAGTATTGGTGCCCTGCTAATTTTGTAAAATCTGGTTAGCCATGGTTGACTGTGTATGCTATCTTGTGTTAACCATGGTGTATATCTATGTAAAGCATGTCCCTTGTGAGTTTTTGGCCAGTTTTTGTGGAGTCTTTGGCTCCTTACATCATTCTTAATAGATTTTATAGACACGCTCAGGTTCTGTTAGCTAATTTTCGTAACATATCATCAACAGCAAACTCGAGCACAAAACAGAAAAGATGCATAAAATCCCACAATCAAGCACTCTGATCCTGTAAAATGACGCAAAATACTCTTGAAATCATATGCAAATATGACATTAATCATTCCCCCCATGCTTAAATCTTTATTTGTCCTCAAGCAAACATTATATAAAACCGGCAAGGGGAGATGCATGTAGGACTCAAATATATAACAACCTCCTCAAACTAGGTAACTCATACCACATTACAAGCAAGAAGATCAATCAATGGCAACTCCAAATAGTGCACAATAATTTCAAAATCAGGAAAGAGTAGATGTTTTCAAAGACATATACGACCACGAGCGAGATATCAAACTTGATCATCCCTAAAGAATGACAAAGCACATCATGCAAGTATAAGGAATTATAGAGCTAAATAGACTAGTAGAACCTCAGTTTTGGGGAAACGTAGATCACTGCTACTCATGTGTTTGAAATATACTATAGGTTCACTCAAGTCTCATTCCAAAGATGCAAACTACCATATGCTTACCAAGATTCTCAAATTCTCCACCGCTAAAATTGCAATGTGCATGTGATAATCAAAAGGTCTTTACTTAGGTTGTAACACGAGCTAAAAGGGTTAAGGGAAAGGAGTTGATTAACGAATTCTGTAATGCCCCTAAAATGCTAATGATATGATTTATCAAAAACTGCAGTGGAAGACTTAATAATAGAAGGTGCCACCGCCGTCCTGATAACGACAAGACTCACTGAAACCATTTAATCTTGCAACTCATGTTCACAATCACAATATCTGTTAAACTGAAACACTCCAAGACCAAAGTCCATAATAGTTCAACTTCAATACAATCGACTTAATCATACCATGTGCTAACTCGCACTCCACACTAAACAAGTATATTAAATATAGACTTAACTTAACCCTGAGGTCGATCCCAACATTCGTGCTATGCTTAATCCACTGTGAGCATATGATGAATTCCAAAAGGGCTTGCTAAAAGGATAAACATGTGATACTTCATTGCCTAAACTGGAAATCATGAAAACAATTCGAGAATGTGCATTAAAACTTAGTATATGCATTCCTGTATTGTAAAATGAACATAGAAACACAATTAATGAGTACACGCCTTTGCAATTCATTTAGTTTGCAATAACAATGAAAATGGAAGTACCTTGAGTCTTTTAAAAAAATGTCATTTGACTTGATAAATGTCATCTATTTCATAAATGACATCTGACTTGATAAATATGTTCTGACTTAATAACACTTATTCACAACGGCGAATGATAACTAGGCCTCGATTCTATTTCATAAATGTCATTGTAGGTATGTGTATTCAGTAAATGATCCTTACTCACGTAATTGAGTAACTATGTGTAACAGAAATTGAGTAATTAAATGGTATACATAACTTGGGTATTTTAATATAACTTCAAAATTGAATTAATAAAAGTAATTAAATCTGATATAAAGTAAATGAAAGTAAAATAGACCACAATGAGATAAATAAGATTACAAAGGAAAAGGCCTTGATGGTGACAAATGAGAGAGTGGTTATGACCTTTTTTGAGATAGGTTGCTAATACGGGCTTAAGACTCACTGATGTATAGCTTATTTCAAGATAACAGCGAGTACACTAAATTCGCTTGATAAATACATTTGATACATTCTGAATTGAGTAAGCAATAAAGGTTTGAGGCTAAGAGAGACATATCTTGGTTCAAAATGGCATAAACCACAATAACTTGGTCTGATAAATATGGTTTCTGAGTCACAACTCTCCCCACTTCTCATACTCCATTCATAAATTCACTAGATATAGAATTCCACCCCAAATGAGCCATCGAACTCAATAGAAGCTATTAAGCTCACTAAACTTGGTATTCTCTTTGTAAAGTTCATAATTGATTCAAAGCTCAAAAATAAGATCCCAAATTGTATACTTGTCTTCTTCTTTCTCATTAATCAAGATAAAAGCTCTATGAAAGTCCATGAATATTCATTTCCCCCTTAAATGACTTTACTTGGCCAAAAATACACAAAATGAGGGCATGATCAATCTCACTCAATCTTTAATATTGCTCTTTACACAAGTACTCAATGCTTCCAAAAATCACCAAACTCAAAATACTTAACCAAAATTCATGAAATCTTATAGAAAATTTGGAAATAACATGGAAAATCTACAGTAAAATTTTCAAAAATTTAATTCAAGTATACGCTACACAGAAATTGCAATAACAGCCTAATTAGCGCCAAATCAGGCTAGTTTACTTCAAAAATTCATAACTTTCACCGTTGACATCAAATGGAGACCTAAAGCCCCAATATGGAAAGATTACGAAGTCTAAAAAAACTTTATTCACAACACAAAATATGATTCCTACAATAGGATTCCCAAAATGGGACTAGAACATAAGTGTGTCAGTCTTGGTTGAACCTGCACAGTTCTAGTAAAACAGCCATAACTTTGTCCAGAGAACTAGGATTAAGGCCATTCAAATGGAATTTGAAATCTACCACACTATCCTATCTGCCCACCAAAAAATATAAATTTTCAGCGCACTGATCATTACCAGTTTAATCTCAAAGTCACCCCTATTTTCTGCCATTTTGAGCCCTCACTGTTTTTGCTTTCTCCTATTTTTTTCACATAAATCCTCACTTGAAATCATTCCAAATCACCAAAAACATGATCATAATCATTGATAAGACTAAAGATTACAAAATCATATACAAAACAATACAAATCCATCACTTGACTTAAGCTAACTTGATCATGACAAAACCCTAACCTTAACATGCTTCAAGCTTAACCCCAACATGATCAATATCCCCAAAATCAATAAAATTTGCATGATAACATTTATTTTGATCATGAAAACATAAATCATAACTAAAACAATCACCATAACCAAAAATACATCAAGATAGAGTTAGAGTTTTCACTCACTTTAGGCTTGGATGCTAGAGGATGGAGCTGGTGTTTGGTGTTGGAGGAGAGAGTAAGAAGATGAAAGCTAGACTTTTCTTGGTGGTAAATGACTTGGATGTTTATTTTTGATACTTGGCTAATATTTAAGCTTAAAAAAGGGGATTTTTGCTAATTAAAATTAGGTACAAATGATGGTGATCAACTTAATTTCATTGCACCAAAATTTTCGTGCCGTAATTTGAGCCCAACGGAATTGGGCCATAATTTGGCGCCAACGAAACTGGGCCATAATTTGAGCCCAATGAATTGGGCCACAATAAATGAATTCGGGCCCAAGTTTTTTTTGTAGCTAAAACTGAAAATTTTGTGACGTTATGTAAAATAATTTAATGCTCAATCATAATTATCAAGGCCTACTATCGATTCACCTGAAATTTAATCAATCAACAAAACTTGAATTAACAATCAATGAAACTTGAATTGTGTGGGACCCAAATGAAATATCGCCCAACTGGGATGATTAAATACGATAAATGAAAGCGGAAAATTTAAATGACATTAGGTAATTCGGTAAATATATAAATTGAGTGTAATTGAATTAATAAACATGATTTGGTTAAACAAATAACCATGAGTGATTAAATCAATAAACATGACTGATTAAATGAATAAACATGATTAGTTAAATAAATAAATATGATTTAAATAAATAAATATGGTTAGGGTTGGGTTATTACAACCTTCCCCCCTCAAAGAGTTTCGTCCTCGAAACTTATGATTTTGATCATGTATGCGATGCCACCTCAAGTATGGATAGTTGGTTTTCACTGCTTCCCTCCGAAAAAGTATGATTACCCCAAAGTGCATAGCTGCTTAATCCTGCTGTCGAGTGTCTAAATCCTTAGTGACTTCACTGGCTCGATTACTTTAGTTCAAAATTGATCTTCTCTTCAAAAGAAAAACTTGTTATTGCAAAGGAGGTACTCTACTCTACTGGTTCTCTGTCTTGACCACTAATAAGTATGGAAACCATTGCATTTCCTAATAAGTACTCTAACACTGGCTCATAAAGCCCAATGTAATGAGCACTCAATTATATCTGATATCCACTTTCTTGCTACCCTTGACTAGAGAAGCCCTTTGGAATACTTTATATCTCATCTGAACTTTGATTGTCTCCTTCTTTGGTCAAAATGACCATATGACTCTTGTGTAGTCCTTGTGTCACCTTAGCATGTACTTGAACTGTCTCATTATTCTCTATGCTTCTTCTAGTTTACTCTAATACTACTAGACATAGTTGAGATCACGCCCTTATCAAAATGTCCTCATCTGATATTCTTAATGCACCACATGATCTTCCCTCATCAGACTAGTCTAAGATTTGCTCTAAGTCCAAATTAGACGCTAAAATAAACATGGTCAGAGGTGAAAATGATGGAATTGGTAGTCAAGTGAGTCATTAGGAACAAAAGAAATAAACAATGAGACTAGAAAATATTTATAAAGGAAGGATTAACATGGAGTGGTTATAATAAAGATAACCATAAGCATATCATGAATTATGAAATATAATGCCGCAAGAATTGTGGCTTATAAATATGGATCATAAAGGGTCCAATAAATATTCAGCCAAGGAGAAAGATTGCCCGGTTATACTCAGGTTTAACTCATGAATTGGAAACAAGATGACAAGCAACTAAGCTTCAGCTAGGTGACTTTATAGCCACAAGCAGCAAGATAAGTGCAATAGATAGATAGGACAAGCGATGTACAATAAATAGATCGATAGATTGGATAAGCAAAGTGCAATAGATAGACAAATAAATTGGACATGCAAAGTATACTGGATAGATAAATGGATTGGATGAGCAAAGTGCGAATGGATAGATAAATAGATTGAGCAAGCTGCAATGGGAACATGCCTTTACTCATATGAAGCCAATTCAGGTACAACAATATGATTAAATAGAGAATGCAGAAGTTTATTTATCAGAATGTAAGATATATGTGTGGGAGTCGAAGTTCAAAATAAAGAGAGTAAGGGGATTATGACAATCGTAATCACCCACACCAATGAGTGTTGAATTACTTGATGAATTCAGAACAAGTTGTACGAGCTTATTATTATGAATAAATGAGATATAAGGTAGACGTGTGAACCGGCTCTCAACGGGATGAACTACAACTCATGATCCTGAAATAAAGATGGTGAAGGTCGAGAGCACTGGAATGTTGACAACCTTATAGGGTCGAACACAAATGTATTGCAGATTTAACAATGGGTTTGCAAAGACATGGAAGCTCACGCTAATAGGAAATACCGGGTTGAAATGAAAGGGAGATTAAACAATATTGGATAGTATTAAGTTTTGAAGATGAGACAAGCAAACAATTTCAAGAATTACTATAAAAAGGGCATTCTTGCAAAAGATAAACTGTGGTTGCATGGTTTAGGTGTGATATCCGGACCTCAAATCATTTCCTGGAAAATACTTCTGTTGTTGGCATTTAATTCCATTAATCGTTTATTCAAGGTATAGGGCACTTGTTTTTGATAGTGATCTTGTTCAACTCTCTGTACGCAGTACACAACCATAAGGTTCTGCCTTCCTTCTTCACTCATATAAAACTAGGGTTTCCCACGGTGACACACTTGGTCAAATAACTCCCTTCTGTAACTCATCTTACTAAATCTTTAATTGTTTGAACTTTGCTGGGGGTCATATGATATGGGCTTTGAAAATGGATTGAGCACCTAGAACTAGGTTGATCTGAAAATTAATGTTTCTTAGGGGACAACAGTCCTGAAAGTCCTCAGATGAAACATCTCTAAATTCAGCAAACAGTAATTATGGATATATATATACCGAGTGTGGTTGGCATATCACTAATATTCAATGCATTACTGACATGATAACCCACTTGCTTGCATAGTGTAATTAGGGCGGAAATAGGGTGTTTCTTCCCTCAGTCCGTAGAAATACACGTCTAGTCTTTTGTCATTTCTCAAACTAACCTTAAGATCTTGACAAGTCATCTTCTATAAGTACACAATCAGTTCATCCTTATAATGATAACAAGGTCTGCCAATCAAACTAGATTGAATGCCCAATGAATATGGTAGCAATACTAATAAAGGCATATTTATAAAAGATGACACATTCAACTGCTTAGTGGTCTCAGTAAATTTAAAAGACAGGGGAACGATCTAAAGTGTAAAGAGATGTAACAACACCATGGGCTCTTGCAAGGATATTTTTTTATTGGTTATAAAGAACCGGTATGTAAGCTGAATGAATGAAAGGACAAAGATTCGTAATAAAAGAGGTAAGACATATAAATGACCTGGATATACAAGACATGCAGTTTATTCATGATGGTCGTGAAGGTAAAGTAAATGAACAATGTTATGAAGTTGAGAGTGAGTATTAAGTACTGAACGTGAAGAAATCTAACAGATTACCAAAGTGGCATTTGAAAATTCATACGGTACCCGTATGTGAGTACATTGATTAAGATGAGGGTCAACACCACCAGAAGGAAAATTTTATTCATTTGGTGTTTGAGAGGCCAATACATTAAGATGAAGGAGTCAATCTTATGACTGAACAAGATGGCATCCATCAATAGCACATTCTACAGTAAATGGAAGTCTTGAGTAGGCATGTAAACTCTGAAATTGCTGGCAAATGGAAATAGCACAAATCGTTGTTTATGATTAATAAGATAGGTTGTACTAGTAAAAAAAGGATTGCCAAAATAATTTGAGTAACGACATGCAGTCACGGCCATAGAGTAGTATGCCAATATGACGTTGTAGTGTTGTGGAAACACGAACAATATGGATCCATTTAATTGCGGAAAGGGCGCTCAATGACTGGGTCTGAAGCAACCAGAGGCTTTGTAAGCAACAAATGAATAGTGCCCAAATAGAGGTAAAGAGTTAAAGTAGGTGACAGTAAAAATATGAACATAGTGATGACTGAACTATAAGTAGAATGGGTCAAATATGCTTAGGAAGAACTGCAAATCACACAATAATGCATACCGAGGGTCATTACAGGGTCCATTATGGAAATAGAGAATTAAACGATTATGATTATCAGCATTTGAATTGCCTATAAGAAAGGTTGCTCATATGTGTTTAAAGGACTCTCTATAGACTACATATAAGATTTTTCATAAACATTCCATTACAATTCAAGAGAGTGTTAGTGGTAAAGAAATGATGCCTCTGAAAAATTCAAAGCAACTAGGGCAGAAATAAGTCGATGACAGGAAGAAATAGGAGCATTGCTAATGTAAGGTCTTAGTATCAAGACCAGATGATTCCTATATATGGCAGCTTAATCTTACTTGTACCACCCATATAATGCCAAGTAGCGCACCATAAGGTACTAATTGTTATTACCATACATAAGCACTAATTGTAATGTTCATCTCATACTAGTTCACCTCAAAGATATTGCACCACAAGGCATTTTCTCATCTAGAGGTTTACATCTAACTTAACACTGTGTTAATCCCTTAAGAAGTTGCAAATGGCATCCCCACATCAGGTTTCAACCATCACTGTACTGAATATTATGTATATTAACACACCTTAATAAAAATCTCAAATCTTGGGGCAAAACGGATAGAGTTCTGCCTAAAAACTGACTAAAACCCGGCTTAAAGCCTTTCAATAGATACCTGAAATGGAGAGAAACACTTCAATAGCTCAATGGCCACACACCGGAGTTCATAACTCAACAGATCACACACATGGAGTGCACGATTGTAAAAATTTATACAAATGAGAGAAATGAAACATACAACACAACTCCCAGATATGAGAGCATGCATCACTAACAGGTGATCCAAATGGTTCCACACTCCACATTGCTAATGCTCGAATCTCATGATATTATCAAATGATTGAGCCACCCAAATGAAAATGGTTCCTCTATATATGCCCATACATAAGAATTTATAGTCAATAGCTCATTTAACTGGTCCAACATAACTCATACACACCTTGATAGGTAACTCACAAACACTTGACAGCTCACAGTGGCCCTTAAAACCTTCGCTCTGATACCAAATCTGTAGCGCCCCCAAAATGCTAATGACATGATTTATCGGAAAACCGCAATGGAAGACTTAGTAATAGAAGGCGCTACTGCCGTCCTGATAAGGACAAGGCTCACTGAAACCATTTAATCTTACAACTCATGTTCACATTCACAATATCTATTAAACTGAAACACTCCAAGACCAAAGTCCATAATAGTTTAACTTCAATGCAATCGACTTAATCATACCATGTGTTAACTCGCGTTCCACACTCCACAACTATATTGAATATAGACCCAACTTAACCTTGAGATCAATCCTAACATTCATGCCATGTTGAATCCACTGTGAGCATTTGATGACTTCCAAAAGGGCTTTCTAAATAGAGAAACATGTGATACTTTATCACCTAAAATGAAAATCATAAAAACAATTCGAAAATGTGAGCTAAAATTCAATACATGCATTCCTGTTTTGTAAAATGAGCATAGAAACATTGTTGATGGGTACCCGCCTTTGTAATTCATTTAGTTCGCAATAACAATGAAAATGGAAGTAATATGAAACTGAATTGCTCATTATTATCTGGATGTGAACCCATCGCAACGATATGATCTATACATAGGTGTATACTTGCCAATCCGATCAAGAGTTGGCCTGAAGCCGTGTGGTTAAATGATGGGCTGATGCCTTATAGATGGTAACTGACGGGGTCACAAGTTAAATGACAAATCACTCTATAAACTGATTCATTGATAAACTCATTACGAGTTGTAACTTGATAAACATGTTATGCTTTCTTAAGATACATGCAATGGACATACCTTGAGTCTTTAAAAAAAATGTCATCTGACTTGATAAATGTCATCTGTTTCATAAATGTTATCTAACTTGATAAATATGTTCTGACTTGATAACACTTATGCTTGCTTAACGGGGAACGATAATTAGGCCTCAATTCTATTTCATAAATGCCATTGTAGGTATGTGTAGTAAGTAAATGGTCATTACTCACATAATTGAGTATGTGTAATAGAAATTCAGTAATTAAATGGTATACACAACTGGGTTATTTTAATATAACTTCAAAACTGAATTAATAAAAGTAATTAAATCCGATATAAAGTAAATGAAAGTAAAATAGACCACAATGAGATAAATGAGATTACAAAGGAAAAGGCCTTGATGGTGACAAATGAGAGAGTGGTTGTGGCCTTTTTTGAGATAGGTTACTAATACAGGTTTAAGGCTCACTGATATATAGCTTGGTTTAAGATGACAGTGAGTACACTAGATTGGCTTGATAAATACATTTGATACATTATGAATTGAGTAAGTAATAAAGGTCTGAGGCTGAGAGAGATATATCTTGGTTCAAAATGGCATAAACTGCAATAACTTGGTCTGATAAACATGATTTGTGAGTCACAACTCTCCCCACTCCTTATATTCCATTCATAAATCCATTAGATGTAGAATTCCACCCCAAATGAGTCATCGAACTCAATAGAAGCTGTTAAGCTCACTGAACTTGGTATTTTCTTTGTAAAATTCATAATTGGTTCAAAGCTCATAAACAAGCTCCCAAATTGTATACTTGTCTTGTTCTTTCTCATTAATCAAGCTAAAAGCTCTATGAAAGTCCATGAATATTCATTTCCCCCTTAAATGACTTTACTTGGCCCAAAATACACAAAATGAGTGCATGATCAATCTCACTCAATCTTTATTATTGCTCTTTACACAATTACTCAAAATGTTTCCAAAAATCACCAAACTCAAAATACTCAACCACAATTCATAAAATCTTATAAGAAATTCGAAAATAATATGAAAAATCTATAGTAAATTTTTCATAAATTTCCTCCAAGTATACGCTGCACTGAAATTGCAATAACAGTCCAATTTGCACCAAAGCAAGTTAGTTCACTTCAAAAATTCATAACTTTCACCCTTGACCTCTAATGGAGACCTAAAACCCCAATATGGAAAGATTAAGAAGTCTCGAAAAACTTACCTTGACAACACAAAACATGATTCCCCTAATAGGATTTCCAAAATGGGGTTAGAACACAAGTGTGTTAGTTTTGGTTGAACCTGAGCAGTTCTAGCAAAACAACCATAACTTTGTCCACAGAACTCAGATTGAAGCAATTACAAAAGGAATTTGAAATCTACCACACTGACCTATCTACCCACCAAAAAACATAATTTTTTAGTAGGTTGATCATTACTAGTTTAATCTCAAAGTCACCCCTATTTTCTGTTATTTTCAGCTCTCATTGTTTTTTCTTTCTCCTCTTTTTTTTTTAACCGTAAATCCTCACTTGAAATCATTCCAAATCACCAAAAACATCATCATAATCATTGATAAGACTAAAGATTACAAAATCATATGCAAAACAATACGAATCCTTCACTTGACTTAAGCTAACTTGATCATGACAAAACCCTAACCATAACATGCTTCAAGCTCAACCCCACCATGATCAATATCCCCAAAATCAATAAATTTGCATGATAACATTTATTTTGATAATGAAAACATAAATCATAACTAAAAAAATCACCATAACTAAAAATACATCAAGATAGAGTTAGAGTTTTTACTCACTTTAAGCTTGGATGCTGAAGGATGGAGGTGGTGTTTGGTGTTGGAGGAGAGAGTAAGAAGACGAAGGCTAGAATTTTCTTGGTGGCAAATGACTTGGATGTTTATCTTTGATACTTGACTAATATTTAAGCTTAAAAAGGGGCTTTTTGCTAATTAAAATTAGGTACTAATGATGGTGATCAACTTAAGTTCATTGCACCAAAATGTTTAGGCCATAATTTGAGCCTAACAGAATTGGGACACAATTTGGGCCCAATGAATTGGGCCAAAATACATGAATTCGGGCCCAAGTTTTTATGAAACTAAAACTTAAAATTTTGCGACGTGATGGAAAATAATTTAACACTCAATCTTAATTATCGAGGCCAACTATCGATTCACTTGAAATTTAATTAATCAACGAAATTTGAATTAGCAATCAATTAAACTTGAATTGCGTGGGACCCAAATGAACTATCCCCTAACTAGGATGATTAAATATGATAAAGGAAAGCGAAAAATTTAAATGACATAAGGTAATTTGATAAATATATAAATTGAGTGTGATTGAATTAATAAACATGATTTGGTTAAACAAACAACCATGAGTGATTAAATCAATAAACATGAGTGACTAAATGAATAAACATGATTAGTTAAATAAATAAATATGATTTAAATTAATAAATATGGATTAGGGTTGGATTATTACAAATTTTTAGCAATGTGGAGCTATGTAGCCAAATGACTAGGGAGCAACCAACATGGCACCAAGAAGCCATAATATTTACCAACACTCCAAACCCCAACAATACATTGAACATACCCTAATGAATCATGTAGGAAATGAGTTGACCAATAAGAAACAGAAGCTACTCACACATCCAATGCCCATCACATATTCATTCCTTTTTTTTTTGTTTTCTTGATGTCGTCATTTTTTTTCAACATAATTTTGTTTGTTGTTCTTCTTCTTCTTCTTCTTCTTCTTTTTTTCCTTTCTTCCTTGGGAAGATGAAATAGAATTCAACTATGAAAGGCTATGACCACTAATTGTTAACTCACAACTTAATACACACACACACACACACACACAACCCATATGAGAGAGAAACACATCTAAATGCTCAATAATATAAATCCCCCAATGAACAAACATACCAAAGCCACCTTAAACTCAGTTACTCCCAAAACCACCCATTAAATAGATGAAGTGCTGCTCCACAGACTTGGCTTAAAGGTTAGGAATATGTGTTTGGTCAAGGGTTAATATGAAGTGATCATAATAAGAAAATGATCATAGCTTAAAGGGGCTAGTAAAGGGGATTCACATGTAACACAAAGATAGGGTATTTGGTTATGTGGCTAAAGCAACTAGAAAAAGAATGCCTCTATCACATCATTAAATATGCATATGTGAACGTGGTCTTAAACAAGAATATAAGCAAGTGCTAGAGATGCAATATGGAAGAGCCACCCACATGAAACAACATAAGACTAAATATAATGATTAGTCTAAAGAAGGCTCAAGTTCTCATGGAATGTCTACCAAAGTCTCAATTAGCTCATAAAATGACTATCATGTGCCAACATTAGTGCTAAAGACTCCAAGAGGGTGACAAAGTTCTCAATCAAGACAAGGATCAAAACAAGAAATATTTACAAAACCTTCACAAATTTGAGCACCAAAATGCAACACACCATTGCAAAAGAAAGGAAATGTAAACCTACGTGCTCTAACTAGTATGCAAACAAAAAGCCAAAATGGAAAACATCAAACTACTCTCCACCTATGCCTAGATAAAACATTATTCAAAGGAAGTTAACGATGAGAAGGGAAGGGGGAAAGAAAAGAGAATAATCTCACCATGTTAGGTGCTGGATGCTCTTAAGCTAAGGCCTCTATGTAAATAGGGCAAATGGAGCATCAACCACTCCATCACAACTTCAAGACTTGACTTATCACAACAAACGTAGTCAATGCATGTCGAAGCTTATTGAACACCACAACATGGAATTTGCAAGCATGGAAGTAAGAGAGCATCAAGTTAATTATAATAAAGAAAGTCAACGCTCTCTTCAATGAACCAAATGCCATAAAAAAATCAAAAGAGAAATCAAAGAAAGTATTCCACATGATTTTGCTAGGCTTAGCCACTAGGCCCATGCGATAGGGGTCAAGATAGGCATTATACCCACTAAAGTGACCTAGGGACATAAAATTATCGACACTACCACTAAGCATATCAAACATGTTATCCTTATAATCGAAATCCATAGTAGCATCACAAATCATAGGATTATCAATGGACACATAAATGTAATACTCGGGTGAAGGAGAGGGTAGTGAACACATAGGGGAAACATACAAATGATCAAGGAGATGGGGGAGAACACTATCATCAAAACCAAGGCTAGGAAGGTCCTCATGTGTGAACACATCACGTGACCCACCCAAAGGATATGCACCTTATCTAAATTATCCTCTGACTCAAAAGATGCATCAACAAAACTAAACCTAGCAACTACCCCAAAAAGCTCACCTACCTCTAGCTCCATGCATTGAGCTAAAGGGAAGGATGAATTAGGTAAGGCTATGACAACATCGGTATTGTCCACACATGATACAAAGTCAGGTTGAGCATAACATGCGTAATAAGGTTACGAAACTACATCATGTTCAGAAGAATTACATAAGTCACACCAAAAAGGGGTATAATAAGATCTAGAATAGAATGCACAAGGAAGAGAGAATGGACATCCAAAAACAAGATTCTCAAACTCAAATGAATCCCAAGCAATCTACACAAGTAAATTTCACGACTCATCAACAACTTTATTTAGTAAGAAAACCCCAATACTCTAAAAGAGCTCGGGTTTCGCCATCCACACCCTCATCAATAATGTCCAAAATTTTCCATTTACCCACACAATAACCACATTGACCAAGAAAGACATTCAAACGATTAAAATACCACAAAAGTAATTCATGCTTGAATTGGGGAAAATGAAAAAATTGCCATAGCTCTTGATTTTTTTTTGGATTTTTTTAATTTTCAATTTTTTGGGGGTTTTTTTCAAGAAAAGAAAAATGCTTAGACAAACCTACGGAGAAAAACCCAATATTCGACACTAGTCCCTGGCAGCGATGCCAAAAACTTAATAGCGTCGCACGCGCACGATGGCGTTGTAGCGAATTAAGGTCGTCTCCCACAAAGACTAACTCAATCTTCTAGGCTTTACTTCCCCAAGATTGGCTAAGCAGATTAAAAATTTGAGATTGAAATTAGATTAATCTGTTATCTAATCTAGTGGATAAATAATCAAGGAATTATGCAAAAAAAGCAATCTCTCAATTCATGTATCAATAATACAGTTCTTTCTTAATGGGTTGTTTTAAAACCCATAATCGAAGTATCACAACCCTTTTTCGAGATGAAATGAAATACCTAAATCTAATCAATTACCCTTTCTCAAGCATTCTTGATTTGTTTATGTTCATTAAACATGTGATTATCAAATTCGTGGTTTCTCAATTGGTGTGACTTTCTCAAGACTTCACACAATTAAGTCAAATCCTAGGGTTCCAGTATCGAATTTCACATTTCAGTACTTCACTCAATGTCCAAAATATGCAAGAAAGTGATCATATTTTTCACAAGACAATAAACACCTAAGATTTGATAGGGCAATTCAATAATTCCAAAATACTTAAACTGATCGACATAAGATTAAAAAAATTAACAAGTGTTTGCATAAATCCAAGATCAAAAGAACAAAAGATAATCAAAATTACAAAACATAAATCCTAAAATTAGAAAAGAAAAGAACAGAAAAGAGAAGAGAGGAGAAGAGGAGAAATGCTTAGTCAAAGAACGCTTTCAAATCTATCAATTGCAAACCTGACATGGAATCCTTGCAACATCTCCACCTCAATACATTCTCTCTCCTTCTAATCTAATCTATATTCTAATCTAAATGGTGAATGTGAAGGTCGATGCAATGGAATAGATGAAGAAATGAGCTTAAAAACAACCCTTTGATTGCGAAAATTCTCTGGCCAAACATAAAAACTGCTTGGAAGTCGAACAGTCGCAAAGAAAACAAGGTGACTCAGGGAAGGAGCCTCACCATAGCCTGACTATGGGGACCACCATGTACCATGGTCCCCATTACAGTCAGACCATGGTGGCTTCTGGTTGTGGTGCCCTGCTGATTCTATAAAATCTGGTCAACCCGAGTTGACTGTGTATACTATCCCATATTAAACATGTCGTATGTCCAGGTAAACCATATCCAGTGTGGGTTTTTGCCTAGTTTTTATGGGGTATTTGGCTCCTTGCATCATTCTTCATTGATTTTGTAGACAAACTTAGGTTCTTGTAGCCAATTTCTGCAAAATATCATCAACAACACCAAACCCGAGCGTAATCAGAAAACAGGCATAAAATACACAATCAAGCACTCTGACCCCTAAAATGGCACCAAAACTCTTAAATCCTATCCAAATATGGCATTCATTAGCCTCTTTCTATTCACCTTTTAGCTCTTGTTTGCCCATTGCCTTCTCTTTTACTTCCTTCTTTTTCTTCTCTGTGTCCTCTATTACTAACCTCCTACTCTATTCCATAACTTTTCTTCCCTTATGCTTCCACAAATGGATCTTTGAATTATGTTATAGTTGCCTTAGTTGCTCTTAAATATTTTTCTAGATCAAGTTTCTCTAGCACAGCTAGTAGAACGTTAAAAATCAAAATAAGGTCCCAATTTCGTGTTGCTATAATTTCTTCCTTGATGAGCTCACACACAACTACATGGAGTCCCTTGTTCATGAATCTCATACCATCCCACTTCGCTTATCCACCTAGACTGAGATTTGTTGAACTAAGGATGTTTTAAGCTTACGTGCTACTAAGGAAAAGTCTTGACATCTCAATGCTTAAAGCTTCCATAGAAGAGGTTTGGTAGGCCTTGCTGAATGGAAGATTTGGAGTGTTTCAAGGGAGTGCCTTTGCCTAAGGGTTCACCCTCATGAAGCCACTCTCTAGTTGAGATCTCTTGAATTTCAAGGATTCTAGCTTAGCTTGATCAATGACGATGTCAACAAACTCCACATACTCTTCAATCTGCAAGGGGATCTAAACTTACTAAAAAAATTTTGTGAGGAGGTTTACATAGGGTAGAGGGGCATTCCTGGAATCTGTTTGACTTTTTCCTTGTACTCAAGGATGATTTTTAAGAAATTCTTATCATGGTCATACAAGATATGTTGAACCATTCCCAAAGCTTTATAACAAAGGACCTCATTAGTGTTTCCCTTAGGATAGTCCATCTTCACTAGGATATAGTAGATGAGTAGGTTTAAAATGGAGCCAGGTATAGGACAGTTGCTTCTTGTTCTTAGGGGTTAAAGCAAACCTTGAGAAGGTTTCAAGACAGGCATTAACACAATTATAAAGGGGCTTTACAACAAATTCTTGCTGAGTCGACCTTGAGATGAATGATTTGGTCAAGGGTGGTTGGGTAAGGGTAAATATGATTCCATTGACAAAAGTAGTGTAGAACTCAATTTTCCTAGAATCCTTTTTCCTCAGGTTTTTGTAAAACAACTTAACCAGGTTTAGATAACCTCTGTCCCCATAACCAATAAGTCACTGTAATTCATATGTCTTAAGACATGAGACAATGCAAATTTTGCTTCACAAAGAGGTCTCAATATATCTGCTCACATGCAAGCATTTTCCTCCCCATCAACTTTTGAAAAATAATCCTCTCCACCTTTCTTAAACCATTCCAAAGGCAAATTTAGAACAATTGAAAAGATAGAAGCTAAAATTTTTACCACTTGGGCTTCGTCAATGTCAAAATTCATATTTGTTGACTCGTCAATTGACAATTGGTTTTGCTTCTTTTGAGGAGTTTGATAAGTAACTAAGAACTTCTTATAATTCCCTAGGAGCTAGTTTAGGAGTGCCACCATTTCTTTTCCTCAATGAAATTTTGGCCATAATGACTGCTCATCTTTGAAGAAGGAGGTGGACCACGGTTATGAGTGAGACAAAGGCATAGAAAGTACTTAAATTTCTAGGAGAAGAATGAGTTCTTACACTTTAATTGATATTTTAAGTAATGTTGGTCATAGAATGGTGTGCAAGGAATCTATAACCTCTCCTTGGTTGTCTAAGAGTTTGATTAGTGCTTGCTTCTTGCATTTCTTCATTCCATACTTCTTGGCTTACTTCAGAATTTTCAGTGATCTCAACTTCAAGGATCCTAATTGTATCTTGAGAATGGCTCATGTTACCTTGGGGCAAGCTCTGAGTGGAGGCTTTAGTTTGTTTGAGCTACTTGTTCGCCATCATCCTCATATCTACTCAGTTTTAGATCCTTGAAGGATGTTGAGCTCACATTTCCATCATTGTTTTCATCAAACTCCATATGAATGCTTTCTTCAACTACCTTGGTTCTTTTATTGTATACTCTATATGCTTCGCTTTATGAAGAGTATCCAATAAAGATACCTTAATCACTTTAAACATCAGGCTTTTCAAGGTTCTTCTTGCAATTGTTGCCGGTGAAGTATTTACAACCAAACGCTCTAACAGAAGGAGATATTAGGGCTTTTACCTTTAAATAGAGCACAAGTGGTTCTCTTCAAGTTGGCCCCGGTCAGACATATGTTGAGAATATAGTTGGTGGTGATAATAGCTTCAACCTTGAAATAATACGGATCATCATTTTCACCTACCATCATTATAACCATGTCTTCCAAGGATCTGTTCTTCCTTTTAATTTGTTGTTAAGTGCTTGGTGTTGAGAACTTCTATGATATTCCAAGTTGATAATAGAAATCAATAAATTCACTCTTGAACTCATCTTCTTAATTAGTTCTTACAACTAGAATTGGCAATCATAGGTGTTCTAATGCTTGCTAAATACTTTAAAAGTATCTGTTTAATCTTCATTAAAGAACATCAAGGTAAGTTTCATCCTTAAGACTTAAACTATTACATGTAAATAACTCTAGACATTGCTATCTCATATCTTCTTCTATTTCTCATGTAGCTTTTTGTATCCCATGATGAGTCCATACCATTTTGACATATGGTAACTCTTTATTCCTTAACTTTTTGATGAATAATCCACTATTTGCACTAATACCTTCTCATATTATAATCCTTATGACACTATGTGTTGTGTGGGAGGTCATATACATATTTTCACAGTTGGGAGGTATGGAACACACCATCGATATGTTGTAATCCAAAAGACACCTTAAAGGTAGGCGATCTATATAATCTCTTAATAACTATTATAATAAGAGAATCTCGCATCCCTATTAGAAACAATGTTCCTGGAAATTTGATGTAATCGCACTATTTCCCCAACTTATAATTGAGATAGCTGATATATAGATTAGGTCTCATTATCGATAGAAAATATATAGACTTTGTATGTTTATATAGAATAATCAAAATTGGATTGATTAGTTTTACCACTTCAACTAGTACGATGGTTTAAATGATGAATGAGCCTAACCAATTGGACCTAAACTTTCCTCTTTTATCTTGAATTGGGGCTCTGATTTCTTTTAGCTTCATGTCTTCTTGTTGTAGGTCCCTAGGTCTCACCTTTTTGTTAAAGGCTCTTGAGATCCAAGCTTGGTACAATTGAACACTATGCAATTCCCATAACCTTCTTTCACCAAGCATTATCAATTCCTCATATCGAGCTTTTACCCACTCAGACTTTGGGATTTGACTTTCTGCTATTACCCTTAGTGAGGGTATTACTATTTCAGTTGGGAACATTGCCTCTATCCACATGCTAAGGACTAGGACATTGCTCCTATTGAGGATCTAATTGAGGTTCAATGACCCCATCGGGCAAATGGTAGCTAGTCTGGCTAGTCCTTACAATTTTCATCCATCTTCTTAATTATCCTTTGTATGTTCTTGTTAGCTACTTCGACAACTCTATTTGTCTGTGGTCGTACAATGAAGATTTGTGATGTTGAATTTCATACTTTTTTTAACAAGCTAGCCACTTCCTTCCTGAAGTGATTCCTTGGTCACTTATCAATTCGTGTGGCACCCCATATCGATATATAATATTGTTAATGATGAACTTTTCCACACGTTTTATACTAATTTAAGCATAAGATGCTACCTCCACCCACTTTGTAAAGTAGTTAACTGCTATAAGCACATATTCGTGCCCTTCAATTTCTTTAGGGGTTATCTTCCCAATTATATCAATTCCCCATAACGAAAATTTCCGTGGAGAAGTTAATGTTGAAAGAAAGGAAGACAGTTGGTTTTTTAAATTTGCGTAGACTTGACATTTATGACATCTTCTCATGTACACAAAGCAATCAGCCTCCACAGTGGACTAGTAGTATCTCATTCTATGGACTTTCTTGGCTAACATGCAAGTGTTCATGTGTGGTCCACATTCCCATCATGGACTTCTTTCATTATCTGATGTGCTTCTTCGTGAGTGACACATAGTAAGTTAATACCCATGTCAGTCTTTTATACAACTTCCCTATATCCCTAAAGTATTGAAAAGCCAACAGCCTTAATGCTTGTTGGGCTTCTGGGTAGATCCAGGTGGATATTCCTTCTTTGCTAGGTATTGATGGATATCATAATACCGGCATCAAGGACGATATTGCATGTTTCTATTGTGTAGCAATGTGCATGCGTATCCCTTCTTTCCATTGATAATGGCATATAACGAATACCACTTCGAATATTATCATTAAGGCTAACTTTGCTAGTGCATTAATGAATTGATTATCCTCACGGGGCAAGTATGTGTATGTAATGTAGGCAAAGTTCTTAGTGAGTTCAACCAAATGAGCTTGGTATGGTGCTAAGGCTTCATTCCTCACTTCCATCTTTGTTATATTTGATTAATTATAGGGTTGGAATCACCATATGCGCTTATGTTTTTGCCCCTTATTTTAGCAGCAGCCTGTAACCCGATGATACAGGCTTCATATTCAGTGACATTATTAATAATGTCAAAGTCTAGTTCGATGGAGATCAGGGTGTGTGCCCCTTCTAGAGATACTAGGTGGATGCTAACTATAAATCCCTTTTGGTTTGAAACCCCATCGAAGTACACTGTCCTCATGTCTTCTTCTACCTAGAGAACTCCTTCGTTAGGGAAGTAAAAGGCCTCTTCCTTTTGATCATCTGTTGGCAAGTCTGCTAAGAAATTTTACAAAGCCCTTCCCTCGATTGATTTTTGTAAAATGTAGTAGAGGTCGAATTTAATAGCATAACAGTCCACCTAGCCACTTACCATTTATCACTGGTTGCTACAACAGGTATTTTATGGGGTTTATGGATGCTGCCACATGTATCGTATGGGCCAACATATAATGTCTAAGTTTCTTAGACACCCATACTAAGGCAAGAGTAGTTTTTCTACAAAGGAGAGTGGCGAGTTTCATATTCAAAGAATTTCTTAGATAATAAATTACTCTTTCTTCTCCCTCAATCTTTTGGGCAAGCTTGGCCCCCATTGCTATTGCAATGGTTGTGAGATATAGGATGAAAGGAATAACTAGTTGTGGGGATATAACACTGATGGATTAGAGAGGTTGTGAAACCTCAGAAAAAGATTATTTATTTATTTAGGATTATATATATATATATATACATATGTATATTTCTTTTATTTATAATTATTATGAATTTGGTCGACCTAAAATGTGAGCTCGTAGTTTTTAATTTCTAGTAAATTTAGCGGAATAGCCCAAAGATTAGTCGAACAGTCCAAGCCCAAGGAGTATTAGTTCTTCGAGTTTCTATTCCTAAAGAAAAAAAAGAAAAAAGAAAAAAGAAAATAGCAATACAAACGAGGGTAAAGGGGAGAAAAACCCTAATATTTTAAACCCTCTTTTCCCTCTCTCTACCTCTCCCCCTCTCTCCTCTCACAGCAGGCCCCCATGACCCTCTCTCTCTCCCCCTCAATCCCGTGAGAGTCACCGGCCACTGTCCACCTCTCACCCTCTACCCTCTCCTTGTTCTCCTAGTAAGTATGTCAAGCCCTAGCCTAATATGTTGGGTTTTCTGTTGTTTCTCCCTTCAAAAATCCTTAAACTTGCCCATGAAATTTGATGGTTGCACTTTCCTATGGTGTATTTTTCAGATTTGAACTCTTGGTGGGAGAACTAAAACACCCTAAGGTTTTCCCTTCTGTTATTCTTTAACTCAAGGTAAAATATTCGTTTTTCCTCCTGTAGCTTGGATAGTTTGGTTGCTTTAGCAATTAGGAGTGATGGTATTGTTGAGTAAAAGGGTTGTATGCATGATTTGGCCAGGTATGGGTAGAATTGTGGATGGAAGGAATGTTAAAAAGTCGAGTTATTGTCACTATTAGTATGCCCAAAAAATTATCTAACTTCGTTAGATTAATGGCAATAATTGGAACCCCTAAAAATGATGGGAAAATTTGTGATGGTAGGTCTGGAGGTTCTCTAACCACAAATTTTTTAATTTGATGAATTGGAATTAAAACGAACAAGTTATGGCCAAGATACCAGGTGTAAGACCCGCCTTTGTTATTTTTATGTCAAGTTGCCTGTATTAT
>JACYFF010031955.1:60479613-60514613 GCA_017589665.1 Selenicereus undatus
GTTAGGAAAACGTGACGCTTTCGGCCCTAGGGGCTGGGGGTGTTACACCTTGGTTCCCTCTAGGTGGACGAGTGAGGTGTCGTGAGGGTTTTCAAAAGATATACCCACAAAATCTTTGAAATATTTATGGATTTTTCAAAAGCAAAGCATATAAACGAGGCAAAGGGCAAAAGAAGTACACATTTAAATTGATTTTGCCACCCTAACAACCTAGCTAATAAGCCATATAAAGCAAAACATACATTCAAGACACACATAGGCTAAACATGCACCGTGACTCTCATTTTTCACCCCTCACAACAAAATGACATGATTTGTGCATCTTAGTGCTTTTTGCAAAGTGTGTTGACTGTTGATGCTAGACTAAAATTGGGCCAAAAGGTCATGTTCACTTAGCTAATGGACTTCTCTCTATTAGATGATCAACCTCACCACTTTTTTCTTTCCTCTCTCTTTCTTTTTTTTTCCGCTTGTCTCCTTATGCACCTTCGCCCGGGTGCGTAGTTCTTGGCTTATTAGGTCCTGAACGCCTGGGGAAACAAGTTAGCATATATTTGGACTTCTTCCATATTTAGGGATTTTATTTGGATGTGCAAAGCACTTATTTAAGCCCAAATAGCAGTACCGGAGTTGAGATCACTTTTGCACTCATCTTACTTTTGCACTCATGTTTTTCTCATTTTTTTCTTTTTGTCATTTTGGTGACAAAGCCGAAAGTGAATTAACCAAGTAGAATGTCCCCAAACCCAAATTTCAACAACACACACCAAAAGTCAATGGTCAAGTATACAAGGTAGGTACAAAACTATATATGTGAAATGGGATTGTTATGAAAAATAAAAAATTACATTGTAGATAGTCCACCTATATACAAGCTAGCAATCAAGCTATTAAAGATCAAAGACCAATCACAAATGCACAAAAGTCCCTCGAAGTTAAGAAGAAAAACTAAATCTCATAATGTCGTTGTTGGGAGTCCAAGAGTCACCACCCACAAAACACAAAACAAAACAAAACACGCAAGAATCCTTAACGAACACACATATACAAAAGCTAACATACTCACCTAAAAACATAACCTCATCCAATTGATAATAGGAACACACATATATATACAAAACCAACACCACTAACAACGAATATATACAAATCAAACAATGCCACCAACACAAACATAACTCTGCACAAAAGGCGCACAAAGGTGATTATAGCCATCAATTGGCTCCACAACATCCCAAGTGTCACCTCAATATTGATGACCAACCAAAACACAACCTAACATCTATAATTAAACAAAAAGAAAAAAAAAAGAAAATAAAAATAAGGGAGAAATGTTAAAATGATTATACCAGGTCGCATGCTGATTGTACCTGAACTCGGCCTCTCTAAGATGGTGCTATAGAGACTTGAGGAGCATCAACCACTTCTCTTCATCACTTAAGATGCGAGTCTTCAACTCGGATGCAGCCAATGCTCACAAGAGCTTATCATGTGTCATTGCATGCATCTCAAAATGATGTGAATAAGAGAACATTAATAAGATCATAGAAAATATAATCAGTGCCCTCTTAAAATTATCGAATGCCATAGAAAAATTGAAAGCATGATCAAAGAAAGTACTGTACATGATCTTCCTAGGCACATCCTTTAGGTGTGCACAATAAGGGTCAAAGGAGGGAGTATACCCTCTAATACCACCTAGGGATTTTTAAAATGCATGCAAATGAGATGGGGTGGTAGGAAGCAAGAGGGATGAAATGTGGGCGAAGTCAAGTGACTCAGTGCCAATGGGATCTATGTGCTCAATGCTAGGAGCTGCATCAACCACCACAACATCACCACATGACTCCTAAAAGGGAGCCTCATTAAGAAATGACTCAGTCAAGGTAGGTTCTTTCGATCAATCAAGCAAATGATACTTAACAAAACTGGCTTCACCCTTAGAAGAGTCATATATCTCTAACCCCATCCACTGAGCTGAAGGAAGGGGAGAAGCAAGTAAGGTCAAGTCACTAATGTTAGTGTTTCTAGGTGTGTCAGGCAAGGATGGAGCGATAAATGATAAAGAAATAAAGGGAAGTGTCAATCACTTTCTCCAGGCTGGTTAAAAGTGTATGAACCATAAAATCGGGCTCTAGGGGAAAAGAAGGCTCATAATCATCATAGAGACTAACCTTAAGTGTAGGGAAGATAGACTAGGGTCGATCTCATGTAATAGGCAACACTCCCTCATCTTACTAACAAAATAGTCATGTTGCTCATTCATTATCTCTATTTTAGCATTAAGTTTCACACAACATTCATCAAAAATATCATAATAGGGACAAGAATTCACATCCTGGTCAAAAGATTTGCAATAAGAGCACAAAACATAAGAATAAGAGGAATGATGATGATGAAATGAATCCCTAAATTGATCTACACATGGGGATTGAGCGTGCAAATCATAGGGAAGGGGGGCCCAAAATACTGATTAGCACTCTCATGTTGCCATTGATACCAAGCTAAAGACTCAAACAAATTTCACATGTCATCAACATTTAAAAAACACATACCACCATAATACATGGACTCAAAGGTGGCTCGAGTGTCACGTATTATCCCTACGAGCACAACATTGCATATTTCCCAATTTTCGTATGTGAAGTGCACACATTAAGCATGATAATCATTTAATCTAGACAAATATTGCCAAAAAGGTCTATGCTCAAATTGAGTAAAATGGAAAATAGTCATTTTGATTTTTTTTTCCAAATTTTTGATTTTTAAATTTTTTTTGAATTTTTTAAAGGCCTAGTCTCAAACGCTCATGCAAACCCCGATATTGAAAAATACCAACTCTCCGATAATGGCGCCAAACACTTAGTGATTTAAAAATTATCGCAAGCATACAGTATAGCTGTAGTTAGCAACTGGCGAGTATGGGCCATGTCCTCAAGGAGTTGTGTTTCCAATTACCAAGCCAACTCAAGCGTATCAAGAAGGCAAAACAAAGGGTGATAGGAAGTAGAGCTAAACTACTAAACAAACAAAAAGGACATTGATCATGATTAAACCTAAGGTAGACCAACAAATCAAGTCAAACCTTCACCTTGTCAAGTTATGATAGCATTCAAAGATGTTCAATTGTACTATCAAAGCTCACCTAAGCCATCTTTCAATGATCGATGGCTAGTTCAATTGTTCTAACCACCTATTTTCATGGGGCTAGCCCAATTAAACCGCAAGAGTAGCAACCCTAGATCTAGGTATGATTAAGACTATTTTCATGTCCAAATGCTAGTTGTTCTCTCTACCCACTGTTAAGCCAAAAATCATGCATCATTTTTATAATTATTTCGATTATACTATATATATTATTTCGTTTAATTTGTTTTATTTTATATATTTTTCAGGGTTAGTGTTAATTTAATAAAGAGGAGAAGAGAGGACGTAAAAGCTCGGGTTTTACACAGTTGGCTACAAGACGGTTCAAAAATAATAATTATGAAAATTATTATTTTCATAATTGTTATATTGGGTTAGGGTTTTAAGAGTTGGTAAAAAGTTAGAAGTCCCGAGGGAGAAGAAAACCCTAAGCAAAAAAAAAAAAAAAACCTAAACCCTCACCCTATTAATAGAACCCACGACCAGCCCCCTCACCTCTTCCTCTCAGCACCCCCTTCATCATCTTCTAACCTCTTACGCATCACCCTCAACTCCTTTATCATCATCATCATCTTTCATCACCATCGCTAAGCCACAACACCATCCTCACGCTCCCTTTTTCCTCCCCACGCATCACTTACACCTTCACAGCAGCCCTTCATCTCCATCTTCCATCTTCACCATCATCATCAGCTCCTTCATCGCATCATCACCCTCTTCATCATCTCCTCATATCCCACGCATCATCTCACTGTGTTCATCATCATCAGCTCGTCACCATCATCTCCTCACCTCTGCACGCACACCCTTAAAGCCCTTCCCCACCATCATCATCGATCATCCTCTTCAGCCATCATCACGATCACAATCATCATCCTCACATCGTCATCGATCATCCTCATGGTCTCCATCTTCTTCAAGTAGTTTTTATTTTCTCTTAGTCTTTGTTTATTTTTTTTATTTTTTTGGTGTTATTACGTTAGTTTTATTTTGTTTTATTTCTTTTTTTTGTATTTAGTTAATTATTAAACATGGATTACTTGGGTGATTTTATTGATTTTATTTTTAATATGAGTGAGTAATTTTTTCATGCTTAGTATAATCTTCTTGAAGCCATGCTAAATTAATTATTTTGAAACAAGTTTTGTACTTTAATGCCTAGTTGATTTCTATTCATGATTATTTAGCGATTAGCATTCATTGTTTATGAAATTTGTGTTAAAGCGATTAGAATGCATGCTAGTTGATTAAATATAATTTCAATTGATTGTTTAGAAGATTATAATTAGTAAAAGTTATCATCTTTTAGGCTTTGGTATCACCCTAATTAATCATGGATGGATCAAACCCATCTCTTTAATTAGGTAATCGCTTTAGATCTTTGTTAAATCGATTTGCTGGTAACTTGGTTAGAAAGTCTTAAATGATATTTTTCTAATTTTTAACGCTGTAATTTGGTTAAATTTTTGCGTTGGTGTAAAAATTATCAAATTAGTAGGATTTATATTAGGGATGGACCTAAGTAAACTAGAATATAAGGAAAAACAGGGAAGAACCGCTGGTGGATGTCTTCTACAGTTTAACTCATGAATGAAATTAACTTGTGTGTTAATGATAAATATTAATTTGCATGGTGGATTGAGATTATACTAAGCATCCTTCATAAATTTGACAACTTTTGATCATTATTTGTTGCTTAGAGTTAATTTGATTAGTTTGTTAATTTCTATTCTGTTTTTATTAGTTTCAATATAATTTCAATTGACCCGCCCAAAGTATAGTCTTTTAGGAGTGTCTAGGTAATTTTAGATAGTTTAGATTTTGATTTTTTTAGAGTGGTTATAATTTTAGATTGATTTATATTCAGTTTTAGTATTAAATTACCGGTTTGTTAGAAATTAAACTAAAAATAGTTATTTTCGTATTTTTTCGATTTTTATTAATTCCTAGGGTTTATATAGTGTCCTAGTCTGCTCCTATTAAATTTTGTAATTTTTGGAAATCATTTGATAATTTTTCAGAATTATTTTGTGAAAATGATAAGTGTAGGGTTTTTAGGTTATTAACTCTGAAAATTTCGATTTTTAATTATTAATTCACAATTATTAGGTATTGTTAAGTCCAGAAAATTTTGTCCTATAATTAGGGTAATTTTATCAATTATTTTTGCATTTATATTTATGCATATTATTTTATTTCTGATTTCAGATCTAATATTCTGCATTGAGATTCTGGGCTAATTTTCTGATCTGATTTTTCTGAAATAAATTAGAAACAAGTTAGAATTTATAAGCTTCCAAACCTGAAGAATAATATTTTAGGTTACTGTTTGATATTTTTAATATTTATTTTCTGACTACTATTTGCTGTTATTGATTTTTAATTAGAATTTCAGTTACTATTTTGTTTTTATTTTTCTCAATTATTTAGGGAATTTTTTTACTGTTTTATTTCCAGAATATGATTTAGAATATTTAAGAGCATCATTAGGTATTTTTCTAGATTTTTATTCATTAGATTTTAATTATTTTATAATTACTAGGATTAAACTTAATAAATTGGATTAATAAAATCATTTAGGATTAAGCTAGCCTTTTACAACAATCTTTCCTCGTGGATCAATCCCTATTTCCCTACGCTATAAAAATTATTTAATAACCGAAGTAGTGGTTAAATTTGTAGCTCTCGACAAGCTTTACAAATTTTGGCACCGTTGACGGGGAAAGAAAATTAAATTGCTAGTTTATTTCTATTTAATTTTACTCCTGTCATTGCTTTGTTTTAACTTTAGTATTCTATTTTTGTAGGACTTCTTGTAGTGCATGAAATTAGGGAGTGGTAAGGACACTGGGGAGGTCAGGGATCAATCATTGAAAGGTGAAATCAAAGAGAGTTAGCCTAACCCAATGCGTCTTAGGATTAAAGAGGTAAGCATGTCTACTCTTCGAGAACTTGCTGCCCCTAAGTTAGAAACCCAACCAATATCCATTACTTATGCTGTTTTAGATGAACCTTTGAAATTAAACTCAGGATTTATTAATTTATTACCTAAGTTTTATGGATTGGCTGGAGAGGACCCCTATAGACACATTAGTGAATTCCTTATTACCTGTTCTGCTATGGTACCTAAAGGAATTCTTGAGGACCAAATTAGACTAAGGGTCTTTCCTTTTTCTTTGCTTGGTAATGCTAAGGACTGGTTATATTATATACCTGCTGGATCATTCTCTACATGGACTGCATTACATAAATCATTTTTAGAAAAGTTCTTTCCTGCATCCCGTATTGGATCTTTTAGGAAAGATATATGTGGGATTAAACAAATAAATGGGGAAACTTTTTGTGAGTACTGGGAAAGATTTAATAAACTATGTGCTAGTTGTCCCTAACATCAAATAACTGAACAACTATTGATTCAATATTTTTATGAGGGTTTACTTCCTATGGACCGTAATATGGTTGATGCTGCAAGTGGGGGGGCTCTGGTTAATAAAACCCCAGCTGATGCTAGAAATCTATTTAATTTAATGGCCTAAAACACTCAGCAGTTTGGTGCTAGAGACTCACAAGTTAAAAGGGTAAATGAGATAGGTTCTGGTTCATCTCTAGAGAATCAGTTATCTCACATTACTGCTATGTTAAATAAGATTGTTACTGGGGGTATCCAAAAGGTAGTAGTATGTGGTATTTGTTGTCTAGAGGGACACCCTACTGATGCATGTCCTACTCTATAAGAGGGTAATGTTAATGCTCTTTACTCTAACCAAAATCAAAGGAGGTATGATCCTTATTCGAATACTTATAATGAAGGATGGAGAGACCACCCTAACCTTAGGTATGGCCCTAAGCCTAACCCACCTGGTTTTGACCAACCCTCTCGTCAATCTTCTAGTCAAGATAGGACCAATTTCCTCTTAGAACAAGTCCTTAAGAAAATGGATGATAGGTTCCAGAGTATGGAAACCACCCTTAAGCAAGTTCAAGAGAGACAAACAGCGACTGATACCATAGTTAGCAACTGTCAAGCCCAATTGCAAAATAGGTTACCATCTCAACCTTACCCTAACCCTAAGGAGAATGTTAGTGCCATAACACTTAGAAGTGGGAAAGAGTTAAAGGAACCTATGAAGAAGAGAGAAGGGGAACCTGAGTTGGAAGTGAAAGGGGCTGAACCAGAATTAAATACATAGTCTAATCAAACTACTAAGGAATTAGGAGAAAAGAAAAGAG
Organism: Selenicereus undatus; assembly: GCA_017589665.1. NCBI lineage: Eukaryota > Viridiplantae > Streptophyta > Magnoliopsida > Caryophyllales > Cactaceae > Selenicereus > Selenicereus undatus. The sequence goes on from JACYFF010031955.1 coordinate 60,486,991, forward strand.
AATCTTACAAGCCAATCCCACCTTTCCCTAGTAGATTTAGGAGCCCTACGTCTAAGGTAAATGAGGCTAACCAAGAGATTTTAGAGACTTTTTGTAATAGTCCGACCCTAAATTTTGTTTATTAATTTCATGTCATTAATCCATGTGATTGAGTTCATTTCATTCACATCATTTCTTTTTATATTCCCATCTTTTTATTATTCTCATTTGGACATTTCTAACGGGGCCCTTACTTTGCAATTCGGGGATTTCTTCTTGTCAATTTTGGAAATTGAGTTAGGCCTTGATCTTTAAGAATTTAATGTTTAAAATTCTTTTTCATGGCATCACAACCATTTATCTCAATTTTGTTTTTTTTAAATTTTTTTTTTCCGTAAATGCACTCGATTTCAGTTTTTTGCTAAACCCGAGCCCGTTTAAAGCCGATTTCGATGCAGCAAGACTTGATCCTTATTTCTTTAGCTAAACCCTCTTAATTAAGCCTTAATCCAAGCATGACATTATTGACTTTTCTACTTAAATTTTCAGCCAAGTAATTTGGATATAAAAGGCCAAAATTTTCATTTTAATTCATTCTTCACCAAGCAATTTCGAGACACTTTCTCTCTCCTATTTCTCTCCTCCTTCTCTCTAGCTCACGGCACTAGCATCCTCAGCAGCACCACCACCATCTTAGCCACCAAACAGCCACCAAACAACCACCACACACCACCCCCAACCACCCCTCTTACTCCCTCTAGCATCAAGGATCATTTTTAACCTCTTTTGCTAGTACAAAGTGAGTGTTCTTTCACTTCTATGCTGATTTTTGTTTTTGATGTTTAATCTTGTTGGTTTTTGTTCCTTATTTTGGTTGTTTTAATGATGGATTATGCTGTTTTTGTGGTATTAAGAGTCACCTTGTTGAGGGTTTATGGTGGAGTTGATTTTGGATGAAGTTAGGGTTAAGGTTTCATCTTGGGTTTGCAAGCTTCTTATTCAAGTGATATTTATGGCTTGTTTTCTCCATGTTTTGCTTATCTTTTAATGTATTGAAGTTTATTATGGTTTTTATGATGTGTTGGAAAGATGAGATGGGGTTCAAGTTGACCCAAAGTTAGGGTTTTATCCATGAATGCATGGTTTGGACCAAATTTGTGTTAAACTTAAGGTATGTGTTTATGTGCCTAGAAAGTAAGCCTTGTTGGATATATATATGAAGTGAATTTGAGTGTGGTGATCTTGTATGATGTTGGGATGTATCATAGTGTGCTTACATGCTCTTAAGAAAGAGTTTAAGTTGAGGTTTGGTGTGAAAAGTGAGAGAACAACCTAAATGAGTGAGGCTGGAATTTTCAGTGAAACAGGATGAACTTTGGAACAAAACTGGTAATGATCGGCCAGGCCCAAAATTCTGATTTTTGGTGGGTAGATAGGTCTGGATGTTAGATTTAAAATGACTCTTGAATCGCCTTAATCCGAGGTCTGCGGAGGAAGTTATGGCTATTTTACTGAACCTGGGCAGAATGGACATAATGGTTGTTTTTAGCACCAAAACCTGACAAGTTGTTCTTCTAACCCCATTTTATGAAATCTGTCATAGGAATCTGGTTATGTGCCCTTCAGGAAAGTTTTAGAGGACTTCCTAAGCTATTTATATTGGGGTCTTACGTCTCAGTTGGAGGTCGGGAGTATAAGTTGTGGATTATTCGTTTCGTACCCTCATCATAAACCCTACCCTCTAAACTCGCTATCGTGCCATTAACTTAGCATTTCTATAATTTGTTTAACTTTATCAGTTTAACCTATTAACTGGTTCACACAAATTCTTTATAAGCCTTTTCTATTTAAGGGTATCCATTGTACTAAGTTTATGCCTGTAATGATTTTGAACAGCTTCAAGGCCTAAGCTCTCATCCTCTCCATTTTAGTACATCTATTTAATCTGTGAACTAACTTTTAAAGATCCCAGGTACGTTCATTGACTGTATCTTTAGAAATCAGCACGTATTTATCGAAATTATAATGTTTTGGTAAGTACATCAATGAATCAATTGAACCAGTGATTTATCACATAAATAGTGACCCCATCAGTTATCAGTTACAGGGCATTACCCTTCAGTTACCCGCGCGGCTTCATGTCAGGTCTTCCGGTCGGCTTGGCAGGTGTACACCTATACATAGATCGTAACAGTTACTAAGGGGTGCACTAACAGATAATAATTGGCAATTTAGTTTTATATACATCTCATTCCCTGTTTTAAAATCAAAATGGATTGCAAAGCGGGCCCTCATAATTTCTTTCCCCATTGAATCTTTATCAGTACAGGGATGCATGTACTGAGCTTTGGCTCACAGTTCGAAATGCTTTTATGTTTTGTTTTAGGAAAATGCTCAGTAAACCGCTCTCAGGCGGGCAGGGAGGCTGAAGATGATAAATAAATCAGGACCGTCCCTATGATTGGCGGATAGAAGTGCTAAGATGTTTTCATGCCTTTTTGTGGTGCATTTTGGTGTCCCAGCTGTATATCTGAACTGCAATATATATTTTAATATTATAATTGTAAGCTTAAGCTGAGTTACGCATGATGTAACCCTAGGAAGTTAGAATCATTTCCGTGTGTTGTTAAATGTTTTGAATGCTCGTGAATGCCCTCTAAGGTTATACTTTGATTTTATGGTTAAACTTTCATATTTTAGAGAAGCCTTGTCCTTGCGGACGGCGGTAACGCCCATCCATGGAGTTCTTGATGTTCAGCTATGATTTATGTATTATTGGGGCGTTACACTTTTAGGAAGGTATAAATTAATATACCTCTCCTTGATGCCATTAAACAGGTGCCTCGTTATGCTAAGTTTTTAAAAGAATTATGCACTACTAAGAGGAAGCTCATTGGTAATGAGAAGATAAGTTGGTGGAAAATGTGTTTGCTGTTTTTCAAAGAAAACTTCCCCCTAAGTGTCAAGACTCTGGTGTGTTTTCTGTCCCTTGCAAGATAGGAAACCTTTGCTTTGATAAAGCTATGCTTGATTTAGGTGCCTCTATTAATGTTATGCCTAGATCTGTTTATGACAAACTGAACCTAGGCGAATTAAAGACAACAGGCATAGTGATTCAATTAGCTGATAGGAGCAATACTTATCCTGATGGAGTGTTAGAGGATGTTTTAGTTCAAGTGAATGAACTAGTGTTTCCTGCTGACTTTTATGTAATGAACATGGGTGAAGCATGTCATGATATTCCCATTTTGCTTGGCAGGCCCTTTTTAAAAACTACTAGAACTAAAATAGACGTGCACGAAGGGGCACTAACGATGGAATTTGATGGTAAGGTTATTAAGTTCAATATTTTTGATGCCATGCGATTTCCTATATGCACTTGTCTATGACTACCTATATGCACTTGATGTTTTTGATGAGTTATCTCAAGATGTCTATGACTTGTCCCATGAGGATGAGCTGTTTACTGTGCTTACTAAGAGTCTTGATCATACTGAGTCTCAGGAAATGCCATATCAAGTTAATGATAACTTAGATGATATGATAAGGTCCTTGTTTCACTTGCAAGAGCATAATGGACCTAACAAACTTGAACTGTCTGAAAAGCATGCTAAGTTACTTCCCTCGAATATCTCACCCCCTAAACTAGAATTGAAACCCTTACCTGAAAATTTAAAATATGCTTATTTAGGGGACAATGAGACTTTTCTTGTAATTATCTCTAGTGCACTCACCTTGTATCAGGAAGAAAAACTTATTAAAGTGCTTAGAGAACATAGCGAAGCTATAGGGTGGACTTTAGCAAACCTCAAAGGCCTTAGTCCTACCTTGTGCTCACATACTATTACCTTAGAAAAAGATGCTAAGCCTAAGAGGGACCCTCAGAGGAGACTTAATCCACCTATGATGGAGGTAGTCCAAAAAGAGATTCTTAAGTGGTTAGATGCTGGGGTGATCTATCCCATTGCTGACTCTTAGTGGGTTAGTCCTATTCATGTGGTTCCTAAAAGGGGGGGGGGGATAACAATAGTGCAAAACAATGAAGGGGAGTTGATACCTACTAGAGTCCAAAGTGGTTGGAGAGTGTGTATTGACTATAGAAAGCTTAACAAGGCCATTAAGAAGGACCATTTCCCATTGCCTTTCATGGACCAAATGTTAGAGAGATTAGCTGGGAGGTCACATTATTGTTTTTTGGACGGCTATTCAGGTTATATTCAGGTCCCTATAGCTCCTGCAGATCAGGAGAAGACTATCTTTACTTGTCCTTTTGGCACTTACGCGTTTAGACGTATGCCTTTTGGTTTATGTAATGCACCTGCTACCTTTCAAAGATGTATGATGAGTATCTTTTCTGATTTTATCACCAAGATTATGGAGGTTTTTATGGATGATTTTACTGTACATGGTGATTCATTTGATGAGTGCTTGCACCATCTTACTCTTGTGCTTAGACGTTGCATTGAAACCAATTTGGTCTTGAATTTTGAAAAGTGCCATTTCATGGTGGAGTATGGGGTAGTACTGGGACATGTAGTATCATCAAGGGGATTAGAGGTAGATAGAGCTAAAGTTGACATCATCCAGTCTCTATCCTATCCAAAGTGTGTCAAAGATGTGCGATCATTCTTAGGACATGTAGGGTTCTATAGGAGGTTCATCAAAGATTTTTCTAAGATTGCTTCTCCTTTATGTGCCTTGCTTGCAAAAGATGTCCCTTTTGATTTTAATGATGATTGTATGTGGGCTTTTGATCAGTTGAAGTTAACATTGACTTCCCCTCCTATTGTGCAACCCCCAAATTGGGCCTTACCTTTTGAGTTAATGTGTGATGCTAATGATAAGGCAGTGGGGGCAGTTCTAGGTCAAAGAGTTAGGAAGATACCTCATGTAATATATTATGCTTCTAGAACTCTTGATCCTGCACAGTGTAACTACGCCACTACAGAAAAAGAGATGTATGCTGTTGCTTTTGCTCTTGAAAAGTTCTGTCCTTATTTGTTGGGTGTTAAAGTTACTGTTTATTCTGATCATTATACTCTCAAACACTTATTGAAAAAGAAAGATTCTAAGCCCAGGTTAATTAGATGGATGTTGTTGTTGCAAGAATTTCAACTAGAAATTAGAGATAAGCCTGGGGCTAAGAATTTAGTTGCTGACCATCTGAGTAGATTGGAAACAGGGGAGAATGGTAGCCCTTTTACTAATTGTTTTCTTGATTAGACTTTGTATGCTATGACTAGTAGATTACCTTGGTATGCTGATATTGTAAATTATATAGTCACCAAAACTTTTCCCATTGAGTTGACTAGTGTTGAAAAAGAGAAAATAAAAGCTCAATCCAAATATTATGTTTGGATGAGCCATATTTATGGAAGTTTTGTGGTGACCAGATTATAAGGCGATGTGTAGATGATAGTGAAATTCACTCTATTCTAACCTTTTGTCATTCTTCAGAAAGTGGGGGACACTTTGGACCTAAAAGAACATCACATAAAGTGCTTGAGTGTGGTTTTTATTGGCCCACTATTTCTAGTGATACTTATGAATTCTGTAAAAGATGTGAAGTGTGCCAAAAGACTGGAAACTTATCAAGGAAGAATCAAATGCCTTTGTATAATATGTATGTTTGTGAAATTTTTGATATATGGGGCATTGATTTCATGGGACCCTTTTCCCCTTTTTTTGGATATACCTATATTCTTGTGATTGCCCCTTTGGAAAGTGTATTGCGAGTGGGTAAAGGAATTTCCTACCCAATTGAAAGTCGAGCAGAGCGACCAAGTAACCAATTACTTTCCCTGGGGGTAATATCAGGGTTTGACCTAGAGGTGCTGTTATTCCTTAGCAGACAACACCTTATATTGTAGGTATTCCTAATGCAAGTACAATTAAGATAATTTCCCATATTGAAGTTCAAATCTCACTCTCTTAAAAAAATCCCTAGTAGAGTTGACACTGTAAGCACCGTGGACCCCGGGGAGCCTTTCCCCGGCGTTATTCCCGCTACGAATGGTCAAACTCGTTTACTAGATACTTTATTTTTTAGAAACAGATTTAATTTTTTTTTTCTTACAAAGTAGAAACAACCAAAATTGGGTTGCAAGGTTGTAGGAAACTAGGTTGCCCTGAACAAAGAACTCGGTTGGGTTCCTTAGCTAGCACCAGGCCTAGCTCCCTGGACTGGTCTCTGCCAGTAGCTTAGTTTGGCCTAGTTTTTTTAGCACAAGACTGATATAGGGATTTGGACAGGTTTCTAGTCCAGTTCCAACCCTAAATTGTAGTCTAGACATGGCCTACTATTAGGATCTCTATCCGTTGACCTAATTCCAAACGTGCAGATAGGACGAAAATAAGAAAAAAGCATTAAACTTTAGCCAGTAGAGTTGGCAGCGAATTTGAGGAAAAACTTACAACTGAATTATACTCAATTGAAACAAACCATTACCAATAGGGACGATCAAAAGGGAAACCAAAAGGAACTGTTGATTCGCTTCAAAAAGGTTTTCAAAAGGCCCCTGAGCAATCCCTAGTGTGAGGACCATCTTTACTCCTTATTCTCAAATTGAGGATCTAGATTAGGGGGTGATGGTACGGTGATGTGGCGGGCTGCATCATATCACCACTTGTCATCACTGATAGCCTTTACTATTCAACATGGGAATTCAAAACTTAACCATAATATCACATAGTCATGCAACATGTTAGAATCATTCATTCATATAAAATCAAAGTGCAATTGATTGGGACTACTGTAAGCACATGGGTAGTCGTAGTATAGACAAAGATATTGTTCCTCAGGGGCTAATGTAACTTACTAAGTCTTGCCTGTCAGAATGTGCTAAGCAAAATTCTAATTCAATTGGTTTTGATTTAACTATTTCTAATTCACTATTTTGAATCAATCAAAGAGAAAATATGTCTAGGAATTCTCATAGTTATGAAAGGGTATTGGATTAAAACAACAATCATGTGCTTTTCTCTAATTGGTTAATCTCGAGGAATTGCAATCTATCCGGAAATTTGATCTATGCTTTCGAAATCAATCAAATTTGCCTAAACTAAGCAAAAGTCGTTCTTTCAAACTAATTTACCTTAATTCAAGTTAAATATCTTCAATTACTCTCTAGTCCTCATAACATGCAAATCTCTCGTTCGAGATGACTCCATGTTAGGTTTAATCAAGCAATCCAACAACCAAATGTCACCTTTCAGTTTTTCACTTGATTGTTTCAAGTGAGCAAGCAAATTTTGGCCAAAAATTTTACTCACAACATGAAAATCCCTCGATAGAATGAGATCAAACCAATCATGAAAATAAGCACAATTCTTTATATTAAAACATGATCCAACTACACTTTCATAAACTACTAAATCCCTAGACAAAAGAAAACTACTCAAACATGATTAAGAAATAAACAAAACTAACCAATAATCTGGCAAAATCTGAGAGAAAGGCTTGACTGAGATGGCTTTCAACCAATGGTTTCAAATTGCCTCGAAAACCAAACGCATACACTCAGGGTTCCTCACCAAAACTAAAAAAAAGTTAAACTAGAAATAACAAATTTGAGAAAGAAAGAAACTAGGCTAAAACTCTAATTTATGCTAACTCTATGCTTTTGGTTGTGCAAGGATGCCTTCTACTACTGCAGAACGGTGCCTTTTATAGAGGGCTCGCTTGATCTCAACCACATAGCCGAAGGAAGATGAAGATTCAACAGTTACAGGCTCATCACGGTTCGTGGCAGGTACCACGGTCCGACCGTGGTCTGGGCTGAAACCGGCTTTCTGCTCTTTTCTTGCTCCATGGGCGTAGCAACACATGGGTGTCCGTGGGGGAGGTCAAAATACATCTATTTATGGTCAAATGTTGGGTAAAAAGACTTAAAATCCTACAACATACATAAAACAACTATGCCCAAGCATAAATTGAGAATAGGAGTATGAATATTAACTTAAAGCACAATATTCTCCTAAAATTGTAGCAAAACGACCCTAAAATGATGTACATATTAAGCACTTGTCAAACTCCCCCATGCTTAAACTATTGCTTGTCCTCAAGCAATGCAAAAACCAAAAATTTACACAACCTCCTCAAGATAGATATAGGTACATTCAAATGGAAAAGCTGTTCCAAAGGTAGCCCAAAAAGATACAAAAATGATTAACAAATAGAATAGGGAATGAAATTTGTGAAAATCTTTTTGATAGACCACAATTTCAAACTTAAATCAATCTCCCCTAAATCGTAAAATACAATAATTCAATCATATGAGGCAAGTAAGGCTAGCAAGGCCAATAGAACCTCACTATAGCTATGTGGCTCTCATCGCTCATGTGTTTATAATAATGAAGGTTCGCTCAATTCTAGTTCCTTGGACTTAAATCTTCCATAAGCTTGACAAGACTCTCAAATTTGTCGTCACTAAAATGCAAACACACTAGACAATCATGAGGACTTTTCATAGGGATGTAACGGGGCTTTGGGTAATGGTAAGAGGGGAACAAATGTTTTGGAAATGAGGAGCTAGAAGCCATAGACTAAGAGCTAAACAATTCCAATGCATCATACTACATCCTTCTTGAACCATTACAATTTATCAACAAATGAAATCCCAAATTGAAAAGAGGAAGAGTCGAAAATCACGAATGTCTTACAATCCCACCAAGGCTGACACTTTCTTTCGATTTTTTTTTTCTATTACTTCTATTTTTTCATTTTTTTTTTTTGAAAATAAGGATAGCCAAGGGGAAATCCATAATGAACTTTAAATTCCAATTGTTCTCTAAATTTTGTACAATAAAACAAGGGATTTATCAAGATCTCACATCCCTGCACCAAACAGCCAAAATTCACTAAAAGATAACAATCCACCTTACTAACGCCCTATTATACTTAATGCAAAAGAATGAAACACTCCTCTAGTCTTGGCTTAAGGGTAAGACAAGTATTTGGCCATGGGCTATAATAGGAAGTTTAAATCAAGAAAAACGGATATATGCTCAAAGGGGCTAGCAAGGGATCTAATACACAACAAAGGTGGCTATTTGGCCATGGGTTTCAACGAATCAAAGAAAGAAAAATGCCTCAATCATATTGCCTAAATGCATATGCGAACTGTGATCTTGAGTGAGAATCAAAGCAAGTTCTAGAGAAATGACGTCAAGGAAGAGTCATACATGAAAGAAAATATGAGACTAAAAATGATGAATAGCCTCTAAAAGCTCAAAATCTCATGGGATATCTACCAAAGTCAAAACTAGCTCACTAGTAAACACATGCCAAAATCATGTAAAGGCTCATGGGGAACATTAACTCGCATTTAACATGTGGTCAAAACATGTAGATCATTTCGAAAACTCATTCGCAAATATTTTATGCACAATTTGGGCAAATCAAAGGATCAAATTAAACCATAAAAGTCTACCAAATCTATAAAGATCATCATCGAAGGATTTTTTTCTCTTTTAATTTTTGTTTTTTGTTTTTTTGTTGTTTTTATGCATGCTCCTCATAACAATGCAAACTAAAAATGCAAAGAGACTAAAAAAAGGAAAAATAAGAAAAATAAACCAAAAGCTAAAATGCAACCTAGAATAAAAAGAAAACTAAATGCACTACTAAACAAAACTAAATACTGAAATCAAGAACTACAAAAACTACCACTAACTACATATACAAAGCACAATGACACTAAACCGAAAACAGGCATCATACGCCAAATATAACCACTAACTAATTCCCCCATGCTTGAATCACACATTACCCTTAATGTGGGTGCAGAATAGAAAAAGGAAAGGGAAGTAACACATAGCATTCAGAAAGGAGGTGGTGCTGGAGGATAGGGTGGTTGGCCATAAGAGATATGCCAATCTCGCCAGGTCTTTAGACATTCCCTCTAGACATAGCATTCAAAAAGGAGGTGGTGGTGGAGGATGGGGTGGTTGGCCATAAGAGGTGGTGCAGGAGCGAAACTTGCTCCTCTTAAATGGATCTAAAGGTGTGTTGGAGGTCAGAATAGTCAGGAGGGGGTGGTTGAGAGGATGTACTAGGTCCTACTTAACTAGAGTAAGGGGCTGGATGATGGGGTACGAGTCAAACAACCTCCTCATCACCAGGAACCCAATAAAGCTTAGCCCGGTGAAGTAGAGTGGTTAGATCAATATTGGGAAGCGGTAAAAGTCGATCTCCAGGGTAAATCCAACATAAATGGCCAACCAACTTTACAAAAGTTCATAATCTCAAAAGCAGCTTGATCAAGCCGCTCAGACCTGGAAACTCTATCCTCTGGATTGGGCTCAACACCCAAGAATCTAGCAATAGTATTCACAATCCCACCTATGACTATCCCACTTTTAGTGCTAACAGCATCACTATGTAATTGTCTTGCTAAAAATGAACCTGGGTCAAGCTAAACACCATCATATTGGACAAAAAGTACAACTTAGAAAGTCTCGGGACATTTAGACTATCGTCTCGAGCAAACAGAGAACAAGCCAAAATACGCTAGGCTACTCTAATGCAGGGGTTCCTCATATGTGTGCATTTTGAGGAACTAGTACTATACCTAACACTCCCCGAAAGTTCAGCCCAAAACGCATTCAGGTTGAATTCGCGGGGGACTTGGCGATTCGATAAATCCATGGTAGGTGGAAAACCAAAAATACTGTTGAAGGTACCTAAGTTCAGTATATACAATTGTCCCTACAAATAAAGCGATATATACTTGGCTTGACATTGAGGTCCTCTAGTGACCTCGACATGGAGTGTAATTAAGAATTCTAGGTCAGGTCCTAACATGTATGCTCTTTGATTTCTAAAAAGTGTCCCATACCACCTCGTGCAAACAACCATCTAGTACCATCCAACATTCCCAATCGGGCTAACAATTCCTCATCATAATATCTAGTTGCTACAACCATACGTTCATTCAAACAATTATACCCAGTAACATGACCAGGATGCGTTAAACTAAGGGGGTGAGGAATGTTACCTCTAGCACGTGTGGTTCGGGATATCCTTTGAGGTTGAGGTGGTGCTTGACTTGAAGACCCAACATCCTTGGTGCTCCTTTGTCTCTTGGTTAGTGCCATGGTTGCAAACTCTAACCAAAAACAAAACTAAAACCAAAATAAGAACTAAAACCTAGAAAATTGAAGAAATTAAGTAAAAATGTGAGGAATAAGAGAGAGAAAAGGATGAGTATGGTGGATGAGTGAAGGTGAGATGAAGTTGAACAAGAAGAAGAAGAAAAAAGATAAAATTTGTGGAGAATAAGGGAAGATTGAGTGAAAGGAAATGATTTGGTGTGAAAATAATTGAAAATGGAGAAGAAATGAGGGAAGATTAGAGGTATTGGTTATGAAGGGTTTAGAGAGAGAAAATAGAGGTAGATAGAGAGAGTCGAGGTTGAAGAAGAAGAAGTGAGGGAGAGGAAAGGGCTTCGCGGTCAAAAACCTAGACCGCGGGCCATAGCAGTCCACCACGGACTGTGGGATGCACCACGGGCCAACCATGTTGGCTACTGACACAAAACTTTTTCTGAAATTTGGCATCCCATAACCGTAGTGTTAGAGGTTTTGGCCGTGGTGTCAAACATTTTATTCATGGTTTTTTTTTCTCTTCTTTTTCTGTTTTGTTTTTTTTGTTTTTGTTTTTTTTACACAAACTACCAAAAAATAGTAAAAACCAAGACTAAAGAAAGAAAAAGGGAAAGAACTTGGGTTGCCTCCCAAGAAGCGCTTTTTTAAGGTCAAGAGCTTGACCCTTGTTTTATACTTGGTGATGGAGTTCCTATAAGCCAAGACAGTGAAGAAGGTCCTAAGAGTCTAGCAAGGTCCAATGCAAGTTCCAAAGTCCAAGCAATGGCTCAAATTCTAGAAAAGAGCCATGGTGATGCATCTGGGTTAAACGGGCAGAAAATACCGAGTCTTGTTCATTTGATTTCTTAAGCTACATTGTGGCTTAAGTTTAATATTTTTGCATTTTTGGGTTCCTCTGGATGTTAACGTTCAAGTCCAAGAAATGAAAGTCAATCATGCTCAGTTGAAGTGAAGAGATCAAGCCATTTTGTCCAGCCTGCCAGTTTTGGTCCAAAACTGCACGGTAAAATGTTTTAGTGGAAATCTCCAACTTAAACATGTCTCAACCTTGATTTCTTTATAGGGGGTTTGTACACACCGTAAGGTATCCCCCCATGGCCTGAAATTAAAATCATGCACACTTTTGATTGGCTGAAAGAAGGGTAGAAAATCAGACAGAATGTAGCCTTCTAGAACCCAATTGATAGCTATGTGTGTTTTTCCTTCCAAGGAGGGTTTGCTCAGCTGGTTACTAGCTTGAATGCTTTAATCATGAATTAAGGCAGTAGAAACATCATCATTTGCTGAAGAAACAACCTTGAAAGAAGCTAGCCAATGAGAAAACAAAGGAAGATTTTGCACCTTTCACCTGGATTGGCCAGCTGAAAAGCAAAGCCACTTTACGGCTACCTTTTTCCCCTTCTTTCTAGTAAGGCTGCTGTGTTAAGTTAAACTAAGTGTATTAATGTTGAGTATAATTATTTGTCTTGATTTCCTTGCATTTTGGTTGTAATTAGCTCAAGTTAATCACACTTTGTAACTAGATTAGCTTAAGCGCATCCTAAGCGTGTACTAAGTAATTTCCTTCCTAGGAAGGAAACCTCCCACTCTCCTTTTGCTGCCTAGGCCATGTGTATAAGGCCTTTGGAGCCCCATTTTTGTAAGGATACTTTGATATTCAATTGCAAACCAGAATTGAGAGCATTGCTTTCTTTCATTCCTTAAACACTTTGCTTGCTTATCCTTAACTAGGCTGGTTAAGGCGGTGGTCAAGTAAAGTCTTAACTCTTAATTAGGTGGTGTTTCTATATCCTAATTAAGGTTAAGGGCCCCAAATACAAACTTAGTAGTGTTTCTGTATCTAAGTGAGAGTTTAGATTATCATTTATCCATCCATTCATTCATGGTTTCATCTAAACTCAATTTTGATTTCAGTTTGCTTAGCCTTGCATTTGGAATCAGCTTTGAGTATTCGTGATTCTCCCTCACAGTTACATCATATTTGGTATCAGAGCTAAGTTTCTCCTTGGCCTGGTATTCACCCCCACACTTCCAAATTTATTCCCACACAAAATTCAAACACAATCCTATTTCAGTACAAACACAAACCCGAAAGCAAGATGAGTTCTAGTATGAGTATGGATGAGAAATTTGATGTAATCATGAGGCAGAATGAGATATTGATGAAGAAAATCAGTGAAGATGCTCAACGTGATCAAGAGACCAAGGCTCAGAACAAGTACTTAAGAATTGGTGCCTTTTTGAAGCAAAAGCAGAAAGTGAATGAAGAGCCTCTTCAATCTTAACCTAGGAGGCAAGAATAAGTCTTTAGCCATAATGTGGATTCATCTAGTGAAGATGAACCCTTGAGAATGGCTAGATCAGAACCAAGGTTTCAAGCAAACACCAATGATTTCAAGGTTGAAATCCCGAAATTTGAAGGCAAGCTTGATTATGAAGAATTCTTGGATTGGTTACGCACAGTTGAGCATGTTTTTGAGTACAAGGATTTCCCTGAAGACAAGAAAGTCAAGTTAGTGGCTTTAAGGCTTAGGAAATATGCCTCCCTTTGGTGGACTAACTTGTGTGCCAAACGGGTTAGAGAAAGAAAATCCAAGATCAGAACGTGGGAGAAGATGAAATCTAAGCTTAAGGCTCGTTTTCTTGTCCCAACCTATGTCCAAGATTGTTATTCTCAACTCCATAACCTTACTCAAGGCAACTTGAACATTGAAGAGGATACATGTGAGTTTGAGAAACTTGTAATCAAGTGTGATCTTCAAGAGCCCAAAGAGCTAAGCATTGTTAGATACTTAGGAGGCCTTGATTCTAGGTATGCTAATGTGGTTGATTTGCAAGCTTGGACTACTTTTGATGAGGTTTGCGTGCTTGCTCACAAGGTTGAGCAACAAAAGAAAGCAAAATAGCCCCCTAAGCCTCAAAATCCTAAACCCTTTACCCGAAACCAACCCTTTAAAAGAGGGAGTTCTAAGCCCATTTCTAAGCCCCTAAATCCGTCCCCTTCATTTCCATAAAGAACCAAGCTCCACAAAAGATCCAAACCCCTCAAAACAAACCCAATCCTAATCCTATGAGCAACAGAAGGTGCTTTAAATGCCAAGGTCTTAGGCGCATTGCCTCGGACTGTCTAAACCGCAAAGTAATCACCTTAGCCGAATGAGCAGCTGTAAAGGAGGTTTTTCAAGAGGAGGAAAAGGAAGATGATGCTGAGGATGAGTTTGAGGAAAATCAAGATGAGGTAGTGGAGGAGGCTGATGAAGGAGAGATGTTGGTTATAAGAAGAGTTTTGAGCAACCAGAAGAGAGCAAAGAGAGAACATATTCCATTCCCGTTGTATAGTTCAAGGAAAGGTTTGTTTTGTGATCATTGATAGAGGAAGCTGTGCAAACATGGTTTCTCTAAGCATGATTGAGAAAATAGGCTTGCAAACCATGACTCATCCACACCCTTATAACATTTAATGGTTAAATCAAAGCAAGGGTATCCAAGTGAACTCTCGTTGCCTTGTTTCTTTCTCTATTGGAAAGAACTACCAAGATGAACTTTGGTGTGATGTAATTCCCATGGATGCTTGTCATATGCTTTTGGGAAGGCCATGGTTATATGACTGTAGGGTTACGCACAATGGCTACTTGAATACTTACTCCTTTACTAAGGATGGCAAGAAGATCACCCTAGCCCCTTTATCCCCATCTAAGCTCCACCAAAATAAGTCTCAAAACAAGTCTAGCCAATCTGATTTGCTTCTCACTTTTAGTAAGCAATTTTTGAAGGCCTCCCATCATGAATTTAAGGCCTTTAGAGAGTGGATATTGAGCATACAAGATGAACCAGAAGCTCCCTTACCCACTCACCCCATAGGCAAAGCACTCATACAAAAATTCTGTCATTTGTTTCCTGAGGAGATACCCACGGGTCTACCTCCTAAGAGGAATATCCAACACCACATTAATCTCATTCTTGGTTCTATCTTACCTAATAAGCCAACTTACAGAATAAATCCCAAAGAAACCATTGAGATTCAACGGCAAGTTGAAGAGTTAATGCCTAAGGGCTTGATTCGTGAGTCCTTGAGTCTGTGTGTTGTGCCTGCTCTTTTGGTTACCAAAAAGGATGGAGGAATGCGAATGTGTGTGGATAGTGGTGCCACAAACAAAATCACAATCAAGTATAGGTATCCTATACCTAGACTTGAGGATATGCTGGAAAAATTACATGGCTCTCAAGTGTTTTCAAAGATTGATCTTCCAAGTGGTTACTACCAGATTTGGATTAGAGAAGGAGACAAGTGGAAGACAGCCTTTAAAACTAAAGGAGGGCTTCATGAATGGTTGGTTATATGCTTTGGTCTTTCCAATCTCCTCATACATTCATGAGATTAATGAATCAAGTGTTTAGGCCATACATTGGCAAATTCGTGGTGGTTTACTTCGATGATATTATTCCAAGAATGAGCATGAACATCAAGATCATCGTACTCAAGTTATGCTTGTTCTAGAACGTGAAAGATTGTTTGGTAACCTTAAGAAATGTGCCCTTTTCATTTATGAGGTATAATGTATATATAGTTTGATCTTAAGCATCGGATTCGAGGGTGATTTTGAACAACAAGTTAAAGGTGCATCCAATGCATTTAGGAGCTATTTATTTCATCATTTGGGAGGCCCAAGATGTTCTCTAAAGGGCCCTTGAGTCATTTTGAGGATAAATGCATAGGGAAAACTAAGTATGGGCAAAATATCTAAGTTCAATCAACTCGGCAGTTTGGAGCAGTCAGCTAGTCCAACTTTGAGGCAACTTTCGTCTATACTCCACATGATTTAACCAAGGTTTTTCTGGCCTAAATTTAAGTTTAGGAATAGATCGTTCATATGAATCAAGTTTTAAGTGGATTGGAGGTCATTTGGTGATTCAAATCAGCCAGATAAATTAAGCCTGTAAACCGGGCAGAATTCCAATGCCCAAGGTCCAACTTTGAGGCAACTTTTATCCATGATCAACGTAATTTATCCAAGGGTTTTCTATCCTAAATTTAATTTCAAGAAGTCAGCTTTCCAATGAAACAAGTTTCAAGGCTTTTGGACACCTTGGTTGTTCAACCTGCAAGATCTTTCAGACTGTGCAATCCTTGCAGCAAACCAGCGTACGACAGAACCATGGGGAATTAAGTTGACTTATTAAAGTCTAACCTTTTTGAAACTTTGGGGCATTAAAGAAGACATAAATATTTATAAATCCATGTGCTCAAAGAGCCCCCAAATCACCCCCTTGTGCTGCTTTTATCTAGCTTAAAGTACAAGTAAAACACCCTTTTACCCGGTTATACACTAGTCGGTACAAGGGTCATGTTTCTTGGGTTTCTCTTGTACTTATTGCTGCATTTTGACTTTAAATGATGTATTAGGTTGCCTTGTAAGCTTGAAACCTCATTTGGGAGCATCATTATTCCTAATGAGGTGGCCAAAGCTAGATTAGACTTCCTTGTGTACTTAGGAAACCGATTTGATACCTCCTCTTCCCTAGTGTACTTTCGGTCCCCTTGGCTGATTTTTGGAGGTTGAATTGGCTGAGTTGTTGCCTTTAAAATCCAGCCACAACTCCTTTTGTAATCATATTTGATGAATGGTAAATTGGAGTTTGAAAACTCTTCTCTTGAAAATCCTAGTGTTGTATCTTAAGCTTGGCAACTCAAGTGGGTCTCTAGGTTTCTTTATCTCAACTAGAAAGGTGATTAATTTCTATAATCTAGTTGACCTAAAGAGATTTCCCAAGTGTGTTTCAAGAGTGGCTCCTTAGATTATCTCTTGCAAACCCACTTGCCTATCCCATTTAGCTTGGTTTCCTCACATTCTATCCATAACTTACATTTTGTCCAAATTGTGCTCTTGGTTTCCTTTGAGAGTTTTGAGTGTTGATGAGGCTTGAATACATAGAATCATATTGCTAACCCATTGTGTATGTTTTTGTGAGTTTGGACTCCAAAAGTATACATCAATTGGAATAAGAGCTTATGGTTCTGACCATGCTTCTTCTCTTAGCCTAAATACGTCCCTAATCTCAAACACTCATTCACAAAAAACCCTGAAGCATTCATCAATCATGATTTCTTTTGCAAACTTAAGGAAAGAGATTGCTTTGATTGAGAAGGAGTTGGCCAGTTTTGAAACTCCAAAATTTCATAGCCAAAAGGAAGATTTTCCTTACTGGATTTCCAAGGTGGAACAAGTCTTCACTCGTTACAACCTTGAAAAGCACGAGAAGTTTAAGGTGGTTATCAAGAAGCTCCAAGGTTGTGTGCTTCAATGGTGGGAAAAGTACAAGTATAAGAGGAAGAAGAGAGTAAAAAGTAAGATCAGAGCATGGGATATGTTGAGAGGTAAACTAAAGTATACTTTTGCTCCAACCCCTTACTTACACAAGCATCTTTTTCTTCCCTTTTGAGGGACATGTCTTTAATTCCTCTTCTAAAGACATCTCTTTCAATAAGGGGAGTCCCATGAGTGCTTGTATCCCTAGCTCTACTTCCTTCCTTTGTTTGGAGAAACCTAACTCCAATAAAGATGAAAAGATCCTTGGAGAGGAAGCTTCAAGCCTAGTTGACCTACCTCCTGTTTTTTATGACTATGGTGATGATGAGACCTTTGAACTTGAGAGACAAGAAGACTATTCATGTCCTTCGCCACTTGTGCTAGATTTCCATTTATATAAGGGAATAGCATGTGTTGCTCACTTTGATCCTTGTTATGACAATTTCATTGTTTCATTATCCCCATAATTAGAACCTAAAATAGCCAACCTCGTCACCATGGGGGGACAAATGGGAAACACAAGTGAGGAATAACCAAGAAGGAAGGAGAAAAAGAAAGAGGGAAACACTATGAAGGTGCTAAAATTGTTTTCATGTGTGGTTTGTTTGAGAACAATCACTATGGGAATCAAAGAAGCACTTAGTTGGGTGTTTTTCCTAAGAAGGGAAAGCGAGTACTAATTCCTCCCTTAGTCTGCCCATTCCAAGTTTGGAAGCACCATTCCAAGTTTCTCATGCTTCAAGCATCAGATTCGAGGATGAATCTACTTCAACAAGGGGAGTATAATGTATATATAGTTTGATCTCAAGCATTGAATTCGCGGGTGATTTTGAACAAGTTAAAGGTGCATCCAATGCATTTAGGAGCTATTTATTTCATCATTTAGGAGGCCTAAGATGTCCTTGAAAGGGCCCTTGAGTCATTTTGAAGATAAATGCATAGGGAAAACTAAGTATGGGCATAATATTCAAGTTTAATCAACTCAGCAGTTTAGAGTAGACAGCTAGTCCAACTTTGAGGCAACTTTCATCTATGCTCCCGATGATTTAGCCAAGGTTTTTCTGGCATAAATTTAATTTTAGGAAGAGATATTTCATATGAATCAAGTTTTAAGTGGATTGGAGGTCATTTGGTTGTTCAAATTAGCTAGACAAATCAAGCCTGCAAACTGGACAAAATTCTAGTGCACAAGGTCCGGCTTTGAGGCAACTTTTATCCATGATCAATGTGATTTATCCAAGGATTTTCTATCCCAAGTTTAATTTCAAGAAGGCATATTTCCAATAAAACAAGTTTGAAGGCTTTTGGACACGATTTGGTCGGTCAACTAGCAAGAACTTTTAGACTGTGCAATCCTGGCAGCAAAGCAGCGTAGGGTAGAACCATGGGGAATTAAGTTGACTTATTAAAATCCAACATTTTTGAAGCTTTGGGACATGAAAGAAGACATAAATATTTATCAATCCATGTGATCAACGGGCCCCAAAGCACCCCTTGTGCTGCTTTTATCTAGCTCAAAGTACAAGTAAAACACCCCTTTACCTGGTTATACACTAGCCAGTACAAGGGTCATGTTTCTTGGGTTTCTCTTGTACTTCTTGCTTCATTTTGACTTTAAATGATGTATTAGGTTGCCTTGTAAACTTGAAACCGCATTTGGGAGAATCATTATTCCTAATGAGGTGGCCAAAGCTAGATTAGACTTCCTTGTGTACTTAGGGAACCGATTTGATATCCCCTCTTCCCTAGTGTACTTTTGGTCCCCTTGGCTGATTTTTGGAGGTTGAATTGGATGAGTTATTTCCTTTAAAATCCAGCCACAACCCCTTTTGTAATCAAATTTGATGAATGGTAAACTGGAGTTAGAAAACTCTTGTCTTGAAAATCCTAGTGTTGTATCTTGAGCTTGGCAACTCAAGTGGATCACTAGGTCTCTTTATCTCAACTAGAGAGGTGATTAATTTCTGTATTCTAGTTGAACTAAAGAGATTGCCCAAGTGTGTTTCAAGAGTGGCTCCTCATATTATCTCTTGCAAACCCACTTGCCTATCCCATTTAGCTTGGTTTACTCACATTCTATCCATAACTTACATTCTGCCCAAATGGTGCTCTTGGTCTCCTTTGAGAGTTTTGAGTGCTGGTGAGGCTTGAATACATAGAATCAGATTGAAAACCCATTTTGTATGTTTTTGTGAGTTTGGACTCCAAAAATATACATCAATATAACATTCTTAGGTTTTATTGTTATTGGTGATGGTATTAAGGCAGATGAGAGTAAGATTGATGCTATTTGATCATGGCCTATTCCCAAGAGTATTCATGATGTTCGAGCTTTTCATGGATTAGCTTCCTTTTATAGGAGGTTCATTCGAAATTTCAGCACTATTATGGCTTCCATGACTGAGGTTATTAAGGGTACATCATTCATTTCGACCCCCAAAGCCCAATCTGGCTTTGAAGAGATCAAGAAAAGACTTACTCAAGCACCGGTTCTTTCCTTTCCGTGCGTTGATAAAGTCTTTGAATTTGAATGTGATGCCTTTGGAGTTGGTATAGGTGGTGTTCTTACTCAAGAAGGTATGCCATTAGCCTTCTTTAGTGAGAAATTATGTGATTTAAGAAGGAAATATTCCACCTATGATAAAGAGTTTTATGCAATCGTGAGATGTTTAGAACATTGGAGTCATTATTTGATTGCAAGTGAGTTTATTATGCATTTTGACCATGAGGCTTTAACGTATATTCAAGGCCAACACAAGTTAAACTCACGCTATGCTAAGTGGATTGAGTTTCTCCAATCATTTCATTTTACAATCAAGCATAAATCTGGAAAGCTCAATCAAGGTGCTGATGCTTTATCTCAGAGGTATCTACTTTTGTTCCAATTAGATGCTTGTGTACTTGATTTTGAGCATCTAAAAGCTTTGTATGAAAAGGATGAAGATTTTGGGTAGTTATTTGCTACCTGTTCCAAACACCCCAAAGGAGATTTCTTGATTCAACAAGAGTTTTTGTTCAAGGGTACATGACTGTGTGTACCAAAGTTTAGTACTCGTGAGCTACAAATCAGAGACGTGCGTAGAGGTTCCTTGGCTAGTCAGTTTGGTGAATCTAAAACCTTAACTGTGTTAAGGGAACACTATTACTGGCCTTGAATGGAGAAGGATGTTCAAGACATCTTAAGGAGATGCAAAACGTGCCAAGCTGCCAAAAGTCACACTTTGCCCCACGACTTATACACACCCCTTCCAGTTCCCACTTTACCCTGGGGGGATATGAGCATGGACTTCATTTTGGGTTTACCTAGGACCCAAACAGGGTAAGCATTCCATATTTATGGTGGTAGATAAGTTTTCAAAGATGGCATATTTTATACCATGCAACAAGACCAATGATGTTACACACATTGCTGAGTTGTACTTCAAGGAAGTGACCAGATTACATGGCATCCCTATGTCCATTGTTTCTGATAGGGATACAAAGTTCTTTAGTCATTTCTAGGTTACTTTATGGAAGAAACTGGGTAATAAACTCATGTATAGTACCACCTATCATCGCCATACTGATGGGCAAACAGAGGTGACAAATCGAACCTTAGGTACTCTCCTAAGGGCTTTGGTTGAACCTTATGCCAAAGCTTGGGATTTACTCTTGCCACATGCTGAATTTGCTTATAACAAAGCTCTAAGCAGGGCTACTAGACTATCTCCTTTTAAGGTGGTGTATGGGATTAATCCCTTAAGTCCCCTTGATCTCACTCCACGGCCATTAGATCAAAAGCCAAGTACGGATGCAGCAGCTAGAGTGGAAGAGATTCAAAAGCTCCATGAGTTGGTCAAGGCTAGAATTGAGAAGACTAATGCATCCTATGAAGCCCAAGCTAGCAAGCATAGGAGAAAGATGGTTTTTCAGCCTGGAGACCTCATTTGGATACACCTTTGGAAGGAACAGTTTCCCTCCAAAAGGAAGAACAAATTAGTGCCAAGAGTTGATGGTCCATTTGAGCTACTTGAAAGAATTAACGATAATGCCTATAAGGTTGATTTACCCGATGACTATGGAGTTTCAGCTACATTTAACATGGCTGACTTCAGTGCTTACCAAGTTGATGATTACCATGCCGATTTGAGGATCAAATCTTTTCAATAAGGGGAGGATAATGGCGTTCCCTTAAGCCAAAACATTGAAGAAGGTCCTAAGAGTCTAGAAAGGTCCAATGGAAGTTCCAAAGTCCAAGCAATGTCTCAAATTCTGGAAAAGAGCCATGGTGATGCATCTGGGTTAAACGGGCAGAAAATACCTGGTTTTGTTCATTTGATTTCTTTGGCTAGATTGTGGCTTAAGTTCAATATTTTTGCATTTTTGGGTTCATTTGGATGTTAACTTTCAGCTCCAAGGATTAAAATTCAATCATACTCAATCAAAGTGAAGATATCAAGCCATTTTGTCTAGCCTACCAATTTTGATCCAAAACTTAACGGTAAAATGTTTTAGTGGAAATCTCCTACTTAAACATGTGTTAACCTTGATTTCTTTGTAGGAGGGTTTGTACACACCCTAAGGTATCCCCCCATGGCCTGCAATTAAAATCATACTCACTTTTGATTGGTTGAAAGAAGGGCAGAAAATCGGGTAAAATGTGGCCTTCCAGAACCCAATTGATAGCTATGTGTGTTTTTCCTTCCAATAAGGGTTTGCTCAGCTGGTTACTAGCTTGAATGCTTCAATCATGAATGAAGGCAGTAGAAACATCATCATTTGCTGAAGAAACAACCTTGAAAGAAGCTAGCCAATAAGAAAACAAAAGAAGATTTTGCACCCTTCACCCAAATTGGCCAGTCAAAAAGCAAAGCCACTTTACGGCTACTTTGCTCCCCTTATCTCTAGTAAGGATGTTGTATTAAGTTAAACTAAGTGTATCAATGTTAAGTATAATCATTTGTCTTGCTTTCCTTGCATTCTGGTTGTAATTACCTCAAGTTAATCACACTTTGTAACTAGATTAGCTTAAGCGCATCCTAAGCGTGTACTAAGTAATTTCCTTCCTAGGAAGGAAACCTCCCACTCCCCTTTTGGTACCTAGGTCATGTGTATAAGGCCTTTGGAGCCTCATTTTTCTAAGGATACTTTGATATTCAATTGCAAACTAGAATTGAGAGCATTGCTTTCTTTTATTCCTTAAACACTTCACTTGCTTATCCTCAACTAGGCCGGTTAAGGTGGTGATCAGGTAAAGTCTTAACTCTTAATTAGGTGGTGTTTCTATATCCTAATTGAGGTTAAGGGCCCTAAACTCAAACTTAGTGGTGTTTTTGTATCTAAATGAGCGTTTAGATTATCATTTATCCATCCATTCATTCGTGGTTTTACCTAAACTCACTTTTGATTTCAGTTTGCTTAGCCTTGCATTTGGAATCAGCTTTGAGTATTTGTGATTTTATTTCACAGTTACATCACTTGGTCTAGATTAAGAAGTGTATGGACATTGACTTTGTCCCAGACCACAAAATCAAATTTCGTCAAGTGAAGGTACTATCTTAAAAGTTTTGGCTACATGTCCTTCATCTTCATCACTTGGTGCCATAATGCATTATCTGCTTAGAAAATAAATCGCTATTGTGGCCCATCATATGGGTTACCGTCAACGTGTTTAACCCCTAAATCAAAATCTGCACCAAAACCTTCCATATGGGGCATAGAGAGAATAGTTTGTGCAAACTTGCAATAATCACTCATGGAGGACTCATTAGGAACAGGGGCCCCAACCTTGGGCTTGTTAGGTGGCATAGGAACAACAAACTCCACCTTAACATACCCTTGGTCAGGATCCTCATAAGAAATCTAGTTAGAATAAGGAGGATCTTCACAATTCAAGATATCCTCCATATCAATCTCAGGGGAAAGGGGTAATGCATCCAATATAGAAGAATGAGGAGAAACGATGTCCTCCTTTCTATGACTAAACACAGCAAAGCACCCTTCTACCTCAAAAGATATACGGCCTTCTCTTACATCAATGTGGCAACTAGCTGTCGCCAAAATGAGCCGACCTAGGATAATTTGAGCATCGTCGGTTTCAGGCATATCAACTATAATAAAGTCATCTAACACCCAAATGTTTCCTATATTGACTGGCACATTATTCAATTTTCCTATAGGTTGCGTCACAGAACCATCAGCCAACTATAGAGAAAAAGGTGCAGCTAGTAATGGTCCTAGGTGCAACTTATGAAACAAAGAATAGGGCATTATGCTGACACTAGCACCTAGATTGCATAGACCTCTCTCAATTTCCACCTTTCCCACAATTTCCACCTTGCCATCATTATTTCTATCCTTATCTCCAGCCATGATTATTTCCCTTCCCTCTTCCATTGGTGTATCCTCAGGATTAGTTAACTCCTCTTCTTCTTCCTTCATGGTAATACAGTTATAGTGCTCACGACGATTGGGTTCGGGCTTGCTAGGAAGTCTATCGGGGGGCGTAGATGAGAGAGTAGCTTTTTGGGCAATTTGAGCTTCTAACATCGTATTGTGCGTTGTAAGCACATCAACCTTTGAGGCTAATTGCTTAATATACTCATCTTGTTTTTGTTGCACCATAAGCATGATTTCCATTATTACCTCTAAATTAGATTCTTGGGGCATCTGAGAAGGGAATGGGGGTCTTTGAAAACCAGGGGGTGGTCTAACATTCCTAGGGGGAATATTTGATGGATTTGGATTAGACCTATAAGAAAAATTTGGGTGATTCTTCCAACCCGGATTGTAGGTATTAGAGTAAGGGTCATTGGGCGATCTTGAGTTCAAATTTTGAACATAATTAACTTCATTAGGGTCTTGGAAAAAAGGACTGTCAACTTGACAATTCAAAGTCACATGCTCAACAGAACCAAAAATTTCACAAGGAGAAACTAGAATTCATATCATTAACATTCATTTGGTCCAGTCTTTGAGTAATAGCATCTACTATTTTAGAAAGTAAAGTAAGTGCATCAACTTCAAGCTTACCTCTAGCCCGCTTGGGTTAGCCTCGTTCAATGGACCATTGAAAGTGGTTTAGTGCCATCTCCTCAATCAGATTATAGGCTTCATTCTCAGTCTTACTTATCAGAGTTCCTCCTGCTGCCACATCAATAGTGGACCTTACAAATTGGGTCAGATCATTATAAAAGGCTTGGATAATCATCCAACGCTGAAGACCATGATGGGGCATAAACGCAGTAGATCTTTAAAACGCTCCCAGGCTTCATAGAGTGTCTCATCGTCTTTTTGTATGAAGTTGGTGATCTAATTCCTTAGGCTTACTGTTTTGCTTGGAGGGAAAAACTTGGCCGGGAATGCTCTTGTCAACTTATCCCAGGTGGTAATGTATCCAGATGGGAAGGAGTGTAACTAAGCTCTTGCCTTATCCCTCAATGAGAAAGGAAATAAGCGCAGGCGAATCACATAAGTGGAGACTCTGTTGAGCTTCAATGTATTGCACACCTCTAAAAAGACCAAGAGGTGTAGATTCGAGTCTTCCAAAGGAGTTCCGCCGAGCAGGGATTGTTGCACCATAGAAATGAGTGCCAATTTGAGCTCAAAATTATTGGCATCTACAGAAGGGCAAGCGATGCTTGAGGCAATCCCTTGGACTCCAGGGGTAACGAAATCTCAAAGAGTCCTTCTTTAGTCACCTCCTACTCTTGCCATGTTTGAATTCCTTCTTGCCTCGCGCCTTTGTTCGTCAATCCTTT
Source organism: Selenicereus undatus (assembly GCA_017589665.1). Classification (NCBI taxonomy): domain Eukaryota; kingdom Viridiplantae; phylum Streptophyta; class Magnoliopsida; order Caryophyllales; family Cactaceae; genus Selenicereus; species Selenicereus undatus. The sequence continues at coordinate 60,512,123 of JACYFF010031955.1, forward strand.
GCTTTTTCCTCCTCAAGCGGAAATTCCTCTCAATCTCAGGATTGGGTTCGTACAAGATGGGACTTCGCATAAACTAGGAAAAATTCCTGCAAGCACGTTCACCAACACTACCAGCGCAGTTAAACAAGAAACGAAAATAATAAAAAAAAAAGAAACACTAAAATACTTAGTCACTTTCATAAGACAACTCCATAGTTAACAGTTTAGTCCCCGGCAACGGTGCCAAAAACTTGATTGAGACTACCGCAAGTGCACGGGTAGCCGTAGTATAGATAAAGATATCATTCCTCAGGGACTAATGTAACTTACTAAGTCTTGCCTATCAGAATGTGCCAAGCAAAATTCTAATTCAATTGGCTTTGATTTAACTATTTCTAATTCACTATTCTGAATCAATCAAAGAGAAAATATGCCTAGGAATTCTCGTAGTTATAAATGGGTATTGGATCAAAACAACAATCATGTGCTTTTCTCTAATCGGTTAATCTCAAAGAATTGCAATCTATTCGGAAATTTGATCTATTCTTTCGAAATTAATCAAATTTGCCTAAACTAAGCAAAAGTCGTTCTTTCAAACTAATTTGTCTTAATTCAAGTTAAATATCTTCAATTACTCGCTAGTCCTCCTAACATGTAAATCTCTATTTCAAGACGACTCCACATTAGGTTTAATCAAGCAATCCAACAACCAAATGTCACATTTCAATTTTTCACTTGATTGTTTCAAGTGAGCAAGCAAATTTTGGTCAAAAATCTACTCACAACATAAAGATCCCTCGATAGAACGAAATCAAACCAATTATGAAAATAAGCACAATTCTTTAGATTAAAACATGATCCAATTACACTTTCACAAACTAATAAATTCCTAGACAAAAGAAAACTACTTAGACATAATTAAGAAATAAACAAAACTAACCAACAATCCGGCGAAATCTGAGAGAAAGGCTTGACTGAGATGGCTTTTAACCAAGGGCTTCAAACCGCCTCGAAAACCAAACGCATACACTAAGGGATTCTCACCAAAACTGGAAAAAAAAAATCAAACTAGAAACAACAAAATTTGAGAAAGATAGAAACTAAGCTAGAACTCTATTCTATGCTAACTCTATGCTTTTGGTTGTGCAAGGATGCCTTCTACTGCTGCAGAATGGGGCCTTTTATAGAGAGGCTCGCTTGATCTCAGCCAGACAACCGAAGGAAGATGAAGAGGCAGCAGTTACGGGCTCACCACGGTCCGACCGTGGTCTGGGCTAGAACCTGCTTTCTGCTCTTTTTTTGCTCCATGGTAGTTACACATGGGTGTCTATAGGGGAGGTCAAAATACATCTATTTATGGTCAAATGCTGGGTAACAAGACTTAAAATCCTGCAAAACACGTAAAACAACTATACCCAAGTATAAATCGAGAATAGGACTATAAATATTAACTCAAAGCACAATATTCTCCTGAAATTGTAGCAAAACAACCTTAAAATGATGCATACATTAAGTACTTATCAGTATTGCTTACCAAAAGAGAGTAAAAAGATAAGAAATTCAAATTATTACAACAATTAGGGATTAAACTAATTAAAGGTTACATCTTTACCAAATTGTAATCAACTAAATTAAACAAAAAGACATAAAGTGAAAGAGAAGAAGGTCGTAAAACGCACCCTTAGGATAACCCACATGAATCTTCTTGGAACCCAAAAAAGTGGTGCTTTGTTAAACTGGTGATTAATTTCACTCGTTAAACCCTGGCACCTTTTCCTAGAAAAGAAATCCTAATGCTCTCCTCCATATTTTCTGACACCTTTTTTGTGACTTTCAATGATGATCTCCCCTTAAACCAAAGGATCATCCCCATTTATATAATGTTTAAGGACACTAAGTGAATCAATTTAGGAAAAGGAAACATAATTCTGCTCACACTAGGCTTAATCCAAACAGGTTGATTTAATAAACTAGAACTCTAATTAATTAATCAAAAGAACTTAATCTGATTAGAACTCTGCTTAACCAGATGTAGAAAGCTAATTCTACTAAGGGTCTGTTTAATAAGCCTAATTAGAAAATGACTTGGTAAATTAAAAAAAGACCAACAGCAAGGTTGGGTACCCTCCCTAGGGAAACCGATCGAGTTTTGCCTGAGATGGGCTAATATCTTCCACGTGGACCTGCTTATTTTATTATTGAACTTAGTTTTTTTAAGTTTACTACTTTGCTGGGGCCCTAAAAGTGCAAGTCGGGGTATTATTTTTGTCATCGGGCTCTTAAAATGTGATACCACCTTGGGCGCCTATAGTGTCAGAATCATTGCCATGTAGGAAACCATTGCTTGTGCCATTGCCATGAATTCCACCATTGCTTGTGCATATCATTACCACTATAGACCCTATGGATACCTAACCTACAAAAGACTCCACTGATGAGTGCATTGCTAAATCCGTTGCTATATCCATGGCTTGGGTTCCTAGAGTTCAGAGGGGTGTTAGGGCTAGTTGGC
>JACYFF010031955.1:60516055-60532779 GCA_017589665.1 Selenicereus undatus
GTCATCTCCCACAAGAACTAGGTTGATTTATTGGGCTTTACCCCCCCTCAAGATAGGTCAAGCAATCATTACTTGAGATTGAAATTAAGCTAATTAACTATCTAATCTATTGGATAAATAATCAAGGAATTAAGCAAAACAAGCAATATCTCAGTCCATGTATTACTCAAGCACTTATTTCTCAATTGGTTGTTCTAAAACTGACAATCAAAGTATCATAACCCTATCTCAAAGTAAAGTGAAATACCTAAATCTAACAATTTCTCAAGGGCTCTCGATTTGTTTAGGTTCGTTAAGCATGGATGATCATATTCGTGATTTCTCAATTGGTTCCAGTATCGAATTTGACCTTTCAATTCTTCACCCAATACCCAAAACATGAAAAAAAAAATGATCAAATTTCTTACAAGATAATAAACATCTAAGATTCGATAAACAATCCAACCATTCCAAAATACTCAAAGAGATGAACAGCAAATCGGGAAATTAACTGTTATTTGCATAAATCCAAAATCAAAACACAAAATCATTATCAAAATTACAAGCATAAATCTAAAATGCGAAAAGAGAAGAGAAACAAAATGCTAAGCCAAGATCGCACTTGAAAATCTTCACTTCAATTCACTCTTTCTTCCTCTAATCTAATCTAAATCCTAATCTAGATAGTGGATTATGGTAGAATGGAATGGGATGATGGGGATGAAAAATGAGGCTGAAAACAACCTTCTTTGTTGTGAAAATGTTGCTACTAAGTGTAAAAACTGCTTGAAAATGGAACAGCTGGGAGAAAACATGATGACCCGGTGGAAAGGGGGCCACTACGGACCGTGGTGGCCATTGGTCAAGCTGGTTCTTTTCTTTTGATCAACTGCTTCTACTAGAACCTTCTAGGCCATGGTATTGACCACGGTTGGTCCGTGTTGGGTGTCTTGAACCTCTTCTACTATCTTCTTTGATCCACAGGGCCTCAAAAATATTCATTCTACTCGCATAGCTTGGCTTACAAAGTCAAAATCTGCAAAATCTCTCAAAAAAAGCGAAACCAAGCATATTAGTAAGAATAGGGGCATAAATGATATAATTAAGCATCTAAATCCCCTAAAATAACTTTGAAACACTTATGAATCCTATGCAAATATGTCATTCATCACTCCCCCATGCTTAAATCTTTGCTTGTCCTCAAGTAAACACTAAATAAATCCAACAAGGGGAGATACATCTGGGACATAAATACATAACAGCCTCCTTAAAGTAGGCAAGTGATAACATATCACAAGCAAGAATAGCAATTAATGGCAACCCCAAGTAGTACAAAAGGCATTTCAAAAATAAAAGGAGGATGACGTTTTCGAAAAAGTATGAGACCACAAGTTCGATATCAAGCTTGATCACCCCTAAAGAACCACAAAGAACATCATGCAAGTACATGAGATTTGGTGGAGCTAAATACACTGGTAGAACCTCACTTTTGGGAAATGTGAAACACTCTTATTCATGTGTTTAAAATATAGCATATGTTCACTCAAGACTTTTTCCAAAGATGCAATCTACCATATGCTTGCAAAGACTCTCAAGTTCTCAACCACTAAAAATGCAATGTGCAGAAGACAATCAAAAGGACATACATGGGTTTAACGTGGGCTAAAAAGGATGAAGGGAAATGAATGGACGAAAACTTGGGCAATGTGGACCTAGGTAGCCAAGTGACTAGGGAGCGACCAACAAGGCACCACAAAACCATGAAATTTACCAACACTCCAAACCTCAACAAAACAACGAATATTCCATGAATCAAGTAGGAAATGAGTTGACAAAGAAAAGAATTCAATCTATGTAAATGCCCAATGCCAATCATTTATATAGTTTTTTGCTTATCTTTTTTTCTCTTTGTTTTCTCTTTTTTTCAACATGATTATTCTCTTTTCTTTTTCTTTGGGAAATGAAATGAAAATTTCAATCAATGAAGGCATAGGAACTTGAATCATCAACTTATAATCTAATAAATACAAACAAAACCTGCGCATGAGGGAAGCACAAAACCAAATGCTCAATGTCATCAATCCCTTAATAAACCAACATACTAATGCCACCTTGAACTCAATTATCCCAAAACCACCCACTGCATACATGAAGTAATGCTCTATAGACTTGGCTTAAAGGTTAGAAACATGTGTTTGGCCAATGGCTAATATAAAGGGATCACAACAAGAAAAGAATTATAGCTCAAAGGGCTAGCATGGGGATAAACATGTAATACAAGGGCAAACTATTTTGGTATATAGCTAAAATGTTCAAAAAAAAGAATGCCTGTATCATATCATCAACTATTGCACAAGCTAACGTGGCTTTTAATAAGAATCAAGGAAAGTTCTAGAGATGCAACATGGAAGAGTCACACATACGAACATGAGAATAAATATAATGAATTAGTCCAAACAAGGCTCAAAGTCTCATAGGATATCTATCAAAGTCTCAATTAGCTCACAAATTGAATCTCATATACCAACATTAGTGTTAAAAAATTTAAGAGGTAACAAAACTCTCAATCAAGACAAGGGCCAAAACAAGAAATATTTACAAAACCTTCAAAAATTTTAGCACCAAAATTGATTATAAATCAAAAGTTACTCAAGCTTATGAAAGCTATTATGCCTATCAAAAGCATCATCGGAGGTTATCTCAAACTTGTCCACACCATCCCTATACGAAATCCTATATGCAATACCTAAAATGCAACTAAAGGTAACACATTAGTGCAAACAAAAAGAAACCTAAGACTATATGCTCTAACATGGATGCAAACTAAAAACCAAAATGGAAAACATGGAACTACCCTTCCCCCATGCTTAGATAAAGCACTATTCAAAGGAGATAAATGAGGAGCAGGGAAAGGAAAAATGAAAGGGAACAATCTCACCAGGTTAGATGCTGAGTGCACCTAAGCTAAGGCCTCTTCGCAAATGGCCCAAATGGAGCATTGGTCACTCTATCACAACTTCAAGACTCAACTCGTCAAATTAGATGTCGTCAAAGCATGCAAGTGCTTATCAAACTCCCGAGACCCCAATTTAGAAAACACAAGGTAAGAGGCAATAACTAAAATCACATCAAAGAGTATAAGTATCCTCTTAACTTTATCAAAGATCTTTGAAAAATCATAGGAAGGATTAAAGAATTTAGTCCACGTGGATTTCCTACGTAGGTCCTCTAGGCATACACAATAAGGATCAATAAAGGGGTCATACCCTCTAAAGTAACCTAGAGACACAAAACCATCAACATTTCCACCAAGCATACTGAACATGTTATCCTCATAGCCCAAATCAACATTAGCATCACTTATCAAAGGATTGCAAATGGGCACATCAATGTAATATTCAGGGGAAGGAGTAGGTAATGAACAAATAGGGGAAGCATGTGAATAAACATTGGGATTGGGTAGAACACGATCATCAAAATCAAGGCCAGGAGATTCTTCTTGCATACACACATCACATGACCCCTCCAAAAGGAGTCTCTACTAAATCATACACCTTATCTAAAGTATCTTTTGACTCAAAACATGCATTGATAATGCCAAAGCTAGCAACTACCCCAAAAGACTCACCCACCTCGAATGCCGTGCACTGAGCTAAAGAGACGGATGAATCAGGTGAGGTCAGGACAACATTAGTATTACCCATAGGTTATGCAAAGTTAGGTTTAGCATAACAAGCATAATAAGGATACGAATTAGTTTCAAGAGGAATTAACCAAATCACATCAAAAACGGGAACAATAAGATCTACCATAGAATGCACAGGGATCATGGAATGAATATCTAGTAACAAGACTAACCTTTTCTCAAACTCAAATGAATCCCAAGTAATCCACTCAAACAAATACCATACTTCATCAACACTTTTACCATGAAAACCCTAATACCCTAGAAGAGCTTGGGTTTTACTATTCACGTCCTCATCAACAATGTCCAAAATTTCTCACATGCCCATACAATAACCACATTGACCAAGAAAGACATTTAATCATTTAAAATATCTCCAAAGTAATTCATGCTCGAATTGGAGGAAATGAAAAACTAAAGTTGACTTTTTTCCCCTTAAATTTTTGTTATTTTTTAAATTTTGAATTTTTTGGGTTGTTTTTTGTTTTTAGTTTTCAAAGAAAAACAGCATAGTTAGTCAAATCTATTGAGAAAAACCTAATATTCAATACTAGTCCCCAACAACGACGCCAAAAACTTGATAGGGGTGCAAATGCACGGTGGCGTTGTAGCAAATCATGATCATCTCCCACAAGGACTAGGTTGTAGCAAATGAGGCTGAAAACAACCCTCTTTATTGTGAAAATACTACTACTAAGTGTAAAAACCTCTTGGAAATCAAACAACTGCGAGAAAACATGATGATCGGAGGGAAAGAGGGCCACTGCGGACTATAGGCACCACCACAGACAGACTATGGTGGCCACTGGTCACGCTGGTTCTCGTCTTTTGACCTGTTGCTTCTCCTAGTACCTTCTAGGTCGAGACATTAACCACGATTGGTCCGTGCTGGACTGTTGGGTGTCTTTGGGCCTCATTTTCTATCTTCTTAATCCACAAAGCCTCAAAAATCTTCATTCTACTCGCATAATTTGGCTCACAAAGTCAAAATCTGTAAAATCTCTCAAAACAAGCGTAATAGTAGGAATATGGGCATAAATCATATAATTAAGCATCTAAATCTCCTAAAATTACTCTTAAACGCTTATAAAATCCTATGCAAATATGTCATTCATCACTCTCAACACAATTAGCAAGAGAAGTCTTGCTCCTTGCCTACAAACAAGGTTTTCTTTTATGACAGTCTCATCAGCTCAACTCCTAGAGTTCACAGCTCTTAGTAGGACAACACGTCAATACAGAAGTAGTAGCGTTTACTCACTTGATTGACATAAAATATTTAATGAATTGGAATATCAAAGAATGAGTGCATTAATCGCAAGCTTTGTCTCACAATGAATTACTTTTATTTACTTAAGTGTGTCATAAGTTTAAGATGAAACAAATGACCTCAACAATAAATAATCCAGATACTATTTATAACTACCATGTTTGGATAAGATTGGCTTGAATAAAAGTTTGTAAGAACATCAATATAATTTTTATCAAGGTGACTTTGACAGAAATACAACTCCAGCTATTTAATCAGTCGCTCTGATATAACATTTTTGTGCTTGGCTCTGACTAGACTCTAATCAGTCTCTAATTTACTAAAATTGTCTTTCATCAAAACCTGTGTGTGAGTATGTTGAGTAATGGACTTGTAGAGTCAAGTGGACTAACGTTTATCTTAAGAATTTTGACTTAAGAGATGATTTTGAGTTGTCCCAACAAAGTTTTATCCTCAATAGTCAAGAGAGGAAGGCAAAGAACAATGGATGGGTGGCTAATGATGGTGTTGTTGAGCTCCAGTAGCCACTTGGAGGCATTGACAACTAGAACTTGGTGGCTCTATAGGTCACGTCAGTTGGTGTTCGAATAGGGTAGGGCAAAGGGGACTCGAGTATTTGTGCGAAAGCCAAATGAACTTTTATGTCTTTCTCTCTCTATAGATTTTTAAATCCAAATTTCAACTTCTTCGTCTCTCTTCTTTGCTATTCTAACCCACAGGGGTTCTTCTGAACACCAACAAATTAGGCCTATTTTTTTGGTTTTATGAGATAGTGTTGTCCCTGAAAGCCAAATTAAATACTAATTTTTTCGTTCTTTTATAATAAATAAATTGACCTTCTAGCTTGCTTATTTATTTGCATGTTATCATTACTATAGTTGTTATTATTATTACTACTGCTACACCACCACCACCACACACACACACACACACACAAACATACACACACGCATATATTTGCTTATATTTATTTTTAAATACTGTATAACTTCATACATAACCTCATGATATCTTATTTAGAGATCAATTCCTCATCTTGGCCATACAATACCTAAGAAATTTCAATCTTTGAAGCACATGTGTCGATTTTATTAGATTATGATTAATTAAAATAATTAACATGAATTTAGGTTCAGGTATTTACAAAAGGTAGTGATAAGAAAAGAGATTGCTAAAAAATAAGAAAGTAGGGAGTTTTTTTCCTCTTTTTTCTCCTCGCTCTGTTTTTTTCTTGTATTAATTAGAGGCAAAATAAAAAAAATATTTATAAAGGTGGCCAAAGATCATTAAAGTATCTGCCTAAATCATAAACTAAAGATCACATCACAATGAAAATTTGAATGTGTTTTGACATATTGATAAGCTCGAGATGTTAAATTTAAGAAGTTAAACATTAGAAAATGCTATTGAATTTCATTATATGACCTCAATATTTTGTAATATTAAAGTCAAAACTATCATCTTCATTTTCATAAATATTATTAAAGTTACCAGAGTTGCACTAGCTTTTTTAGTCAAAAGTCCAAAAGATTTTTTTTTATTTGTAAAACAATGTACTATAACTTTAATCTCAAAGAGGAAAACCTTAAAAATTTAAAAAAATTATGCTTCATTTGCCTAATTTTTGCTAACCTTCAAAATCATCGAAGAGCACGTGAAAATTTAATTTCAAAGGCATTTTCATCTATCAATATGCTGTTAACTTGAACTATGTTAAAAAATTAAAATAAATTAATTGACTTGTCTGTTATATGACATAGACCTTTTCATATGGTAAGAGGTTAAATTATCATTACTGTTGTTGCTGTTATTGTTATTATAGTCATTATTAATATTTGAAAAATTATTTTCTATCTCCCCTAACCCCACTAAAGTGAGAGCCACAGTAAGAGTTATTCTTGTTGCATCCAATTATAAATTTTTTTCAACTCAACCTTTTGGTGCAAACTCTTTCAATTACTGGATTTCTTCCTTAAAAATTTTTAAAACTAAAATAATTAAAGGAAAGGGGGGGGGACAACATATGCTCTTTAGAGGTCGTCATATAAAGATGGAAAAAAGAAAAAATAGTCATTATATGGTCGGCTCGGGAGTACCTTGCACATGGCACTCTTCCTAAACAATCAAGACTCTTAATATGTATTTAAGACGCTGATTAAATAGCAAGTAGGGCAGGGTAACTGTGTAGTTGCTTGCAATGTTCTAGCCTAGGTTCTATAATAGGTTACGAGTTCAAATCTGCATACCAACAAATTTTTATTTCTTTTTTCCTCTTTTTATTGTTGAAAAGTTGAAAGTGTTTCCAATGTGGATTTTTTTGTACTTAATCATATAGTATTAATGAAACGTATTCCTTTGAGTCCTTTTTTAATGGGGAAAAAATTGCTTTTTTATAAAAGTAAAAACACAAGCTTTACTTTCGAAGTTAGTTTTCAATCAAATTTTATCCAACAGAAATTATTTACTAATTTTTGTTTCTTTTTTTTTCTCTTTTTATTGTTGAAATCTTCAAAGTCTTTTCAATGTGGCTTTTTTTAGGGCAACAATTGCTTAGTTTTTTTTTTTAAAAAGTCTTTTATTGGTTGAAGTTTAATTTTTAATAAAATTTCACCTATCAAAAATTATTTATTGAACATAATACCAGTGCAAAAATGCCCCATATATTGTTCACAAATTAACCTATTATTGCCAAGAGTTAAGTTATTGTTGACAAAATATTACCTATAATTCATAAAAAGTTAACATATTGTTCAAAAAAAGTTAACTCATTGTTCACAAAATATAAAAATATTTTTCACAAAATAGAATTCTATGCTAGCAGTGTTCTATGTTTACTAAACATTCTTAGTTTTTAGGTTTTTTTTTAAAGAAACATATATTCTATTATTCAAAGTTTCAATAAAAAGATGCTCTGTTGTTGATGAAAAATATTTACTTATTGTTCACAAAATGTTAACCTATAATTCACAAAATATAAACTAATTGTTCACAAAGTAGGATTTTGTACTAGCAATGTTTTATTGTTCTCCAAATTTTTTTTCTACTTGTTAAAGTTCCAACAAAATATTTTTTTGTTGTTCAAAAAAAGTCAAACCACTATTTGCAAAGTGTTACCATATTGTTCACAAAATATAGAACTATTGTTCACAAAATAAAAGCTTATTGTTCACAAAACAGAACTATTTTATGTACACATTATGATTACTCAAAAACATTTCTATTCTCCACAAAACTAAGTGTTTTATATTTACAAACTAACCTTTCCTTCTATGAAAGAACTTTTACTCGCACAGTGCGCTATGTTGGAGTAATGATACCCCAAAAGGGTGTTCATTTACTCTCTTTATCTCTTTTGTTGTCCCACATGGAACTTTTGGGAGTGGCTTGAAGAGTTTATATATCCCACTCTTCTTGCACTTATCGAATAACTTGAAGCCATGTTTTAAGGGGGGTTGAGGGGACTTGGGCTGCCATGCGCCCGGGCGCCATCGCCGCCTGCCTGTCCGGGCGCGGCACGGGCCGTGGGCTGTGGGCTTGCCTCTTACACTATATTTTTGGAGGAATTTTCGAGAGGACTGATTGCGTATGAGCTGCCATAATCCTACCGGCTAGTTGACCAAGTCTTCCTTCATCTCTGCCTGAATTACCATGATCCTCTCTCCATTAATTCTTCAGTTACATTATTCTCTCCTTTACCTGATTTTCTGACCCCGTTTCACGCCTTCCTTCATTGTTTGGTTGGCAGTTTTCCTCTCCCCCAGTCCACTATAAAAGAGGCCCTTCTGCAACTCTACAGAACACACGGACAATACATTCTCTCTTCTCCTCTCTACTTCCTGGGCATACAAGTTGTTATACTCCAAAGCTTCTCCATTGAGTGCACGAGTGCGAAGCCGGCTATGTTAAACCTTGGGGAGCTTCTTCGCCATAACGATATGCACCTAAGTCGGGCAAATTAAGCTTTCAGGTCAGTGGTTCATACCACGACACAGGTCATCTCCTTCTCCTTCCAGCAGCCATTACGCTTCATTTCTCTAACAATCTGAAAGCTTAATTGCAATGGCTGCTCCAAAAACTCTCCCCGAACTCTACAAAATTGAACCACTTGATGGAACCAATTATAAACGTTGGTCTCAAAAATTGCTCCTTTGCTTTGAGCAACTTGAGATCGACTACGTGCTTACTACTAATCTCCCTGATGAGGGCAACACAGTTACTGATTATGAACCTACAACTCCTACTGTTCCTAAAACTCATTCTATTCCTCTTGACGAAACCATAAAGAAGAAAATCGAGAGGGACAATAAACTGACTCGCAGTTATCCACTAAATAATATGTTTAACCCTTTGTTTGATCTGTTTGTAAACTTCAAATCTGCCAAGGTCATTTGGACCAAACTTGAGGCAAAATATGGTTCAGATGACGCCGGGAAAAGAAAATATGTCGTCGGCAAGTGGCTACAGTTCCAGATTATGGATGACAAACCCATCATAGAACAGGTTCACGTCTACGAAAACTTGTGTGTTGGGGTCCTAGCAGAAGGCATGAAGATGTGCGAAATCCTCTAAGCCAACGTGCTGATAGAAAATTTTCCACAATCCTGGAGCGATTACAGAAACCACCTCAAGCACAAAAAGAAAGATCTAACACTGCAGGAATTACTCAGCCATATGCGAACTGAGGAGGTAAATCGGCTGAAAGATAAGATGTCTTCCCTTTCTTTAAATTATGTTAGTTCTAACCTGGTTGAATCTGCTATACAAACGAACAAAGACAGATTCAAAGGCAAAGGGAAGAGATTTCAGAAGCCAACTCAAAATCTCAGGAATTAGAATTCTGCTAACAAAAGGATCCAGAAGCCGAAGGTGATGTGCTATGTGTGCGGCAAGCCTGGACACAAGGCCTACCAATGCAATCAAAGGAAAGGGTCAATCGAAGCCAAACACAAGTCTGCAACACCTACTGCCAACATTGTTGAAACTGAGGATGATGAGATTATCTGTGCGGTTACCACCGTGGAGGCCAATTTGGTGCATAATCTGTTAGAATGGATCCTGGATTCTGGAGCATCAAGGCACCTCTGTGCCAACAAGGAACTCATGATTAACTTTGAAGATGTTGTTGATGGACAATGCGTCTACATAGGCAACTCTTCTACAACTGTTGTCAAGGGTAAAGGGAAGATTTTACTTAAGTTTACTTCTGAAAAATTACTGTCTTTAAGTAATGTTTTATTTGTCCCTTCCCTTCGTAGAAACTTGGTTTCTAGTGCCCTCCTTGACGTGGCTGGCCTTAAAATTGTGCAAGAAGCCGGTAAAGTTGTTATCATGCGAAATGGGGACTTCGTTGGGAAGGGGTATCGTAGTGGGGGGCTCCTTGTTTTGAATGCTATTGCACAAATTAATAATGAAACTGCTGCCAATTATGTTTATATTGCTGATTCTGTTGATTTGTGGCATGGTAGACTTGGACATGTTAATTTTGCTTCATTGAAAAGACTTAGAAACATGCGTTTAATTCCAAATGTGAATACTGAAAATTGTTCTAAGTGTCCAGTCTGTGTTGAAGTAAAATTTGCCAAGAAACCTTTTAAAAATGTAACAACCAAAAAAACAGAATTGTTAGAACTTGTGCATTCAGACTTAACAGACTTTAAGAGCACCATGAGTAAGGGTGGGAAGAAATGGTATATCACCTTTGTAGACGACTACTCTAGGTATACCAAGATTTACCTTCTCAAGTCTAAAGAAGAGGCTGAGGAAATGCTCTTAAAGTACAAAGCCAAAGTCGAGAATCAGTTAGACCGAAAAATCAAAAGACTTAGATCTGACAGAGGTAGGGAATATGACACAAATTCTTTGACTGCCTTTTGTGAGAAAAATGGCATAATACATAAGACTAATGCCCCTTACACTCTTCAATAAAACGGTGTTGCTGAACGGAAAAATCGTACCCTTAAAGACATGATGAATGCCATGCTCGTTAGTTCTGGTCTATCTGATAACATGTGGGGGGAGGCTGTCTTGACAACTTGTTTTATACTCAATAGAGTTCCCCATAAGAAGTTAGATCAAACCCCATATGAATTGTGGAAAGGGTATGCTCCCAACCTGAATTATCTGAAAGTGTGGGGTGTCTAGCCAAAGTTGCACTACCTAGTCATAAACGTTCAAACATCAGCCCCAAGACTTTTGATGCTGTTTTTATTGGTTATGCTCAAAACAGTGTTGCATATAGATTTATGTCTTTATCTGATTTCTCTATTTCGGAGTATAGAGATGCTGATTTCTTTGAGCATGTTTTCCCTTTAAAAAGGAATATGCCTCATATTGTATCTAATATTGTACCTGAACATGTGAACTTGCCTGCTTCTAGCTCTAATATTGGAAACTTGAGAACTGAACCTAGAAGGAGCAAGAGACAGAGGATTGGAACTAGTTTTGGCCCTGACTTTATCACTTCCTTTTTGGTAGAAGTCCTTGAGAACTTTGACATTGATGCTTTGACCGATGAACTTGTGTCTCTTTATTTACTTGAGGAAGATCCTAAAACCTACCAAGAGGCTATGAGGTCGATAGATGCTAACTTCTGGAAAGAAACTATCAAGAGTGAAATAGATTCCCTTGAGTCAAACAAAACTTGGGAATTGACCGACTTGCCTAAGGGTTGTAGACCCATTAGTAGTAAATGGATCTTCAAGAAGAAACTTAGGACAGATGGCTCTATTGAAAGGTACAAAGCTAGATTAGTCATTAGAGGCTTTGACCAAAAGAAGGGAATTGATTTCTTTGATACTTATTCTCCTGTGACCAAAATTGCAACAATCAGAAGTCTAGTTGCTTTGGCTGCTATCCATGATGTTGTGGTACATCAGATGGATGTTAAAACAGCATTCCTCAATGGTGACTTCGAGGAAGAAATTTATATGTCACAACCTGAAGGGTGTGAGGTCCCTGGTCAGGAGAACAAAGTATGTAAACTGAGAAAATCCCCGTATGGTCTAAAGCAAGCCCCAAAACAGTGGTATGAGAAATTTGCTAGTTCTTTAGAGAAAAATGGCTTTACTGTCAACAACTCAGATTCTTGTGTTTATTCCAAATTGTTTGGATCTTGTTATGTGATCATATGCTTGTATGTGGATGATATGCTGATATTTGGTACCAACCTATGTGCCATAAATGAGACTAAACGAATTCTGTCTTATCTCTTTGAAATGAAAGATTTATGAGAAGTAGATGTTATCTTGGGGATCAAACTTATAAAAACCAAGAGTGGCTTTTCCTTAAGTTAGTCTCATTACATTGAGAAAGTGTTGAAAAATTTTAACTCTTTTGATGTGGTACCTGTAAGAACTCCCTATGACCCTAGCATACATCTTAAAAAGAACAGAGGACCTAGTGTGTCTCAAATTGAATATGCTAAGATAATAGGGAGTGCAATGTTTCTCATGAACTCCACTCGTCTTGACATTGCATATGCTATTAGTAGACTAAGTAGGTACACTCATAATCCTGCTAAAGAACATTGGGTTGCACTTCATTGTTTGTTGAGATACCTTAGAGGTACTATGGATTGGTGTTTACATTTTTTTAAATTTCCTGCTGTACTTGAAGGTTTTTGCGATGCTCATTGGGTTGATGATAACGATGAAGTAAGTTCTACTAGTGGCTATGTTTTTACATTGGGTGGAGGAGCTATTTCATGGAAGTCTGCAAAACAGACAGTATAGCTCGCTCAACCATGGAATCTGAGTTTATTGCCCTTGAGTTGGCAGGTCAAGAAGCAGAATGGCTCAAGGGTCTCCTGACTGACATACCATTGTGGGGGAAACAATCAACACCTGTCTCCTTGCATTGTGACTCGCAAGCAGCAATTGAAGTTACGCACAACAGTGTCTATAACGGGAAAAAGAGACATATCCGTATTAGACATGGTGCGGTAAAGCAATTGCGGAAGCATGGTGTTATCTCCTTGGAATATGTGAGATCCGAGAAAAATTTGGCAGATCCTCTTACAAAGGGATTGCCAAGAAGAGTAGTTCTTGAAACGTCGAGGGGGATGGGGCTAAAGCCCATGGAATGAAGAGATATGGTGGATACCCATTTGCGGTCAAACGAAGCCATATTAATCTTCTAACTGCACTACTTCCCTTCCCTATGGCGCGTGCTAGTGCTTGTGCTATAGAGAAGCACATTAAATGAATCCATCACCTATTATGGTGGTGCTACAGAGAAGCACTTGATGGATTCATCACTCTACAAGAGGTGCTAACACATGCTCTTAATAATTCCAAGCCATGATATGGTGGTCTAAGGCCCTGTTCTTTTCAGTGGGAAATGAGGGGTGTAGGATGGGTGATTATGGGAAAGGGGGGGAAGGAGTGGGTGAGTGTGGTTTTTTTTTTTTAAGTGTGGTAAAAAGTGGGTGAGTGTGGGTGAAAGTTGAATGTAGTTGAATGAAGTTGAAGTATTAGTTATTAATATTTTTTTGTTTTATAATGTAATAATTTTATTGTGATAGTAATTAATGATGATGAAATTTTTTTGTTTTTGTTTATTCTGTTTTGTTCTGTTTTATTTTGTTTATTTTTTATTTTTGTGTTTTTGCATTTGTATTTTTTATTTTTTATTGTTTTTATTTTTTTATTTATAATTTATAATTTATAATTTATTTAATTTTTTCATTTTTAATTTTTAATGTTTAATTTTTTAATTTTTTAATTTTTAATTTTTTAATTTTTTTGTATTTATTTTTTATTTTTTGCATAATTTTTTGTATTTTTTATTTTTTTGGAATTTTTCTTTGGTTGTTTTTCTGTAATAAAAAAATACAAAAACATAAATACAAAAAAATTAAAAATACAAAAAAAATTAAAAATTAATTTTTTTTAAAAAATAAAAATAAAAACAAAAAAATTAAAAAATTAAAAATTAAAAATTAAAAATAAAAACCAAAAAATTAAAAATTTAAAAATTAAATATTAAAAATTAAAAAATAGAATTAAAAAATTTTAAAAAAGTTACAAAATTAAAAAATTAAAAAATTAATGAAAAAGAAAAAAATAAAACTATTCCATAACATCCGAAAAATTAAAACTACTCATAATTGCTATCAGATTATTCGTACACACAATTATGTAAGTTATAAAAATTTTCCAAATATGAAAAATGGTTGTTTTATGTAGGTGTGGGAAGAAGTGGGTGAATGTGGGAAGGAGTAGTATTTTTTTTAAGTGTGGGAAAGAGTGGAAAGAGGGGGGAAGAAGTGAGTGGGTGTGGGGTGGGTGAATTTTCCAACGAAAAGGACAGGGCTTAAGTAGAGATAGACTGATGGAATTACCTAAGTGTGAAGGTCTGGTCGCCTTCTATGAGAGACAAGGGTTGTCTCTCTAAAGTACTTATGAGACCCGATGTATGCACATGGGCCTAAAAGCGCAAGTGATTATCGCGGAGTATACATCCTTTAGGGTTTATATGTGTCGAGAGAGTCTCATTCAAAGTCTAACAAGTTCAAGACTAAGTTCACTTGTCAGACTTAGATGTTGCCTCTCTTCACTACGTATCAATTCAACCGAAAGACCTTGATACTTAAGTATCCGACCCTTCTTGCCTAGGAAATCTTTCTCATTCTTCTTTTCCTTTTGTGTGCCATTAGTGGGGGATTGTTGGAGTAATGGCACCCCAAAAGGGTGTTCACTTACTCTCTCTATCTCTTTTGTTGTCCCACATGGAACTTTTGGGAGTTGTTTGAAGAGTTTATATATCCCACTCTTCTTGCACTTATTGAATAACTTGAAGCCATGTTTTAAGGGGGGTTGAGGGGACTTGGGTTGCCACATGTGCGCCGTTGCCGCCAGCCCGTCTGGGCCGAGTCGGGCGCGGCGCGGGGCGCGGGCTTGTGCCTTACACTATATTTTTGGAGGAATTTTCGAGAGGACTGATTGCGTATGAGCTGCCGTAATCCTAACGGCTAGTTGACCAAGTCTTCCTCCATCTCTGCCTTAATCACCATGATCCTCTCCCCATTAATTCTTCAGTTACATTATTCTCTCCTTTACCTGATTTTCTGCCCTCGTTTCACGCCTTCCTTCATTGTTTGGTTGGCAATTTTCCTCTCCCCCCGTCCACTATAAAAGAGGCCCTTCTGCAACTCTGCAGAACACACGGACAATACATTCTCTCTTCTCCTCTCCACTTCCTGGGCATATAAGTTGCTATACTCCAAAGCTTCTCCCTCGAGTGCACGAGTGCAAAGTCGGCTGTGTTAAACCTTGGGGAGTTTCTTCGCCATAACGATTTGCACCTAAGTCAGGCTAATTAAGCTTTCAGGTCAGTGGTTCATACCACGACAAAGGTCATCTCCTTCTCCTTCCAGCAGCCATTACTATTCATTTCTCTAACACGCTATTGTTCATCAAACATTTTAAATTGTTCAATAAAACATGTTGGATATATATGCTCCACGTATATACTAGAAGTTAAAAATAATTAAAAGATGTGCTTAACAAGACTACCAATAGAAAATGTTCACTTGTTCACATAATGTTAACCCACTGCTCACAAAATAAAAACCTATTTGCTCACAAAGTAGAAGTGTTACTTGTACACATTTTATAACTCACTAACCTTCATATGTTATACAATTCACAAAATAGAAACCTAGTATTCACAAAATACAATTTTATGCTAACAATGTTCTATTGTTCACCAAAAATTATGAAATGTTTTTCTAGGTAATATATTCTAATAGTCAAAGTTCCAATAAAAAATTATCCAATTTTCACAAAATATGAATCTATTGTTCACAAAATGTAAACCTATTGTTCACAAAATAGAACTTTTTGCCAACAATGTTCTGTTGCTTTCCCCAAACATTCTTAAGTTTTTGGAAAAATATATTTTATAAGTACAAGTTTGGTTTTCATTTAAATAGTGTTACTAAAAAAATGCTATGCTGTTCACAAAAGATTACCAAATTGTTTATAAAAGTT
Source organism: Selenicereus undatus (assembly GCA_017589665.1). NCBI lineage: Eukaryota > Viridiplantae > Streptophyta > Magnoliopsida > Caryophyllales > Cactaceae > Selenicereus > Selenicereus undatus. The sequence goes on from JACYFF010031955.1 coordinate 60,531,981, forward strand.
AACCTAGTATTCAACAAAAGAATTTTATGTTAGCAATTTTAAAAAAAGATGGGAAGGAGAGCACTAACTATCATAAATCAAATTTAGTCAAATAGAATAAATACACTAAAAAAAAAAGATGAGAAGGTAAATAAATAAATAAATAAGTAAGTAAATTAAATAGGTGTACTCATAATTTGAGAAATAAAATAACATGAAGTACCTAAATGATTCTTTTAAGAAAAAAGGACTAGAAGTTAACGTAGAAGAATTTAGAAAATAGAAAAAGAAAACCCCTTCTTCAGGCTTACTTATTTTAAAAAAATATAAATTATGATGATGTTTGGGACTAAAAGTTATGTTCAAAGAAATACAATAAAAATGTATAATATCTTTTTGTTTTGTATGTTTCAAACCCCAAATTTCACATATAACATAGCAAGATTCCCACCACCCTGCCACTTTTCACCACCTGCATCTTATATGCAACAGGTCAGTAATAAAGACAAGGTCTCTGGGTTGGGTGTACATTACTTGTTGTACATCTAGGTTGACGATATAAATTCGGAAACACAGTTCGATGTAGTAAAAGCTTAGCTTGTTATCACGAATTACATTCAACTATTTTCAATATGTTGATTAAATGTGATTTTTCTTTTTTTCAAAAAAATGCGAAGAAGTAGGAAAAGGTCCCACTATTAATAGAGGTATACCGGCTAATTGCTTGCACACATGCTCGACTTGCTTTAAGTTGTGGACTATTCAGTTGTCTTATCATATATATATATATATATATATATATATATATATATATATATAT
>JACYFF010031955.1:60551819-60601131 GCA_017589665.1 Selenicereus undatus
CTTAATATTTAATTACAAGGGTATTTAGGTTATTTAATTTGGAGGCACCGCGACAAGCCTTACAGTGGGGCTAGAAAGTCCTCATCTATGTCAAGAATGATGAAGTCGCAGGGGATGAGGAACTTGCCCACCTAGATCGGGACATCCTCCAGAATGCCGACAGGCTGCCTGATGGAGCAATCTGCTAGCTGAATAGTCATGCTGGTGGGCGTGAGGTCCTGTAATTGCAACTTCTGGAAGAGAGAGAGAGCGGCATGAGGCTTACACTGGCGCCACGATCACAAAGGGCTCTCTTGATCTGCATATCCCCTATGCAGCATGGGATAAAGAAACTGCTAGGATCCTGCAGTTTTGATGGTAATCGCCTCGGTAGAAGTGCGCGGCAGGATCCAAAAGTGGGGTGCTCTTGAGTAACCCCAGGCTCTCCCTTCTTGGACAGGAGCTCTCTTAAAAATTTAAAGTGTGCAGGTGCATTCTTGAGAGCTTCCAGGAAGGGGCTACTGGCATAGATTCGGCGTAGGGTTTCCAAGAATCGTGCGAATCTAGGTTCAAGCTGACATAGCTTGGACCATGCCAGTCGTTGAGGGTAAGGCACTGGGGGCTGGTAGGTGCGGGTAGGAGGTGGAGTGGTAGTCTCCTCAGAAGAGCTTAGAGTCTCTTTTCGCGCTTGCCCATCCGTTCCCACAGAGTCAGGAATGGGAATGACCTCCTGGAGAACCATCACTAAGCTTTCCTCTAACCCCTCTTCCATCGTGTAGATGGCATTGACGTGACGGCGGGGGTTAACTTCTGGCTGGCCTGGAAGTTGCCCTTGAGGTCGGGACAGGAGGCTCACCTGTTGGGCAATCTAAGCAAGCTGCGTGTCCATCGTTTTCTGATGGGCGGCAATGGCATCTACCCTGGAGGTCAGCAGATGGATTGACTCCTTAAGAGTCTCATTGGTCGTGGTCTGGGTCGCTATGAAGCGCTCCATGAGACTCTCTAGGTGGGATATAGGTTTAGGAGGTGGAGGGGGTGGGGTGCAGGGAGCTCGGTTGTGAAAATCGGGTGGCTGGATGGGATTCTGGGGGTGAGGGTTGGGATTTTGGTAGAGATGGTTCGTTTGGCCTTTCCAACCCTGGCTATAGGTGGTGGGATGGGGGTTATTTTGAGAAGGTGTGGGGTAGGTGTGGTATGCATTGACATGTTCAGTGCTGGAGGGAGCATTGTAACATTCAATGGAAGTATGCCCCTGGATGCCACACGCCTCGCAGTATGCATGAGTCCCCATGGATGGCTCTGAAGATCCACCTGGAGTGGGAGAAATGCCCACTTTGTCTAGCCTCTATGCTAGCGCATCCACCCGACTGGCTAGAAGGGTCACAGCGTCCACCTCATGTCTGCCACCACTTCTCTTGGGGGTGGCCCGCTCGCTTGCCCAGTGATAGTTGTTGGAAGCCATTTCTTCTAACAATGCCCTTGTCGCTTCAATCGACTTGCCCATTAGAGCACCCCCTGCTGCGGCATCAACCGAGATCTTCACTGACCGTTCCAAGCCATTGTAGAAAGTTTGGATTAGGAGCCAGTCAGGAACTCCGTGATGGGGGCACTGGCGCTGGAGATCCTTGAATCTCTCCCATGCTTCGTAAAGGGACTCACCATCCTGCTGGGCGAAGGAGGTGATGTCCGTCCTCAGCTTGGCAGTCTTGTCAAGTGGGAAGTACTTGTTGAGGAACGCCTTGGAGAGTACTTCCCAAGTGGTGAACGAGTTGGGCTCCTCGTTCTGCAGCCAGTCGCTGGCTCTATCCCGCAGTGAGAAGGGAAAGAGCCGCAGGCGGATTGCATCAGTGGACACCCCGTTTAGCTTGATGGTGTCACACTTCGCAAGGAATCTGCGAAGGTGCACGTTGGGGTTTTCTGAGGGGTGCCCGCTGAATTGCTCCCTCTCCACAAAAGTGATCAGTGCGGGGCTGAGCTCAAAGTTTTTAGTCTCGACTGTGGGGCTAACTATGGAGGAGGTTATGCCCGATGCTTGGGGGAGGGAATAATCTCGCAACACTCTATGGTCCTCCTGGGCCATCACCGCCGCTTCTTTTTTCCTCCTTCTTGCTTCTCCGCTACGTCGACGTGCGGCTGCTTCTATCTCAGGATCGAGGGGGACAAGATCTTGATCCCTCTGACTCCTCTTGCGCATACACAAGCAAACAATACCCCGACGTAAACAGTTTCTAGCAAGAAAAAGAATGATGAACTAAAGCAAAAGAAAAAGGAATGCCTAGTCTAGAGTATTCGAATTGGTTCTAATATTGAAAGGCGCAAGTTCCCCGGCAACGGCGCCAAAAACTTGTTATCGTTTTAATTACCGTAAGTGCATGGCGCAACTGTAGCTAGCAACCGGCAAGTACGGGTCGAATCCACAGGGAACTGGGCTTCAACTACTAGAACTAATTAGACTACTCACGCTAGGCCGTCACAATTAAGGTTTTGGAGACTAAACTAAGAGAAACGATAGCAACTAAAAAGCGTAATAAACAGTAGAATAGAAAGCACCTAGGTTGGAATTAACAACATGATTATGCTAGTGAATTAGTTACTAACCTAATCAAACACTCCCAAGCATGCATCACAAATGGATAGATTGTCAATTAGGCCCATCTTCTCCCTCTCTCAAGGGTCGAAGACTAATCCTGGAACTATAGTCGCCTATTCTCATGGGACTAAAGGTCGAAGGATTATAAGATTTACAATCTCAAACCCCAATTAGAATCTTAACTATTTTCATGTTAAAACCGTAACTGTCTACTAAGACGCACTGGGTAAAGGTTTCGTCTCTCAATGCTCCCCTAAACCCCAAATAAAAGGATGAATGTTCTTTCGACAATTTCATCGAGCATGTGGTGTGCATAGTAAAATTCATAATTGCAAAACAAAGGGGGAGCAGGGATTGGGCCAGTACAAGATTCAACTACACATATTCGGCGTCAATCCCAACCTAAGTTGAAGGATTTAGCCTACAATCATGTTTAACACAACAATCACAATATTCAATCCAATAACCATGACAACCAAAACCTAAAATAATCAAGGACAAGAGGAAAGCGAATTGAGATAGAACCTAGAATTAATCGTATAAATTGAAGGCAGAATCAAACTCCAATCCAAAATTACAATCCAAGAACGTGAAGATTAAACTCTAAAACTAAACCTAAAATCGCCTCAGAAAACGTCTGGGGAAAAGAAAACTGAATGAAAACTGAATGCCTTCAAAACAACCCCGAAGGAAGATTTAAGTCACGACGCGGAATGGGGGTGGCACGGTCGTGCCTAGAGGCACGGGATCACCATGCCAAAACGCTGCCTGAAACACCCCCAAAACGGCACAAGTGGCATGGGAGTGCCACTTGGCACGACCCAACCATGCCACGTGGCACGGCCAGGCCATGCCACTTGGCTGTCCGGCCAAGTGTGTCGGTCTGGGGGGGTTAGCCGTGCTCTGTGGGTTCGGTTTTGTGGGACTTCTGTGCGACGCTTTTTCGCGACTTTTCTCACCTTCTTGGCACCTCTTTCTTCCAAATATTAACTATCTTTCAATTCTTTCAACAAAGTACCTGAAATTACAGAAAGACGTCATATGAGTGAAATATATGCGTAAGAGGTCGATTTGACCCTTCTCTGACGTGATAAAGCATGCAAATATAGGAGAGATCGAGTCAAATACGGGCTAAAATATGGTACAAATAGAGGTTCATCAGCGACCTACCCCCATTTTTATTAATGCCATCTCCTGGTCCTTCAAGCTTAACCCTCCATATAGCCGCTTCACCTAAAAGGTTTATGCTTTGTTCTCCACAATATTGATCATTCGTGTTGTCGAGTGTTTTCAATTAGGAGGCTCCTCTGTCAATGGTTGATTAAAGATATTAGACTTCTCTGATCTCTCACCTTTTCTTCTTTCACAACCTTAGCTTCTTAAATTAGCACCATTTGTTGGCTTCAATCACATGAAAGATGTAGCATTTGTTTCATTTGATGTATTTGTCCTTACATCATTTACTCCCTTACAAAGTCTGTTTGTTTTTTTTTTTTTAGGGTTAAATCGATGGAATAGCTAGCATAGTCACCTAGTTGATCCTTAATTTGCAAGGCCTAACATTATTTTCATTCATCAGTAGCTTTATCCATGGCACCTTGGGCTTGACTTATAAGGTATGAAGTCCCAACCTTTTGTGATATGTGATCCCCCTTTATCTATTGTATTCAATATTCTTGATCATGGGATTATGTTGGAACTTGGAAGGGATAAGCTAATTGTCATATGCTGTGAGCTTTAATAGTTATAAAAATGCAATCTTGCCTCTCTTTTTTAGCATGTGAACTGTTTGACTTTCCCTTTTTTCATTATTCCATTGGTTATTGATAAAAAAAGTTGTCTGCTTTGAGTAACTTTATAATTCCAAAGACAGGAACTTTATTTTTTTTCTAGTGGGACTTAAGGAATGGTAAATTTCAGCCGGATGTCCGACTGCTCCTTTATTTGTATGTTGGTGTCTTTATTCCTATTTGAGCCATTTACTAGTTTGACATCCTGTATGCTTCACTAACATGAGTGGAAGACCTTTTTTTTTTTATTTTGTTTCCTTTTAGCATAGAATAAAAGACTAAGTTCTCAGTAACATGAATGGTTATTTTGATTACCTTCCTTTTGTTCTTGGTTGCATTATCATAATGTCATGCTTATTTATTTTATGCCAAAACTCTATATTTTTGATCGCATTTTTCATTAACCTATGTAGGTTGGTAAGCCATTTTAAGGCCCACTTCCGAATGTAGTTTTCCACTTGGTCTTTTGGGGCCTAAAATGGAAACCTACATGCTATAAGTGGTATGAAGATGTGAAGATCCACTCGTTAATGTAGTTTACTACTATGCCTTTCGCGGCCTAGAATTGAAACCCACATGCCATAAGTGGTACAAAAACTTAAAAACTCACTTGTGAACGGTGTTTACCATTAGCAACTTGGCCTTTTGGGGTCTAAAATGGAAACTCGCATGCCATAAGTGGTACGAAAACTTGAAGACCCCCTTGTAAACACGATTTACCACTGGGCCTTTTGGGACATAGAATGGAAACCCCCACACCATAAGTGGTGTGAAAACTTAAATACCTACTTGAAAACTTGCATGCCATAAGTGGTACAAAAACTTAAAAACCCACTTGCTAATGTGATTTACCACTAGGCCTTGGAGGGCCTAGAATGGAAACTTGCACACCATAAGTGGTATGAAAACTTGAATAACTACTTGCGAATGTAGTTCCAATAGGCCTTTCGAGGCTTAGAATGACAACCTACATGTTATAAGTGGTATAAAGACTCGAATAACCACTTGCGAACTCAATCATAAGTAGGGCTTTCAGGGCCTAGAGTGGAAACCCACATGTTATAAGTGGTACTATTAGAGAGTAACAGCTGGGCGGGGAAGAACTAACATCTATGATTGATTGATATCTTTAATAAGGCCTTTTTTTTGTTTCTTCTACATGCCATTCTATTTGCTAGCTGTAATAACCCAACCGTAACCCATATTTATTTATTTAAATCATATTTATTCATTTAATTAACCATGATTATTTATTTAATTAATCACGTTATTGATTTAATCACTCATGGTTATTTGTTTAACCAAATCATGTTTATTAATTCAATTACACTCAATTTATATATTCACCCAATTACCTTATGTCATTTAAATTTTTCGTTTTCATTTATCGTATTTAGTCATCCCGATTGGGGGATATTTCATTTGGGTTCCATTTTGCAATTTAAGTTTCATTGATTGTTAATTCAAGTTTCGTTGATTGATTAAATTTTAGGTGAATCGATAGTAGGCCTCGATAATTATGATTGAGCGTTAAGTTTTTTTTCCATAATGTCACAAAATTTTAAGTTTTAGCAGCGCAAAAACTTGGGGGCCTGAATTCATTTATTTTGGCCCAATTCATTAGGCCCAAATTATGGCCCAATTCCATTGGGCTCAAATTTTGGTTCAAAAAATTTAGTACAATTAGATAAAGTTAATTACTATCATTTGTGCCTAATTTTAATTAGAAAAAAGATATTTTTGGAGGCTTAAGAAAATCAGCCAAGTAATTTTTCATTCATTCTTAACCAAGCAGCTGCTGCCCCTTGTGCTGCCATTTTTGGTGATTTTCGACCACCTCCCAGCTTCCCCAACTTCCCCTTGCTGCTAGCTATCATGTCCAATGACCAAAATTACTCAAAATAGCCCCCTCCACCCTCTAATTCAAGCCTAAAGTAAGGTATATTGAAAACCCTAACTTGTTCTATTTTGAGTTTTTGGAGTTATTTTATGTTATGATTATTGCTTATATGGTCAAATTGATAGTTATCATGCAATTTTTATTGAGTTTGGAGATGTTCGGAGTTATGGGTATTAGATCAAGGAACATGATCAAGTGACTTGAAATTAATAGTATGAGTTTGAGCTTGTTTTACTTGCTTGTTGTGATCTTTGACACAAAAAGTGGATTTAATGTTGTGAATGATGTATTTTTGGTTTTATGATTGTTTTAGTTATGATTCATGCTCTTGAGATCAAATTAGACGTTATCATGCAAATTCTATTGGCTTTGGGAATGTTGATCGTGGTGGAATTAAGCTTGAAGCATGTTACGACTAGAGTTTGCCATGATCAAGTTAGCTTAAGTCAAGTGATGGATTTGTATTATTTTGTATATGATTTTATAATCCTTAGTCTTATTGATGATTATGATGATGTTTTTGGTGATTTGGAATGATTTCAAGTGAGGATTTATGTAAAAAAGAGGAGAAAGCAAAAACGGTGAGGGGGACTGAAAATGATAGAAAACAGGGGCAAATTTGAGATTAAACTGGTAATAATCAGCCTGCTGAAAAGTTATAATTTTTGTTGGGTAGATAGGTTAGTGTGTTAGCTTTCAAATGCCTTTTGAATTGCCTTAATTTGAGTTATGTGGAAAACATTATTGTTATTTTGCTAAAACTGCGCAGGTTCGACCAAAACTGACACACTTGCATTCTAGCCCCATTTTGGGAATCCTATTGTGGGAATCATGTTTTATATTTCCAATGAAAGTTTTTTAGGACTTCTTAATATTTTCATATTGGGGTTTTAGGTCTCCATTTCAAGGCAAGGGTGAAAGTTATGAATTTTTGAAGTGAACTGACATGCTTTGGTGCAAATTGGGTTGGTATTACAATTTTTGTGCAGCGTATACTTGGAGAAAAATTCTAAAAATTTTATTGTGGTTTTTCCATATTATTTTCAAATGTCCTATAAGATTTCATGAATTTTGGTTGAGTATTTTGAGTTTCCTGATTTTTGGAAGCATCTTGAATAATTGTGTAAAGAGCAATAGCAAAAATTGAGTGAGATTGATCATGCACTCATTTTGTGTATTTTGGGCCAAGTAAGGTCACTTAATGGGGGAAACAAATTTTTATGGGGTTAAATAGGGCATTTAGCTCAATTATGGAGAGAAAGGAACACAAGTATGTATTGTGGGAGTATATTTATCGGTTATGGATTTTACAAAGGAAAATATCAAGTTTAATGAGTTTAATAGCTTCTATGGCTTTCAATGACTCATTTTGGACGGAAAACTATGTTAGTTGGGCTTATGAATGAAACATGAGAAGTGGGGAGAGTAATGATTCAGAAAACAGTGTTTATCGGATCAAGTTAGTGTCATACGCCATTTTGAACTAAGATATATCTCTCTTGGCCTCAAACCTTTATTACTTACTCTATTAAGAATGTATCAAAAGTTTTTATGAAGCCAATCTAGTGCACTCACTGTTATCTTGATTCAAGCAATACCTCAGCAAGCCTTAAACCTGTATCAGCAACCTATCTCAGAAAAGGCCAAAACCACTTGTCCATTTGTCACCATCAAGGCCTTTTCCTTTTTAATCTCGTCTAGCTTATTGTGGTTTATTTTACTTTCATTTAACTTTACATTAGATTAATTATTTTCAATTATCCAGTTTTGGAGTTATCTTAGCATAACCTATCTTACAAGTTATATGAGTTACTTACTGAATTTGTATCGAAATTACAAGTTATGTTATTATCATTTACTGACTACACATATCTACAATGGCATTTATGAAACAAAGTCGAGGCCTGGTTATCGTTCCTCATTATGCACAAGTGTTATCAAGTCAGAACATATTTATCAAGTCAGATGACATTTATGAAACATATGACATTTATCAAGTCAGACGACATTTTTTAAAGACTCAAGGTACGTCCATTACCTATATCTTCAGAAAGCAGAACATGTTTATCAAGTTACAACTCTTAATGAGTTTATCAATGAATTAGTTTATACAGCGATTTTCCATTTAACTTATTACCCCGTCAGTTATCATCTATAGTGCATCAGCCCATCATTTACCCACGCGGCTTCAGGCCAACTCTTGATCGGATTGGTAGGTGTACACCTATGTATAGATCATATCATTGCAAGGGCTTCACATCCAGATAATAATGAGCAATTTGGTTTCATATTACTTTCATTTTCATTGCTACTGTGAACTAAATGAATTGCAAAGGTGGGTACCCATTAACAGTGTTTCTATGCTCATTTTACAATACAAGAATACATATACTGAGTTTTAGCTCACATTTTTGAATTGTTTTCATGTTTTCCATTTTAGGTGATGAAGTATCAAATTCTCCATTTAGCAAGCCCTTTTGGAAGTCATCAGATACTCACAGTGGATTCAACATAGCATGAATGTTGGGATCGATCTCAGGGTCAAGTTGGATCTATATTCAATATACTTGTGTCGTGTGGAGTGCGAGTTAGCACATGGTATGATTAAGTCGATTGTATTGAAGTTGAACTATTATGGACTTTAGTCTTGGAGTGTTTTAGTTTAATAGATATTGTGATTTGAACATAAGCTGCAAGATTAAATGGTTTTAATAAGCCTTGTCCTTATCAGGATGGCGGTAGCGCCTTCTATCACTAAGTCTTCCGCTGCAATTTTCCGTAAATTATGTCATTAGCATTTTGGGGGTGTTATAGATTTGGTAACAGAGCTAAGGTTTTAAGGGCCACTGTGAGCTATCAAGTGTTTATCAATTAGCTATCAAGGTGTGTATGAGTTATGTTGGACTAGTTAAATGAGTTATTAACCATAAGTTCATATGTATGGGCATATAAGGAGGAACCATTTTCATTTGGGTGACCTAATCATTTAGTAATATCCTTAGATCCAAGCATTAGCAAGGTGGAGTGTGGAACCATTTGGGTGACCTGTTAGTGAGGCATGCTCTCATTTATCTGGGAGTTGTATTATATGTTTCATTTTTGTCATTTGTTTAAATGTTTGCAATCGTGCACTCTGGGTGTGTGACCCGTTGAGTTATGAACTCCAGCGTGTGGCCGTTGAACTATTGAAGTGTTTCTCTTTATTTCAGCTATTGCATGGCTTTAAGCCGGGTTTTACTAAGTTTTTAGGCGGAACTCTATCCGTTTTGCTCCAAGATTTGAGAGTTTTATTGAGGTGTGTTAATATACCTAATCTTGGGTACAGTGATGGCTGAAACCCGATATGGGGATGTGTAACACCCCTGTTATTCTAATTCATTAATTTAGACTATTATTAACCTGCATGGAGGTGGAAATTCCTAACGGGGTGTCACCGCCGTATTTCCTTCTTGGAAATACCAGGCTGGATACCAAGCATAGCAACTAATACAAAAACCTTCTCTAATGCTTCACTCTTACATTCTTAAAATTAATTAACATTAATCTAATAGTTCATAATGATAACATTCTAGCATGTAACATCCATCATATTAATTTCAGGCGTCCGTCCCTCGCTCTACGTACATGTCCCCACCCCCATGCATGACTAGATCACCTGAAAAACAAAACATTTTATAACAGTGAGATAAACTCAGTAAACAATCATCCCTAACAGTCAACTACGCACACAAATTCATTTTGAAAACGTTTCAAGAGGAGGGGGAAAACAACAAGACTTTCCAGACATGTTTCTTTTTATCGCAGTTTCCTTGATTAACAGATCTTAGGGATATGGTTTCTTGTTTTACGACCTAGAGTTCCACAGTTGGAGTATTAGTGAGCGACCCCAGTGGGTCTCATGGCCTGCGCTCCAATTTAGTGCAGCCGCATAGCACATTCCTGGCCCACTGCCACACATGCAGTAACAGCCTAACCCTTTCCTGGCCTACCATGAATAAGGATGGTTACCGATAGCCTGGCCAACATCTCCTGCAGAGCACGTGACCGCTTACATGCATGCACTAGTTCCCGGGGAAGGCTAAAGGCCTTTAATCAATATACAACATATTGACACTCACCCAACTCAGAACCTTCCAGTTATTGATTATATTTCTCTTTTCTAGAGATCGACTTAGCACGACAAGATTAATCAGACTCATTCACCATCCCCAACCACGACATCACAACAGTAATTCAGACGTTCATAACAAACACAATAAGTCTCAATTTCATTGCATGCCCATCATACAGATTTTGCCACGTCGTTATATTCAGTTACACATGCCATTACACTTTTAAAATAGTAAACAAAACACCTCTTACCATGCTCCAAAGCACACATGTTTTCACACAACACGGGGAAGGGTTAGGGCATGATCGTTACCTGGTTACCGTATAAATTACGGGCTAGGTTACCAAACTAGATTTACTGCTGCGCACCTGGGCTAACAAATAGCCCAAACTTAGTCTAAAAATTTAATAGGTTACACCCCCTACCCCTGATCCTTATTCCTTGAAGTTTTACAAATTTTTTTCATAAGTTTAGGGCCTTCCAACCAAGCCATGCCAGGGTCAGTTTTGGCCAGAACTGGGCCTCACTTCCAGAGGCCATAACTCCTGATCCAGACGTCCAAATTATGCGTTCTAGCCCAAAATGGAAACTTTAACTCATCCTTGACCCTGTCCATGTTCGAGGTTCTGCCCAGTTCCAATTTGAACTAGGTCGTTTTCTCCATTCTTGTATCAGTAACACTGACTGTTCCAGTTCGGATAGTCCATGGTAATTTGCTTATAACTCAGGCCACGCTATCCCAATTGGCCCCATTCCAAAATAAGATCATACGGGACATCCCAAGGCGGTCACCTTAAATATTTCACAATTTTAGACGAGCGGGCCTGACCTAGGTAATTTTTCAAAGTTACCGACAGTGCAGGCTGGTCCCCAGATAGGAAGTTCATGTCTAGATTTAGAACCTGGATTCCAGACCCAATAACTTTCACATCCGACCTCTGAAAATTTATTTCTCCCCTAACACAGAAATATGGGCTCATATACTACAACTTTCAAGTTCGGTATTCTCGTAAATTCCCACTGTAGCTCGGCTACAAATTTCAAAACTTACCGACTATCCTCGCTGACCCGGTTTTGATAGCGCTCGGTAAACAGGTCATAACTTTTACAATACAACCCTGTTTTTTCCAATTCAAAAATTCTCGTTCTTAGCATATCTCAATATGTCTTTTGTAAAATTTTTACAATTTTTGGACGTCTTGAGAAAAACCACTGAATTTTCAAAGTCAGTGTATTTACAGCGACATTCTGCCTAGCACAACCCTCCTCTTTAGGGTCGGTTTTTCGATTATGCCTGGTCACCAAAATTCCCATCCTTGCGCTACTGACCCCTAGACCCTATTTCAATCCTACCCAAGCCAAAGGAATCAAATTTTATTTAATTTGAAAGGCAAACGTCATCAAAACGACGTCATGGTTTACCTTGTACTGGTTTTGGGTCGAAATTGGTAGATTCGCCGCTTCTGCCCAAATGTAATGCCGAAAACGCTGAGAAAACAGAATATATATTAGAAATCAAAACTTTTATCTCAATTTCAAGCATGAAAAATCAAAGGAAGAATAAAGGTTTGAGTTTGGATGCATGCGGGTGCATGGAACCCCATGCACCACGTTGTTGCCTACCACCATAGGAGAGGGAGTAGGAGGGGATTGGAGGTGGCTGTGGGCGGCACCCTGAGCGGTTGGCACGATGGTCCTAGCAGCAAGGTGGTGGAGAGAGATAGAGATACGTGAGAGAGGTAGAGAGAGGAAGAGATGGTGTGAGGTTTAGAGAGAAGGGGAGATTGATTAGGGTTTAGGGAAAAGAAAAAAAAGAAGAGGGGCACGGCTATTTCTAAAGGGCACGACTAGGGTTTTAGGGAAAAAAAAAGGAGGGGAAAAATTTCACTAAGTTTTTGAAAATAAAAACAAGGGGGAAAAAGAAAAGATTGTTCAAAGTTCAAAGTTTTTTTTTGTTTAGTAATAATAACAGCAATCATAATAATAATATCACTACCAATAATACTAGGAATATTTTTATAAAGAAAATAAGGGAGGATAAACACAAATATTTAAACCTTTTAAAGTATTGGAAATTAATTAAAAAAATAGATTTCACAAGAACTCATTTGACCTTGGTTTGGGTTAACTTGGGTCTAGGTCGGTCCAACTGAAAATAATACGCCAAATTGAATTTCAGGGGTTTTACATACTACCCCACTTAGGAACATTTCGTCCTCAAAACTTCCATAAGCTACGACACACTGCCATTATAAACATAAATCCTCAGGGTTTTACATACTACCCCACTTAAAAGGTTTCGTCCTCAAAACTTCTACGCACCTAGTTATAGGATTAGGTGAGGGTACTTGTCTTGCATCTCCTGCTCTGATTCCTAAGTGGCTTCAGACATCTCATAGTTGGCCCAAAGGACCTTTACCAAGGGCACCGTCTTCCTATGATGGTGCTTTTTCTGCCGATCCAGCATCTGTACAAGCTGTTCCTCATGTGATAAGTCCTCTTGGAGCTGTATAGGGTCAAGCTCAATCACGTGCGAAGGATCTGGAATGTATTTCCACAACTGCAACACGTGGAATACATTATGTACTCTTGGAAGTTCGGCCGGTAGCTCCAATCGATAAGCTACCTCCCCAATTCTCTGTATGACTGGGTATGACCCAATGTATCTCGGGCTAAGCTTCCCTGCCTTCCCAAATTTCGTAACTCCCTTGGTTGGAAACACTTGGAGAAATACCTGATCCCTTACCTGGAATTCAAGAGGCCTACGTCTCCGGTCAGCATAGCTCTTCTGGCGGCTCCGGGCAGCTTTTATTCGTTCCTGGATTACTCTTATTCTATCCGTGGTGCCTTGGATTAACTCCGGTACGATGGTCAAGGCCTCATCAATCTCCTGCCAACAGAGCAGAGTCATGCATCTCCTCCCATACAGTGCCTCATACGGGGCCATGCCAATACTCGCGTGGTAGCTATTATTGTAGGAGAACTCGATCAGTGCCAACTATTCATCCCACGCACTTTTGAAGTCCAAGGCACAAGCCTCGTGGCATATCTTATAAGGTTTGAATAGTACGTTCTGTCTGCCCGTCCGTGGCAGGGTGCAAGGCAGTACTAAAACGTAGCAACATTCCAAACGCTTCCTGCAGCTTCTACCAGAGCCCCGACTGGAACCTGGTGTCCCAAATCCGACACTATAAAACTGGGCACCCCGTGCAAACATACTATCTCCTCGAGGTAAGCTCGAGTTAACTGATCCAGGGTTCAAGTGTTCCTCATGGCTATAAAATGGGCTGTCTTCGTGAGTCGATCCACTATAACCCAAATTGCATTGTTCTTTCGTCGTGTCAATGGTAAACCCACTACGAAGTCCATGGACACCAAATCCCACTTCCATTCGGGGACATCCAGCGGTTGTAAAAGTCCCGCTGGTCGTTGGTGTTCAATTTTCACTCCCTGGTAGGTTAGGCACTTTGCTACATAATCAGCCACTTCCTGCTTCATGTTACTCCACCAGAACGTCTGTCTCAGGTCCTTGTACAGTTAATTTCCTCCAGGGTGTACCGAGTGTGGAGTGTTGTGCCCCTTGTCTAGGATTTTCTTTTTAAGCGCCTCCACGGTTGGAACACATACCAGATTGTGAAATCGTATGGTACCATCTTCATGAATTATGAACCCGAGTGGTTTACCCGCCAATATCTCTCCCCTGATCCGCTCGAGTTGAGGGTCTGTGGCCTGGGCTACTCGGATTTCCTCTATGTGAGTCGGCTGCGCCTCCAAGGTGCAAAATATAGGTTTGGACCTCGGGGTAATCACATGAAGCTCCAACTTGCGAAATTCCTCACATAACTCGCTTGGGAGCTCCAGTAAATAGCTCAGTGCTGGATACGATCGGTGACTTAATGCATACACCACTACATTAGCCTTCCCCGAATGGTATTGAAAATGGACATCGTAATCTTTCAGAAATTCTAGCCACCTAGTGTGTCTCAAGTTCAGATCCTTCTATGAGAAAAGGTACTTCAAACTCTGGTGGTCGGCAAAAACTTCACAATGTACCCCATACAGGTAATGCATCCAGATTTTAAGGGCAAATGCTACTGCCACTAACTCCAGGTCATGAGTCGGGTAGTTTCGCTCATGTGTCTTCAATTGTCGGGAGGCATAGGCTATGACGCGACCCTCTTGTATTAGCACACACCCCAAACCACTCCTAGAGGCATCATTGTACACTACAAAGTCCTTGTCAGCAGTTGGTAAGGCCAGTATTGGTGCACTCGTCAATCTCTTTTTGAGCTCCTAGAACGGTTCCTCACATTGCTCCGTCCATTCATACCTAGTGGCCTTCCTAGTTAGGTTCATAAGCGGGGTGGCAATTTTGGAGAAGTTTTGAACAAATCGGCGATAGTACCCCGCCAAACCCAAGAAACTGCTTACCTCCGTCGTGTTTTTAGGTCTGAGCCAGTTTGACACAACCTTGATCTTTTGGGGATCCACTGACACTCCCTCGTTAGATACTACGTGTCCCAGGAATGCTACTCTTCTCAACCAAACTTCACATTTAGATAACTTGGCATACAACTCGTTTTTCCTTTAAACTTCCAGGGCTGTTCGTAGGTGGTGGGTGTGCTCCTCTGGGGTTCTCGAGTAAATAAGAATATCGTCTATGAACAGCACCAGTAAGGCTTAAAGACCTTGTTCATAAGGTCCATGAAGGCTACTGGGGCGTTGGTGAGGACAAAGGGCATCACCACGAACTCATAGTGTCCGTATCGGGTACGTAATGCAGTTTTGGGTATATCCTCATCCGTGATTCGGAGTTGATGGTACCCTGAACGAAGGTCAATTTCAGAAAAGGTCCCTGTGCCCGCAGCTGGTCAAACAGGTTATCTATCCTAGGTAGGGGATAGCGGTTCTTGACCGTGATTTTGTTAAGCTCTCGGTAGTCGATACACAATCTTAGGGTCCTATCCTTCTTCTTCACAAATAAAACTAGGGCTCCCCACGGAGGTGTGCTAGGTCGGATATACCCTTTCTCTAAGAGTTCCTCCAACTGAGTCTTCAATTCCTTGAATTCGGCCGGTGCCATCCTATAAGGTGCCTTAGAAATAGGGGTGGCTCCTGGGGTTAGGTCGATACAAAACTCCACCTCTCTAAGAGGTGGCATGTGGGAATTTCATCGGGAAACACATCCGGGAATTCCCTCACCACAGGGATGTCCTCCAAGGAGGGTTTTGCATCTTCGATTTTCGCTACATGACACAGGAAGCCCTCGCACCCTTTGCTTAGCAGCTTGCGAGCTCTCATCATCGTCACCAATTTAACTCCCTTTCTGGGCTTCTGGCCCCTATGCACGACCTTCTCCCCATGAGGTCCCTTTAGGGTGATTTTTCATTTTGGGCAGTCAATCTGGGCCTGATACTTAGCTAACCAACCCATCCCCAGGATAACCCCAAAATCTGTCAATTCAAACTTATACAGGTCGGTCGGGAACTCACATTCATACATTTTAATAGGGCAACCCTCATACAACTCCTCGCACGACACCGCCTTCCCATCAGGGAGAACCACAGATAACAGTGAAGATTTTTGGGTGGGATTTAGTCCCAAGGTCTCAACTAATTTAACAGAAATAAAGCAGTTCATGGCACCCGAATCAAATAAAACATCCACGGTCTGAGTTAGGAAAGAGAAGGTACCCGTGACCACATTAGGAGCATCCTCCGCTTCCTCTCGTATTACATAGACTCTACCCCCGTTGTTCCGGAGCGGTTGGTTGGGAGGTCGAGCTTATGCCGGTTGCGGTGCCCGGTGCTACTGGTTGGGGTGGGCCGCCTGCCCTCCTCTATTCTGGTAGGGTTGTTGGGGTCGCTGCCCGTACCCTTGACTCTTGCCTTGCCCTTGCCCGGCAGGGGGTGGAGGTAGTGGGCAATCCCGAACTTGATGCTGGTGGCTTCCACAACGGAAGCACCTCTTCACCGAGCGACATTCCCTAGCGAAATGCCTTGGCTTCCCGCAAGTGTTGCAGGTAACCTTAGGCCGTCTATTAGGGTACTGGCCTCCCCGATTGTAATTGCTCGTGTATTGACCCCCAGTGGGTCGACGATTCTGCTCTTGCGTCTGGAAGTTCCCCCGCTAGTCCCCCTTCCTCTTGGTACCCCTCTGCTCATTGAAGTAATTGTTTCGTTCCTTCATCGCTCTTTCTATGTTGACTGCAAGTCGTATAGGTCAACGTAGGAGGTATACTTTCGTATCGACATTCTTTCTTTGATAGTCGGGTTCAACCCGGCCTCAAACCTATTCATCTTCATCCTTTTGTCAGCTACAAAGGCTAGGGCGAATCGTGACAACTCCATAAATTTCGAGGCGTACTCGAGAACGCTCATGCTCCCTTGCTGTAGTTGCATGAATTCGCGCTCCTTGGCCTTAAGATAGGGTAGAAATGATCCTTGATCATCTCCTTGAACTTGTCCCAGCCAAACCTAGGCTCATACTGCCTCTCTCGCACCGTAGCCCACTATAGGTCGACTTTATCCTTCAGGTAGAACACAACAAATCCTACCTTCCACTCCTCGGGGCATTGGAGTGCGTCGAATAGTTTCTCCATGCCCCTAATCCAGTCTTCGAGGTCTTAGGGTTGGGAGTGCCATCATAGACAAGTGGATGATGGCTTGCGAACCTCTTGAACATGAAGAAGTTATCCTCCTTGACCCTTTTCTCCCGTACCTCCATCAATCTCTGTTTCTGCTCATACTGGAGTCGTAATTGCTGTCCTTGTTTCTGTAGTATCTCCAGTAGCAGTAGATTTGTAAGTTCACACCCGTTGGCGGGTTAGTTTCGTCAATCTAACTACGAGACCCATTCTCGTCCCGAGGGTGTAGGGCCTCCAGCCACTCCCTGAGGGCCGACATAAGGATGTCCTAGATCGAACAGACCCTCGTTCCATGGTGGGGTTCGGTTTGGGATTCACCGTTGTTGTTGTTGTTGTTTCCCGTCATCCTGTTCAGGAAGTAATTCGGGTTTAGTTCCTCTCCTAATAGTTCAAAACCTACGCTCTATAAAATTTCAAACATATAGTACATGCCAGTGCATTATGCAACATTTCTCAGAGATTCGATCACAGCACATTACCACACTCAGGTGGTACATTCACTACATCATATGCTTACACATCTCACAACATACAACCATCACATTCACACGATTCACATCTTTCACAGCACAGAATGCTGGTATTAAATAATCCACAAAGATTTTTATTGCATAGTATTTCAATATCGTAAAAGTTCCATGCCAGCATCTTCATTACATCACAGCTTATAGCTTTAGTAGCCGCGATAGCTTAATAACAAAACAGAGAAACAACTACCAAAACTGCCCTAGCAAAGGAAAGATAATCCAACTTCCTAGCTGCCTCTAACTTCTACTAGTCAGGGCCGTCCAGTGGCCAGGTACTCTTACACATCCGGCCACATCTACCCTGTTTCCAACGATTCACCCTGATCTCACACTCGACCCTATTCTATAAGGAATTTATCTCTTCCTCCAAGTCTTCCGGTCCTCTATTTTGCTTATCTTGAATAGTGCAATCCCTCCTTTCTTCTTCCTGATCCCCCATAAGGTCTTCACTTCCCATCAGCTGCCCCTCACTCACCTCAGAATCCTCCTTAGGGTCCATTTCAGGGTCCTCCTTAGGATCCTTGTCTTCCATCGGGTCTCCCTCACTCGGGTCCTCCTCCCCCATTGGTTCCTCCCCTCTCGGGTCTCCCATCCGGTCAGCTTCCACCCTGGGATTTGTCTCGTCGGGGTTGTCCTCCACTCCTTCAAGGTCTCCCTCCTCCTCTGTAAGTTCGTCGCCTGGGGGTGGGGCATCCTCCTCATTGGCTGTGGGAAAACTCTCTAGGTCGTGGGGTCCCTCCAACCTCAAGTAGTTAATGAAGTCTACTACACTCATCCCCATAGGTTCCCAATCACACCAACAACACTTCCCCCACCGGCGATGATCACGAGCCCTAGGGTGCAGCTCATCAACTCTGTAACGCCACACAGGGTCTCCTCTCAGGGTTAGCAGCAAAAATATCACTCGGTTGTCCTTAACCCACAAACAGCTATGGGGTACATCCTCCTGGTATCTAGTCAACACCCACCTCACATATCGTATATGATCCTGCACGCTTTGCCCCGACTTCTTAGCCGACTGCTCATGCAGACAAGGACCTCCTACGCAACCACAGTGCTGAATACTCTCCATCCCTATAAAAGATAAGTACAGATAAGCTATACATACCACACATAGTCATGCAGTCATCAAATACTATATGCAATTGCACGTAATCCCTGCCCCGTTCTACTCTTATTCTCCGAACGATCCTTAAGTCTACCAATTTTTAATATTTTCTGTATTAGCATTTTACAGCTTTTAGGCGAGCCTCCAGGTCAGTTAACCAGAGCTCTGATACCACTTTGTAACACCCCCGTTATTCTAATTCATTAATTTAGACTATTATTAACCTGCATGACGGCGTAAATTCCTAACGGGGTGTCACCGCCGTATTTCCTTCTTGGAAATACCAGGCTAGATACCAAGTATAGCAACTAATACAAAAACCTTCATTAATGCTTCACTCTTACATTCTCAAAATTAATTAACATTAATTCAATAGTTCATAATGATAACATTCTAGCATGTAACATCCATCATATTAATTTCAGGCATTCATGCCTCGCTCAACGTACATGTCCCCACTCCCATGCATGATTAGATCACCTGAAAAACAAAACATTTTATAACAGTGAGATAAACTCAGTAAACAATCACCCCTAACAATCAACTACGCACACAAATTCATTTTGAAAACGTTTCAAGGGGAGGGGAAAACAGCAAGACTTTCCAGACATGTTTCTTATTATCGCAGTCTCCTCGATTAATAGATCTCATTGATATGGTTTCTTGTTTTACAACCTAGAGTTCCACAGTTGGAGTATGGGTGAGCGACCCAGTGGGTCTCATAGCCTGCACTGCAATTTAGCGCAACCGCTTAGCGCATTCCTGGCCTACCGCCACACATGTGATTACCACCTAACACTTTCCTGGCCTACCACCAATAAGGATGGTTACCGATGGCCCACGTCTCCTGCAGAGCACATGGCCGCTCACATGCATGCACTAGTTCCCGGGGAAAGCTAAAGGCCTTCAATCAATATACAACAGATTGACACTCACCCAACTCAGAACCTTCCAGTTATTGATTACATTTCTCTTTTCTAGAGATCGACTTAGCATGACAAGATTAATCAGACTCATTCACCTTCCCCAACCACGACATCACAGCAGTAATTCAAACGTTCATAACAAACACAGTAAGTCTCAATTTCATAGCATGCCAATCATACAGATTTCGCCATGCGGTTATATTCAGTTACACATGCCATTGCGCTTTAAAAATAGTAAACAAAACACCTCTTACCATGCTCCAAAACACACATGTTTTCACACAACACGGGGAAGGGTTAGGCCATGATTGTTACCTGGTTACCGTATAAATTACGGGCTCGGTTACTAAACTAGATTTACTGCTCCACACCTGGGCCAACAAACAGCCCAAACTCAGTCTAAAAATTTAATAGGTTGCACCCCCTGCCCCTGATCCTTATTCCTTGATGTTTTACAAAAAATTTTCATAAGTTTAGGGCATTCCAACCAAGCCATGCCAAGGTCAGTTTTGGCTAGAATTGGGCCTCACTTCTAGAGCCCATAACTCCCGATCCAGATGTCTAAATTATGCGTTCTAGCCCCCAATGGAAACTTTAATCCGTCCTTGACCCTTTCCATGTTTGGGGTTCTATCAGGTTCCGATTCGAACTAGGTCGTTTTCTCCATTATTTTATTAGTGACACTGACCATTCCAGTCTGGACTGTCCATGGTAATTTGCTTATAACTCGGGCCACGCTACCCCAATTGGCCCTATTTCCAAACAAGATCGTACGGGACATCCCGAGGCAGTCACCTTAAATATTTCACAATTTTAGCCAAACGAGCCTGACCTAGGTAATTTTTCTAAGTTGCCGACGATGTCGCCCGGTCCCCAGACCGGAAGTTTCTGCCCAGATTTATAACATGGATTCCCAACCCCATAACTTTCACACCCGACCTTTGAAAATTTACTTATTCCCCAACACCAAAATATGGGCTCGTCTACTACAACTTTGAAGTTCGGCATTCTCGTTAAATCCCACCGTAGCTAGGTTAAAAATTTCAAAACTTACCGACTATCGTCGCTGACCCGGTTTTGACAACGCTCGGTAAACGGGTCATGATTTTTACAATACAACCCCGATGTCTCTAATTCAAAAACCCACATTCTTAGAACTTCTTAATCTGTCTTCGAGAAAATTTTTACAATTTATCTAGAGAAAAACAACTGAATTTTCAAAGCCAGTGTATTTACAACAACATTCTGTCCAGCACAGTCCTCCTCTTTGGGGTCGATTTTTCGGTTGTGCCGGGTCACTAAAATTTCCATCCTCGCGCTACTGACCCCTAGATCCTAGTTCAATCCTACCCAAGCCAAAAGAATCAAATTTTATTCAATTTGAAAAGCAAACGTCATCAAAAATATGTCATGGTTTACCTCTGACCGATTTCGGGTTGAAATTGGTAGAATTGCCACTTCCGCCCAAGTTTAATGCCGAAAATGCTGAGAAAACAGAAGATATATTAGAAATCAAATCTTTTATCCCAATTTCAAGCATGAAAAATCAAAGGAAGAATAAAGGTTTGAGTTTGGATGCATGGGGGGTGCATGGAACCCCATGCACCACATTGTTGCCTACCAACACAAGAGAGGGAGTAGGAGGGGATTGGAGGTGGTTGTGGGCGGCACCCCGAGCGGCTGGCGCGGTAGTCCTGGCAGCAAGGTAGTGGAGAGAGAGAGAGAGACGCGAGAGAGGTAGGGAGAGGAAGAGATGGTGTGAGGTTTAGAGAGAGGGGGAGATTGATTAGGGTTTAGGAAAAGAAAAAAAAGAAGAGGGGCACGACTATTCCTAAAGGGCACGACTAGGGTTTTCGAAAAAAAAAGGAGGGGGAAAATTTCACTAAGTTTTTGAAAATAAAAACAAGGGCGGAAAAGAAAAGATTGTTCAAAGTTCAAAGTTTGTTTTAATAATAATAATAGCAATCATAATAATAATATCACTATCAATAATACTGGGAATATTTTTATAAACAAAATCAGGGAGGATAAACACAAATATTTAAACTTTTTAAAGCATTGGAAATTAATTAAAAAAAAAAATTTCACAAGAACTCATTTGACCTTGTTTTGGGTTGACTTGGGTCTAGTTCGGTCCAACTGAAAATAATATGACAAATTGAATTTCAGGGGTTTAACATACTACCCCACTTAGGAAAGTTTCGTCCTCGAAACTCAACTAAGCTACAACACATTGCCATTATAAAAATAAATCCTCAGGGTTTTACAGGATGCCACTTGCAACTTCTTAAGGGATTAATACAGTGGAAAACCTTATGTGTGGTATGTGGGGAGTTCTTAACTTCTTATGTGTCGTCTATGGAGTGTTTAAGGGATTAATACAGTGCAACTTCTTTACACTCTCTTGATTTGTAATGGAGTGTTTGTGGAAAACCTTATGTGTGGTCTGTGGAGAGTTCTTTAAATACATCTGAGCAATGTTTCTTATAGGTGATTCAAACCCTAACAATCATAATCGTTTAATTCTCTGTTTCCATAATGGAGCCTATAATGACCCCCGATGTGTGTTACCGTGTGATTTGCAATTCTTCCTAAGCATATTTGATCCATTCTACTTACAGTTCAGTCACCACTATGTTAATATTTTTATCGTCACCTACTTTAACTCATTGCTTCTATTTGGGCACTATTCATTTATTGCTTGCAAAGCCTTTGGTTGCTTCAGACCCAGTCATTGAGGGTCTTTTGAGTAATTAAATGTATCCATATTGTTTGTGTTTCTATAGCACCGTAATGTCATGTTGGCATACTACTCTATGGTCGTGACTGCACGTCGTTACTCAAGTTATTTTGGCAATCCTTTATTTACTAGTACAGCATATGTTATTAATGATAAACAATGATTTGTGCTATTTCCATCTGCCAGCAGTTTCGAATTTTATATGCCTACCCAATATGTCCATTTACTGCAGAATGTGTTATTGATGGATGCCATCATGTTTAGTCATAAGACTCCTTCATTTTGACGTATTGACCTTTCAAAAACTAGATGAATAAAATTTCCCTTCTGGTGGTGTTGACCCTCATCTTCGTCATTTTACTCACATACGGGTACCGTATGACTTTTCAAATGACTCTTTGGTAATCTGTTAGATTTCTTCGCCTCCAGTACTTAATACTCCCTCTCAACTTCATAACATCATTCATTTACTTTACTGTCATGACCATCATGAATAAACTGCATGTCTTGTGTATGTAGGTCATTTATATGCCTTACCTCTTTCATTACGATTCTTTGTCCTTTCATTCATTCAGCTTACATGTCGGTCCTCTATAACCAATAAAGAAATATCTTTGTAAGAGTTCATGGTGTGGTTGTATCTCTTTACACTTTAGATTGTTCTCTTGTCATTTAAATTTACTTAGACCAGTAGAGGGTTGAATATGTTATCTTTTATAAATATGCCTCTATTGGTATTGTTGGAACCATATTCATTGGGCATTCAATTCCGTTTAATTGGCAAACCTTGTTATCATTATGGGGATTAACTGACTGTGTACTTATAGAAGATGACTTGTAAAGATCTTAAGGTTAGCTTAATAAATGAGGAAAGACTAGACATGTGTTTTTATGGACCAAGGGAAGAAAAATCCTTTTTCAACACTAACTACACTGTGTAAGCAAGTGAGTTATCATGTTAGTGACGCATTGAATATTAGTGATATGTCGACCACCCTTGGTATATCCATATCCATAATTACACTTTGTGAATTTAGAGATGTTTCATATGAGGATTTTCAGGACTGTTTTTACTCAAGAAATATTGATTTTCATATCAACCTAGTTGTAAGTGCTTAATCCATTTTCAAAGCCCCTATCATATGACCCCCAGTAGAGTTCAAAGAACTAAAGATTTAGTAGGATGATATGTTACAAAAGGGAGTTATTTGACCAAGTGTGTCACCGTGGGAAACCTAGTTTTATATGTGTGAAGAAGGAAGGCAGAACCTTATGGTTGTGTACTGCGTACAGAGAGTTGAACAAGATCACTATCAAAAACAAAGTGCCCTATACCCTGAATAGATGATTTATGGGATTAACTGCTAACAACAGATGTCTTTTCCAGTAATGATTTGAGGTCCGGATATCACACCTAAACAATGCAACCGCAGTTTATCTTTTGGAAGAATACCCATTTATATTAATTCTTGTAATTGTTTGCTTGTCTCATCTTCAAAACTTGATACCATCCAATATTGTTTAATCTCCATTGCATTTCAGCCTGATATTTCCTATTAGTGTGACCTTCCTTGTCTTTGCAAACCCATCGTCTTTTGGAAGAATACCCATTTATATTAATTCTTGTAATTGTTTGCTTGTCTCATCTTCAAAACTTGATACCATCCAATATTATTTAATCTCCCTTGCACTTCAGCCTGATATTTCCTATTAGCGTGATCTTCCTTGTCTTTGCAAACCCATTGTTAAATGTGCAATAC
The DNA here is from genome assembly GCA_017589665.1 of Selenicereus undatus. Taxonomy (NCBI): domain Eukaryota; kingdom Viridiplantae; phylum Streptophyta; class Magnoliopsida; order Caryophyllales; family Cactaceae; genus Selenicereus; species Selenicereus undatus. The sequence goes on from JACYFF010031955.1 coordinate 60,575,897, forward strand.
ATTTTTGTTCGACTTTATATGGTTGTCAACATTCTAGTGCTCTCGACCTTCACCATCTTTATTTCATGATCATGAGTTGTAGTTCATTCTGCAGAGAGCCGATTCACACATCTACCTCACGTATCATTTATTCATAATGATAAGCTTGTATAACTTGTCTGAATTCATAATGTAATTCAACTCTCATTGGTGTGGGTGATTACGATTGTCATAATTCCCTTACTCTCTTTATTTTGAAATTCAACTCCCACACATATATCTTACATTCTGATAAATAAACTTTCGCATTCTCTATTTTAATCTTATTGTTGTACTTGAATTGGCTTCATATGAGTAAAGGCATGTTCCTGTTGTAGCTTGCTCAATCTATTTATCTACCCATTGGCACTTTGCTCGTCCAATCCATTTATCTATCCATTACACCTAGCTTGTCCCATCTATTTGTCTATCTATTGCATTTTGCTTCTCCAATCTATCTATCTATTTATTGCACATTACTTGTCCCATCTATTTATTGCACTTATCTTGTTGCTTGTGGCAATAAAATCACCTAGTTGAACCTTCGTTGCTTGTCATCTTGTTTCCAATTCATCAGTTAAACCCAAGTATAACCGGACCATCTTTCTCCTTAGCTGATTATTTATTGGACCCTTTATGATCCATATTTATAAACCACAATTCTTATGTCATTATATTTCAGAATTCATGATACACTTATGATTATCTTTATTCTAACCACCCCATGTTAATCCCTCCTTTATAAATCTTTTTTAGTCTCATTGTTTGTCTCTTTTGTTCCTAATGACTCACTTGACTACCAATTCCATCATTTTCATCTCTGACCATATTTATTCTAGCGTCTAATTTGGACTTAGAGTAGATCTTAGACTAGTCTGATGAGGGAAGATCATGTGGTGCATTAAGAACATCAGATGAGAACTTTTTGATAAGGGCATAATCTGAAATAATGTCTAGCGGTATTAGAGTAAGCTAGAAGAAGCATCAAGAATAATGAGATAGTTCAAGTACACGCTAAGGTGACACAAGGACTACACAAGAGTCATATGGTCATTTTGACCAAAGAAGGAGACAATCAAAGTTCAGATGAGATATAAAGTATTCCAAAGGGCTTTTCTAGTCAAAGGTCAAGATACTGGATATCAGAGATATTTGAGTCCTCATTACATTGGGCTTTATGAGTCAGTATCAGAGTACTTATTAGGAAATGCAATGGTTTCCATACTTATTAGTGGTCAAGACAGAGAAACAGTAGAGTAGAGTACCTCTTTTGCAGTAACAAGTTTTTCGTTTGAAGAGAATATCAATTTTGAACCAAATTAATCGAGCCAGTTAGACCTAGCAAATGGGTCATTCGGTTCGGGTACGGGTCGGGTCATGTTCGGGTTAAGTGACATTTCGGGTAATTTCGGTTTGGGTCGGGTATGGTTCGGGTCGGGTTGATTTCGGGTCAACCAATTTTTGGTGAAATGCGCTAGTCATGCAAAACAAGCAACTTTGTTGAAAATTTTGGGTCGGGTATGGTTCGGGTCGGGTCAATTCGGGTTTCGGGTCCACTTTTGGGTGAGCATATTTCGGGTGTCGGGTCGGGTATGGGTTCGGGTCATTCGGTTCGGGTTTTGGGTCTCGGGTCAGTTTTGCCAGGTCTAGAGCCAGTAAAGTCACTCAGGATGTAGATACTCGACCGCAGGATTAAGTAGCTATGCACTTTGGGCTAATCATACCTTTTTGGAAGGAAGCAGCGGAAACCTGCTATCCATGCTTGAGGTGGCATTGCATACTTGATCAAAATCATAAGTTTTGAGGATGAAACTCTTTAAGGGGGGAAGGCTGCAATAACCCAATTGTAACCCGTATTTATTTATTTAAATCATATTTATTTATTTAATTAATCATGACTATTCATTTAGTTAATCATGTTTATTGATTTAATCACTCATGGTTATTTGTTTAACCAAATCATGTTTATTAATTCAATTATACTCAACTTATATATTTACCGAATTACCTTATGTCATTTAAATTTTTCGCTTTCATTTATCATATTTAATCATCTCAATTGGGGATATTTTATTTGGGTCCTATTTTACAATTCAAGTTTCATTGATTGTTAATTCAAGTTTCGTTGATTGATTAAATTTCATATGAATCGATAGTAGGCCTCGATAATTATGATTGAGCGTTAAATTTTTTTCCTTAACGTCACAAAATTTTAAGTTTCAGCTATGCAAAAACTTGGGCCCGAATTCATTTATTTTGGTCGAATTCATTGGGCCCAAATTATGGCCTAATTCCATTGGGCTCAAATTTTGGCCCCAAATTTGGTGCAATTAAATTAAGTTAATTGCTATCATTTGTAGCTAATTTTAATTAGCAAAAAGATATTTTTGGAGGCTTAAAAAATCAGCCAAGTAATTTTCCATTCATTCTTAACCAAGTAAAACACTCACACACACATTCCTCTTCTCTCTTTTCTCTTTGTACCTCACTCTCTCTGCAGGAAATAGGGGCAGCAGCTCCTGCCCCTTGTGCCGCCATTTTTGGTGATTTTCGGCCACCTCTCGGCTGCCCCGACTTCCCTTTGCTACCAGCTATCATGTCCAATGTCCAAAATTACTCAAAAGAGCCCCCTCTACCCTCTAATTCAAGCCTAAAGTAAGGTATACTGAAAACCCTAACTTGTTCTATTTGGAGTTTTTGGAGTTGTTTTATGTTATGATTATTGTTTATATGATCAATTGATAGTTATTATGCAATTTTTATTGAGTTTGGAGATGTTCGGAGTTATGGGTATTTGATCAAAGAACATGATCAAGTGACTTGAAATTAAGCAAGTATGAGTTTGAGCTTGTTTTACTTGCTTATTGTGATCTTTGACACAAAAAGTGGATTTAATGTTGTGAATGATGTATTTTTGGTTTTATGATTGTTTTAGTTATGATTCATGCTCTTGAGATCAAATTAGATATTATCATGCAAATTCTATTGGCTTTGGGGATGTTGATCGTGGTGCAATTGAGCTTGAAGCATGTTACGGCTAGAGTTTGTTATAATCAAGTTAGCTTAAGTCAAGTGATGGATTTGTATTATTTTGTATATGATTTTATAATCCTTAGTCTTATTGATGATTATGATGATGTTTTTGATGATTTGGAATGATTTCAAGTGAGAATTTATGTGAAAAAAGAAGAGAAAGAAAAAACAGTGAGGGCTGAAAATGGCAGAAAACAGGGGTGACTTTGAAATTAAATTGGTAATGATCGGCCCACAAAAAAATTTTAATTTTTGGTGGGTAAATAGGTTAGTGTGTTAGCCTTCAAATTTCCATTAAATTGCCTTAATCTGAGTTTTGTGGAAAAAGGTATGGCTATTTTGCTGGAACTGTGCAGGTTCAACCAAAACTAACACACTTGTGTTCTAGCCCCATTTTGGGAATCCTATTGTGGGAATCATATATTATATTGCAAATGAAAGTTTTTCAGGACTTCTTAATCTTTCCATATATGGGTTTTAGGTCTCTATTTGAGGTCAAGGATGAAAGTTATGAATTTTTGAAGTGAACTGACCTACTTTGGTGCAAATTGGGTTGGTATTGCAATTTCTATGCAGCGTATACTTACAGAAAAATTTTAAAAATTTTACTGTAGATTTTCCACATTATTTTTGAATTTCCTATTAGATTTCATGAATTTTGGTTGAGTATTTTGAGTTTGGTGATTTTTGGAAGCACTTTGAGTAATTCTATAAAGAGCAATAATAAAGATTGAGTGAGATTGATCATGCCCTCATTTTGTATATTTTGGGCCAAGTAAGGTGATTTAAGGGGGGAAACAAATGTTTATGGGGTTTAATAGGGCATTTAGCGCAATTATGGAGAGAAAGGAACACAGGAATGTATTGTGGGAGTATATTTCTGAGTTGTGGACTTTACAAAGGAAAATATCAAGTTTAATGAGTTTAATAGCTTATATGGCTTTTAATGACTCATTTTCATGGAAAACAATGTTTGTTGGGCTTATGAATGAAATATGAGAGGTGGACAGAGAGTAATGATTTAGAAAATAGTGTTTATTGGATCAAGTTAGTGTTATATATGCCATTTTGAACCAAGATATATCTCGATTGGCCTCAAACCTTTAGTACTTACTCAATTCAGAATGTATCAAATGTTTTTGTCAAGCCAATCTAGTGCACTCGCTGTTATCTTGAACCAAGCGATACCTCAGCAAGCCTTAAACCCGTATCAGCAACCCATCTCAGAAAAGTCCAAAATTACTCTTCCATTTGTCACCATCAAGGCCTTTTTGGTTTTAATCTCATCTATATTATTGTGGTTTGTTTTACTTTCACTTAACTTTACATTAGATTAATTATTTTCAATTATTTAGTTTTGGGGTTATCTTACCGTAACCTATCTTGTAAGTTGTATGTATTACTTACTGAATTTCTATCAAAATTACAAGTTATGTGAGTATCATTTACTGACTACACATATCTACAATGGCATTTATGAAACAGAGTCGAGGCCTAGTTTTGGTTCCCCGTTATGCATAAGTGTTATCAAGTCAGAACATATTTATCAAGTCATATGACATTTATGACACAGATAACATTTATCAAGTTAGATGACATTTTTTAAAGACTCAAGGTATGTCCATTACCTGTATCTTCAGAAAGCAGAACATGTTTATCAAGTTACAACTCTTAATGAGTTTATCAATGAATCAGTTTGTATAGTGATTCGTCATTTAACTTATAACCCCTTCAGTTATCATCTATAGGGCGTCAGCCCATCATTTACCCACGCGGCTTCAAGCCAACTCTCGATCGGATTGGCAGGTGTACACCTATGTATAGATCATATCATTGTAAGAGGTTCACATCCAGATAATAATGAGCAATTCAGCTTCATATTACTAAACGAATTGCAAAGACGGGTACCCATCAACAGTATTTCTACGCTCATTTTAGAATACATGAATGCATGTACTGAGTTTTAGCTCACATTTTTGAATTGTTTTCATGTTTTCCATTTTAGATGATGAAGTATCACATGTTTCTCCATTTAGCAAGCCCTTTTGGAAGTCATCAGATGCTCACAGTGGATTCAGCATAGCATGAATGTTGGGATCGACCTCAGGTCAAGTTTGGTCTATATTCAATATACTTGTGTAGTGTGAAGTGCGAGTTAGCACATGGTATGATTAAGTTGATTGTATTGAAGTTGAACTATTATGGACTTTGGTCTTAGAGTGTTTTAATTTAATATATATTGTGATTTGAACATGAGTTGCAAGATTAAATGATTTTAGTGAGCCTTGTCCTTATCAGACGGCGGTAACGCCTTCTATCTTTAAGTCTTCTGCTGCAGTTTTTCGTAAATCATGTCATTAGCATTTTGGGGGCGTTACACTAGCTTTCTCCCATTAAAAAAACCAATTTTATGTTTTTATTTTTAGGATATTCATAATGGTGCACTTTAAGGATTTTCAGCAAGATAACAAGCTTTTTCACTCCATTGTAGATAAGAAGAAAGCCTAACTAGGGACTTCCTTTCTCGTTTATTGTTCCTTACGTAGGCCAAAGGCTAGCCGGGTCTGTACTATAGAGAAATTGTTATTTTCTTCAAAGTTATCAGTTTGAGCAGAGAAAGGCATGTAGGGTAATGCTATCACCTATTTATTTCAAAGTATCCATCGTGAAAAATCTAGTTTGATTACTAAGTTTCTCATACTTAGGAGGAAAATCAAATATGGGAAGACTCAATGGGGACCAAACATGTTGTTTTATGGAGTGCTTAGTCACATACCCTTGTATTGGAAATGGATAGAGCATGTGCTCTCTTGTCTTGGGCAACACTTGAAGAGTTGTTCATTATAGCAAGCAGTGTATGTTTCACTTTACTCCTATAGCTATGATGTTTATATTATTCACGCCTTTCGTGAAAGTTAGTGCCCTATCACCAATGCTCTTCATACTGTATCTGGAGAAATGTCCATCTCTTTGTAGGATTTGCATATACTTAGTGGCCTCCAAATTAATGATAGGGTATGTGATGAAACCATCCTTAGTGGTTAAGTCCTCAACTATGGGACAAGTAAGATTAGAGGGTGATTCTATCTTCTTGTGGATTCTTGTTTGCTGCTTTTAGCCACCTAAAAAAGGCGCACGACCCCGAGAAGGCAATTGACGCTAAATTTGTATGATTTGATGCAAGTAGAGGTCCATTCATAGCCCACCATAAGTGCGCTCTCGCTGTCGTGATTGACTCCTTTAAAGACCCATAACCCTCGCAGCCAAATTCAAACTCAAAACATTCACTAGAGTCGAGATGAATTAAGTGTCTTCAAAAGCCTTAAGATTCCCAAAGAAAAGAGGGAGATTACTTATGTGGTTGTAATCCCATCATGTTGTCTATGTGTCTGTGCACTCCTTTAGATTGGAAAATGACTTATTTGTTCAGGGACTTTTGAGATGGCTAATTAAAGGCATCTGGTTGCATCATTATTCTAGTAATTCCGGTGTTAGCAAGCCTTTACCATGGTTTAAATGAGATTACCAATGTTGTAAATCCTTCCTATGCACAATCATTCTTTTCGGGCCATTGCCTTTATAGATTGCTTGCTCACTACTAGAAGGCCCATCACGTACTAGAACCCATCCCTCCAAGTCCTGTGATAGTGTGCTAGCCTGGATCCCAAACAAAACGTAACAACATTGGTGATGCTCGTAAACTTGTTCATGAAGGGAAAATCCTTGACTTCGGTTGTCTCATGTTAGGAAAGAATCAACTAGAGACCTTTATTGACAATGGTGAGTTAGATGAAGACAAGTGACGTTATTTGATATCTCCTCGAGTTGGCTTCCTTCCTATTTGTCATGATACAACTTTCTATGTTGAACCCTACAACCAACATCAGTTTAGCAGACAATTCTAAATTTGTCAATGGATTTCTAGGATGCTTTTTAAGGATCCTCATACTCGAGTAGTGCCATATAATGATGCCCTTCAATATTGGAAGAAACTGCTATTTTTGGTTGGTATGTCTCAAGGTGTTTTTCCTTGTCACTCCTTAATACTAGACCAGTATCCCACTTTAGCATATAAGAGTTAGTCATCTAAGGTGACCGTAAAAAACCTTAGGACCAATGTCTCTATCCTCAATAAGGATACAAAAGTGAGCTCATCCAAACAAAAGAAAGATGTAGAGGTAGGCTCATTGAAAAAGGTCAAGGGGAAGAAAGGCAAAGCTCCTATAGAAGACTTAGATGCCAAGGAACAGAAGTCTTGTGATGACGCTTATGAGTCCCAGGGATTCACTTTACTAATAGAAAGTGGAACCTTACATAATATAATGACAATGAGCCAGACTCTGAGGTGATTCTTAAACATGGAGGGTGCAAAATGTGTGAGACTATAATTCCAAGAGATGCTAAAATAATCCTTGAGGATAAATTGTTTGATGATGTTGAGAGCTATTCAACTGAGCCAAACAACCTCAATGATGTATTTTCCTTTCCTTTCTCTTCTTATTACCATTTCTCTTTTTCTTTTTTGCTTCTTCATTTTTTTGGTAAGCACAAAACTATATGTAATCGCCATTCTTTTTAACGTGCTAGCTTTAGAAATTTGTTGATTTATTTAAGTCATTATTTAGAAACTAAGGAGAATATAAGAGTTTATGAGTTTTAGCTAGGATCAATTATTCGATTAGTAGTTTGATTACTTTTATTGGGTTGATTTTGCATGTGATGGAGATCCCTCCATGCGCTTGATTTAAAAGAAGCAAATCAATTAGGTAATCTCAATATGCTGCTTAAAGGATGAATAAATCATCCAAATTTTGTTTAAGTATTGAAACTACAGGGCAAGGGTTAATTCTGGCAGCTAATCCGTTTTTATGTGCTTAATTATTTAGGTCTCCTTAAGGTTTAAGTCTAATATTTTTCATTCAGATTGAAGTTCAGGAAGTCAGATTTGCACCAAAACAAGTTTCATCCCATTTGGATTTCATTTACCCATTCAAATTAGCAAGTAAACCCAAGGTGTCCAAACTGCCCAGCAGGACAAAAATATACACGGTTTTGTTCACCTCATAACTTAAGCTATATTGTGGCTTAAGTCTTGAATTTTTACATTTTTTGAATACTCATGTTGTCTACTTTCAGGTCCAAGCATTAGTTTTCACTCATACTCACAAGAGGATGGGAGATCAAGGCCTTTTGTCAAACTGGTCAGATTGGGTTCCAAACTGCGCGGTTAAATGTTTAAGTTAAGTTACCTTACTTAAACATGCTATACCCTTGATTTCTTTGTGTGTGTGTGGGGGGGGGGGTTTACACATCCCAAAGTTACCCCCCATGGCCTGAAAACCAAATCATACTCACTTTTGATAAGCTTAAACCTAGTCCTAAAAACCGGCCAAAACTGTGCGTGAACTCGGTTCAGTTGAACCCGGTTTGTTTTGGTTCAGCCGTGAGATTACTCACTTGCAGCTAGTGTGGCACACCTTTCAAAGCTTGGCACACATCCCTAGACATCAATCATGGGCTGCAAACCTTGGGAAGAACAACCATTGAGGAGCAAGCAGCAAAAGAAGTTGTCTCTTGCATTTGATTGGTTAGACAAAAAGGAAGCTTTACTTTACGGCTGGCCAATGGGATTCTAGCTAGCTTTCAGCATGGTTAAGCTTAAGTATGAGTAGATTAATATGTAATAAACATTAGTATTGCCTTACTTTATGCTTTGGATGTATTTAGAATAGCTTAAGCATGCTTTGTACTTAACTAGCTCCAAACCAGTTGTATTAGACTAATTAATACCTTTCCTTTCTAGTAAGGAAAACTCTAGTATGTGCGAGTTTGCAAGCAGCTTTAGGCATGTACATAAGGAACAAGGCCCCCCTGTTGAAGTTTCATAACTCAATTTGAATGAAAATCAGTTTTGAGAGCTTTTAGCTTTCTCCCCTCAAATACTTTACTTGCTTATCCTTAATTTGGTCGATTAAGGTGGTGATCAAGTAAGTCCTAACCTTTGTTAAGTGGTGTTTCTGCATCTTAACCAAAGATTAGGGACCCTAAACTTGTGTTTGGTGGTGATTATGTATCCAAGCATTGAGTTTAGTTCTACCCAATTCTTTGTTCTTCCACACAGTTTCAAAGAGAGCAAAAGTGGGTTTGCTAGCTTAACTTTGAGTTAGTGATTCTTAACTTTGAATCTCTTTCAATTTCATTCATTTACAAGCCTTCCATACATCCATTTCCATGGTTAACCAAAGCTAAGGCTACCCCCTTTGGTTTAGCTTCCACCTCAAACACAATCCCCATCTCAAACCGTGAAACTTGCCAAAACTAGTCGTGCGTAGCGGCAGTTTGGCACGGCCACACCGTGCCAATAAGCACGACCGTGCCTCCCCCCTTGCTGTGTTGTTTCATTTGTTAAGTCGTGTGCTTAGTGGGTTTTAGCTTGGTTTCTTCTTTCTCTTGAGACATACATCATATTTGGTATCAGAGCCAAGGTTTCACCTTAGCCTTGTATGCCCTTCCACTTCCAGAAATCATTCATCCATTCCCCCTTAAACACAAATTTAGTTGCCTACTTTGTTTAAGCAACCTTGTTCATGCATGACTTCACCAAGCATGTCTTTGGAAGAGAGGTTTGAAGCTTTGATGAAGCAAAATGAGTTTCTATCTGGAAAGATTCAAGAGGATGCATAAAAGGATCAAGAAACTCAAGCTCAAAATTAGTACCTCCAAAAACAGCTTGATGCATATTTGAAGCAAAAACAACAAGCCAATGAAGAACCACTCCAATATGATTCCAAAGGGAAAGAACAAGTGTTTAGCCATACTCTTGATTCATCTAGTGAGGATCAACCGTTGAGAATGACTAACTAAACTCCACGGTTTCAAGCTAACTCCAACGATTTCAAAGTTAAAATTCCAGAATTTGAAGGCAAGCTTAATCCTGAAGATTTTTTGGATTGGTTACACATAGTTGAAAGAGTTTTTGAGTACAAGGACATCCCAAAAGACAAGAAGGTAAAGCTGATTGCTTTAAGGATTCGTAAGTATGCTTCTCTTTGGTGGACTAACTTGTGTGCCAAAAGAGTTAGAGAAAGGAAGTCCAAAATCAGAACTTGGGAGAAGATGAAGTCTAAGCTTAAAGCTCGATTTCTTCCTCTTACCTATGTTCAAGATTGCCACTCTCAACTCCACCACTTGAACCAAGGTAACTTGAGTGTAGAAGAATACACTCGTGAATTTGAAAAGCTTGTGATTAAGTGTGATATTCAAGAACCAGAAGAACAAACAATTGTTAGATACTTGGGAGGTCTTGACCCTAGGTATGCTAATATTGTTGATTTGTAAGCTTACTGTTCTTTCGATGAGGTATGCATGCTAGCTCACAAGGTGGAGCAGCAAAAGAAGAACAAACAGCTCCCAAGACATGAAAATCCAAAGCCATCACCATATGAACAAACCTTGAACAAGGGGAGTTCCTCTTACACCCCCAAGCCCACGACACCCATTTCCCCTACTCCACAAAAAAGCCAAACTCCACACAAAGACCTACTCCCACAACCTACACAAAAACCCCTTCCTAAAGGAGTTCAAAGATGTTTTAAGTGGCAAGGCTTTGGCCACTTAGCATCAAATTGTACAAACTGAAGGTATGTCACCTTAGCTGAATGGAAGGCAATAGAGGAGGTTGAATCAGATGAGGAAAATGAAAAGCCTGATGGAGATGACTTTGAGGAGATAGTGATTGAGGCAGATGAAGGAGAAATGCCCACTTTAAACACCAACCATCCACCAAGAAGCAAGGAGCACCTCAACCTTGTTATCACTTTTCATGAACCACCAACCTTTTCCCCCACTCCACCCACACCCAAAACACTCAACCCAAATTTCTATCAATCCATTTCAGAACCATTACTAAAAGCTCCTAATTCTGAATTAAGAGCATTTGAAGAAGTGGTTCAAAGCATATTCAAGAATTCCCCTATGTGCAACACTCAAGTCAGCAAGGGGCATAAGAAGCAAAGAGTCTCTAAGTTCAAAGGAGACTTATTTGAATGGTTGATTCTATTTCAGCCATACAATGAAGTAAGAAGAGGAGATAATTACCTAAACTAATTTGTGGACAAATATTTTTTAACAAGGGGAGGATGATGGAGATCCCTCCATGCCCTTGATTTAAAAGAAGCAAATCAATTAGGTAATCTCAATATGTTGCTTAAAGGATGAATAAATCATCCAAATTTTGTTTTAGTATTAAAACTGCAGGGTAAGGGTTAATTCCAGCAGCTAACCCGTTTTTGTGTGCTTAATTAGTCAGGCCTCCTTAAGGTTTAAGTCTAATATTTTTCATTGGGATTGAAGTTCAGGAAGTCAGCTTTGCACCAAAACAAGTTTCATCCCATTTGGATTTCATTTACCCATTCAAATTAGCAAATAAACCCAAGGTGTCCAAACTGTCCAGCAGAACCAGAATATACACGGCTTTGTTCACCTCATAACTTAAGCTACATTGTGGCTTAAGTCTTGAATTTTTACACTTTTGGAATCCTCATGGTGTCTACTTTCAGGTCCAAGCATTAGTTTTCAATCAAACCCACAAGAGGATGGGAGATCAAGCCGTTTTGTCAAATTGGTAAGATTGGGCTCCAAACTGCGCGGTTAAATATTTAAGCTAAATTACCTTACTTAAACATGCTATAACCTTAATTTATTTGTGTGTGTGTGGGGGGGGGGTTTATACATCCCAAAGTTACCCCCTATGGCCTGAAAACCAAATCATACTCACTTTTGATAAGCTTAAACCTAGTCCTAAAAACCAAAACTGTGCGTGAACCCGGTTTGTTTTGGTTCAGCCGTGAGACTACTCACTTGCAGCTAGTGTCGCACACCTTTCAAAGCTTGGCACACATGCCTAGGCATCAATCATGGGCAGAAAACCTTAGGAAGAACGGCCAATGAGGAGCAAGTAGTAAAAGAAGTTGTCTCTTGCATTTGATTGGTTAGACAAAAAGGAAGCTTCACTTTACGGCTGGCCAATGGGATTCTAGCTGGCGTTCAGCATGTTTAAGCTTAAGTATGAGTAGATTAATATGTAATAAACATTAGTATTGCTTTACTTTATGCTTTGGATGTATTTAGAATAGCTTAAGCATGCTTTGTACTTAACTAGCTCTAAACTAGTTGTATTAGGCTAATTAATACCTTTCCTTTCTAGTAAGGAAAGCTCTAGTGTGTGTGTGAGTTTGCAAGCAGCTTTAGGCGTGTACATAAGGGCACACGCCCCCCCCCCCCTTGATGTTTCATAACTCACTTTGAATGGAAATCATTTTTGAAAGCTTTTAGCTTTATCCCCTCAAATACTTCACTTACTTATCCTTAATTTGGTCGATTAAGGTGGTGATTAAGTAAGTCCTAACCTTTGTTAAGTGGTGTTTCTGTATCTTAACCAAAGATTAGGGACCCTAAACTTGTGTTTGGTGGTGATTCTTTATCTAAGCATTGAGTTTAGTTCTATCTAATTCTTTGTTCTTCCACACGGTTTCAAAGAGAGCAAAAGTGGGTTTGCTAACTTAATTTTGAGTTAGTGATTCTTAACTTTGAATCTCTTTCAATTTCATTCATTCACAAGCCTTCCATACATCCATTTCCATGGTTAACCAAAGCTAAGGCTACCCCCTTTGGTCTAGCTTCCACCTCAAACACAATCCCCATCTCAAACCGTGAAACTTGCCAGAACTAGTCATGCGTGGTGGCAGTTTGGCACAGCCACACCGTGCCAGTAAGCACGACCGTGCCTCCCCCTTGCGGTGTTTTTTCATTTGTTAAGTCGTGTACTTGGTGGGTTTTAGCTTGGTTTCTTCTTTCCCTTGAGACATACATCAACATGCTTGTTTAGGTGATTTCTTTGAGTAATTAGGTGAATTAGTTGAATTAGATTTCATTTGGAGGTAGCTAGTACCCAACTAGTGCAACCCACTTCCTTCTCTTTTAGTATGTTTAAGATGAAAAAAATAGGAGAAGGGGGCTTGGGCCTTTTCCTTTGCAAGGTAGTCAAAATAGGGGGAAACCTCTAGTCTTCTTCACTCTTCTATCACCAGCCATGAAAGGGGGGGCTAGAGAGCGTAAGCAGCCAAGAGGTAGTGATGCCAGCTAGTGGAGTTGTGCACCCCATCGCAGCGGCAAAGGGATCAAGAGCTTTCCCAAGATCATTGAAGCAAAGAGCATGAATAGAGAGGAGAAGAGGATGAATAGACGAAGGAAAGAGCAGGAAGAGGATGAATAGACGAAGCAAAGAGCAGGAAGAAGCCAACCCCCAAGTTAGCCCTAATTGCTTCTGACTTTGAGAAATCAAGATCATCGGTGTAACATAGAGAGGAGAAGAGGATGAATAGATGAAGCAAAGAGCAGGAAGAAGCCAAACCCCAAGTTAGCCCTAATTGCTTCTAACTTTGAGAAATCAAGTTGGGTAGTCTTCTATACTAAATTTAGTACTAAATTCAAATTGTTTTAAAAGTTGTCATGGAAATTGAGAATGGATGCCAAAGTTAGGGTTTATGTGTAAAGTGGCAAATTAAGGGAGACAGAGGATTGAAATGCTTGGGGTGTTGTTGATGTGAAATCGATGAGGGTGCCTAGATGTATGAGCATTGAATTTGATGAGGTTATGAAGGGTTAAATTGCTGTGATTTTTGTTTTTTTTTTCCAGATAATTTAGTTTTTTTGTTAGAGTATAATAGTGATGACACCATCCTAATTTGGTTTGTTACACTTTGTCGCTTCCTATCATTTTATTTTTCCTTTATTGATGTTTTTTTTAAGAACAAGGCTGAAAGAAGGGGAACAATTGGCCGATTCAGCAACTTGGTCTAATCTTGGACCGATTCTATAAACTGGGTAGCAGCCAACTCCAATTCATCCCTACTTCTCTTATGATTGAATTTACATGGTTGTGACTATGTGTGTAGTGCTGACTACTGGTCGAAGAAGGGTTACTACTGATTGGATAAGTAGCCAGTCTAGTTTTGGACCAAAGCTGGGACCAAGTAGCCGCTCGTTCTAGCCTAGCTTGTCATTATGTCAATATACGAGATTGTGTGTGTGTGTGCGCACTTAACCGTTAGTGTAATTTACTTCTTTAAATGTGGAGATTGGATTGAGTAAGTAAGGTGAATTTGATAAGAGTCGCCGGTAAGAGGGGCTAAAACCTTTCCTTTTCTTTGCTTAAATGGGTGGGCACAGTTTTACAAGGTGGGGTAAAACATAATTCTTGAAATGAAGCTTTGAAAACCCCACTATGGTTGCTTATATGTACGATTACATGTGCTTGTGGACTTGTTTTACAGCCAAGTTCCCAATAGCTTCTTGAAACTGAAATTACTATTCCCAAGTCACTTTGAAACAACCAAGTTGTTTATGCATGATTGATAGTAAACTACACATCAAATGTTTTTAGGCTAGGAGGATTGTGCTAACAATATAGACTTAGTCCAGGGAGAAGACCTAGAAAGCATGAACCCTAATTTATTTAGTGTGTAGACCCAAAAAGCGGGGACCTTAGTTGTTGTTACGGTGACGAGGGTATAAGTTCATTGACTTCACTTGTGGCACTTAATTAAAGATAGAGCACTAACTAGTGAATCCGATGCCCGAGAAGGAAAGAATTTACTTGTTCATTCTAAATTGCTATGCTTTGAGTCATTCACAAAAAATGTGAAAACTCTTTGAAAATGGCCTCTATAATGTGAAACAAATCTATGTTGATTTAGTTGTTTTTAAATTAAGGATTTAATGTCTCTTTGAAGCGTCACCACCATATCTAGGGAATTAGTTTCATGGTTTAGGAAAGTTAATTGTACTTGAGTGTTAAACTATGGTCAGAATGCGTTAATTGCTCGTCCTTGGGCACTATTAAGGTGTTGTCAAATGTGATTGGCCTTATATGCTTAATATGATAATATTGAGTAAAATTTTTGTGTGACTTCTACTTATGGTAATATATGCAACTATTTTGGTTTTCAAGATTATGAATTATTCACTAAGTGCGTGGTTGCTCATGCCCTCTTGTTTTTCCTTTTCCTAGGTTTAATTATTCTTGAAAGACATGTAGAAGTCCTCAGTTCACATAAACTGGGATCTCCCATTTGCTTTGTAGAAAGGACATATGTACGAGTATGTTAGTTCATGAGTTGTAATGAGATTGATGCATAAGTTATTGAGCATTTGTAAGTTAATTACTCTAGTTCATGCATTGCACATTGTCTAATAGTCACTCTAAATGGCTCTATGACCAACCATCTGGTTAGGTACTCATCTTCTAGATATTTAGTTGAATGGTTTCGGAATGTAAACCCTAGTGCTCTGAATATGTGATTTGTCGAGTTGTAGCTTATCGTTCTTTCTTTTATTTTATGTGCGCTTACAGTTGTTACTTTATACGTGTTGCCTGTAGAGTTCTGATATCGAAATTATAATTGTCAAGCACATTTTGAAATGTCCTTTATGCTTTTCTTTATTACAGGTACCTAACATAAGGTTATAAGTTTAAGTTTTAGGTCAGTTTTAGGCAAAACCATGTTCATTTGCTCCAAATTTTTGACATCACTAACAACATTAGCCCCTAAGTGGTAGGGGTGTTGCATGATACCATGGTCATTTTGTTTAATCTTTCGGCTTTTTTTCCAGACTGGTGAGTTTAACTTCGCACAGGGGATTAAACCTATTATTCATGAACAACTACTAGAGTAAGTTAATCTCACAACCAAATCATTCACCCCTAGAGCACATTTGGGCATAGGCAAGGATATTACTATTGTGAGAGTGTTGATGTCTCCTTACATGGTTAGAGATTCAGCTTCAAAGGGAACAGAAGCTTCATATGCCTTACCTACCAACAACCAACATTCAATTGTTGGGAAAAATTCTCTTGAAGTAGCCATGAGGAGACTATTCATTGTTGTTGCAAATACCAATACTCTTAGGATTACAAAGACGAGGCTTGCTTGTGTCGTTGCTACCCCCAACAATTCTTTTTGCTTAGGAATTGACTTTCAGACCATCATCACTACTTCCAGACGAGTAATTTGTCCTAGTATTTAACCACTTTAAAACATATAAAATTTAATGAAGTGGAGGCCAAAATCCATAAAGCGTCACTGATATATAAGAGATTTGAGCGGCTCTGCGGGGATCCAACCCCCTTGAGGAAAAAGGTGGAGAACTATGGAAGCATTGTGTCTGCCTTCTTGTCATTAAGGAAAGTAGCTTCCATGTGCCATCATCCTAATGATGTGGTGAAGGAGAAAGCTATATCCGCTGAGTAGATTGAACTTGCATAATCTTATGTTACCATTATTCATGCTGATTTTGATGCATTTAAGGAGAAACAAGAAAATACAACCCAAACAATTGCTAACTTAGAGAAAGCACTGCACATTGCCTGGGAAGAAGAGTTCTAGCTAAAGGATGATGTCAAAGCTAAATCAATTATGCTAGTAGCTGTTAAGAAAGAAGTTGATGAGAAATCCAAGGTTCTTGCTGACTGTTAGACGCTAATTTATCGTATTTTACGTGCCTGTTTCACCTAATTTTAGCATATATAATAATATAATCTTTAGGATTTTTGCTTATTTTGTTCACCTTTGTGGGTAATAATTCAATCGAGCAAGTGTCGCGAAAAGGAGCAAAGAAGGAACTAAAGAAGAGGACAAAGCAATGGGCGATGGGGCTGGTTAGCTACGCGACAACTGTTGTACCCCAGCCAGCAGCCAGCCGCCAGCCAGGGGATGGTGACAGTTGGCCGTCGCCAGCCTATTGTGGGTGGCAACAACTGGCCATCATCCAGGCGTCGGCTGTTGCCCCCCGGCTGCCCGAGTGCTATATTTGGCCTGACTCTATCCCTTTTTAAGGACTTGTCTTTTGGATTTTTTTGGGGGTTCTTTTGGCAACCTTTAGGTTAATTTTAGGTTAGGTTTTAGCCAACAAAAACCCTAACAGAAGGATTAGATGAGGAGATTAGATTGTATTTTGAGATTCAAGCTTGTGGATTTCAAGTTCATTTAATCAATCAAGCATAAGTTTCTCTCTTTCACACTCTCTTTATTTGATGCTTTCCTTTTTTCCTCTTGTTTTGGTTATATTACTTTAGATTGTGTTTAGCTTAAATGTTTATTTTTTATTATGATTTCATGTTTAATAGCTCTTTTCATTCATGCTAGTTTAGATTAACTCCTCCATCTTCATGTATGTTGATTTATTTGTTGGCTTAGGTTTAATTTGGGTTTTTGTGTTTTGTTGATGATTAGTTGTTAATTTTGGCTGGCTTAGATTGTGATTAGCCTCTTGATGGCTAAGTAGTCTAGAATTAGGCCTAACCACACCCAACTTATGCCTAGAACTTAGATTTTTCTCTCATGCTTGCCAAGTGTTCGATGAAATACTCTAGAGAGCTTTCATCTATATTTTTGGGTGATTGACTTATTCGAGAAGTGAGGCGAATTAGCTAGTGTGGGAGAGAGGATAGCCGAGATTTGGACATGAAAATAGTCACAATCCTAACTAGGTCCAAGGGTTGCTAATTTGGTGGCCTAATTAGGCTAACCTGATGAAAATAGGTGGTTAGAATAATTAGGCTAGCTCATGACCCTTGAGAGAGGCCTGGGTTGGTCTTCACTGGTGCAACTGACCATCTCTAGTTTCCTGAATAGGTTGGGTTGGTTAGGACTCGTCTCGATTAGTTGTCCGTCAATAAGTCAAATCACGATTCCAAGCCTCTCTTTTCTTATGTTTGTTAGCTTAGTTTTGCTTGCCTTTCTTTCCCTTCACTTGGCCTAGATTGAAACACTTAAGCGAATCCGGGTACTTGAAACCCAACTCTTTGTGGACGACACCCCAAATACTCGACGATAAACCTTACACTTTGGGTCATAAATTTTAAAACTCGAATTCTTCCTATCACTGACCTTGAATTTGTACCCACCCTATCACCTAATGATGTGGAGGAGTTAGAGAAGCATGAACAAGTTATACTAGAGATTCAATATTCACTCAACCCTGATGCTTGGATGGATAGCGACTTATTTACAGCTTAGTCTATTTTGTTCCTTCTATTTTGACAAGTGATGAACTCTTTTAATGAGATTTGTGTTTGCTGTCACATGAAACATGTTTGGTTGCTCCTGGATTCCCTTTTTTAATTCTTACTTTGGCTACACTTGGCAAATTTTTTTGCTAAGTACCTATAGAAATGGGCAATTTTCAATAAGAATAAGTTATTACGTAGTTCGACAAAGTATACTTTGATTATTTGTTTTGTCATTCACAGTTTATACTCTTGCAGACCAAGAGTATTACAATTTTTTGTTTTGCTTTTTTTTTAATTTGTGAACAATTTAGGTTGTTGCTCAAGAGCTAGTCAAGCATTTTTTATTTTCCTCAAGGGAAGTAGTGTTACAAGAACTCGCTGTTTATTGATCTAATTCGAACCCCTTGCCTATCCACTATCGTGTAGGCACTATGTGTGTATACCTCATAGACAACATAATGAGGCCCTTCTATTTGGTAGCGAATTTGCTTCCTATCTTATGAGTCATAATAATTAGCCTCTTTAGTGCAGGCACTTGATCCCTAACTTGAAACAAATATGGTTGCCCCTTTTTTTTAAATGTCCAAGCTAAGCGAGCTTGATAGCATTCTAATTTTTGCAGGGCTTGAAATCTTCCCTCATCATGGTCCTTAAACTCCCCTAAACGAAACTTATGGTTTTTATCTTCACTTAAACCTCCTTGTATAACGATGCACAATGATTGAATTTAAATTCCAAGAGGTGGAATAACTTCTCCTTCATATATTAGAGCGCAAGGCTTAACTATGTTAGCATCCTATATGTGGTTTGTTATACCCAAAGAACCACCAGTAGTTTCTCATGCCAATCTCGCTTGGATTTTAACACCAACGTTTTAAGCCAATTGCACAACACTTTATTGAAAGCTTCTACTAGCCTATTTGTAAGTGTGTGGTACATTGACGACTTATGTTGGGTAAACTTCAACTTCTCACAAAGATTAGTCATCAATTTGTTGATGAACGATTTGCCATTACCTATGATAGTATATAGAGACACACTATATTGATAGACGATGTCAGTCCGAATTAAGTGAACAATATTCTCCTTTTACTTACTTTAGTACAATTGCCTCTGCCCATTGAGAGAAATAATTAATGGCAACCAAGATGTATAAACGACTAGCAGACGATTTTGGAGTAAGAGGTCCAACAACACCAAGTCCCTATGCCTTAAAAGGCCAAGATGTTATAGCTAAATGGAGCACCTCTAAGGCTGCTTAATGAAGTTTGAATGAAACTGACATGCATCACACCTTTGCACAGTTAATACAATCACACACCATGTGCTGATAATAACCCATTCTTTTGACACAAACATAAGCTTCTTCCATACTTATTTTCCTTCATCTAAACATCATAACCAGAGACAAAGGAAAGAGAACTAACACTATGTTCCATTATAATAGAGAACACGTTAGGCTCTTTGCTAAGTTTTTATTTTATGCACTAAGTCACTTGTAAGCTTCCCATGTTTTAAGTAGTTAATAAATGGCTAATGCCAATCTTCTTTATCTATCTCATAGAGACTACTTTGACTTCTTCCTTGTAATCATCCTCGGGTGCTATAATGTCCCATCTATTGCAAACTAGAACAACAATGTTCTTGTCTTCCCCTGGTGCCAAAGTGAGTGCAAAGTTTACAAGCGTGTTAGCCATCTTATTGGGACTTCTAAGGACATGTTCTGACTTAACCATCTGCAACCTATCAAATAGTCGTAAGGCATGCTTATGATGAGGGATACAATCACCTTTCCTCACTCTAAATTCTTTTAAAAGTTGATCGAGAACCAATTGTGACCTACCTTAGACATTGAGGTTTTCAATCCCTATCTGAATTGCCATTTGAAGGTCAAGTATGAGTGCTTGATATTCATCCATATTGTTAGAGCATAGATGGGTTAGCGAAAATGAATATATAAGCATGTGGTTTTCAAGAAAGTATAGCAGAACTTTTGCTCATACACTATCATGTTGTGCAACACCATCAAAGTATGTTTCTCACAAGTGTAGGGATGTGAACAAAGAACACCTCTTCTCAAGGAAGATCATCATTTTGTTCCAACTCATTAGGGATTGGATGCTTTGCTAAGAAATGTGTCTGTACTTTCCCTTTAACTGCCCTTTGCGGTGCATAAATAAGATCATATTGTTTTGAGATAACTGTTCAGTTTGGAAGTCATTCATTCATAACTAGCCTTTACAAAATGCACTTAATTATATAATCTTTGGAGATAACGTACACAATGCGAACTTACATGCATGCCTTAACTTTTGAACAATGAAATGATAGCCAAGCACATTTTTTGGTAAGTGAGTAGTTAAATTCATCCCCAACCAATATCTAGCTCAGGTAGCACAAAGGCCTCTCATTGCCTTTAGGATTTTTTTAGGCACATAATTCTCTAAATGAATTTTCTGATTCTACGACGTAAAGTAGGAGAGGTTGTCAGAAACAGTTTCCCTAACACTAGAGGAATCAATAAGTACTTTTTGATTCTATTAAAAGCCTTTTGAAATGAGCCATCCCATTTAAAAGGTGAGGTGACTAAAAGGGTGTTAGTGACCAGCAATATTTGATATGAACCTTGTGATATATGCCAAGCGTTCTTCCAAACCCAAGAGTTCTTTGAGGTTCTTTGGTGGGGGCATGTATCAAATTGCTTTTATTCTTAGCTTCGTTAATTTCGATGCCTTTATGTCGGATGACAAAGCCTAGGAGTTTCCCAGATGTGACATCCAATGCGCACTTTAATGGATTCATCTTTAGTTGGAACTTTCGTATTCTTTCAAAGATTTGATGGAGATCTTATAAATAACTTGATCTCTTTTTGAACTTAAGCACCAGATCATCCACATATCATTCCACAGTTTTACATAACATGTCCTCAAAAATAGTTTGCATTGCTTATTGCTAGGTGGCTCCTGCATTTTTTAAGCTGAAAGGCATCACCTTATGGTAAAAGATGTCCTTCAATGTGCAAAAGGGCATGGAGATTTAATCTTCTAATGCCATTTGAATTTGATTATAGCCTACGGTGCAGTCTATGAAGGGTTAAGCTTCATGTCCCACTTGGCGTTCCAAAATTTGTAGTCATAAAAATGTGGACAAATGTAACTTATATTGATAGTTAAAAGAACTGGATACAAATCTCTGACGATTTGTTACAAATGATCAAATATTAATCCCGTGATTCTATCTTCAAGTTAAATGCTTGATCTTTGGGTTGAGGACACCTTTTTGTGTGCTTGTTCTACTCACCAAGTGATCTTCAAATGCCTCCTTCACCTTAAGAGAGAAAGTCTGGTTTATGAGTCCATTTTACACCCTTAGAATGTGGAGGTAGGGGTCTATTTATAGGAGAATTCCTTCCCTCTACCTTAAAACTTGAGCTAGACTTTGACTTATTTTTTGGGCTATAATTAGGCTTCAGTTTGAATCAATTTGATTTGGAAGTTTGCATTAACATCGTGCTCGAGTCATCGATTTACTTATATTCTACTAAGGTGCCAATTTGGTCGCTGAGTTGGACCTACAGATTGACCTTCAACTATCGTTAAGTCATTAATTTACTTGTACTCTACTAAGGTGTCAATTTGGTCGCTGAGTTAGACCTACAGATTGACCTTCAACTAGCTTTAACTCAGTAGTCTACAACGCATTATTTTGTAATTTTGAAAATTAATAGATAAAAAGGTGATTTCACATAACTTATAAATTGTAACACTTTTCCATGAACTATTCAGTTGTACCATTTTTACAATTTAATATATGATATTGAAATTTTTTAACCTAAGAAAAATACTTAAGAAGTGTCTTGTAGCAAGACATTTATCATTTTTCATATATTTAAATACACTAAAACAAAGTAGCTACCCTATGGCCTAGTCATATATGATGCCATGTTTTCAAAGGCAGGCCAAAAACATAATCCTTGTCAGAACTAGTCAGCAATACAACTAAAAAGGTATAAAATTGAAAAGTAAAAAGATCTCCAAAGCAGGGTGAATGGCTTAATTCACGCAAACATAGAGTCATTGTTTGCGTATACAATGTAGTGTTTCCAATTCGTGAGCGTGACTAATAAAAAAATACATAAAAGTAGCAGATATTTTTTCTAGAAGAAACCATAGGATATTAAACATTTCTCAAGGTCTCATGGGAAAAAAAATTGCTGACGAAAAAAATCAAGGGACTTGGACTTAGAAAAATGAAGGCACTTAATAGTGCAAATTAACGTAGAAGTTGTTCCAACCAAAGTTTTTGGGATGAACAAATGTAGCAAAGTATTCTATTCGTGAAAACTTCTTTGATATTAAGCCAAAATAAGCAGACTCAAGGGCATGGATTAATGCATGCTCAAAAATCGACTACAATTCCAAAAAGGAGTAAGATGGAAGTTAGTTGATGAACCAACATAAACTTTTAGTTTGATAGTTGGTGTGGTAATGATATCCTACCTAATATGCTCTGCATATCCTATCTAATTTGCTCCAAAAAGGAGTAATATGCTCTGCATATGCTCTCTTAAATTCTCACAATTTATCACTAGCAACAAAGAATGTAATATTCTTCTACTAAAATCCATAGTCATGAGTCTCACTTATAGCTGATAATAGCAATAGCTATTCCGCCTAACTCAATAGTAGACTCCCTTTGTTGGGGTCTTTTTGGTGATGGTGAATTTTCTACCAAGACAGCGACTTGGGTTGTTGATGGTCCAAATTTTAAAATCCTCATGAAAGGGAATATAAGTGGATTTGGAATTTAAACATTATGCCTAAATTAAATATTTTTATGCGGTAGTTTTGCGATACGTACCTTCCCACAGGGGGATTACCTAAAAAAATGGGTATGCAAATTGATCCTATATGCCCTCTATGTAATTATGAAATCAAGGATGTAAGAATTTGTTCTTATGATTCAATATAGCCCAAGAGGTTTGAAGCCTCGCGAAAGACCACAATTGGGTTAATGTTTGTATGCCTTCTACACTTCAAGAATCGGGATTGGCTCTCTAAGATTAGATCATCTAATTCATTATTTAAGATGGATAAATTGGTGCACGCTTATGGAGCATATGAAAAACTTACAATAATTTAGTATTTCGCATTGATAGATCTAATATAGGGATCACCTTAATAAGAGCAAAGAAAGTTACCTCTGAATGACACATTAGACGTAAACTTGAACATACAATCCACTCACCAAAACCAAATCATTGAGCCGCCAAGCACAAGTACACTCATTGGACACCTTGAAGGAAGTCACAAGGAGGATTTGTCAAGATTAATTTTGATGGATCCAACACATCTCAATGAGCAACAGGAGGATTCATAATTCGCAACTAAGATGGAAAATTCACTCAAGCAGCAGCATTTATTTTATAAACAACATCAATATTCGTAGCTACAGCAATGACAATGAGAAATGGTATCAAATTAGCGATACATGAAGGATTCACCGAATGTCCATATTGAAGGAAACAACAAAATACTCATCCATGCAGTACAAGGCCACATTCAAGCACCATAGAATCCAAGTTTTGATATATGACATTACTACTTATCTATGATTCTGTAATAATGTTACTATTGCCCATATTTTTAGGCAAGGAAACTATGCATCAGACTATCTGGCAAACTATGGTTTGTTATTACATCCCATAGTAGTGTCGTATGAGATTCCTCATAGGAACTTGCTTTGTACCTTGCATGAGGATAATCTAGGGGAAACCCTTGAGAAAAGGACTTCTTATATCATATTATTCACTTACCTTTCTTTATAAAAAAAGGATAAGACTCTTGCATCAAAACTACCATTATCTTACCTAGGAGGCTTGAAGCATAAATTAGATTTGAATTTGTATTGCCATTGTTAGAGTATGGACCTCTTATCGGGCCTTTAACCATCAAATTAAACTTTTGGTTAAAATAGCTTTTGAACATGGTAGGGGAAGCCTTTATAGCATCCACACTGCAAGCCCTTCGCATGAGGGGCATGTTAGAGTATAAGTCTATTCTTGGACTTTCAACCATCAACTTAAACTTTTGATTAAGACGGTTCTTGAACAGCCATTACATAATGCATGCATTTCGATTATAGGTAAGAGACACCAAAATGCAGCAACGACCTTATTGAATAAAGAATATGGCATATGACAAGCGTATTAAATGTGATGAGTTGAGCTCCTAGTTTTCTTATTTCTGGTTTTAAATAAATTAAGGTATTTGGTAGAAATGGAAAGATGGGGCATTTTCCACAATGCGAGGGCTAATGCTTGAGTGTGGAAGAGCCAACGGCATTGCCTGAATATCTTACTGGAATGCAGAAGGGTAATAAAAAGGTCTAAGCGGGCGTTCATATTACTTGCAAGCACAAACAACTATTTTAGAGGAACAGAGGCCCTGAGATCCATGCTTGAAATAAGTTAGCTTTATATACATTGTTGGCAAGCCCATATCACATTGGTTACGCCCTAGATAAATGATTACCAAGGCCATGTCCAGAGAAATAGGGTACCCTCAATTCTCAAAACGATACTCATGCTTAAGAGAAAAAAAGGTCCCTGGATCCTTCATTTCAGACATCTATTGTTGTCTACCCTTTGCAGAGACATACTTGTGTTTCATCAAGTAAAATGTTCTGAAATATTCAAATACTAGATCTTAACTCTGTGCTACGTGCGAACTTTTATTAAATTGCAGTTACTACAAGTATTGTAAAATGCTTATGTTATAGTATTCTTATTTCTTTGAAAAAATAATATCTTTATTAATACACTTGTATTCATCCATGTAATATTGAGTTTTCTCCGTCATTTTTTTAATTCAAGAGAACGAGATTGAGAGTCCCATTAAACCAAATTTAAACATTTAAATAAACTATAGCGTTAATTATTCACTTACCGTGTGTCAAGACAACAACAGTCACACTCTTCATAGATGAAAAATTAAATCCATTTTTTGAAAACTGTAACATTTAATCATAAATTAAAATTTTTAAGCTAAAAAATAAACACCAAAGTACTAATTGTAAATAAGACATGTGTCACAACCATAGCATTTGCACTCAC
>JACYFF010031955.1:60626131-60708139 GCA_017589665.1 Selenicereus undatus
ATATATATATATAAACATATATATATATATAAATGTATGTGTGGGTGTATGGGTGTACATATGTGTGTGTGTATATACACACACGCGCACGCACACACACACATACGTAAATACATACAAACATACATATATATTAGGCAGTTAAGTATCAAGATAATAGCACTCGACTAATTGAGGAGTTAGATCGCCCCAGAGGAGGGTGAATAGGGTTGTAACGCCCCTAAATTGCTAATTACTTGATTCATAGATAACCTCAATAGAAGACTTAATGATGGAAGGTACTACCGTCGTCCTGATAAGGACAAGACTCACTGAAATTATTTAATCTTACAACTCATGTTCAAATCACAATATCTATTAAACTGAAACACTCCAAGACCAAAGTCCTAATTCAACTTCAATACAATCGACTTAATCATAGCATGTGCTAACTCACACTCCACACTCCACAAGTATATTTAATATAGACCTAACTTGACCCTGAGGTCGATCCCAGCATTCATGCTATGCTGAATCCACTGTGAGCATCTTATGATGACTTCTAAAAGGGCTTGCTAAAAGGAAAAACACGTGATACTTCATCAACTAAAATGGAAAACATGAAAACAATTTGAAAATGTGAGCGAAAACTTAGAACATGCATTCCTATATTGTAAAATGAGCATAGAAACACTATTGATGGCTACCCGCCATGGCAATTTATTTAGTTCGCAATAACAATGAAAATGAAAGTAATATGAAACTGAATTGCTCATTATTATTTGGATGTAAACCCCTTCCAATGATATGATCCATACATAGGTGTACACCTGCCAATCCAATCAAGAGTTGGCCTAAAGCCTGTCGCGGGTAAATGATGGGTTGGCGCCCTATAGATGATAACTAACGGAATCACAAGTTAAATAGCAAATCATTATATAAATTGATTCATTGATAAACTCATTAAGAGTTGTGCTTGATAAACATATTCTGCTTTCTGAAGATACAGGCAATGGACATACCTCTTGTCTTTAAAAATGTCATATGACTTGAAAAATATGTTCTAACTTGATAACACTTATACATAACGGGAAACGATAACTAGGCTTCGACTCTGTTTCATAAATATCATTGTAGGTATGTGTAGTCAGCAAATGATCCTTACTCACACAATTAAGTAAAATTATGTGCACTCACGTGGTGGTGGATCTTCCCGATACACCAGAGATCGTGGTGCTTAGTTTTGATGACGAGCCCAGTGAGGGTCTCGAGGACCATCTAGTGGAAGAGGACGATCCAAATGAGGATCAGGAGATTGATGAGATAATGGAGGAATAGCTGATTGGTGAGGAGATTATTAAGGCATTGGGAGAGCAGCAGGAGGATCGGGAGGTCAACGAGGTGGAGTTTGGAGCATCAGACAACAGCTTCGACTCAGGCGAGGAGCCTGAGGATGAGCATGACCTAGATTACGATCCATCTAAGGATCGTTAGGTTATCTCAGGTCTTGACTTGAGTAGGTTACATTTTAAGCCCCGCCTGTATATAGCATGGTCGGATTGGATAGACGCATTTTGTGTAGCATATGACATTGTATATAGTCATTCAAATCCTTCCGACCGTAATGACATAGTTCGTTTCTCTTTCTAGGCATGTGACAGATTTAGTGTCTAGAGGCTAGTTAGTGTTTTGGGTTGGCATAGGAGTTAGGGCTGATCTTACTTAGTTAGATGTGACATATTTTTGTTGATCATGTATATAAGCAAGCAGCTATGTATGTAAACAAGCAGTTATAGAATGATATGATGAAGCTTTAGGTTTTGTTTTCAATAATATTTAAGCCATATTAAATGTATTTGTTGGGCATGCTTATCTTATATATTGAGATATTCCAGTGATTAAACTGTTTCTTTTAATGTAAGACCAGAATGTCTGAATTGGTGCAAAACAATGCGGAGACTCATATAGGGGATAACTCGAACCATGGCCAGGGATCAGGTGAACAAGCCTCATGTCATGTGCCACCAAATTTTGGCAAAATGCCACCAATTCCACCTGAGTTAGCTAACGACATGGGGAACCCAAACTAGTGGCCGGCTTCAATAGGTGAACTGATGAAGTGAATTCCACAAGTATATACTGA
Organism: Selenicereus undatus; assembly: GCA_017589665.1. Lineage (NCBI taxonomy): Eukaryota > Viridiplantae > Streptophyta > Magnoliopsida > Caryophyllales > Cactaceae > Selenicereus > Selenicereus undatus. The sequence goes on from JACYFF010031955.1 coordinate 60,628,254, forward strand.
AACCCGTCCTAAATATGACAAATTAGCAGAAACGGTAGCACGGCACAACCCTAAAGTGTATAATGGAAATTATGATCCAGTAGTATTTGAGGAATGGGCAAGGGGAATGGAGAAAATTTTTACAGTGGTAGAGGTTCCAGAAGAAAAGAAAGTAAACATTGGGACGTATTATTTTACTGGTGAAGCTAATATTTGGTGGAACATTGTTAAGGGTAGGCTCGTAGGACCTGAATTCACCTGGAGTAAATTCCTGGAGGAGTGGAAGGCAAAATTTTATCCAGTTCTGGTCCAAAGGCAAAAGGAAAAAGAGTTTATAGATCTAAAGATGAGTGATAACATGATTGAAATGCAGTATTCTAATAAGTTTATAGAATTATCCAGGTTTGTCCCTGAATTTGTGTCATCTGAAAGGTTAAAGATGAGGAGGTTTGAAGAGGGTTTGGCCTTCTAGATTTGAAATTAGTTAGCTGGGCAACCAATCTTGACTTACCAAGAGCTATATGAGCGAGCCGCTGAAGTGGAGCGAGTGACGGCAGAGTTGAGGGCCCTAAACCCGATCAACCAAAAGAGAAAAGAGATTGAGTGAGGAGCTCCGAGTGACAATGTGAATCAGAAGAAACCTTCTCTCGCTCCTCCCAAAACCTGCCCTGTAGGCTCGACAGAGCCCTGTGGGAAATGCAAAAAAACCAATCACTCTACCCCTGAATGTCGAGTGGGTACTAACAAGTGCATGTGGTGTGGAAGCCCAGAACACATCATTGCTGCCTGCCCACAAAGATTAAAGGCTATAGACAAGGCTGCGGCAAAACCCTCTCGCCAAGGACCCCCACCTCCAAGGCCTACAGCAGTAGGACGAGCATATGTAATGAGCAAGAAGGAAGCTGTCACTTCTGGTACGGTAGTCATTGGAACTCTCTTTTTAAATTCAAAGTCATTTTGTGTATTATTTGATTCGAGTGCTACTCATTCATTTATATCCACCCGATCTGCCATGAAATTGAACCTTGAGGGTAGGAGGACGGAAACCAATTATAGGATTAAGTTATCCAATGATTTTATGGTTGAGTGCCCCATTTCCTCTAAACTTGTTTCCATCACCATTGGTGGAACCTTGTTACCTGTGGATTTGATTCAATTTGGTCTATCCCATTTTGATATTGTTTTGGGAATGAATTGGTTGTAGATGTATGGGTCTAAGATTGATTGTGAAGATCTTAACGTTATTTTGAAGGATGAAAAAGGGAGAGAAGTATGTTTCTATGGGTAGAGAGAGGAAAAACCTTGTTCCTTATATTCTGCTATAAAAACAAGTAAGCTGTTATGTCAAGGGTGTATTGGATATTGGTTTTATGCTATTGACACTCAAACGATAGAAGAGAAAGTAGAAAATATTCTTGTAGTTTGTGAATTTGAAGATGTTTTTCTTGACAAATTACCAGGATTAGCCCCGCAGAGGGAAATTGATTTTGGAAGTGAGTTAATCCTGGTGCCTAACCTATCTCCAAAGCCCAATATCGTATGATCCCAACTGAGCTTAAAGAACAAAAGATTCAATAAGATGAGTTGTTACAGAAGGGATTTATCAAACCAAGTGTCTCACCATGGGGTGCCCCAGTGTTGTTCGTAAAGAAAAAGGATGGAACCTTAAGGCTATGTGTTGATTACAGGTAACTGAACAAGATCACCACCAAAAACAAATACCATTTGCCACAAATAGATGACTTGTTTGATCAATTGCAAGGACTAGGAGTCTTCTCTAAAATTGATTTGAGGTCAGGGCACCATCAACTTAGGATTAAACCTGAAGACATCCGCAAGACTACGTTTAATTTTCTTCCTGGGCCTAAATTGCTTTAAGCCCAATTTAGGCCCAACAAGTTACTACTTCCTTTAATTAATTAATTACCATCATTATGCCTAATTAGCATTAGGAAAAAGCTACTTTATTGACGTTAAAGCTTAGCCAAGAGATCTTTCAATTAATTCTAGCCAAGCATCATAAACCCACACACGTCTCTCTCTCGCTCTCTCTCTCTCTTCTCTCTCATACCCATAACCCCCCTTCCCCTTTGCTAGCTGCTGCCACCAGGCCCCCACCAGAGTTGCCACCGCCACCTCCACCACCAACAACTCTGCCACCATCTCCTCTCAACCCCCACCCTCAACATCACATTTTCAAGTGTTCTCTTTCTCAAACCCACTCAAAATACATCTATGATATTATTTAGTTGCATAAATATGCAAAATGATCCTTTATAATCAATTGAAGAATTTCCCATAATCCACCCTTTTTTCAAGAATCACACCACATTAATTTTTTTTTCTAGTGGAAAGACACATCAAAGATTCATCTTACATCCAAGTATACACACCTAACATGCTTGACACCGAAAGAAAGTCGAACCATGCATAATCATTATAGCCTAGTTTATAGACAACTTAGACTCACCTTCAACTCATTCAAAATCACAGCAACACTACCATAATCATTTATGATGCTTAAAATTGCCAAATCAAACACAAAACAAGCCATAAACATCACTTAAAGCTAAGCTTGCATGATCATGAACCACCGCAAAACCCAGAAAGCTCCTAATCTCAGTGACGTTGCTAGGCCTTAACCCTTCTGTGATTGCTTTCACCTTTGGGGGTTCCACTTTAATTCCTCCTTTTGTAACCACATGTCCCAGGAATACCACTTCTTCTAACCAAAATTCACACTTCTTTAATTTGCCAAAGAGCTGACGCTCCCTCAGGGTTTGTAACACCATCCTCAAATGATCAGCAAGTTCCTCCCTATCTTCATAATAGATAAGGATGTCATCTATGAAAACCACTTCAAACTTGTCTAAATAGGGTCTAAACACTCTATTCATAAGATCCATGAAGGCTACAGGGGCATTGGTGAGGCCAAATGGCATCACTCTAAACTCGTAGTGACCATACTTGGTCCTCATATCTCAATTTTGGGAACCATTTTATGGGAATCATGTTTCGCTTTACAAATGAAAGTTTTATTGGACTTTTTAAGCCTTCTCTATTGGGGAATTAGGTCTCAAACTGAGGTCAAAAGATTAAGTTACGAGTTATTTATTTTAGCTCATATTAAACCTTACTTTTTCAATTGAACCTATCAACAATGAAAATAAATACATTTGCTAACTATATGTTCCTATAATGATATTTTTATATAGAATTAGGGCCTAATCTATCATTTTCTCCCCATTTTGTGCATAATCATACTCAATGAGATTTCATTAAAAGTCCGAGGTATGTTTATCGCCTGTATTTTTAGAAATCAGCATGTATTTATCAAAATTATAATGTTTTGGTAAGTACATCAATAAATCAGTTTAATCAATAATTTGTCACATAATTAGTGACCAAATTAGTTATTAGTTACAGGGCATTGCCTTCAGTTACCCGAGTGTCTTTCGGCCAGGCCCCTCGATTGGCTTGGCAGGTGTACACCTCTCTTCAGATCGTAGCCGTTACCAGGGGTTCACTATTAGATAATAATTAACAATACAGTTTTATATTCATCTCATTCCCTATTTTAAATTGAAATGAATTGCAATGCAAGCCCAACCAGCTTTTCAATGAACATTTAACAATACAGGAATGCATGTATTGAGCTTCGGCTCACAGTTTGAAATGTTTTCATGTTTTGTTTTAGGAAAATCCTTAGTGAATCGCCCTCATGCTGGTAGGCTGACTGAAGAAGATAAGTGAGCGAGAAGTCTTAAAGGAATATTGATGTATTAGTGTTGAAATGCGTTGAGCACTGTGTTGTGAAATATTCTAATATCATAACTATATACTCTACAAAGAGTTACTATATTTTGGTGCAAACTTTGAGCTACTAGAAACTGTTCATGTATGGTTTTGATGGTTTGTGATTGTGTGAATGTCTTGTGTTAATAAGCGATGTCCAGCTTAGTTATGTTTAATTATTTTTAAGCCAGGCACTGTCCTTTTTGGATGGCAGTAATGCCCCGAGCTTTGGGTTATCACTTCTAGTTGATAAAATTAATAGAGAGAATGCAAACAGTGGATTATGTGTATTTGGGGTGTTTCACAATACATGAGCATGACATAAACACTTTTTCTTCGATGAGAAATTACAAGTTTTGAAAAAATTATGTGTTCGAAATTGCGATTGTACTTGAAGTTATAAACAGATGGATAGATAAATCACAATATGTGTACATCATCAAATTAAAATGTAAGGCTATTAGGCATACTTTATAATAATGACCTTTCACCAAATTCCATAAATTACATGTAAATCTATGGTGATATTGCTTTTTGTAACCAAAAAAAAAAAACCCCACTATAGGCTTTTATAGCATCTGTGAACGTCGCTCAAGTGAAAAATAAATGTCGTGAGAACCCAAATCTATTGTAGTGTTTTAAAATCATTTCTCATTCTCTCACCCTCAGCCTTGAGCCCCGTTACAACCCATGACAAGCCCTCTTAATTATCAATTGCACGTCGCATTCCACAGGTGGAGAATTGAGACTCCTAGCAAGCCTATGATAGATTCTGTTATTGGAAAGAGTTTTGAGTGACCTTTGATATTATACGAACATATCAATAAGCATATTTCCACATTCCCTAAAGTAAGGTTTCACCAATTTGGCTTGCTCACCATTCACTAAGTTGGGTCTTAGTTCGTGTTTAGATGTCCTACATAGGAACCAAGAGTACTTAATACACGCATTCTATTTCTGTGTGAGTTAATATCTAGGTTAAAGGACGATATGGTTGGTTGAAGTGTGTATAATTATCCCCATTGTTACATATATTCGTGTTTTGTCTGTAAACCTAAAAACATTTTTTTGTTTTGTCAGGGATGAGCAAAGGTTGAGGTGTGGAGGTATTTGCTCAGTGCGAAAATATCATGTTTTATATACCATCTATTACCTATTTTCAACTTGTAAATAATATAATTTTAGGATTCTTAATTGCTTTTATTTACTTTTGAAGGTGATAAAAGGAACCAGGCATGTGGCAGAAAGTTAGCAGCAAAGTTATAAAAGTTGTTCAAAGTGGACCATCCATAAGGGTCTCAGAGCATCCATGAGCCATACTAGCATTGAAAGAACTTCCTCCAGCGCTTTCAAAAGGTTCATGCTAAACACTTCCACAAATTCTTTAAACTATTTGCTAGAGGATCGGAAGTCCAAGGCTAATTTTGATGTTCAAAATCCTATATTCGAAGCATTCACCCAAGATCTACACCATGCACCTTCCTAGACCCAAGGTGTACTTCTACTAGGCTAGTGAAACATTCATAGCATGCCCATGGCCAAGACCTTAATGTTGCTACCACTGTGAACATTGTTACACAAGTTGGATGTATATTATGCCTTGACACAGCCGTATCATCTGGCATAGGCAACTGTGTTAGTTGGCATGGCTATGTCGACTACCAAGTTCTATCTTGTAGTTTTCTACCACTTTCAATGGGGTTGACATGGGCACCCCTGCCATATAGTACAGTCATGTCAGCCATTGACTTTTTGGAGAGCTTATTTAAGCATGTCTTACATGATTATTTAGGGAAGCTTTTGTTAAGGTCTTAGAGACTTGGTTTTTATGTTTAAGGTTAGCTTACAAAATCCTAGGGGAAGAATAATTAGATTAAATTCATGTATGTTGTGTAGATGACTGAAGATTTCACTGAATTCAAGATTAAGTTTTCTTTTCCTTTCGCTTTTTATTTTATAATTATTTGTTTGTTTGCTAGTGTAATTTTCTCTTTGTTTAGTTCCACGTTTATGATAATTAGTAGTTAAATTTGGTTGCTTTTGTTATGATTAGCCTTTTTGATGGCTACTTGATATTGTTTGAGCCTTAACCATACCTAGTTTATACTTGTAATTTAGGATTTTCTCATTTTTTCTAGGTGCTTGATGAAATGCTTGAAAAAGATTTTATTTTTGGGCAACTAACTTATGCTGAAAGGTGAGGTCGATTTAGTGCAGATGGTAAGAATACTCAGAATTTTGACATGAAAATAGTTTGAATCCTAGCCAGGTCTAAGGTTGCTACTCTTGTGATTTAATTTTGCTAACCCCTGAAAATAGGTGAGTAGAACAATTTAACTAGACCTGACAAATGAATCATTCGATTTAGGTACAGGTCGGGCTAAGTTTGGGTCGGGTCATGTTTCAGCTTAGGCAATATTTCGGGTCGATTTGGTTTAGGTCAGGTGAACTTCGGATCTGGTCGATTTCGGGTCAATCGATTTTTGGTCCAATACAATTGTCATCCAAAAAACTTTGTAGAAAATTTTGAGTCGAGTATGGTTTGGTTTGAGTCAGTTCAGGTTTCAGGTCCACTTTCGAGGTGAGCACATTTCAAATGTCGGGTCGTGTATGGATCCGCTTCGTTCGGTTCAACTTTCGGATCTAGGGTCAGGTTTACCAGGTCTAAATTTAACTAGTATCCAACCCTTGAAAGAGGGTTCAAGTGGTTTTTTGTGGTGCAACTGATCATGCTTAAATCCTTGTATGTGATTGGGTAGGTTAGCGCTAGGGTAGATTAATTGGTTCATTCAATGGTGATGTCATAACCTGTGCCTTGTTTTATTACTTTCTTAGTTAGCTTAGCTCTCATTAGTGTCACCTTTCCATTTTTGTAGCTTGAGTACGTTAGATACCTCTGGTACTTGAAAGTATAACTTCCTATGGATATAATCATATTTTCCAATTGCAAGCTATAGTTACACCAAGCACATGCAATTTTGATGTGACATTTTTTGGAAACTCTTGACAAGGAGTGATGAGGTTCGGTGATGAATCTCCTCTGAACTCTCTAGCATACTTGTAACAAGTGGATTTTTGAATGGAAAAAATAAATATCTTAAACATGTAACTTGGGCGTCCAACATGTGGTGGAGTTTAGTGGACACAAACTTGCAAACAGGAGGGGTTTGGAAAGAGATCCTTATGTGGAAAAAGTTTAACAAGATCCTCCAAGAGGCACAATCAAAGTTGATGATAAACCATGCTTTGTGAAAGAGAAACTTTAAGGCTCCGTTTGATCCTCAGAAAATTTGGTGGAAAGAAAAGTTGAAGGAAAAGAATGTGAAGGAAACAAAAGTGAGGAGAAAACGAGTTTTTTTCTCTTGTTTGGATTGAGGAAAAAATACAAGAATTTGGTTGAAAAATTTGAATGTTGATGAACTACTTGAATTATGTTGATGCCATCTAAACAATGTGAGGTTGGGGAAGGGTGGGAATTTTCCTCAACCTTTCCTCACAATTTTTATGAGGAAAATTTTATCACTTGTTTCTAACAATTTTTCCACCTAATTTTCCTCCGTATTTTTTTTTCTTTGTGATTTTCTCTAAACCAAACATAAGAAAAAAAGTAACTTTCCTAAAAAAATTTCTTTCCACTAAATTTTCCAAGGTCCAAATGGAGCCTAAGACTCTAGGGGTTGTGATTCGAAAGGAAAATGGTAACTTTGTGTCTTTAGCTTGCTCTAGGGTATGAGAGGATTGGTCTATAGAATCATCAAAGGCTTCTATTGCTTGCTTCAGTTTTTACATTGCAAGGATGCTGAACCTACCATGAGTGCAATATGTAATCCTACTTCTAGGAGTACATACTTCCAAGGGCTACATGAGCAAATAAATATTAAAAAAATTAATATATGAAAAATATACACATAAAAAATATATGCACGTGGGTAATGAGAACATGCACTCTCGAGAGCACATAACATTTTGCCCTGTGAGTGGTTCTTGAATCAGATTCACAGCTAGTGATTCATGCCCTTTGGGCTAGTACACCTAGGTTGGATTACTCTAGCGCCTTCATTAGAGATTGTCAAAGCATGCTTGATTCCTTTTCCTAAGGCTATGTCTGGTCCTCAAAAAAAAATTAGTACAAAGAAAAGTTTAGGCAAAAAAATGAGAAAGAAAAAAAAGTAGGGAAAAAGTGAGTTTTTTTCTCTTGTTTGGATTAAAGAAAAGACACAAGAATTTGGATAAGAAATTTGAATGTTCATGAATTAATTGAATTATGTTGATATTATATAAGTAGTGTGAGGTTGGAGGAGGTCGAAAATTCTTTTGGGTACTTTTTCGAAACTTTCGTCACAATTTTATGACGAAAATTTTATCACTTGTTTCTGACAATTTTTCTATCTAGTTTTCCTCTATATTTTTTTTCCTTTCTGAGTTTCTCTAAACCAAATACAAGAAAAAAAGTTACTTTCTCATATATTTTTGTTCTTTCTACCAAAATTTTCAAGATCCAAATGGAATCTCGGTAGTCTTTGATTTTGCTAAGCAAGTATATGATAAAGTGGTCGTTGAGGTTGCTAAGGTAATAGTCACTTTGGGGTGGACAAAAGTTTTACAGGGCGGCCAAATTTTGTTCTACCAATTATCCATGGCAGACAAATTTTATGCCTTTAAGTTCAATGAAATACCCGATATTTTAGATTTTTCTGAAAAATGAATATGATCTCCAATTATAGCCTTTTCAATAGTTGTTTCGTTGTTATGAATTCCATTACAACTAAAACCATTCCACTAGCTCCACTTAAGATTAAGTATGCTAATTACAATCTATATTTGATATTTGTAATACAAATAAAGTTATTTTAAAAGGCCTTTTGTAGTATATTTTACAATTTTAGCATATGCTAGGAGAAAAATGGTAGTTATGTAAAATTCTCTAGACAATATGGTAAAGTAGATCACTATTATTAGCTGCCTAAAGGGCAAAGCAAAAGAAAAATCAAATAATAATCTTATTATATTATAAAATTAACATGTCACTAGGACATTATTATTATTTTAAGGGCATATTCTTTTCAACTTATAGTAAATACTTATTATCAGTATTTAACACATTTCAATACTATTTAGCATAGTTAAGCACAATTCAACTCTTGTGAATACTTAACTTATTAGATTGTGATCAAATCCAAATCACCTATTATCTATCATTGATTGAAATTATTTACTAACAATATAAATAGTTTTACTATTGTCATTGTAAAATTCATTCAGAATTGAATTTTTTTATATTATGTAATGAAATAAAATATCTCACATTTTTAATTATAATATAAAAATAATATTATTATATTCTTAAAATTCATATTATTTTATGAATTACTATAATATATAAATACATAAATTTATCATAAAGTTTGTCAAAATTGTATACTTATTTTAAGAATGTAATGAAAATTGGAAGACAAATTGTTTATAAAAATATTGCTAATCATATTAATTATTTTTAGTACCAACCTTTATATCCAATATATTCTTATATCTAATTTTTATTCTATCTATTGGTTTTTTTTACAAAAAATTATTCTATCTCGTTCTCCTCCTAACAACCCATTAATAACTGAAAATTATTTAATTGTAGAACCCAATCTCAGCCATTAACTGCAACATCTAACTATAATATTGATTTCTAATTTGCTAACTACTACCCAAAAATATGTGTTCTAGGTATTTCTAATTATAGTTATTTTCAAAACGGACTTAATTTTGCAATCCATTGCCAAGCATGTAGAAAATTATTATGATAATAGTAGCAAGTACAAACTGAACATATATTTGCAAGTTATTTGTATACTATAATAATCATTAAAAAAGGTCATTTAAAATTTAATTTACAATAGCCATAGCATATAAAATACAACTTGTTGGGAAATGATCATATTCTATCACAACATAAATAAATACATATTTAAAAGTGCTCATTTTGGATGCAAACAATAGTTACACAACTATATAAATATATTTCACGTTTAATCACAATTAACCCATAATTATATAAACTCATTCAACATGCTTCGGCATGTTTCAACATATTTTAACATGATTCACCATGTTTCAGCAATAAGTACAAATAAGTACTTATCATAAATCCAAAAGAACATGCATTATGTGTGATGAACCAATAGGTTGGATTTAGTTAGCCAATTTGGAGGTTATTTCAAGTGCTGGTGAAAGAATCATATCCAAAATCCAAATTTTAAAGTTGGTTTGTGTTTTAGGATTTTTTGAGGTTGCTGAAGATGATGTGGGACAAGAGCGGGTTTATGTGATAGTACGTACGGAACGCCTGCTGATCCTTACGTCGAGCATCGAACCTGCACAAAGGGCACCCCTAGGTTGACATCCTGGGGAACGCTTCTCCGACGATGAAGTCAGTAGGAGTCCTAGTCAGAGGCAGAGTAGTGAAGAGAGAATTTATGATGAATGAGAGAATGTGCCAGAAAAAACGATCCCCTTTTCCAAGGTAGGTAGGGGGTATTTATAGTACCTATAGCCAGGAGTAAAATAGTAATTTCACTCAAGGTGTCCACATGATGGTCCGCTAAGTGGTTTCCTGTGCTGGGCTTTGAAGTAGGGGCCTCCAAACCTAGGGGTTGCTAGAAGTATTCGTTCAGGACTGGTCTACGGGTGCTAGCATGGGGCCCTCCGAACATCATTATATTTTCTGGATCATTTAGTCCCTCACCTTTTTCCTGTTCACGCAGTTAGTCAGGTAGAATATGAAGTGAACACACACCAAAGGGGATGACTACGGACCCTAGAAGATGGCCTCGTATCAGGAGCAATGTCTTATATGGTGACACCTGGTCTTCGGTTTTGAGGCTGGGGGGTTTCCCAGGGTAGCTCAGCTCCCAAGGTGTGACTATGGCGTGAGAAATCCCTCATCACAAGTCTATAAAATGTTGTTGCTTTGTGGTCTACTCCTTGCGTGCTATTTCCATTCTTGTGAGAGATTTCAGGCATAGTGTTCCCTCACTTTCTTACTACAAAGGAGATGGCCTTCTATGTCTTGGATTATTTCGAATGGCACCCAAGGGGGGCCGCTTTCCCTCATTTGCCTCTCCTGGATGACTACCGGGACCTGTGTCCAGATTTCGTCCTCTCCGCTACTCAGGAGGCCGCCTATAACTTTCTCCTTCCTGAAATAGTTGAGGTTGTCTTCTATGCGATGGTTCTCAATGACGCCCGAGAACTGGGCTTGGTGAGCGGGGGCGTGGCTGATATGTTGGAGTCGGCCCTTATAGCCCTGCGGTGGAGCACTTTTGAGGCCTAGTTGCGATGCAACAAAGAAAATACCTTACGGGCTCGCCGCCTGTAGCCAGACAGTCCGGAGGTGGGGGCGGGCCCCTCAATGACCGAGAGGAGGGCTGCAGGTTTGATGAAGCACCTTCCCCTTCTAGTGATATTGATGATGAGTAATCTTTGAGCTTCATTGTAGCCTAGATTGTTTTCTATCTCCTCGCCCTCTCTTTTTTTTATAGCCGCTATGTACTCACCGATCTCAGCAATAAAATGTTGACCTTTCGTTTCGCGAATTTGCCTTCGAATATATGCTCATATTTACTTAATTTAGTTGTAAGTCGAGCTGTGAGAACCGGTCCTTTGGTCCCGTCCCTGGGGTTGTCCATCTCTCAAGGGCTAAGGTGGACGGATGTCTGATCCGGAGCCGAGTGAAATGCTTGGCCCCTCATAAGGGGTCGGAGGATTAGCGACCTAAGGGTGACAAGCGTAGTGGGCGACCTGAGGACCATGGTTTAGGGCGCTCAACCCCTGAGGGCCGAGGGTATAACGACTTGCCGCTAGGCCAGGTCGTAGGTCCCTTAGCCCATGAGGGGCTACGGGTTTAGTGATCAGCCCCAAGGTCGTGTCGTTGACCCGCTAGCCCCTTTTGGGAGCTAAAGGCGTAGTGGCCGGCCCTTATGCTGAACAATTAGACCCCTAGCCTCTTGGAGTTAAGGTACAATAATCGACCATCAGGACGAGCTATAGGATCCTTAGGGCTAAATGCATAACAACCAGCCCATAGGCCGTGCTATAGGACCCTTAACACCTGTCAAAGCTAAAGGTGTAGCAACCGGCCCCTAGACCGTGTTGTAGGACCCTTAGCCCTTTTTAGAGGCTGAAGGTGTGGCAATTGGCCCCTAGGCCGTGCTGTTTGACCCTTAGCCCCTTTTTGGGCTATAGGTATAACGTCTGGCCCCTAGATCGTGCTGTAGGACCCTTATCCCCTTTTGGGGGCTAAAGGAGTAACAACCGGCCCATAGGATGTGCTGTAGGACCCTTAGTCCTTTTTGGGGGCTAAAGGTGTAGCGAGCGGCCATTAGGCCATACTGCAGGACCCTTATCCCCATTTGGGGGCTAAAGGTGTAGCGACCTTCTCTTAGGCTGAACTATAGGATCCTTGGCTCCCTTTGGGGCTAAAGGTGTATTAACCAGCCCTTAGGCCGAGTCTTGGGACCCTTAGCCTCTTTTGGGGCTGAAAATGTACTAAGGAGATCATGAGTGTTTGGTGCCACATGGCATTGACTGAGTGGCGTTCTAGCTTTGCAAAGGCCTAGGGGTGTGCACTGTCCTTTCATTTCCCCGCTCTCCTCTATAGAAGCGAAGTTGGATTCCTTGAGAGAGGTCATTTGATCACACCCTCAAACTTTCTTAGAGAGAGAAGTAAGTATTCTAGAGAGAGAGACTGCTTCCTCCTTCATCCCCCTTCAAATTTACTGTAGCATCTTCAAACTTCTTCCTTTAAATCTTCAAAGGGATTGTAGGCATCTTCAACCTCATCTTCAATCTCTACTTCTATTCCCCTTCAATTTTCACAGGTAAGTACCTGTGTGCCTCCTTTGAAGGTTGTATTTGTATTATATTATTTGATTATGTCATCCTCATGTTCATTTAGTTGAACCGTCCCTGGGAGGTTGGCTAGCCCCTGAATGGAGTGTTATTACCCGCAGTTCTCCAACCTCTCGGCCTTAATTGATGGTCGAGTGGTTGCGTGCGTTCCCCCAAAGCATAAATTTAGGGAACCTAAGAAAATTCCTTATGCTCTACCTATTCAAGAGTTGGGCACACCCTTCCTGGTCTAGCTGCCAATATTCTTCCACTCCTAGTATCCTTAGTATTAAGGAGGAGATGCTTTACCCCTGGGAAATTGATGTGGCTATTTCTCGTATGACTGATGTTCAGGAACGGAAGCTGGCTCGTACCAAAGGGACCGCTCGCCTGAAGACTATCCTACAACTAATGGCTGAGGGATTTACAATAGTTAATTTTCAGTCTCCTTCTGAACCCTCACAGTGGAGCTTTGGGGTATGTTCTACTAGTTCTAACTCATTAGAACAAGAGGGCAAGGCACATTGCTTGGGGTCTAGCTCCTCAATCCAAAAGGCCAAGAGGGCTTGTCCCCAAGAAGGCCCGTTCTGATCCCTAGGATGGTCTGAGCACTCACTTCCCTAATCCAAAGGTTGTGCGATCCTTGAAGAGGTTGGCCTTGGAAGAGAAATACTTGCTTCCCATGGGTTACAAGTTAATAATCCCATAGGCGGATGCTACCGTCAATAAGCCTCCTCCTGGCTGTATCAATATACCGAGCGACCCTAAGTTAGGGTCTGAGGTTACCTCTTCACGGAGTAATTCTAGAAATTCTTAATAAGTATAAGTTGGCGCCAGCTCATATAGTACCCACGTCATGGCATAATATCTGTTCTTTTGTGGCAGTCTGTGAGCTGAGGATGCTAACCTATTTAGCGCAATCGTTCGAGTTGGTGCACATGGTGCAGAAACCGCCCAGCAAGACCAGGGATACGGGCTAGTATGCCTTTAACAATCGAAAGGGTTTCATGACGGCTATAGAAAAGAAGTCAAAAATAAAGAATTGGAAGTACAACTTCCTCTTTGTTTATAGGGCGACCGGCTGGGCCGACGTTCCTGATTGGAACGAGGCCAAGCCGATGCACAATCCTTTTAGTGAGCCAACGTCTGAGGAAAGGGCTACAGCGTGGTACTTTCAGTATTACATTCGGAAGCACAATAGGTCGAAGCCATTGCCCTCTTTCATGTCGTGTATAGTGGACACGGGAAAAGAACCTGAGCATCTCAGGGTTAAGTTGAGTGATAGGGAGCAATTCAACTGGCTTCCCAACTGATCTTATTTTGAGAATGACTTCTTTCTCGCGACCTTCGGCTCTTCGATCTTAGCAAATTACTCCAAGGGTATTGTTTGTTCCTTTGTTGTATTATTGTTTTCCTTATCTCTAACTGGACTTCTTTTCCCTTCATGTGGAGGAGGCTCGGGCGTTACTGTCTCCCCTTGAACAAAGGGACACCACGGTGGATGAGATCAACGCAGATGATGCCCAACAGCGAGAAGAGGGGAGGGGCCACTAGGTTGACACTTGGGCTAAGAGGGTTAGTAGGGTCCACTTGTTTCTTTGTATTGTTTAAGTGCCGGTGCGTAACTCTTATGCTTCTTGTTCAAGTGCCCAAGGTAATACTACGCCAAGGGAAGGCACTGACTGTAGCGATTAACCTTCCCCCCTCTGCCACACATAAAAGGCCGCTAGAGACTCGAAGAGGCCATACATCGTTGGCCCCCATTCCCCAAAGGCGCGAGGTCCTTTGGCCTGAGTAGGTGGAGTTCAAAAGGTCTGGGGGATCTGTTTGTCAGGAGGAGCTTGCTCCCCCTGCGTGGCCGTCACCACCTCCATCTCCTCAAGGTAGCTGGTCACCGGCTGCCAATTTCTTAAAGGTCGACCTGCCCGTCAAATGAGAGTTGGTAGAAAAACTTGCCCAATCTTGGGGCCTGATGCCGACAGCATCTTCAAGCTGGCCGAAGCTCTCTGAAGACCACCTGGTGGTGGCCGAGGTACAAAAATCGCTTCTTCTATGTGGCCTTGTCACTTCTTCTTCAAGTTCCGTGGCCTAGCCAAGTGCTTGCGTCTTGCTCAGGGTTTTGCTCACGTCCTTAAGGGGATGATGTCGGCCCCCTCTCTTTCTGACTTGAAGGAAAAGGTCCGACAACTACAAGAGGGCCAGCAGCAGGCAGAGGACTCGGCGGGCAAGTGTAAACGCCGTTGGGAAAAGCTGAAGAAGGAGAAAGAGAATTTGGAGAAAGAGATGGAGACTAGAAAAGAGACTTCTAACGACGAAAAAATTGGTCGTTAAAAGCATAATTCTTTGTCGTTAAAGGTTTTAACGACAAAAAACTATTTGTCGTCGTCCGTTGTTATTGGTCCCCTCGTTAATAGTTTTAACGACGACTTGAAAATTTTCATCATTATTCTAATAACAACAAAAAGAGATATTTTCATTATTAGTTAATTAATTAACGACGAAAAACATAAGAATAATGACCATATTATTCATTGTTTATTTACGAAATTAGAAATAGAAAAATTTATAATGTTATCAGTAACGACAACTTTGCATAGTCGCTATTGTTTCAATAAAGACTAACGACAAAATATTTTGTCGTTAAAAATCACAAGCACCTGATGATAAGGACCAATTATTTGTATTGTTAATAATTTTGTGGAGCTAGTTTCAGCCGTATAATCACTGTAATGGTAAAATGGATTAAACAGTTGAACAAAATACTAGAAATACCAATTTTATATGTCTATTGAATGAAACACAATTAGTTTGTAAATATTTACTACAACACAAAACTGTATATATGATACATGTCTTAACTCGAGAAACAATTCAAGAAACTAGATGAGTTACGTTTGTTCTTAAATTTGATGTCTAAATACATGGAAAGTTGGCTAAAAACAAAGGGGAAAGCTAATGATCTTGCATCTTGTAGCCAAATAGTGAAATAGTACTAGAACTTGGAATAAGGATCCAGCATCTACATGTTTCTATTAAAAAAAGAAAAGAAAGTATTAGACCTTTATTCATAAAGAGAGATATTACAAAAAGTATGTACACCAAATGCATAGACATGAAAACAAGGAGGCACACAAACATGTAGCCATGGCAGCAAATATGTATGTATTTTCTGTACAAAAAAAAAAGGAAGCACTTACAAAAAGTGTATCACTTTCCACATTAGTTATGCTCAAATTCAAAAGAACTATTGCGGCTACAAACTAGAGAGGTTTATGTGTGAAAATTTAAAGCTCCTAAAGGCAAAGGAAAATTCCTTTCTTGTTATGCTCTATAGATAGGCATATCTAAATAGCCAAGGACAATTCTGGTTTTCTAAGACCCATAACCGATTTAAGTAATACACTTTTTGGGAACTAAATCTCCACGTGACGCCCTCAACCCCTAGGGTTAGGAGCATTAACGATTTCTTAATTCCTACTTAAATTCTAGGGCAAAACGGACAGAGTTTCCCCTAAAACTTACCATTTCCCAGGCTTAAAGCCTTACATTAAATCCCTGCAATGAATAGAAACATAAAGAACTCTAAAATAAGCTCAACGGCTACACGCCGAAGTTCATAACTCTACGAGGCACCCGCTTGGAGTATACCAACCAATATAGTTCATTAATAAACAATATAGATCATCAATCACAAAGCTCAGAACCACATTTTAAAGGGCATCATTTTGAAGGGCGGTAGCAACATCACATAATAGTGACTTAACTACATGGCAAACTATGAATTGTGTCACTTAACTACATGATAGTAGCAGCATAAGGGCAGTAACAAAACACATAATACTGAGCAGATCATGGCACCTCCTGTCATTTAGTTCGCTAAGCCTCTCACAGGCAGCAACCTATTTGTTCTTCATGGTAAACTATGAATTGTGTCACTTAACAACAACTTGTCAATGTTACAATGCGCTTTCTCACAGACAAGCGCTCATAACACATAATAGTTACTCGGTTTGCTTGCCCAATAAAGATCCTCATTATCAGCTCCAAATGACCAACATTTTTCTCACATATCTCCCAAGATAATCAGCATAACCCATCTTATCTGAGCATAAGGGCAGTAGCAACAAATTAAATATGCAGCAAATCACTTTTCCAAAAATACTTTTCCAGAAATATGCAGCAAAAGTAATTTCTAGACAGAAATTATCTACATATGTCTTTGTTTTCCCTTATTCAAATAGTCATATGAATTCAGCCACAATCAAGACAAAGAGAGTGGGGTAGAAACAGAGCAATCAAGTACATATCAAAACCCCATAATTCAAGAGACATCCGCAAGGAATTTTAGTTTATTTGCATTAGGTTTCTAACCTGCATTCCCATTTTCGATATTAGCACAAGGTGGAATATTAATGTTTAACTGCTTGGAAACCCAACCGTTGAACTTTCCCATTTCGACTTAAACAGACTCCACACGATTCCAAAGATTTTCATTTTCTGTTTCCACTGTGGTTACACGATCAACAAGAACTTCATTTGTTTTTCCTAGTAGCATTGAGTTCCAATTCAAGCTCAACTCTAGTACATGATGGTCCTCTTATATCTTTTACCTGTACTCCTCCTCCATAGCCAACCACTGAATCTAGAGATTTTGGTTTGAAAACCTTTTGAGCAACCTACACATCGAAAAGGAAATACCATGCGTTAGATAAAGACATCAAATAGTCTATTATTGAGATTTATTTATGTAAACTTATAAAGTCTACCTCCATATGCGAAAGAGAGGGCTCCATTTCCATCGTATCTGAGATTTCATCCTAAAATATATAGCTTGGTAGCATTAATCTTAGCAACTGCCCAAAAAAAAAGCTACAAAACAAGATCATACATATGTATTTATGAGTAATCTCTGGAGTTGCAAGATCATCGCCCTTTTCATGGGTTTCACGAAACATTTCAGGAAAGGACGACTCATTTTTACTACTTGCACCCTATGCAATTCCAAGCATGTAATCAAAATATTTTCCCTCATATAAAACCATGGGAAATTTTAAACAAGTTTCATAGTTTTATTACCAATTCCCATGCAACCTACCGATATGGCTTACTTCCTGTTCTATGGAGCCTCTCTTTCTTATAGTCACCTCTATTAGCAGAATTTCGGGCACTTGTTTTCTAAATTTGAAAGATGTCAAAATAATGGAAAGATGTTAGATAAAACAGTTATCAATTGGAAAACAAGTAGTCGCTAGGAACTAGAGAAAAAGCATGTAACTTTGAAACCTTGTGTGGGTCTTTTGAATAGATCTCTATAATCGACCAGTGCTATTCATCCTTTTGGAGTCTGTTAGGAACAACATGATCCAAAGCCTTCTGTAAAGTCCTTTTCGGTTTTGTGATGTTGTATCTCTTCAAATCAGACCTCTAATTAGCCCACAAATCATACATATGCAGAAGAACATGTTCACAGCATGATTCCATGTCATCGTTCGAGAAAACATCCTAAAATGATATAAAGTAATCTCATTAGAACTCAATATTGTATTAGATGATATATAGAACTCTTTGAGAATTGACTATGGTACTGTTACAGCTCTCCACATGTGGTCCAATTCTCTGTCTCCAATATCCTTCCATTTGTGCACTCTTAGAGGGCACATGATTGTATCGCGAACTATAATGCCCAAGTGTAGGGTCCTTCCCAATTTTCAGTGAGTTTATTGTGTTCACCTGCGCGCGCCATAACTTTGATTCGGTGGAGGACCAAGTCTCCGACCCTAATGGGATGGAGTTTTACCATACGATCATGGAGTCTAGCGACCCGGAGTTTGTAGAGTGTCTCCTTGGCAGGGCATCACCCTAGACAGAGGGTAGGAGATCGAGGGCCTCTCGGAGGGCTGTGTTGTTAGGTTCTTCTTGGAACGTGGTAAGGCAATGGGTGTGAAGTGCTGTTTCGACAGGCAGCACGGCCTCCAACCCATACCCTAACATGAACGATGTTTCCCCCGTGGTCGTCTTTTCGGTCATACAAATTAACCATAGGACGCCATGCAACTCCTCAACCCATTTTCCCTTAGCTTTGTTGAGCTTCTTTTGTAAGTCGTGCAAGATGACCTTGTTTGCAGCTTCGGCCTGGCCATTTGTCTGAGGATGGGCTACTGTAGTGAACCGAGCTTGACACCCCACGGTGTTGAGGTAATCGGTGACCTTTGCCATGTCGAACTGTCGCCCATTATCGAAAATTATTGCTCGAGGAATGCCAAAGCGGGTGATGATATTTTTCCATATAAACTTCTGGGCCTCTGCCACGGTAATGGAGGCAACAGCCTCGATCTCTACCCACTTTGTAAGGTAGTCCACCGCAACTAAGAGGTATTTTCATTAACCCGCGGCTTTGGGGAAGGGCCTCAGTATGTCTATGCCCCACGCGGAAAATGGTAAGGGACTGATGATTGGTGTCAAGGGGGTGGTGGGCCGTCGTTGGATGGGGGGCGAACTTTTATCATTTGTCACAAGTGCGGACCAAGTTCATTGCATCTTCGAGTTAGGAAGACCAATAGTAGCCAGTCTGTATTGCGGTGACTGCCAGGGCACTCCCACCAATATGGGAACTACATACTCCTTCATGCAATTCTTCAAGAATTTGACAAAAGCTCCTTGATTAACTCCAACGGCATGATTATTGTAAAATTGTACAAGTAGTTTCTCTCCAGGTTTAAGCTTCATAATTTCTTTGCACTTATTTCTACCTCGTGTTTTTCCAGCTTTTGCACCTATTTTTCTCTTCTTGGAATCATCTTTTCCTATGAAAAGGTCGACAATAAAACAAACAATGATTAGTAGAGAATATTGTTTAGTCTGAATCAAACAATACTATTAAAAGAATGGACTGACCATTGCTATGCCTTTCTTTCCCTGTTTGAAGTGTCTAGGTCTGATTAGCATTGATGTTCATTTCTTTCCCAAGTTGAGGTGTATGTGTCTTATCAACATGATCCTCTAGTTCACAGCTATGAACATTAGTATATCGAGGGTTATACAAATCCAAATCCTCATCCTCTGATGATGGTATAGCATCATCCTCACCATTAATATCCTCATTATCAATATCCTCATCATCATGATTAGAAGCACTAGAATACTCATAGAGTTGATAGGGAGTCATAATTGGATTGAAGGGATCTCTAGCACTAGAACTAGCTCCAATTGAAGAGTGCAGCATAAATGAATGACCAGATTTGTTTATTACAATACATATCCCAGAATGGCCACTAGAATGATTAACCCTCTGAATAGAATCTAGATACTTACATTTGGAGGTGTATAATTCATTTAATTTCTCACCGCGACCTCTAGCTAGCATACCAGGCTGCAGGAATGTTGGTTTATCAAACCTTGGCATTCTTGGCTTATTCCCCGGTCTCGTGGAATTCATTATTTTCCTATAATACCAAAAGCAAGTTTACTTGCACTTCAAAAAAAAGTTCGAAAAAAATCACAATTTATAATTTAAGAACTAAAATATCACAGCGTGTTTGCGACAGATTAGCAACAAATGATGTAGAGAAACAGGTTCACAACTAAGTTAACTCAAAATAAGACTGCAATAAAATTAAATATCACTGGGTGCTTGAAATGAAAAGTGAAATCGAAACTTTTCTTACGCAGTTGCGCCTTAAGAGTGTGAGAATGGGCAAAGCGAAGAAACTGACCTGACTTGCTAGGTTAGCATGAGTTGAAGAGATGATCTGACCTTGAATCAAAATGCAAATTTCACATGACATTTTTGTTATGTAAAAAATAAATGTCCATGCTATTGATAAATAGTAACTTTAAACCTTAAAATGGTAATTATGCATCATGAATGTCAATAATAAAAAGTGTACATCAAATTTCCCTAAACATCTTCCTTTTTGACTCTTTCTAAACCCTTGTTCACCTTGTTGTCATGTTCCACTTTCACAACCAACACCGTTCGGATTAGGATCATTTGTTGCTAACATTTCTACAGAGTACTGTGGTGGGGACTTGAGGACCACATGCCAACCTTTGTTTACAGGATCAATTGCATAGAAAATATTTGCATCTCAAGGCTCAGTATTTTCGATCACTAACACTCCACTATTTTAGGTCCTCAAATTCTTTTCCTTTTGTTCAACATGGAACCTATAGCCATTGCCAATATAACCACTATAAGATGTGACATATTGTGTTGGGTCACGTGCCAATGATAGTAAATCTTCTGTTTTCTTGGTCTTCTCATGCTGATATAGTTCTACCACCTATTAAAAACAAATTAATTACAATATATTGATCGTATATACATTAATTTACATGTGTACAAGAAAATATCCAAGGTAATGTTGGGTACTTACTTCACACTTGAACCATTCCATAATGTGTTTACACCATTCCTCCTCAAACAGTGAATGCACTGATGCTTGGCTTGTAGAGAATTTTGTAAACAAAACATGACAACTACTTAAGTTGCAAAGTATTAAGGTGCACTAAGATCTCAAAAAAGGAGGAATGATACTGTAAAGATAAGACCTACTTTAGAAAAGGTTGGACTTCATCACAATTCTTTGGAAGACAAATGTGAGCTTCATCTAACTCATACTTCTCAATATTGATATGCACTATTTGAGCTCCTAATCCCCAATCAGGATGATTAAAGAACGATAAGCCACCATCATGCTCATTCTGATTTTCATAGTTTCGATGAAGACAATTGAACTTCCTCCGTATGTTTTGAAGATACCTTGAACAAAGTGTCATACACTGATGTATATGTCAAGGGAAAAGAGAACCCAAGCCACTACACATCAAAAGGGAGAGGAAAAGGAGAGAATTGACCACGGAAATATGTGGCACGGTCGTGCCCTATGGCATGGGGTGACCGTGCCAACTTGCTGGTCACAAAACCGTGAAGTGAAGGAAAGAGCACGGTTGGAGGCCTTTGAGTTTTGGTTCGGTTTTGGGATGTTTTTGTGAATGGGAAATGATGAAAATGAGTGTATAAGTGGGTATTTGAAGTAAGAAAATGAATGGAAGTGGAACATTAGCAAAGTAGAAGTAATTAAGCACTAATCCATGCTAATCACTTCACTAAGCAAATCATAGAGATGAAACTAGAATAGGATAGAACTAAACTTGAGATTGGATACAGAATCACCACCAACCTTAAAGTTTAGGGCCCTTAAGCTTGATTAAGATACAGAATTACCACTTAATCAAGGTTAAGACTCACTTGGACAGCAGTTAGTTTGGCCTAAACTAAGATAAGCAAGCAAGGATTTGTGTTTGAGAGAAAACAAGCTTCTCTAGGCTTTCAAGCTAAAAATTCTGAGATTGTATTCTTCCTTGGCCAAAATGGCCTTACATACTAGTGGGAAAATACAATACTAGGCTAAGAAATGTCCACATCACTTTCCTTCCTAGTGAGGAAAAGTGTTAAGACTAATCTAATACAAGATTAACTAGTAATACAAATGGTTCGGCTAAACAAGATTACATCAAGCTTAAACTAATGCTAATACATCAAACTATGCATCTAATCCTTGTCTAGCTTGATTACACAATACTTAGGCCCTTGATTAACACTAATACATGCTGAGATTGAAGGCAACTTGCACATGGGCAGCCAAAGTGTGTTGAAGAAGAAAACGGCTAGCCAATCACAAGCAAGCACATGGTGACACCAATCTTCATCCCATTGGTTGTTCTTTTTAAGACTTTCTTCATTCCAAGACAACTTGAAGAGTGTGCCAAGCTTGAGAAGACTCTCTTGCAGCATGGGGATGAGGGGTGGCCGACCATGAGGGGAAATGATGAACCGGTTTGACAAAACCGGGTTCTTGGTGAACCGGTTTGGTCCAGTTTTTTTGTGCATTTTGTTTTTAGTGCAAAAATGGCCATGGCTTGAATTTTAAAGGTGGGGGGTAATTTCAGGATGTGTAGAATCCCCCCCCCCCAATCAATAAAATCAAGGTTACAAAAGGGTTTTGTGGGTTAATTAAGTGGTTACTGCAAACCGCACAAAACCGGGCAAAAATTGGGGTCACTTGGAAAATGACTTAATCTTCAATCCTTTTGAGAGCATGACTTGAAACTCCTTTTTGTACCTGCAAAACAACATCAAAAGGATTCCAAAAATGTAAAAACATTAGGACTAAGCTACAACGTAGCTTAGGAAATCAAGTACACAAAACCGGGCACTTTGAAACTAGTGAACCCGTTTGTGCCAACTTCTTCTTCTTCCAACATAAGAGCCATTCTTTTGGTTTGTGATCTTATTCTTGGACGTGATGGAATAATCTCTTCATGAACATGATCTGGACTGGATAGGTTTCCATCATCCTCCCCTTGTTGAAAAGATTTGCTCCTCAAATCTTGTGGGGGAAAATCAGGAATGAATGGACTCAAATCAGCCACATTAAAAGTGGCAGAAACTTCATAGTCACCTGGGAGATCCACCTTATATGCATTGTCATTGATTTTTTCAATCACCTCAAATGGACCTTCTGCTCTTGGCATAAGCTTATTTTTCCTCTTAGAAGGAAATCGTTCCTTCCTAAGATGAATCCATACCAAATCACCAGGCTGAAACACAACCTTCCTCCTATGCTTGTTGGCATTGGCTTCATAGGTAGCATTGGTCTTTTCAATCTTTACCTTTACCAACTCATGGAGTCTCTGAATTTCTTTTACCCTTGCTGCTGCATCAATATGAGGCTTGTAGTCTTGTGGTCGGGGAGTAAGATCAATGGGACCCAATGGATCAATCCCATATACCACCTTGAAGGGTGAAAGACCTGTAGCCTTACTAGGAGCTTTGAATAAGCAAATTCAGCATGTGACAAGAGTAAATCCCAAGCCTTAGAGTGAGGTTTAATCAAAGCCCTTAAAAGAGTACCAAGGGTTCGATTGGTTACCTCAGTCTGTCCATCAGTCTGCGGGTGACAAGTGGTACTATATAACAGCTTAGTACCTAGTTTCTTCCAAAGAGTGATCCAAAAATGACTCAGAAACTTAGTATCCCTATCAGAAACAATGGTTTTAGGAATACCGTGCAATCTTGTCACTTCCTTAAAGTAGAGCTCGGCGATATGAGTAGCATCATTAGTCTTGCTGTAGGGGATGAAATGTGCCATCTTCGAGAACCTGTCTATCACCACAAATATAGAATCTTTGCCTCTTGGAGTTCTTGGTAAACCCAGAATAAAATCCATACTCACATCTTCCCATGGCAATGTTGGTACTGGTAATGGAGTATATAAGCCCTGAGGTAGTGAATGACTTTTTGCAGCTTGACATGTCCCACACCTCTTCAGAATATCCCGCACATCTCTATCCATACCTGGCCAAAAATAATGTTCCCTTAGCATAATAACAGTTTTATTCTCACCATAATGTCCAGCTAAGGATCCTCCATGGACTTCTCGAATCAGCAATTCTCTGGTGCTGCACTTAGGAATACATAGCCGAGTACCCTTAAACAGAAAACCTTCTTGAACATGGAAATCTCCTTTGGGGTGATTAGAACAAGCAGCATATAATGCCCCAAAGTCTTCATCATCAGCATATAATACCTGTAGATGCTTAAAACCAAGTACACAAGCATCTTACTGGAATAATAACAGATATCTCCTGGATAGAGCATCTGCACCTTGATTGAGTTTACCTGACTTGTGCTTGATAGTAAAGTGATAGGACTGCATAAACTCAACCCATTTGGCATGCCTGGAGTTTAACTTATGCTGGCCTTGTATATACTTCAATGCTTCATGGTCAGAATGTAAGATAAGCTCACTTGCAATAAGATAATGATTCCAGTGCTCTAAACATCTCACAATAGCATAAAACTCTTTATCATAAGTGGAGTATTTTCTTCTTGAATCACATAACTTCTCACTAAAGAAGGCTAGAGGTATACCTTCTTGTGTAAGAACTCCACCAATGCCCACACCTGAGGCATCACATTCAACTTCAAAAACTTTACTAAAGCAAGGCAAAGATAATACCGGTGCTTGAGTAAGTTTAGCTTTGACATCTTCAAGGGCGGATTGAGCTTTTGGATTCCATATAAAGGATGTACCCTTGATAACTTCAGTCATAGGAGCCATAATAGTGCTGAAATTCCGAATAAATCTCCTGTAGAAAGAAGCTAAACCATGGAAAGCTCTAACATCATGAATACTCTTAGGTATAGGCCAAGAACGAATGGCTTCTACCTTACCTTCATCCACCTTAATACCATCTTCAGATACAATATAACCAAGAAATGTAACTTCTGGAGTAAAGAAAGAACACTTCTTAAGGTTACCAAATAATTTCTCACGTTCTAAGACAAGCATCACTTGGGTTATATGATCTTGATGTTCATGCTCATTCTTAGAATACACCAATATGTCATCAAAGTAGACTACCACAAACTTGCCAATATAAGGTCTAAACACTTAGTTCATCAACCTCATAAAAGTACTAGGTGCATTAGAAAGACCAAAAGGCATTACCAACCATTCATAAAGACCACCTTTGGTTTTGAATGCAGTCTTCCATTCATCACCTTCTCTGATTCTGATCTGGTAGTAACCACTTCGAAGATCAATCTTTGAGAATATTTTGGAGCCATATAACTCATCGAGCATATCTTCAAGTCTCGGTATGAGGTACCTATACTTGATAGTAATTTTGTTAATGGCCCTGCTATCAACACACATTCGCATACCTCCATCTTTCTTAGGCACCAAAAGAGCCGGAACTGCACATGGACTCAAAGACCCACGAATCAAGCCCTTTTCCTGCAATTCTGCAACCTGTCTTTGAATCTCATTAGTATCCTTTGGGTTCATCCTATATGCAGGCTTGTTAGGTAAGATGGATCCTGGGATAAGATCAATGTGGTGTTGAATGTCTCTTTTTGGAGGTAGACCCGTGGGAATCTCTTCAGGGAATAAATGACAGAATTTTTCAAGGAGTGCTTTTGCAACTGGGTGAGTGGGTAATAGATTGTCAGGCTCCTCTTGGATGCTCAAAATCCACTCTTTAAAGGCTTTGAACTCATGTTGTGAAGCCTTTAAAACTGACTCATTCAAGGCTAGTAAACACTCACTGTGTTTGGGCTTATTTTGTGGAGGATTTTCATGGAGTTTGGATGGGGCTAAAGGGGCTAATGTGATTTTCTTGCCATCCTTGGTAAATGAATATGTGTTTAGATAACCATTATGCATAACTCTACGGTCATACAACCATGGTCTTCCCAACAGAATATGACATGCATCCATATGAATAACATCACACCATAACTCATCTTTATAAGTTTTTCCAATGGAAAATGAAACCAAACAACGAGAATTCACCTGAATGCCCTTGCTTTGATTTAACCACTGGATGTTGTAAGGATGTGGATGAGTCATTGTTTGCAACCCTAGTTTCTCAATCATACTCAGAGAAACAACATTAGAACAACTACCACCATCAATGATCAAAGAGCATATTTTACCTTGGGAGGTACACCTTGTATGGAATATGTTTTCTCTTTGTTCATCTTTAACTCCTCTTTGATTGCTAAGAACTCTCCTTAAGACCAAGAGTTCTCCTTCATCAGCCTCTTCAATGACACCTTCATGAGCTTCTTCAGATTCAGGCTCACTTTCATTTTCATGCTCCTCTTCTTCAAAGTCCTCTTTGACAGTTGTCCATTCAGCTAAAGTGATAACCTTTCTGTTTGGACATTCAGAAGCAATATGACCAAGACCTTGACATTTGAAACATCTTCTATTAGCCATTGGGTTTGCGTTTGGACGGAATGGGGGTGCTGGGGCCTTTTGAGGGGCTATGGTTTTTTGTGGATTCAAGGGAAAGGGATTTTGTGGTTTTGGTGGTGGTTGGAAACTCCCCTTGTTAAAGGTTTGATTCCGGTTTGGAGGGCGTGGATTTGATGGCTTGAATGTTGGTCTAGCTTTCTTTTGTTGTTCAACTTTGTGGGCTAGTACACAAACATCATCAAAAGATGCATATGATTGCAATTCTACCACATTAGAGTACCTAGGGTCAAGACCACCCAAGTATCTAACTATGGTTTGTTCTTCAGGTTCTTGGATATCACATTTAATCATCAGTTTTTCAAATTCACGAGTATATTCTTCAACATTCATACTTCCTTGCGTGAGATTATGAAACTGAGAATAACAATCTTGGACATAAGTAGGTGGTAAGAATCTAGCTTTCAACTTGGCTTTCATTTTCTCCCAAGTTCGAATTCTAGATTTTCTTTCCCTAAGCCTTTTAGCATTCAGATTTGTCCACCATAAGGATGCATACTTTCTAAGTCTTATAGCAACCAACTTAACCTTCTTATCATCAGGTATGTCTTTATATTCAAAGACTCTTTCTACTGTATGCAACCAATCAATAAACTCTTCGGGATCAAGCTTACCTTCGAGTTCAGGAACTTCAACTCTGAAGTCATTGTTGTTAGCTTGCATCCGGGGTTCTCTTCTAACCATTCTAGGCACTTCTTCTTCACTTGATGAATCAAGATGATGACTGAAGACTTCTTCACGTGCCCTTGGTTCTGATTGGAAGGTTTCTTCATTGAGTTTTTGCTTTTGCTTCAGAAAGGATCCCAATTGCTTTCGTAGATATTCATTTTGTGCTTGAACTTCTTGGTTCCTTTGTGAATCTTCTAGAATTTGGCTAGCTAAAAACTCATTCTGCTTCATCAAAGCTTCAAATCTTTATTCCAATGACATGCTAGGTGAAGTCATGGTAGAATAGATTGGAAAACCAAAGAAAAAGTTGAATTTGTGAGGAAGGGGAAGTGGAATGATTTGTGGAAGTGGAAAGGCAACCAAGGCCAAGGAGAAACCAAAGCTCTGATACCAAATATGATGTATATGTCAAGGGAAAAGAGAACCCAAGCCACTACACATCAAAAGGGAGAGGAAAAGGAGAGAATTGACCACGGCAATATGTGGCACGGTCGTGCCCTATGGCACGGGGTGACCGTGCCAACTTGCTGGTCACAAAACCGTGAAGTAAAGGAAAGAGCACGGTTGGAGGCCTTTGAGTTTTGGTTCGGTTTTAGGATGTTTTTGTGAATGGGAAATGATGAAAATGAGTGTATAAGTGGGTATTTGAAGTAAGAAAATGAGTGGAAGTCGAAGATTAGCAAAGTAGAAGTAATTAAGCACTAATCCATGCTAATCACTTCACTAAGCAAATCATAGAGATGAAACTAGAATAGGATAGAACTAAACTTGAGATTGGATACAGAATCACCACCAACCTTAAAGTTTAGGGCCCTTAAGCTTGATTAAGATACAGAATCACCACTTAATCAAGGTTAAGACTCACTTGGACACCACTTAGTTTGGCCTAAACTAAGATAAGCAAGCAAGGATTTGTGTTTGAGAGAAAACAAGCTTCTCTAGGCTTTCAAGCTGAAAATTCTGAGATTGTATTCTTCCTTGGCCAAAATGGCCTTACATACTAGTGGGAAAATACAATACTAGGCTAAGAAATGTCCACATCACTTTCCTTCCTAGTGAGGAAAAGTGTTAAGACTAATCTAATACAAGATTAACTAGTAATACAAATGGTTTGGCTAAACAAGATTACATCAAGCTTAAACTAATGCTAATACATCAAACTATGCATCTAATCCTTGTCTAGCTTGATTACACAATACTTAGGCCCTTGATTAACACTAATACATGCTGATATTGAAGGCAACTTGCACATGGGCAGACAAAGTGTGTTGAAGAAGAAAACGGCTAGCCAATCACAAGCAAGCACATGGTGACACCAATCTTCATCCCATTGGTTGTTCTTTTCAAGACTTTCTTCATTCCAAGACAACTTGAAGAGTGTGCCAAGCTTGAGAAGACTCTCTTGCAGCATGGGGATGAGGGGTGGCCGACCATGAGGGGAAATGATGAACCGGTTTGACAAAACCGGGTTCTTGGTGAACCGGTTTGGTCCGGTTTTTTTGTGCATTTTGTTTTTAGTGCAAAAATGGCCATGGCTTGAATTTTAAAGGTGGGGGGTAATTTTAGGATGTGTAGAATCCCCCCCATTAATAAA
This sequence comes from Selenicereus undatus, assembly GCA_017589665.1. Taxonomy (NCBI): domain Eukaryota; kingdom Viridiplantae; phylum Streptophyta; class Magnoliopsida; order Caryophyllales; family Cactaceae; genus Selenicereus; species Selenicereus undatus. The sequence continues at coordinate 60,656,994 of JACYFF010031955.1, forward strand.
ATCAAGGTTAATTAAGGGTTTTTTGGGTTAATTAAGTGGTTACTGCAAACCGCGCAAAACCGCGCAAAAATTGGGGTCACTTGGAAAATGACTTGATCTTCAATCCTTTTGAGAGTATGACTTGAAACTCCTTTTTGTACCTGCAAAACAACATCAAAAGGATTCCAAAAATGTAAAAACGTTAGGACTAAGCTACAACGTAGCTTAGGAAATCAAGTACACAAAACCGGGCACTTTGAAACTAGTGAACCCGTTTGTGCCAACTTCTTCTTCTTCCAACATAAGAGCCATTCTTTTGGTTTGTGATCTTGTTCTTGGACGTGATGGAATAATCTCTTCATGAACATGATATGGACTGGATAGGTTTCCATCATACACTTATGGGCTAAATAGCCCTCTGCAATTGAGCCCTCTGGTTGAACTCTATTGCGAATGTAGGATTTATATGTATACATAGTCTGCTCGGTTGCATGCATTTGTCTAAATTGGACTGACCCGCCAATTTTAGCTTCATGAGCAAGGTGTATAGAAAATGCACCATAACATCAAAAAAAAGGTGTAGCGACCGACCCATAGGCCATGTTGTAGGACCCTTACCCCCTTTTGCGGCTAAAGGTGTAGCGACCCAGCCCCTAAGTCGTGCTGTACAACCCTTAGCCCTTTTTTGGGCCTAAAGGTGTAGCGACCGGTCCCTAGGTCGTGGTGTAGGACCTTTGGCCCCTTTTGGGGGCTAAAAGTGTAAAAAAGTTTGACTGGCCAGTAAGGGCCTTTGTGGTCAATGTATTTATTGGGAAAAACGCTTCAGTACATTGCGTCAAGCTTGAAGTAGAAAAAGACTACTATTGATAATACTTCTGCATATTACTGTTGTGCCATGTTCTGGGAACGGGATTGTTCTCTAGGTTTGTCAGACGATACGTAGCCGGTCGTACTTGTTCCGTCTCCTTCCCCATCGCCAGGGTCACGCAGCGTAGAAATAGCCGAGCATAGGACCACTCATACAAGATCATGTCCTACAATATGAACCAATTTGCCCGTCTTTTCACGTGGTTGGCCTCTTTGGAGTTCAGGGGCAGTATGTCGTTTGCTAAGTACGTGCAAATGGGGTCTATCTAGGTGGAAATTCTATCCAGGCAAAGGATTTCGTGAGGATCAATGCTCCGTTTCGTCAAGGCTTTCCACTGGATTCTTTTCGGCTTCCTGTCTTCTGAGGAGCTAGCCAACTTTGATATTGCTTCCGCTTGTCGATTCTCCAACCGTGGTATATACATTATCGAGAAATGCTTCAATAGCCGTATGGCCTACCGCACCTGCCGGACGTAGGTCGCCGTAGTGTCATCCTTCACCTCATATTCCCCATTGAGCTGACTAAGCACAACTTGAGAATCCGAGAACACTCTAACTAAGTCTGTCCCTACAGTATAACACAATGCCACCCCTGCTATCAAAGCCTTATACTCAACTTCAATGTTAGATGCCTTGAACATGAATTTCAGGGCGTGCTCATGCCTATCTCCCTGGGGCTTTCAATGATCAGGTCAGCGCCACTGCCATCTTTAGGGAGCGAGTCATCCACGTAAAAACTCCAAGATGGGGTAGGCGATGCCGTTTCAGGGGGAGTATTGGCGCTTTTGATCAAGAAATCCGCTAAGGCTTGGGCCTTTAATTACCCATCGTGCCTCGAAGACGAGGCCATATTGAGATAGTTCCACCGCCCATTTTAAGAGCCTTCTGGAGGCATCTAGTCTTTGCAAAAAAAAATTCAGTGGTTGGTCTATGAGAACGATCACCTTATGAGCCTCGAAGTCGGTCCACAACTTTCGGCTAGCTATCACAAGCGCGTAAGTGAAATTCTCGATTAGAGGATAGTTTGCTTCAGCCCCGGCTAGGGCGTGGCTTATGTAATAAACCGGGATCTATTCCTTCGCTCTCTCTACCCCCAGGACCGGCCTGTTCTGAGAAGGCCAAGTAGAGTAAGAGTGTCTCGCCAGGAAGGGGGCTAGCTATTTTCCGCAAATGAATTAGGTATGCTTTTAAGTACCTAGAAGGCCTCATCGGCTTCTTCGTCCAAAATGAAATTGGCACATCTCCGTAGGATGCGGAAAAAAGGTTGATATTTATCTACAGATCTGGACATGAAACGTCCTAAGATCGCGATACACCCGGTTAGTCGTTGGACTTCTTTGATGTTCCGTGGAGGTTTCATGTCTAGCATTGCATGGGTTTTGTCTGGATTAGCTTCTATCCCACGACTGCTAATCATGAAGCCGAGGAACTTTCCCAATCGAACTCCAAACACACACTTTTGTGGATTGAGCTTCATGCCAAACATCTAAAGGATCTCGAATGTCTTCTGCAAGTTCCAGCTGTTCTCGGCATCAAGCATACTTTTAACTATCATATCATCCACATATATACTACTGAAAGCTTGCCATTTTCCGACAGAGTTTCCGACAAAAAAAGCAGGTTTTTCCGTCAGAAAATTCATTCTCCGACGGATATTCCGACCAAATTAGATCGTCAGAATAAACGGGGTTGGAAAGGGGTTCCGACGGAGTACCATGTCCCGTCGGACTATTTCCGATAGAATTGGGAATCCGTCGCAAGCCCGTTCCGACGGCCCCCCGACCAAAATCGAAGGATCCGATGGAAAAATTCTGTTGGGCGCAAGGGATGACCGACGGATTTTTCCATTGGACCCAATGTTTTTTAAAAAAAATTTGGAAAAAAAATTAGGCAAGGAATTCCGTCGGAATCCGTAGTTTCGTAAGGAAATTCCGTCAGAACTTTTGGCCAATTTTTTTAACAAAATGCGAAACTTGGACAGTTCAATTACAAGTTCAATAAATTCAATAAAACTTGCAAGTGCAACATTTACAACCCCCACACGTGGTACATCTATCACAAACAACGTAACCACCACACGTGGTTACGTTCATTCAACCAGCGCAAATGTTGAGTTGTGCACAACAACACCGACTTCAAATTCGAACTAGTTCAAAAAGTAACCGCCACACATGGTTACTTTCATTCAACCATCAAAGTTACAAAGTTTTCACAATCCCAAATCATTGTAGCATAATCCCAAACCATTATAGCAAATACAGATAACACAACATCAAATTCACACAATGTTAGAAGTTCTAATAGTTGAGATAATTGTAGCTTAGAGTACGGATCATACCCATCACCATCACTATCACCATCACCATTACCATCATCATCATCATCATCATTATCATCATCATCACCTTGGCATTGGGGTTGAGGAGGAGAAGGAGGAGAATAAGTAGAGCGACGGTGTTGTCTAGGGTGCGAAGAAGGAGGTGGGTGTGATCTAGAGCCAGATGCTTGTTGAAATCTAATGAACTCACTTAATGTGTTTTGCACCCCACTAAGTTGTTCACTTAACATCATGACTTTCTCTTCTAAATGACGGTTCCTCTCTTCTGTTCTGCGGTTTATCTCCGCCATTGTACTCAACTCATTGTTGAATTGGGTGACTGTTTCTCGAACATCTAGCTCCTGACTACTCCTAGATGTTGTTGTGGACTTGAACAAGCTTCAGTTTCACCCCTTCTGAACCTAGCCCATGTACACGCCCCCTTTTTGTTTAAGTTTCCTTGTACCCACAGCTGTGTCTCAGATGGAATTTCAGATGGATCGGAGCTAGGATCTGTAGACGATTAGGAGTTCCTGATTTGCTCCCATTTCTGTTGATACTCCGTCTACAAAATAGGATTAAAAATATTATGCGTTGCAGATTTAGCATCAAATAGCGCTAGGAAGAATATTTTAAACACGTAAAAAGTACCGGCTACTTACATATGTTTTTCAGATTTCTTATCAACCCATGTGTTATCCTGCTCATGTTGATGAGTGTCTTTAAATAGTTCTAGTGCAGTCGGCTCCCTTTAAAGCTTCTTAGCCTATATGATATGCAAATAAGTTGAAATAGGTGAGAGTTCTTCCTACATTGCAAAACATATAGAAAGTACAGGATGCAAAAAATTAATGAACCACTTACAAAACGTCTCTTTTGCTCACTAAATGGGATCGAACCACATGTATGCAAAGAAGGACCTAAGCCATCCTAGTCACTATTCTGGTTCTTCTTCACTTGTGCACTCGTCTTTTTAAATTTTTCAGAAGCCTAGTACTCTTCAAGTGACTTTCAAGTGTTGTCAGACAACCACAACAACTGCTTGTTCTTCTTTTTAGCTCCCCAAATGTGTCTTTAAATCTACTAGCCCCCTTCTCCTCAAAATTTCTCCTAATCTAGACGTCATGCTCTAGAGCCTAATAGAAACGCTTCTGTAAAATAAAAGTCAGTAAAACATAAATAATGTTTCCATTAAGAACATATTAATAGGTATAGCGAACTTAGTAATTTATCTTACCTTGAACTCACCAAACCACATATCACGTTGTGATTTAAGGACTCTACCCTATGATGGCCACGCCTCGGGAAATTTGCTCACGAATATCTTTGTAATTTCGAACGCTGTATCATAGGGAAAGAAGTTTGCAAATAAGAAACACAATTAGAAATTTGTGTTCATAACAAACAATTATATATATATCTTTAGGTTTTGAATATACAACATTGGAAATGTATAATCACTTACTCTTTCCTATCTGGCCTGATGAGCACATTGTTGGACGTGCTCCCATAGCTTGAAGCATCTTCACTATGGTCTCGGCTCGTTTCTTCATGGTCTTGTGGAATGACAGGTGGTACAGGGATGTAGGAGCCAAATTGGTTAACCATAAATGCTCATTGAGTTTGAATGTTAGGGGGTCTTTCTGACTGGAATAAGGAAAGGTCAACATTGGGGAACATAGAAGTTTGAGGCATGTTTTTGGGTGAATTGCATGTTTTCGATGTTGTTGAGATTGAGAAAAGCGTTGTAAGGGACGTCTTGGTGGTTTTGCCATCCCTGAAAATCTTCCTCTGGTTGGCCACTTTGGTTATTATGACCTCTTCCCCGATTTCTACCACGTCCACCACCGCATCCACGTTACATACCTTACATCTTTTGGACAAACATACAAAGCGTAGTGATCAAATAACATAAGTTACAACAAGTTAACAACTTCACCAAATCAAACAATGACAATTGTATCATCATTGAACAAAGTCTACATACATACAATGACAAAGTCTACATGCATACAACAATGAAGTCCACATGCATACAATATGCAAATAGTTAAATTGATTTAATGTACAATTTGATAAGAGTTAGTCTAGTCATCATCCTTGATTTCATTGTCCTCATCAGAGTCTTCAAAGTGGACATCAAATTCGTCTTCAGTATGTTCATAATCATCATCCCACTCAGCCACCGCACTTCCCTTGTTTGCACCTTCTTTATTGACCACTTCAATGTCTTCCTCTTCATTCAACAAAGTTGTAGGAATTGTGTCATTCACCGGTGTCACGTGAGACACATGTTCCTCTTGAAATGCAACTAGTAAAGTGAATACGTTATTTATTTTATGTCTAGGTTTGTTTGGTACGACAACCCACCAGTTATATTTATCTCTTATTCCATTCGGGTATTTCATGTACACTACTTGGGTTGCAGAACTAGCAAATATGAATGGATCATATTTTTTATATCTTCGTGTGTCATTCACCTCTACAAAGGGACATAGTTTGGGGCAACGTGTTCCTGGAGGGATGTTATCAAACCAATCACATCTGAACAATATACATTGTTTAAGTGGCTCTCCAAGATATTCAACACGAATAACCTCTTTAGAGGATTCCGTAATAATCGTCATCAAATCCACCTTCCCCACTCCCTTTAACGCAAACACCACAATTAAAAGTCTTTTTCCCTTCATACGTTTTCTGTATGTGAAATATAAATCGATTGACTCTGAATGCAGACCAAGATGTTACTTTCCTTAAAGGCAATAGAGCCAAGTGGTATATGTGTATTTGGCGTTCATCATTGAAGATTTATACAATTTCAACCTATATTGATTTTAAAAAATTTAATCAACATTGGAAAGTATATTGTATAAGTTGTTCTGAAGTAGCTGAATATATAATACAAGAGGCAAATTTAAGCTCTTACTGCTTTTTTGAACCACCAAATAAATTCAGCCTCAATCATTACATCTATCTCCACGTTCGTTGAAGTGGGATTTTCATATAATTTTTGCTGTTTGAATAAACTGCATGAATGATATTCATCAGCACTATGTTTGCATTGGACTTCATTACAATACAACAAAAGGTGAAGGTTGAACTTACTCGATATAAGGCTGAACTTCGTTACAATTCAACAAAATGTGAAGGTGTGCAGCATGCAACTCTTCATCAATTAGGTACCTCTGTGTACGACTTCCCACTGGAGTACCTTAGGTTTTAAAAACTGATAAAGTAGGTTACATTTGTGGCTCATCATTGTCATCCTTATTACATCGGCGTCTTGTGTGCATTGAAGGCACATTAGCGCTGAAATAATACGAAGAAAATTGTGATATCCCAAATGCCAAGTATGCTTCAGCCATTAATCCTTCAGGATGTGTTTTTTTTTTTATTTCTTCTTATGCCAACCAAAGTACCTAAATTACAATAACTTATATGAGTATTTCAGTATAAAACTACTGGTAAATTTAGTGCTCCGTGACATTTGGATACATATTTACCTTTCAAATGGATACATCCATCGATATTGCACTGGACCCCCTAGGTATGCTTTTTTTGCCAAATGTATAGGTATGTGCTCCATAACATTAAAGAATCCTAGTGGAAAAACTCTCTCCAATTTACAAAGTATAAAGCTTATACTACGTTGCATTTCTTGTAACTCATCGACCCTTAATACTATTGGGCAAAGATTTTTGAAAAATTCACTTAACTCAACAAGTGGTTCTAATACATCATCTGGAAGGGCACGAAATGCTATTGGCATAAGTGTCTACAAAAACACATGACAATCATGGCTCTTCATGTTTTGAAACTTTGCAGACTTCATAATTACGCAGTTTGCAATGTTAGGGCAATAAGCCTCAGGCATCGTTAGTTGTTGTGCCGCCCACTCACACACCCCTTTTCGTTTGTCCAAAGAAAGGGTGTAAGAAGCCTTGGGTTTTAGTGTTCGGCCATTAACACCATGTCTTAGGTTGAGCTCACTCCGATCACACATCTCCGCCATATCCAACCTTGCCTTAACATCATCTTTGTTTTGCCAGGCATAACCATGACAGTGTTAATGATGTTATCACAAAAATTCTTCTCTTTGTGCATTACGTCCAAGTTAAGATGTAGCAGCTAGTCTCTCCAATACGGCAACTCCCAGAAGATGCTTTGCTTGGTCCAATTATGAAGATTCTCCTTAAAACTCGGGATTATGAAATCTCCATCAGTGGTTACTTTAGGAAGACTCTCAATCTCATGGTATAGTTCCTCCCCATTTTTCCTAAATGGAGGAGCATCATTTTGCAACTTTTCCCCGACAAAATACAGTTCAATTTTTTCGAAATGCATGATATCTGGGTAGGAATCGACGGTGACTGTCAAACCAGGATGATTTTCCCCCCATGTTTCAAATGTGTTGCTTTCAACTTCTCCATACAAATAGGGCAACTCAAAACACCATGAGTGCTCCATCTAAATAACATTCCAAGGGTTGGGAAGTCATTTACTATCCATATTAATGCAACTCTCATTACGAAATTCTACCTCATTGAAATGTCATAAATTTGAACACTATCCCACAGACTTTTCAACTCATCAATCAAAGGTTGCAGGTACACATCTATTTTGTTCTTCGGATTTGTTGGCCTTTGTATAACGCAAGTTAAGAACATATATGGCATCATCATGCACATATCAGGAGGAAGATTGTAAGGTGTCACAACGGCGAGCTAAATTGAATAAGGTCGTGCAGATTGTAAAAATGGGGCAAACCCATCCGCACACAAACCAAGCCTCACATTACGAGGCTCAGAAGCAAAATCTGAGTGTTTGCAATCAAAATGTTTCAATGCTTCCCCATCTGAAGGGTGACAAAGGGATTCATCCTTACGCCTATTATTATAATGCCACCTCATGTGTTCAACTGTGCTTCTTGAGGCGTAAAGGCGTTGTAACCTAGGTGTCAACGGGAAGTAGAACATTTTCACATACGGTTTTGGTTTCTTCCCATGATAGCCTGACTTCTTTGGCTTCCATCTTAGTGAATAACAAAACTTATATTTTCAAGTGCTGAATCCTCCTTAAAGTACAACATACAACCATTTGCGGCAACAATAAATCGTTTGCACATCCAAACCCAAACTTTGGGCCTTCTTTTTCAACTCTGAGTAATTTTTGGGGACATGATTGTCTGCCGGACAACTCTCATGCATTAATTGCAAAACCTCATTAAAATAATTTTGAGGCATATTGTAGTCAGATTTGATACTCATCAATCTTACGGCATTTGACAATTCAGTTTGGTTACCACAACCATCCCATAAAGGTCTCTACGCGGCTTGAAGCATATCATAGAATGCATGAGCTTCTGCATTTGGTTGCTCATTGACATTAACTTCATTGGTAATCATCACATCATTTACCATTGCTTTAACACGATCCACAAATGGTTCAGTGTTATCAAAGTGCATAGGACTTGAAACCATGTGCTTATACAAGCTTTGTGCATTGCTATTTCCGACATTGTCATATTCAGTAGGTTCTACTTCCCCATGAGATATCCAGTACCAATATCCTTTAACAAAACCGTTGTGGTACAAGTGTAATCTCACATCATCAGGTTCTCTATAAGCTCTATTCTGGCATTTGGCACAAGGACATCTATAATGCCCATTATTTATGAACTCCACTTGGCTTCTTGCAAATTGGTCAAACAATTCAACTCCGTCTAAAAATTCTTATCTATACCCTTTTCTACCTGGTAAAAATCTTTTATACATCCACCTTCGATGGGGTGGTCCATCCATAGTATCCACTATAGACAATTATAAATGTATACGTTAATTGGTTATTTATAATAATAATGGACATAATGATTACATTTTACTTCATATATAGTTAAATCACTTATTCACATATTATTGTACTACTTCGTCACGCACTGTATTCAGTATGCGATGGACAAAAATAAGATATTACGAAAATTAAGTCAGGATGTAAACCTGTTCGAATGTCTGAAATCGCAGTCCAAACTTGTGACATTCACAACAACAATAACGTGATTTTTTTTTTTCGCAATATGTTTTCTCTTATGACCCATATCCTTTGTATTAATCATCCATACAAATTACAACTTCAAATATTTAATATGATATCATTTAATATACGTAACAACATATATATAATATTTTGACATTTACAAAATAATAAATATTTATTATCCCAGTTACAAATATTATCCAAAACATACTTTCATTTAGTTTATTACACTCTAGGTCTAACATACGAAATAACCTACTAATTACAAATATTATCCAAATTCTTTAGTTAATATATTATAAGTAGGTCTAACATACAAAATAAAAATTACATATATCATCCAAATCATACATTACAACATCTCACATTTCGACATTTATGAAATAATAATCTAGTAATTTTCTAATTGTTCACTACTAATTGTAACCGCCATAAAATCTAAATATTTTCCAAATCAAACTTCCATTTTCAATATTAAATTCTACATAACTACAATTTAGTTATTACATACCATAAATTAACAAATATAATTTTCAATTCGACGTTTATAATACTCAACAATTACTAATGATACTTAACAATTACTTCCTAATTCATGTGAACACAACCAAATTCAAAATCCAAAATCAACAAAATATTCAATGAAATTCCCACAACCACCACTAATTATCACATAATCGTCAAATTTTACCCACTATCACTTAATTACTACCACAAAATCTACTACATACTTAGCTACTATTACTTACTTGAAATTAGCAAATAAAATGGGTCACAAATGGCAGTGGAAGTTGAGGATGACCAGTGGCGGCAAGAGGGTGACGACGATGGTGACTGGTGGCAGCGGAGCTGACCGACGGAGGCGTTCACAGGGTGGCGTTCACAGCAGGGGCTTCTCACTCTCTCTTTCTCTCTCCTATTGAATGCAAATGCGAAAATGAACGAAGAAGCCTCTCGATCGAGGCTTTAAAAGCTTTCCGACAGACTGATCCATCAGACAGTCTGTCAGACCAATTATTCCGACAGACCGTCCCACAGCACAGTCCGTCGGACCCTCATTTCTTTCAAAAAACAAAAGCGGGCAAGGTCAGAAGTAGTTGCACAGTCAAATTTTCTCAATGATCGACGGAGGTACCGTCGGAATTCCATCGGTTTTCTAACAGAATAGCGTGAATCCGTCAGAATCTCCGACGGACTACCTATTCGTCAGAACATCCATTGCATCCTTGGCCTCCTTCCCTTTGTCCGCCATGATATCCATCATTCCGCCCGATAGCCTCAAAATCCGCCGGCATTTTTCATTGGAAAAACCTAAATTTTTAGTTGTGCATGGTCTGCTGGATGAAGGGTTCAAAAATTTTATTTACCAGAGACTAGTAGGTGGCCCCGCATTTTTTAGCCCAAAGGGCATTATCTTGTAGCAGTGTAGACCCCGGTAGGTCACAAACAAGGTCTTTTCTTAATCCTCGGGGCATAGCGGTATCTGGTGTTACCCCAAAAATGTATCCATAAAGCTCAGCAGGGCATGCCCTGTTGTGACATCCACCAACTTGTCGATCTCGGTAGGGGATAACTGTCATTCGGGCACGCCTTGTTCAGATCCGTAAAGTCTACGTACATCCTCCAGGTTCTGTTGGGTTTCTTAACAAGGACTACGTTTGAAATCCACTCAGGAGATTGCCATTCCTTAACGAAACCTGACTCTAATAACTTCTGCACCTCTACGGTAGCTGCCGTGGCCCTCTCGGGGCCCATGTGTCGCTTGTCCTCTGGATCACCGGCTTGTATGATCGATCCATGTTTAGTTGGTGCTCCATTAGCGCTGGGTCGATGCCGGGGCATTTCCCCAGGATTGAAGGCAAAGATGTCCCGATATTCCCAAAAGAGGCTAACCAAGGAGTGTTGGGTAGTAGCCTCCATCTCTTGACCCAATTGAGTCACACGATCGGGTCCCTCGTCCAAGGGGATCTCTTCCAGGCCGTCAACGGCCTTAGGCCGTGGGCGATTAGATTCGACCGAAGCTAGCGTATGTATCACTAGGGCTTCGGCGGGGGAAAGAAGTGTAGTACGGGGCTTTTTGTCCAAGGGTGGGGGATTTGCGGGTCCGCGCTCAGTCGATTGTTCAACACGTAGCCAGATGCTGACATGCTAACATTCTCGGGCCGTTTGTTGGTCTCTTTACAACTTGCCACCACTCCCATTATCAGCTTCGAACTGAAGCTGAAGCACGTATGAGGCAATGACAGCCTTCACCTTGTGCAAACTTGACTACCCCAGAATGACGTTGTAGGCCATGGGGACGTTGTAGGCCATGGGGACGTCGACTATTAAGAAATCCACCTCTATTGTTTCTTGTCTTGGCCCTGCCCCAAAGCGTAGCAGGAGGCAAATCACTCCTTTAAGGTTAACCTCTTGCCCCCCAAAGCTCAGAATGGGGTGTACCAGAGGGACGATCTCTCTTCCTAGGTGTTTGAGCTTCGTCAAACAATCCTATGTGATGATATCCACTGAGCACTCGGTATCAATCCAGATTCATCGGACAATGGCACTGGCCACCTTCATCTCGACCACCGATGGGTCATTGTTGGGTAAGGTAAAGTGCGACCCCTCTTGCCCATCGAACACCATTGTCAGGACTGCAATGTGGCTCCCCTGTTCGGCCGTGAGAGCCTGCTGTGCTCCTTGTAGCTGCGCCTTCCAAGCGGGCCGAGTGATGCCTTCCGCGTATCCACCCGCAATGGTGATGACTATTTCGGTGGAGCACTCCTCCTCTCAAGGCTCTTCTCGTCCAGGCTTGCATTCGTTTCGAAGGAATCACAGTCTCCTCTTAAAGAAACAGTCAATCTGTCCCTTGTCAGCCATCTTGTGAAGGATTTTCCTCAACTCCCTACATTCAACAGTGGTGTGCCTATTTTGCTCGTGGAACTCACAATACTTCTGCACGTTGTGTGGTTTCAGTGCTATGGTCATAGGTTGTGATTTCTTCAGCATTGGGTTCTCCTTCACCTCCATCAGTATGCTTCGCGGATCCGTGGTGAGGCGTGGGTCTATGACCTCGAGCCTTGGCCTTCTGTCTCCGCATCCCGCGTTCCTGTCGACCAGAATCTTGGCTTTCTTGGAAGCACCCGTGCTTTCTGCGCAAATTTCAGTTCCACGGATAAAATCAACATCCTTCCTTAGTGCCTCAGCTAGGGTCGTTTCGTTTTGCTCGACCAAAGAGAACTTGAATCGCCCACTCTTTAAGTCATTCAAGAAAGAGGTATACGCTACCCCATCTTCCAAATTCGGGATCAAGACCGCCTCCTGGTAGACGCATTTGACAAACTCCACCATGGACTCCTGCGGTCCCTGTTTGATCTTGGATAAGTGGATGCTAGTCCACCTCTCCTTACGGCTAGCAATGAATTGGCAGACAAATTTATTAGCCAGATCTTGAAAACAAGAAACACTTCCTGGAGCTAAGCCATTCAACCAAAATTGTGCTACCCCTTTTAGAGTGGCCAAGAAATAACGCCAGTACGCGGCTTCGTCAACATCTTGGGCGTACATCTGAGCCTTATATACCCCCAGGTGTTCCTCTAAATCTATGGTCCCATCATACAGGTCCACGGTGGGCATCTTCACCTTGCCGTAATGGGGGGCGCCAATTATCTCCGCGCTAAAAGGAGTGGAGAAGGAAACTAACCCCATCCGGGCGGCCGTTCCAAACACCTTGATGGGGGTCTCAAGGCACCTTTCCACTTCTACTATTGATGCACTCCTTCGGGGAAGGTCGACCCTTGAGGGGCTGTGCATAGACCGACCATGGTGGCAGGAACCCTAACCGTTCAAGCCTCCCGAGGGAGGGCTGCGAGTGTGTTCCCTGACCAAGCGATGTTCAGGGGTGTGTCGCCATCCTAAGACCTCCCCTCGAGGCTTCAAGGTCTACTCCTGCTCCTCGAACTAGGCAGTGCATCGAGAATGAGTTCCATATGCGTCGAGGTCATGGTTGACTTCGTCGGTCTCCCAAGGTTCGGCCGACGGCTTTGCATGGCGCCCGCTCCGACGAACCAGTCACGGTTTTAGCCCCAGGACTGTTCGTCCTTATCTAGGTGAGTGGTCTCTCTCACCTCGCTGCTGCGACGATGTGACCTAGCTGGGACGTGCCTATGGGATGGCTAGCAGCCCGCAGTAGGCACATAGTCGAAGGTAGGGAGAGGCCTCGCGAAGTTCACGACCTCCATGGCCTTTTTCACTTACTCGATCACTTGTTGCATGATGGTGTCAATCATGGTGGACATGAGATTCTTGAGTGCGTCCACCGTGACGTAGGCCTCCCGCTCGGGTGGGCGCTGCCCATCAGAGCGGGGGTTCGCCCGGGAGCTTTCTGAGGTGTCTTGCACCTCAGGGGATACCGGGCTTCTGCCATGGGTGTCTCTTCTCTTTGGGACCATGCCTTTGTCACTTCACTGACTATCATCGTTCACCACTTTCTCCCCACAAACGGCACGAAATCTGTTTTAGGATTTTCTGATATTGCTGAAGATGACATGGGATGAGAGCGGGCTTATGTGATGGTACGTACGGAAAGCCTGACGATCTTCGTCTAGAGCGTCAAACCTGCACAAAGGGCACACCTAAGTTGAGATTTGGGGAATGTCTCTCCAACAATCAAGTCAGTAGGGGATCCCCTTTCCCAAGGTAGGTAGATGGTATTTATAGTCCCTGTAGCCAGGGGCAAAACAGTAATTTCACTCAAGGTGTCCACCTGATGGGCCGCTAAGTGGTTAGAAGTAGGAGCCTCTAGACCTAGGGGTTCCTAGAAGTATTCGTTCTGGACTGGTCCGCGGGTGCTAGCATGGGGCCCTCCTAACATCATCATATTTTCTAGATCAGTTTGGATTAAGTTTTTGGCTCGATACATTTTTCAATAGTTATGTATTTATGAAAATGTAGATGGATGGGTTGATTGATTGGAGTTGACAGCTCACAAGGAGGTGTTAAAACAGTATCAATTGTGTTACATAAGGATGAACAATGCCACCCCTTTGGATCGTCGACGGCAGACCTCCTCTTGGCGCCGCCCAGTCACTGTGGTACTTTCCTTGGTGCCTGTTCTGCAGCCGGTGGCTGCCTAAGTTGGGTTTCTCACACCAACTCCCTGTTATAGTCTACCGCCCTGGTAGCCGTTGCAAGTTCAGAACTGCTGGAACTTTGAATTATGATACTTACAGGAGTGGTAAGCGCTGAAAGACCTTCATGGTTGTGGGAGGTGCTGGGCACCAACTCCATGAACTCACAGCTGAGAGTTTAGGTTACAAAGGTGAACTCCTTTGTCTCTATTAACAGTTTCCCGAGCAACTTATCCTTAAGGATCTATTTAGTGGCATTGAGAAAGTGTGTGATGCCTACATTCCAAACAAGCTGGGGAGAAACAATGAGAGAAAATATGGTTTTCTTACATATGCAAACAAGCAACAAGTTGAGACTATTGAGTCCATAAATGGTTAACTTGTCAAAGGTAACAAATTGCAAGTGTCGTGGGTAAGATTCCGGAGAAGATTGCCAATCTAGAGGGTGTTGGGATAGGATTTGCTCCTAAAAGAAGCTCATTTGGAAATGGATACCAAAGTTTAAACGCTTCCATTCAACCCCAATTGTGCAAACTCCAATAGTTTATCTTAGTGTCAGATATCGAAATAGAAAAGGTTGCAAATAAGGTTAGGGCATGACCCTATCGTGAAGTTTGCTCGAGCAATAGCATGACAATTACTCAAATCTTGGAATTTGTAGGAAGTCAGGCAATTTTCATTGGAAAGGTCACCCCTTATAAAGCCAAAGTCTCGGGTCTTTTATAAACGACAATGAAGCGGCTGATAGTTCCTTAGAACGTTTTGATGGTTGTCCACAAATGAACACTACGGAAAAATGAAAGTTAAAGAAAGAAGAAAATTGACAAAAGAATGAAGATTAAAGAGAGGGAAAGAAGGAAAGTGATGACTATATTTTTCGAGGTCAAACCATGATTCATCTATGCTATTGAAATTGCTAAAGATGCCTTCAATTTTTTGCTAGAGATTTGTCATATTGCTTGTTGGAGATGATTCCCCGTCAATTAAAAGGATTACAAAAAAACTTGAGATATGAATTAAAAATAGAAGCAAACCAGAGATCTTTAGTATCCTGTGAGTAAACGTAGTCGAAAGTTAGCTGATTTTTAGTTGTCTGCTTATGATCCTAGGAGTCTCCATGAGTATTTGTTTAAGTTAAGGAGCTATCGTTTTAGCTGTCATTTTCTTTTTTGGGTATTTTATGTTTTCTTTCTTTTTTATGTGAGCTATGCCCAACTAATACTGGGGGAAGAAAAATGAACAAGCTGCCTTCGTTTTCTGTTAGACAACTCATTGTTAGTCTCATTTGACCAGTTAAGCTACCCCAATAATACCGCTGAGGATTAGAGGTTTCCAACAAATTCCCTAACGCGTATGATTTTTCTTCGGGGTTGTTCTACATGGTCTCACCGGCAACAACTGGAGTTGGACAAAGTACCAATGCAGCGCCCAAATCTACTCTTTATGTACAAATTGCAAGTCAGAGAGAAGACAGAAGTGGTCGTATACTGTGAATTAAACGAAGACATACACACTTCTTATAAGAAACTGAATTCATACCAAAACAAACTTCCATCCGCAGTTTGATTGTTCATTGTTTATTGAACATCCAAATATAAAGCGGAAAATAGGAAATCCACTCTTCCAATCGCATATAAAAGTCACACAAAAATATTTGACCTCGATTGCCTCTTTGAGTCATCATCCACTAGATATCAAAACAATTTTGATAGCCATATGTTGACGGAAATAGTTGCATACTCTACCGGGATCATGGTTGAGAGAACCGGACCGGACCGGCCGGTTCAACCGGTTGGACCGGGAACCGGCCACAGCACCGGTCCGAAACTTCTCCAAAACCGTTTAAGCTACCAAACCGAAAAAAACCGGTATAAGCCGATTGGACCGGCTGACTCAGTCAAACCGGTCCACCCGCAGTTGGACCGGTTTTCCCAGCTTTTTATAAAAAATCAATATTTTTTTTTGGCTATGAAAATTTTGAGCACAACTCAACCCTTTAATAGGGTCCTTGACTTGCCTACTCCTTCCATGCTTTTTTATAATGCTACCAAATTTGAAATTTTTCTCAAAATGGCGATGTGGGACTTCCCATTTCTCACAATCTAACAAACCCTATATTTATATAATGAGGGTATTGCAATCACCTTTTACTCTATCAATGTGGGACTATAATTAAATTTCTTATTTCTTTTCTTCCTCATTATTTTGTACTTGTAACTTTTTTTATTAGATTTTAGTAATTTATGTTGTTAAATCAAAAAGTATTTTTTTCATCAAATATATAATTTAATGATCTCTTCCTCCACATTATTTTGCAGTAGTTCATTTATTGTAATTTTTATTTCATTTAATGTAATAAATGTATATTTTTTGTTTATCATCAAACTCTTGTAATTTGTATATTCAAGCATAGTTTACCAAATTATTATATCCAAATCGAAAAAATTATGACCCTCTAATTAGTTGTGTTACTATATTATTTATATCTAAATTATATTATTTGTTTTGGGAGTGTGAATGTTAATTATAGGCGAAAAAAACACACAAAAACCTTGAGTTTTTTTACAAAGCCTTAGCTTTAATTATAAGCCCATGACTTTGTATTGTCTTTGGTTTGCCTTCCATGCTTTTTTATAAGACTATCAAGTTTGAGAATATGCTCAAATTGACAATGTGGGACTTCTCAATTCTCATTCTATAATAGAACTTATATTTATACAATGAGAGTCTTGTAATCACCTTCTACTCCATCAATGTGGGACCATAAATAAATTTCTCATTTCTCTTCTTCTTTATTATTTTGTACTTGTAACTTTTCTATTAGATTTTAGTTAGTAATTTGAAAAAAATATATATAACAAATATATATAAAAAAAATTTTAGGTTCACCGGGTTGTGCCAGTCTAACCCGGTTGGACGGTAAACCGGATCAACCGGTCCAAACCCGGTCCAAACGGTCCGACCGGTTAAACTATCGATCCACTCGGTCGACCGGATCGATCACCGGGTCAGTTCTCTCAACCTTGACCGGGATCACATGTCTACATCTCTGACAACCGACTTACATAAATTGTTAGAAAAAGCAAAAAAAGGACTAAACGCAGTAGTCTCAAACACACAAGTTTGAAGGAAGCTGGGCCCCCAATCCTGCACAAAAGTAATGCTCACTAAGCTCACAGAATAGAGACCAAGAATACATCGATCCATAGCCCAACCAACCATTTCCTCGAGAAACCATAAACTAGAGAGTTTGTTGAGGAACATTTTATCTACACCTGTCAGCCATGGAATCAAGAAGTCTCGGGTAAGGCTAAGCGTTCCGATATAGAGGATCCCAATCGAAGCATTATAGGATACACAGGGTCGAACTCCTTGTCCCCCCTAGATCTCACCAGTGCAGCATAATCATGAAGGGTTGCTTTGATGCCTTTCCAAATTTGATCCTCCCCCTGGTTATCCAACCACAACGAATACTGAAGTAGGGTGAGTTTGTTCCTCTGCAGGGGTGACTGCAACTCGTCTGGGCCCCGCGAATAAAGGTGATGAAGTATGACACTGGGGTGCAGATCCTGCAGGAGAGGGGATGCCTCGAGCTGAGATGTCTCCAAGAAGATGACAGGCCGGAAAGCTCTGAGAGCACGGTATGGAGCCCCCAGTTGCTCTACTGGGAACAGGTTCTGACCCACAGCTAGTTCTAGTTCTGCCATGTCCCGAGCCATCCTCAATTTGCCTGATTCTGAAAGCGGTCTGACTAAGGAAGCATGCCTGATGAAGAACATGAGAACTCGGGAAGCCATTTGCCGGGCAAGGTACGTAGAGATGGTTTCTGAACCTGTAGATGCAGACTTTGTTGATGAGGAGGGCAATAATCTTGAGAGGAACTCCCGGCGGAAGTGGACAAGGCATTTCTGCAGATCTTCCATATATGGGGATGCATTATTGTCCATGGCAGCATCCATGCCAATCACACCAAAGTTCTGGTCGTGCATTTGCAAGATGCAAGATTCAAGGTGGTCCAGCATTGAGTTGAATAAGGGTTTTACTGAATCATGGGCAACACCGTATACGGCACCTAACGAGGAAGAGAGGACTTCTGAGGCTTGAGGAGGTAATCCTGATGCAAGGGATGATATCCGGGTGTGGATTTCTTGCAGATGTTGGCATAACATGAAGTTCTTCATTTGTAATGGATTTGCTGGACCCATTACTTGCCAGGCTTCAGGTCCAGTAGATATCTGCAATTCAAGAACCCCAATAACATGACAATCTAGACACAGCTGCTTTGCAAAACAAATTTCTTCAACCTTAACTTGGCAAATGGGCCATTTGGTTCCAAGCTAATTTTGGTTGGATTAATTTTTAAGCTGGGTCATTTTCAACCTGATGAGATCCCTGTTTGGCTGGGTTCAAGTTGGACCATGATCAGAGCTGCAGTCAATTTCAGGTCCACCACTAGTTGGTTCCATAAATATGTCTTGGAAATACCAGCAGCTCTAGCAGGAAATATGGGGTAAGGTTTGGTTTCAGTCAGGTGAATTTGGGTTTGGGTTAAAATCAGATCAACCCCACTTCAGGCCTCAGTTTGGGCATAAGACCCAGTAACACACATTCGAGATGGCTTTGCTTTTCCAGGTTTTCTAGCTACTAAGGGCCCCAACTGATGAAGTGTATTATAACATACTTTACAGAACCCTCAAAGGCGCCTATTTCAGAGGAATCTGATTTCACACCCACTAGTTTTCACAGGTGAGACCAGAGAAGCAGAAAATGGGTGCCAAAATGCACCATATGGTAGAAAAAGTGCAAGGCTGCTCGCTGAAGAACCAATCACTAGACTGGCACGGAAACGGCGGTGACAGAGCACACAGAAGAACGCACAAGGTCATAGCTCTGATCTAAATATGCACGGTACCCCCCCCCCCCCCAAAAAAAGGAAAAGAAAAAGAACTGCACAGTGTTATAGCCCGAATTTTCTCATTAAAGCATCCAAAAATGAGAATAAAAAAAATTGACCTGATATTCAGCTCTTTCAGCCAAGAGAAGCAACACTTTGCCAATTTCACGCAGAACAAGAAGAGTCAGAATCCCATCAAATTGGGCTGCTTCAATCTCTTCCTGTATGCGCAATATAAGTTTTGATATGTGCTCCTTAGAGGGAACACCTCCTCGAAAGATACTGTTAACAAGATCAGAGAGACGACCTAAACACAGGGCCAAGAATGCTGTTTGGAAAATTTCAATTGCTGCACGCAACTGCTCTTTCCCATCTGAAGTAATAGCTGGGAGGACCCCTTTGACGTCAGTTTCACGTGATACTCGTTCCAAAAGATTTTCTATCATGGAATACAGCTTTGGGTAGCCAATTGTGAAGATTTCTTTCACAAAACTTGATGTAGTAAACGTGGATTTCATGTGACTCGTGAAAGACTTTACAAATGCCTCCCAAACCCGGTCCGTCAACATCGGATCACCTTCCTACAGCAAGCAACAAGTAGAGCAAGAAATCAGAAAGAATACACACATCATTCATTAAATCCGCTTGAAATGGGCAGGGCAAGGGGTAGGGTCTCGTTGCCAATTGAAAGCATGTAAATATGGGATTTCTGCCTGCAATCTATAGCACCAGAACAAACATAACAAAGTTTCAAAAATTAGCAAAAGATATAATTAAGCAGATAGATCCCCCACTATTACACTTCATGAAAATCAATCCATAACCATGTATCACACTCTTAAGTAGAGAAATCAAGAAAGAGGACGGGTTCTAATCAAAAACAAGAAAAGTCGTACAATCTAAACCAACAAGACCAAAATCCAATGCTTTTTTGTCTACAACCACCAGCACAGAACAGTACGAATGTCACTGCAGCAGGGTTTATGGATGTACAACTCTTGCATAAGGAGTTAAAGGCAATGTTTTCAAGAGAACTACAGAACAGGCTTTCATAATAAGTGGGGGGTCCATTTCAAACATAGCAACAAGTATTTATACATACGAGTCACTAATAGTGTAATAATGATGATATTAATAAAAATGCTAATACCGGATAAGGTTATAGGGCAACAGAATCACAGGAGGAAGACACCAAATAAAAGAAGGTAAAGAAAAATTAATGTAATATCATTAAAGCAACGATTAGAAATGAACTAAATACGAGATATAGTGCATAAAACTAGTAAGGATGCAGTTGAAAAGTTTTACAGGTACATGCAGTATTCCCCAGAACATTGAAGCAAACCTCATTATCTCCCTTACAACCCAGACTCCAATCATCACCCACCCAGATCAACATTAAGGGACGATTGGCTACAACTGACCTAAAGCATTTTACTGGCTGTTCTACGAAAAGCAGCCTTGCTGTCATCTTTAATATCTAATCAAGGAACTGCTTGCCAATGTGCAATGCAGAACGCAACAGAGGATGAAAATAACCTATTGGAGTTAGCGGGATCATTCATCCTTGATGTATTTGTTACCAAATGTCTCTCAAATCAAACAAAGAGATCGAAGTTATGGAACCAACAATGGAGAATTAAGCTCATGAAACACACAATGAAGTTATAGGACATAAAGCGACAAAAAGGGAATCAGTTATCTGAGGACTGATTTGGTTTCATGCCGGGCTCATCCACTAGGAGGAAAGGGATATGCTTACACAGCATACAAACAGAGACCTACACAATGAAAGAGAGCCTTCAATATGATCTTAATTGATCTAAAGAAAGCTCACAACATTTTCCCTGACAACTTTGATGAAGTTTAGCCAAAAAGGCTGCAGAGCTGCATCTATCACTTACTCCAAGTTTGTGTGCTCATACTAAGAAGAGACAGAGAGCACTTTCATCAATGTTCTACCCTAGTAACCTACCGTACCTGAGCCTATTCATCTAACTAGTGGTGATGGATGAGCATTCATGCTGGTCATGCCATCATCAGCCGATGACATAAAAGGAAAGCATCAAGAATAAATAGGACATCCGGGACTAATCTCATCTTATGGTGTGATGACAAATGTGTATCATTCGTTGGACGTGCTAAATAGTTTTGTTCTTTATTTTCTGGAATAATTTATGCTGACTATTATTACTTATTAATAAAGATATAATATATTATATATGTTTGATCAAAAAAATATATGTACATATCATATATGTGACTTTTGGAGTATTCATGATATACAATAAACATTTATAATTCTGTTGCAGTGCATGCATAGCATAGAATAGTATTACAATTTATGTAATTATAGACCTTCATTGAATATATGCATAGTATATCAGCTCCAATTCACATAAATAGACAAATAAATAAATAAACTCGATAATTTAGTCTTTATTTTTGGCGATGCATAGTACCATTATCTCATATGCCATACAAGGGCCATGTTCTTTTTCGCAATAGTGAGCATTTAGGTTATAGCTCGCATCTCCTTCCAGCTTCTCAAAGCTCCTTCTAATTCCTTACATCTTTAAGAAATTCTTACAGTTTCTTCCATCTTTTTGCATTTCCTTACATCTTCTTACATTTCCTTATATGTTTATAGCATTCGACTTGTCATTTATTTTCTTCTTATATTTATAATAATATGTGTGTATATATATATATATATTTATATTCTACCAATATGAAAAACATGTATATATATTTACAAACATAATATTTTTATAAACATAAAACAAAATTTAAAAAACCAAAAAATATAACGCAAACATTACATAATATTTTTTTATATTCTATCAATATGAAAAACGTGTATATATTTATGAACCTAAAACATATTTGAGTTTCGACGTGAATTATATACACCATTATAGAGAAAATAAGTTAACAACGGCAACAACAACCCCCCCTATGTGGGTCTCGCTTTAGCGAGATTTGGGGAGATCCAAATATAGACAGCCTCACCCCTACAGACAAGATTGCCCATATAGAGATAGCGAAAATAAGTTAACATGCTTTTAAAATTAGAATACAAACATTACATTATATTTGAGCACAAAAGACGACACTTTGTAGCTGCTTGATCGCATGATAGTAGGAGCCACAACACAGACAGACATAGCTACAAACAGGTCAAAAATTCTAACAACAAAAGTAGAAGATAGACCATGAAATTCAAAGGAATTTACCATCAATTTCAGCTTCGATCCAGCAATTCACCCATCGACTAGAGCACTGTGATAGGGAGAGAGACTCAAGCAAGACAGAGGGGCGGTTGAGGTGAGAAACAAATGAAGGGGTTGTTAGGGAGGTGAAAGGTAGTTGGGATAAACTTCAATCTATTGAATTAATTTTGTAACCTACGTCCATTGTCTCCATTTATTTTTTCACCTCTTTATTTTATTTTATTTTTGAAATTTGATAATAAGATTGTCATATTTCATCAATATTTTCTTCACATTTTGACATGTCTATTTTTTAAAGTTTTTGGTAATATTATGTTAAAAATATTAATTTAAAACTGGTTAATTTAAATAGAATTTCATTTTCAGGGTTCTATTCAATTTTGTTGAGAAAAATTGTTATTTTTTTAATTTGTTATAAGGAGATGAAACTAGTGTTAATAAAAATAGACACCTCAAGTGTAGAACATATTTGGTTATATAAAGTTGTGGGCTTTAATTTATTTTATTGCTATTTAATTGACTTATTTAAAGGTTTATTTTAATTAATTATGCTATTTCGATATCATTTCTCCTCATCGAAAATGATAATTGTAGGAAAACAAAATTTGTTTTTATAATGTTAAAAAACAATTTGTTTAGTGGTAAGTATCACTAACATATTACACATAATTCACTTCCATGAAATAATTTATTTTGCAAATCATACATTAAAGCCAACAATTATGCATACATATCTAAAAAATTATATTTATACAACTTTTTAATAATTCAACACTACTTACATCTATCATTACAGCTTCATATAACTTCTTTCTGCTCCTTACAGCTTCTTACAACTTCTTACTGCTCCTTGCAGCTTCTTACATCTTCTTAAAGCTTCTTTATTGTTCTGACTGTTCTCTACAACTCCTTATATTTTCTCACAACTAACATCTACGTCTTATCGTTAAGAAAAGGGACCCTACGTATTTATGTTTTATACACATTTATTCTATAGTCTCCAGTGAAAGCATGACCCACACTGGGAGTTGTTATTGTTGTACACATTTTGTCTATACCTATGTCCATATTTTAGCACATCCACTTCAATTCAATTCTTCAATTTAACTTAAATTTCATTATGTGTGAATTACATGGTTAACTAAGTTCAATTCACAAACTCAACTCAATAAAATCAATCATACAAGTAATTTCTTTTTGAAATATTTGATAATGAACAAATTATCTAAAAGGTTAACAGATTAACATCACCTCCCTCTCCCCCCCCCCCCCAAAAAAACCCCCAAAAAAAAGGAGCAGAACCATGCAGTGCACAGGTATGTACTGATTAAACTTACAGGGAAAAATTATCAAAGAGTTGCTGTATTCAAAATGTTTATAGTGCTAAAAATTTCAGAATGGAGGTTCAGATGAGGATGCTGTGTCGGAAATGTTGCCATAGCGACAACAATATATCAGGAATGAAGTGATCAGGAGAAAGACGAGGTGACTCCTATGGAGGACACACAATGTGCAAAATGAGTTATAGGTGGTTTGTGACAATCAAAAGAATGCAACCAAGGATGAAACTATTCTATTAGTACCTTTGAGGTACCACTAGGGCATTGCTTATCAAATGCAACATAAGCTTTACTGAAACAGATTTTTGCCGCAAAATAGAGGTCCATCCTTTAAATACTTTTTTATGGTGTTCATATCAAAGCAAGTGTTGCATGAGGAAACATAAGGGAATAGTATCTATAATATGAGGGCTTCTTTCCATCCAGAACTTGTGATATTATGTTCTTTAGATTCAATAGAGACTAGCAGCCTCAAACTTGTCATCCTTGTTCCTTTCATGTGAATCACCACTAAAAAAAATTGGGTGCAAAGATCCAAGATTCTCATGAGTGGAAGACAGTGAAACATCTAAAATAAATGAATCCATCTACTATAATCCAACTGTAGACACATATACCATTGTGACCTCTTCTCCACTGCTGTGCCAGCTCCAACCAACTTTTCCAGATACATAATTCATGACAAATAAAGATGACAGTACTGTAGAGATGCTCCATTGTAGTGGGTTGACATTTATGACATTTCTATATGCGGTAACCAATAACTCAAATGGAACTTGCAGAGTTGTTATACTGTTTTCAAAATGAAATAAATCACTGCTGAATGATAGTAAGATACCCCTCCAGAAATGCAACTAAATATAACAGAAGTTACAGCCATTAGGTACCACGAAATGGTTTCTGGAAGACACTAAACTTGAGATAGTCTGCTAATGCAGTAAAGAACATGCTCTTCTGATAGGTTGCAGGGTCATTTTGTGAAATTTTTTTGCTACATGTCCTATAAGTCTGTGCAAGCTCTTTACTTCAGATGTTAACAATTATTTAAGTAAAATGTCTTATAAATCTGAAGAAAACTAATAATATTTTTCCCAAGCAGTGGAAAGACAGAATGACCATGACAAGCAAAATGCAAAGAAGCATTAAGTATAGCAAACACCATTCCATCGGAAAATCAGAACTTGAATTCTTCCACCAAAAGGGCTCTAATATCACATCCTTGACCAACCATTAGCCATTGACTTGACAAGAGAACGTGAACTATAAGAATCACACGAGAATGACAAGCAATGATAATCATCAAACGGAAAAAGTCCCCTCCACATGTGCCCAAGTTACACAGTTGTTCAATCCCTTCTAGTTCTCGAAACATTACCAAGGAAAACTCTTAGAAATATGGGTAAAGATACAAGTATCTGTTACAGACCAAACAGGAGAACTCATCCCAAAAGAGTAACCTATTAGGCGAGAGAGCCCATTTGGTCTATAAACCCCTTATCAGTTGCCCATACAACCGATGTGGGACAAGTCCCATACCTTGCAATTGGTCCAAATCCATAACATTCGACCCCCCTTAAGGGCCAACGTCCTCGTTGGTCACGGCTGGCTTTCCCAGGCCACCACTCCGAGTCCTCATTGGTCACGACCACGTTGGTCACGGTTGGATCTTCCAGACCACCACTCCGAGCTGACTCTAATACCAATTGTTACAGACCAAACAGGAGAACTCATCCCAAAAGACTAGCCTATTAGGTGAGAGAGCCCATTTGGTCTATAAACCCCTCATCAGTTGCCCATACAACCGATGTGGAACAAGTCCCATACCTTGCAATTGGTCCAAATCCATAACAGTATCCTATCAAGCAAATGTCGATCTATGCAAATGTCCATCAACCAACAGAGAATTTCAACTATATCAGCAAGAGTATAGAGTGGCACGTACCTGAATAACCTCATCCAACAGCAGAACATGGGTGAAGGGATCCCTTTTCTTAGACAACACCCTCTGCAAATGCCAAACAGCCACGATAATCGAATGCAGCTGGTCCATACAACTGCTCATCCGCTGCCATAGAGTGTCCTTGGCCTTGGCCCCGCCCCCTATCTGTGGAGTGCCGCTCCTCTGTATTCCCCCAGGCCCAAACCCACCACCACTGCCTCCACTCCCAGAAGAAGAGGCAGCAATGGCCTTCATATCCAATGCAGCACTTGTACCCTTCACCCCCATGTTCTTATACTTACTAACCAATCCATCAATGGTGGCCCTGAGCTCGCCCAGATTGTAAAACACCTGCAACCCAGTACCCACCTCAGCCTGATTCAACCCCTCCAACCCTCTTTCCAACACCTTCATACCCTCTGACCGCAATCGAGCCCCAGCCTCAGAAACCCACCTCAATTCCTCATCAATCACGTCAATCCCCGATAACCCATTATCATTAGCAAGGCCTAGGATTTCACAGTGCAATTGGGCACCCTTCAAAAGGTCCAATGAATCAGTAACTGCCATTAAATCTCGCAATTTCTTCGACAGCCGAAGAATCCGAATGGTGGACTGCAAGAGCTCGGAGGTGTTGTGAATGTTGGCGAGTTGGGTGGTCTTTCCGCGGATTTGGCGGTGAGGGTCGGCGATCTCAGATCGAACGCGGCGAACGGAGGACTGAAGAGAGGAAACTGCGGATCGGACGAGAGAGAGAGCGGATTCAGCGTCGCGGAGAGAGGAGAGCTGAGAGAAGAGTTCATTGTGGCGAGAGAGGACTTCGGAGCGGAGCTGCTTCTCCAAGAGACGGATGCCTTCTTGGAGCTTCTCGGCAGTAGAGGCGGCGGAGCCGGACGAGAGGGCCTGAGAGGAGAAGCGGGTGGAGGAGAAGTCCGTGGAGAGGAAGAGAGAGAAAATGGGGTCGGTGGAGAAGGAAGCTAGAGGATTGGGAGTGGAAGAGGAAGAGGCAGAAGAAGAAGTTGGGGCTGGGTCGCTAATGGCGGAGGAGGATTCTTTGTTGAAGGTGGAGAGCTTTTGGAGAGGGGTAGATGAAGGTGGAAGAGATGATCCCTGGATCGCGGCAGGAGGCGCCATTGTTGTGCAGAGAGTTTCGAGCTTGCAAGCTCGGGGTATTACTTCATGTCTTTCTTTCGTATGCTTGGTTCCTTGTCTCCATGCCTCTCGTTTGGGAAGATATACGATACCCCTCGCAGCCAGTTGTACCCCTTTTTTTAACCCTATAAGGAAGGTAAATAATACAATCTAGATAATTATTTTCTTATGTATTACTAACATAGAGGAGACAAAGAAGGTTTTGATGCTTAACCTCATTCCACACTACTTTACAATATAAAATAAAATTATAACTACTGATAACAGCTGAACATAAGTGTGAATATCTTGTATAAAAACTTGAATCTCCCACAGAACTTGAATGTGACATTGAATTGTTTGGATAATTATTTTGTTGTCTCCTTCAACATGGATATTAATAAAACTTGCTTATATTGCTGCTTTGCTGCTGTTTCACATAGTTGTTGCTTCTGCTAATAAAACTAATGCTGCTCCCAAGGTAAATGTTGATATTTGAATAAATCTTTCTTCCTAATTATGAATAATGAAGCCTCTAATTACTCCTTATGAAGTTTTGGATCCATCAAAATTGATTTTGATGAACCGCCTTATAGACTTCTCCATGCTACCAATGTGATGTATATTTTTTTGGGAGTCAAAACTCACAAAAACATATACAATGGGAAGAAAGGTGAAAATGCAATCAAGAACCAAGATAAATCAAGTCCACTAGCAAGGGTGGTGTAAAACCCACCTTGGTTTGCACACTTGGGCAATCTTCTTCCTTCAACTAAAATCACCTTTTTAGTTGAATTAAGAAGACCTAGAGACCCACTTGGAGTTGCCAACACCCAAGATATAACACTAGGAATTTTAGAGAGACTTTGAGAGAGTTTTCACAACTCAAAACTTAATTCAACTTCAACTTCAACTATCTCTCTAATGCAGCCCAAGGTTTCCTTATATAGTGGGAAGGCCTTTAACAAGCTGAAAATAAGAGGGGACACAAGTACATGGACGTGCATAGGCATGGGGGACCAAAAAGAAGAAGTACAAAAGCTGAAAAGTGGTTTTGCTTTATGTCAGCAACTTTTCAGAATTCTAGCTTCAACTTTAAACAGCTATATCTCTTAGGTTTGTTGTCCAAATGCACTGCAAAAGGACTTGTTGGAAAGATCTTGAAGTCAGCTTTCAGGGGCCTCGTCGTGCAGGTGATTTGGATTAGCCGTTTGAGAGATATCATGCAAAATGTGCAGCTATATACAGGCTGGAACAGATTCTGCTGCTTCTAGAAAAAGTCTCCCATTGACTTATTTGCTAAATACTTAACCTAGAACTCTTTATATGCCCTTGAAGCTGACATATTAAGGGTTCCAAAAATTAATTTTTCAGCCCTTTAAATCACCCTTAAGCTTGCAAAACCGGGCCAATTTCTGTCCACACCGGGTTGCATGTGCAATGTATGTTTGGTGATTTCTTGGACCATGGCATGAACCTCCTTGACCTTCTTGGGCTCCAAAATAGTGTGAGGACCATTGGAAAGTGCTATGGCTTGGATGGTCCCCATCATAAAGTGCATTAGATGCACCTTTAATTTATTGTTCAAAACTTACCCTCGAATCTGATGCTTGAGGTCAACCATATATACATTACAATGAGTCTTCTTATGGTTGATGTCTAAGTGGTTTGAGATTGGTAGTTGTAGTATTTGTGTGAATTTAAGTGTAATATGATTCAGCATTAGCTCTTATTTATGAACAATGTGCCAGTAGTCTTAAAAGGAAGTCACTCCAAAGTCATTAGGCCATAGAGCTTTAAACCTATGCATCTGGAAGACAACTTAAATTTTCAAATCTTGAATGCGTTGTACTAATCTATCATTATCCCGTACAGACACTAGCGTAAGCATTTCCACATCAATGTTGCCATCGTCTGCCTGACCTGATTGAATCTAACAACAATGAGTATACTTTCAAGTTGGGCATGCTCCTCAACATACACTCCCGAGCTACCTTTAAGTTCCATAACTTTTCTTCTCGTCTTCCCTACTTTTACGGAGATATGGAAAAAATGAAAATTTCTATCACTATTAACAAGCCAATCCTTTCTTACCATTTTCTCCAATATTTCTGGTCGAACAAATGCACATTTTCTCTTTGCTTAATTAGCCTATGGTTCCAATTATTCAAGATGGCACTATTTGGATTTTGTAGCTAGTTTACTTTCAACTTGGAGGAGCTTATTGGCATTCCTTTCACATTTATTCTTAAAATTTCCAAACATATAGTTACTTTATGATGCAGATTAGAGTCCAATTGAAGACCATCATCCTGAGAATGGGAGGTTCATGGTTACTATTTGCCATAATGATCAATTCTGTGAGGGGAAGCAATGCAATCTTGATGCTTGCATAGGGAGGTCCTTGCTATGTTGGATACTACAAGTACTCCTACTAGCATACACAAGTCATTTTGAGGCTAGCTAACAACCTTAGTATTTACACCAAAAATATGCTATTTATACGATACCTTTATACCTAATTTATACTTGTAATCATTGTTATTTTTAGATTTTTATGTGATTTTATTTGATTTTGTAGGTGTTGAATAAATTGGGGGGAAAAAAAGCAAGGCAAAAAAACAAAAAAAAAAATCCTAATTTCTACCCATTTCTTCCCCCCACATGCGCTTCACGTGACTGAACCCACTTCTCCTTAATTTTCTCTCTCCTCTCGGGCTCTCACCAAACAGAAACCCGACCCTGCCCCCAATTCTCAGCTTCACGTCACCATCTTCATCCTCTCTCTCTCTCTCTCTCTCTCTCTCTCTCTTTGAATGCTCCAGCCACCATGATATCCTCATCTTCACACCACCAGCGAGTCACACGCAACATCGAATCCCACGGAGCATTAGCCAGCACGATAATCATCCAATCGTCCATGCCATTCCTCACCAAGAGCAGAGATCAAAGAGGGCTCAAATATAAATTTAAGAGGCAATGGCGATTAGGTATCAATTAGGTTTAGTTTTAGTTTCTCAAGTTTAATTTTAGGGTATTTCTCATTTTAAATTCGGTAATTAGTGACTTAGGGTTTTGTTTTCGTTTCATCTATTTCGGTTTTAGATCCGTTTCTAGCTTTCAATTTCATGTAATTAGACTTTGTTTTGTTGATTTGGAGTCAACATTCATGATTTTGGTTTGCAAACATAATGTTTTGGGTTCGATATTTGAGTAATTTTGATTCCCCTCTCCCCTGCCGCTATTTCGGTTCTCTGTTCTTCGCTGGTAATGGAGTTCGATTCAGCTC
Source organism: Selenicereus undatus (assembly GCA_017589665.1). NCBI lineage: Eukaryota > Viridiplantae > Streptophyta > Magnoliopsida > Caryophyllales > Cactaceae > Selenicereus > Selenicereus undatus. The sequence goes on from JACYFF010031955.1 coordinate 60,687,127, forward strand.
CTCCTTAATTGAATAATATGAGGTAGTTGGTTCATTTGTTTTGTTCTATTTGTTTTGATTTATATTTTGATTGTGAATGGGTTGAGTTAGTTCTGCTCTTACTCAGATCAGTCGTCTACTTTTGCTCTTTTATTTCAATGTCTGGTGCAATCTAGGATGTCAAATCCGCTTTTCTTATGCCCCTTGTTTTCGAGTTGAGGAGCGAGGGGTTGTTGATTCCATAGCTTGGACACAACTTGGTGACCCTAGGCAGAGCTAGTTGGCCTAGGACGTCTGAATTTCCTCTCCCCTTTCTGTTAAAATTTCACTTACTTATTGCTTGTTTTCTGGGTTCATTTGTAGCCTGTTTCTTTGTAAATATTTCTTTATCCTAATGTTTTAGTTTTGAATAATTTTTATTAGCATTCATGTGGTCTAGCTCAATCTTTTGGTTTAGTCTGTTGTAGCCTAATTAGATGTGATTAATTCACGACTTGTGTTTAAATTAATTAATTTTACCTATTTCATTGTCTAGGATAGTTTAATTCTGCTTAGAATATTTTTACTTTTGTTTCATGGCTTTAATCTCATCATCGTCCCTACAGAGACGACTCTCAAGTACTACGGCAAAAGTCATATACTTGCAGCATTTATTTTACTCTCAAATTATCGTACAAGTCTTTGGCGCCGGTTGTCGGGGACAACGGCATAAGAATAGGTCGCATTTTCTTTTCTTAGCTACTTGCTTATTAGTTAATTATATTTTGTCTTACTTTGTTTATTTTATTATTAGTCATGATTAATTTAGTTCATTTCTTTAAAAAAAATCCAAAAAAATTAGAAAAGCCTAAAATTGGAAAAAATTGAAAAAACCTTTAAAACCCCTAAAAATTGAAAAACTTTGAAAACTTTAAAAATAATATGGCAAGTTTCTATTTCCTTTAGTTTGAGCATGAGGTATTTTGGCAATATTTGAATAAATTGAATGAATTTCGTGCTCAATGTGTTGATTATTGTTTTGAGAAATGGGAAATTTGCCAAGTGATCTTTGAGGGTCTTAATGATGAACATAGGGGTCATGTTGACACCATGTACCCCGGGGATTTGGGTTTTGTTGTGTACTAAGACTCCCGATGAGATTTGGGATTTCTTTGAGTGTTTGGCTCATGACACTTAGGAGTATGACAATGTTAGAGAGACTTTTAGTCACCCCTCTCCCTACCCTTATATTATGCCTTCTACACCATTAGATGAGAGTCAGTTTCGGGGTTATCTTATGAGCACTCTCATACCCCATATGCTTCTATTTTATGTGATTATTGTGATTCCTTTGACCATGATATTGATACTTGTTCATTGTTTGGTAGACCACACAAATTAGAGGCACTAGCTGCCTTTAATAGGGAGATTTACTTACAAAGTTTACTCAAGACTGACCTTAGTTTAGGTTCTTCTACACCTGAGACTAGGTGTTGTGATGAATTTGATGTTAGGAGTGAGGCATCGATTCCTTTAGGGCATGATTTTTATGATGATATACATTCTGATGACCTTGAGGTTTCGAGTGATCCCTCATCACCTTTTGCATATGCATCTCCCCTTGAGACCAGTACTCCTTTGGACACCTCTGAGGATATCCCGATTATCCCCGACCTCCCTATTCCCTTGGCTCCCCCAAGAGAGCTCGAGGAAGGAGATGGTTTTGAGACTGATGCTAGTTTTGACGATCAGTGTGGCCTATTAGTTGAGTCAGATGATACTTTTTTCAAAGGAGCACTCACTTGATGAGCCTTCTGATGTAGAGTTTAGTGAGGTTTCACCTCATATGGAGCTTGATGATCCCATTTATGATGAGTCTACCCCTGAGTTAGCTCCCTCCCCTCCCATTCCATCCTTTTCTTCTCCCCTCCACATTTTTCTTCCTTATTTAGACCCTCCCAAGTCTATTTTTGTAGATTCTGACTTTTGAGCTTGGCAATCCTTATTTAGATCAGACTCTTGATGATAGTGAGATAGAGAGACTTGAAGATTACTTTGAGGTGAAGGACTTGACTTTATGCCCTCCTAAGAGCTTTGATTGTCATATTTCATTTGATTGGCCTTGCTTTGGTCCTCTCCCCTTCCCCTTTAGAGATGTTGGACTTCATTTTGATCTTTCAGACCACTCTCGATGGTTTATGCATTCATATAGCCATATCTTTATTAGACCATTGACTAGTGCGTTTGATTTTACATATACACATCACTTTTCTGTCTGGGCTAAGAACTTTGGTAAGCTCAAAAGAGCCTTGGGTTGCATTGCATTTATGCAATTTATTTGGGCCATACCTCCTATTTCTAACTATTTGCATTTCTACGAGGATTGTGCTCGATTATTTGATAAGTAGCTTCGATCATTGGCCGGTTTTAATACGAGTAGCAGCTTGTGAGTTGTGATGGAGCGGTCGATGCTCCATGGTCCTCCTCAACACCATCTAAGTGAGGCATTTAGTTTGGGTACAGTTGGTATCCAACGTGGTATGATTGTTCCACCCTCCTCTTTTCTCTTTTTCATTTTTTTTCTTTTCTTTTCGTACTTAGTTGTGGATATTTAGGATTGTGATTGTATGGGTGATCGAATTTGAGGAGCAATTTGGGATTTGTTGAGCCGTGATGGCTATGATAACCCTTGATTATGTTATGATTTTGTGAATAATTGTTAGTTGTGGATATCTAGGATTGTGAGTAGTTGTGGATATCTAGGATTGTTCTTTTGTATGTTTTAGTTCTATTGTTTGGTTTCTTTAATTTTGTGTTTTATTTCCTTGGCTTGTGTTTTGTTTCTTTAGTTTGGTGAGTTTTGGTTGTTGTTTGGGTTAGTTTTTTATTTAATCTTTTGTTTTTGTTTCCTTTTTAGTCTTTTAGTGGTTGTGTATTGGTTTTGTGTTTGGTTTTTCTTTCTTTTGAGTTTTGTTTTGTTTCAGGTTTACTTTTCTTTTGTTTTTGAAGTTGGTGGTTCCTTGTTTATGTTGGGTGTGTTTGTTCTTTTTAGGATGTTTTAGTTGTATTTAGTGAATTGTTGGTAGGTTTTTGTAACTATGTGATTAGTGCTTTCTTTTGTTCTAGTGGTTTTATATTTTATTTTTCTTTTGTCTCTTGTTTTTTTTTACGTTTCTTTTGGGTTAGTTTGGCAGTTGGTAGGTTTTGGGTTTTGGTTTTGTTTTTATTTTGGTGATTACATGTGTTTTGGTCTATTTTTATTTGGTTTTGGTTTTGATTTGCTTCCTTTTTTTTTTATTTTGGTTTTTGGTTTTTGTAAATATGTGTGTTTGGTTTTGTTTTGGTTTCAGTTGTGGTTTTGATTTTTATTTTGGTGATTAAGAATGTTTGGGTCTTGTTTTGTTTTGGTTTGGTTTGGTTTTGGTTTTGGTCTTTGTTTTGTTTTATTTTAGAATGAGTTTTTGTTTTACTTTCTTTTATGATTTTGGTTTTGTTTTTAATTTTGGTAGTATCCTAGTTTGTACATATCTGTGGTTTTGTGTCGGTTTTGCGGTTATGTAGCTTATGTGATTGCTTTTTGGTGTCTTAGTTCCCACAATGAGGATATTGTGAAGTTTTGGTGTTGGAGTGAGGTGTCCATTTGTACATATTTTTGAAAAATTCAAAAAACAATTCTTTTTCTTTTGGGTTTTGTTTGCTTTCTTTGGCGATTGTGGTCCCAAGTTGCTAGTTCACTTAGTTATATGTAGATAGCATTTGCATGATGAGACGTTTAGTTGGGGATGTAGATTCGATTTTTCATAATAACCTCATCTCGTATATGCGATTTTATGCTATCTTGCTCACTTTATCGTGACTTATTAGGGTCTTGTTGTTAAGTTGGTATAAGAACTTTTTGTTTGTCGAAATTTCCTTCTAAGCTCCTGAAAAATGTGAAAAAAATAAAAAAAGGGAAAAAGTCTAAAAAATGAATAAAAACTCGTGCGCTAATGTTCAGAACCACTATCTTTATTTCATATCTTTAATTGACTTGAATATGTGCTATTTTACTTGATTGCACATCTATTTGGATAATGAAATAAGTGCTTTGCACAATCTAATAAAACCTCTTTTTAGGGAAGGCCCGAATATTTATAAGTCCAAAAGGTTCAGGGTGTGTGCATTGTTATTCTTGAAAAAATGAAACAAGGGAAAAAATGGAGCAACGAAGGTAATTAGGCGAGGAAATAGGGATCATGTCGATGTTAGCAACTTGATTCATAAGAGTTGATACACATTTGCACATTCACCAAGGTGTACATATCATTGCATATTATGTGATGGGTGAAAAATGAGAGTTGGGATGCTTCCATTGACTTAGTTATCTCTTTATTGTATATTCTATTTGTGTATAATTTGGTGATTTGGTTACTAGAGTGATACAATTGCCTAGATTGTGTGCATGATTTCCCCATTACTTATATATATGTTTTTGTGTTGAAAAAACCAAAAAAAAGATTTCCTTTTGTTTTTTTTTTATAATAATTTTTGTTGGTATTTCACTTAAAAACTCTCGCGAGACCTCACTCATCAACTTGGAAAATCGAGGGGCTTAAAGAGCTTGTTGTATATGCTAAATATAACCGTGATTCCTACGAAAGTGAGTTAAGATTTTCTTCTTCTTATTTTCCATTTCTTTTTAGGTAGTTCAGTTGTTTTACTCGACGACGAGCAAAATCTTGGTGTGGGGGTATTATTGTGACAAAAATATGCTATTTATATGATACATTTATATCTAATTTATGCTCATAATAATTGTTATTTTTAGATTTTTATGTAATTTTATTTGATTTTGTAGATGTTGAATAAATTGGAAAAAAAGCAAGGCAAGAAAACAAAAAAATAAAAAATCCTAATTTCTACTCATTTCTTCCCCCCCCCACATGCATCACATGACTGAACCTCTTCCCCTTAATTTTCTCTCTCCTCTCGGGCTCTCACCAGACAGAAACCTGACCCCCCATTCTCGACTTCACTTCACCATCTTCATCCTCTCTCTCTCTCTCTCTCTCTCTCTCTCTCTTTCTCTCTCTCTCTCTCTCTTCGAATGCTCCAGCCACCACACTACCCTCATTTTCACACCACCAGCGCATCACACGCAACACCGAATCCCACGGAGCATTAGCCAGCACGACAATCATCCAACTATCCACACCATTCCTCACCAAGGGTAGAGATCGAAAAGGGCTCAAGTATAAATTAAAGAGGCAGCGACGATTAGGTATAAATTAGGTTTGGTTTTAGTTTCTCAAGTTTAATTTTAGGGTATTTCTCGTTTTAAATTTAGTAATTAGCGACTTAGGGTGTTGTTTTTGTTTCATCTATTTCAGTTTTAGGTCCTTTTCTAGCTGTCAATTTCATGTAATTCGGCTTTGTTTTGTTAATTTGGAGTCGACATTAATGATTTTGGTTTGCAAACATAATGTTTTAGGTTCGATGTTTGAGTAATTTTCAGTTCCCCCCTTCCCTGCCCCTGTTTTGGTTATCTGTTCTTCGCTGGAAATGGAGTTCGATTCAGCTCCTCCTTCCTTAAATAATATGAGGTTGTTAGTTCATTTGTTTTGTTTTGCTTGTTTTGATTTATGTTTTGATTGTGAATGGGTTGAGTTAGTTCTGCTCTTGCTCACATCAGTAGCCTGCTTATGCTCTTTTATTTCAATGTCTGGTGCAATCTGGAATGTCGAATCCTCTTTTCGTATGCCCCTTGTTTTTGAATTGAGGAGCTGGGGGTTGTTGATTCCATAGCTTGGACACAGCTTGGTGACCCTGGGCAGAGCTAGTTGGCCTGGGACACTTGAATTTCCTCTCCCCTTTCTGTTAAAATTTCACTTATTGCACTGTTTTCTGGGTTCCTTTGCAGCCTGTTTCTTTGTAAATATTTCTTTGTCCTAATGTTTTAGTTTTTAATCGTTTTTATTAGTATTCATGTGGTCTAACTCAATCCTTTGTTTAGTTTGTTGTAGCTTAATTAGATGTGATTAATTCACAACTTATGTTTAGATTAATTAATTTTGCCTATTTCATTGTCTAGGATAGTTTAATTCCGCTTAGAATATTTTTAGTTTTGTTTCCTGGCATTAATCTCATCCTCGTCCCTATGGAGACAACCCTCATGTACTACGACGAAAGTTGTGTACTTGCGGCATTTATTTTCCACTCAAAATTATCGTACACTTAGTCAGTTTAGTGTCAATAAGGAGTTCTCTGGAGTTCAATGCATGTTAGAGCTACTCCAGCAACTATTGGTGAATCATCATGAGTGAGGGAGCATCAACCCTTTATGGATAGTAGCCTAACTCTTTTGTTGGAACTTAAGTAAGCTAGTAAATGATAAAGGTTGCTTGACTTTCATTGAAGATAGTTAGCAGATCAATCCAACAATAATAATTTTAGAGGTTTATTTTAACCTCAACTTGGCAGCTTATTTTGGCTCGTTTTAGGACTTCGAAATGTGTTAAAAATATTATCAAGTGAGGTCCTAAAGTTGCAAAATTAGATCATTCAGCATAAGCCTTTATCCAGCACAGACATCGTTGAAAAACCCTTTGATCCAATAGATTTTAGGTTGTTCTACTCTACGGTCAGCTAGCCTAATGTAAGCAACTGCAAATCACCTCCAAAGCCATCATTAGCAGTCCTTGGAAGTGGTTTTAGCTTGACACCTCAGTAACGGAGATTAGCAAGGGCATTAGGTGTCAAAGATCAAGGGTTAGCTGCTGTTTTAGGCAATTTACACTCAAATTGTTTTAACTGTTTTTGTCCCAAGATAGTTTTCGTTTTTAGCCGTTGATCTTGTATGAAAGGTTGAGTTTAAAAGCCTTGTTTTTCATCATAGGTGGGAGACATTGATTAATGAAAACATCAGTTTGCTGATTCAAGCAAAATTCCCTCAAATCTCTCTAAACTTTATCCTGCATTTGGAAGTGTTTAGTGAGTGAGTTCTTTATCTGATCTTTTGGTGCATAAGCTTTAGAGAGGTCTCCTTTAGTCTTAGTTGGTGGTGTTAACCTTTATTCCAGGGGATATCCTTCCATGTTGCGTTGCTAGGTTTGGTGTTAACCTTTATTCAGCATACATTACTTTATGACTTGAGATCTAATTTAATCTTTTCAATTTGTGTGTTACTCTATACATGCGAGTTTCCCGAATTCTGGTTTTCCAATTTTCTAAATTATAGCATGTGTTTTCTAGTATTTAACCAAAGAATGTTTGGACTTAAATCTCTCTCCTGGCGCACTGGTTCGGAGTTAAGAAGTACAAAAGCATGATCAAAGTACATAAATGGCCCATTAGTAACAAAGTAGTTAGGGAATAAATGTGCACGATCCTCCCGAAATATCACTCTATCCAATTTTTAGTAAACAATTGCCATGTTAAGAATTTCCTCTAGTGATGATTCTCCCTTGAACAATTTCATCAATGCTTCCCGTAAAAGTTAGGAAGCCACTAAATTGTCATGTTTTGGCTATATTTAAAGGCGTTCCTCGAACTTTATCTAATGGGTGGAACATTTCAATAAAATCACCCATAATACAATATGGTAAGTTAATCAAATTATTCAACTGTTTGAGATGATGCCGAAAAGCATATTTATATTATTATTAAGCCGAAACATAATGTTAGTCGTAGATACGTTGCTTATTATTACTATTATCCATAATATGGCAATGAATAACTTAGTTTCTTTTACAAGAATTGTCATGTTAATAGTAATTGGGTTCCATAGACGCCAAATCCCCCAACAATGATTTTCAAAGAGAATTTTGTCGCAATGAAAGAAACCCAAGTTCTTGATTGTCAAGCTCGCATTGTGTTCACTAATCACAGTTTCAAACAAAATTAGAAAATCAGGCCAAATAGTGCAATTGATGAATGCAAAACTCAAATCATAGCTGGGATTTCTCAACTTCTTGGACATTCCAACTAACAACTTTCATGAATCGACACAAATAGAATAAACATGTTTCCAACTAACTAGTAGTTGATCTTATTGTTCAAAATTAGCTACAAAGGACAAAAATTGGAGCATACACGTAACCATGCTCAATCGAAAGTCGGTATTTCAATTAATCCCAATGGATCAGTTAGATACATGGTCTTATGAGTTGAACTGGAACAATTCTCCTCCTTTTGCCTTAGATTTTTGTAAAAAATAATGATTTGAAGTATAATTTGTCAATAATACAACTAGTAATATATTACATACGTACAACATCGTAAACACAAATCCAAAATGCTTAAGAAAATGATTTCAACATTCTTGGTGGTTATTACCGACAAAGAATGCTTCTTTACACAGTTTAGGTTCAGTCCGAAAATATTCTAAAAGCTTTGTTCATAAGCCAATAATTGGCTCGGCGAGGGGAAAGTCCGAAGAGGATCTTCCACATTCCCCCATGTTAGATACATAACAAACTCCAGTAAAAAAATGTCCAATATATATAAAAATACAAAGCAAAATAACCAACAAAAAAGGGAACCGTAACAGTCTACAAAAATGTTTTTGGGTTTCCCCTAAAACTTTGAAAGGTGTAGTTTTGAACAAGTAGAGCAAGAAAATGGCCAGTAAATATCTCAATTAGATTAATTTTTCTGCGTTTTGCATCATAGACCCAATAATAAACCATATAAGTCTAGTACAAACATTGATAAATTCTTGTAAATGAATCATTAAGACAAACATCAAAGTTAAAATAGTAGGTCATAGCAATGAAATTAACATTCAACCTCATCATTTGGGCTGATACATGTCTAATCATGCAACACCCATCAAGTTTGGTGGAAAGATAGTGCAAAACTTGGACAGTTTTGTACAAAATATCAATGTAAAAGCAGTAAAAACATTGTCCTTTGACTATGTATCTCAATGTGAATTGATAACAACATTCAACCCAAAGAATTGCAAAAGTTGAGCATCTCTTGAATATAAATAGAACTAACACTCTCTAAATTCCTCACAAAAGCTATTGTCATTAAATTTTCCAATTGATCGAGTAGAGCATTGATCAATTCTATGGCCTTGGGGGATAGGGGTTTAAGCCTAACTCATATCCCCAAATACATGAGTATAATAAATATAATACAATCTTTCATAACAATGTTGCAATCATAAAAATAGAGCAATATAATGTAAAGAAAACCATGACGCTTGTGAAGTCTCTAGTAAAATATGTGCAATATAGAGATACAGTGCCTATAGACTAAGTACATAATATGCAGGAAATTTTGAATGCTACTCCAACCACTAAGTGTTCACCCAGGACATTCAAAACAAGATTATTAGATGTAGCTCGACACTTGTAATCATATAAAAGTCACACTTGCTGTACCGATACAAATTAAAATACAAAGCATATCACATCCCATTATCCACCAAAACCAAGTGTTCAAAATCAAGGAGCAAGAATAGACTTTGAGGTACACAATGCAAGTTCTGCCTTAATAAATTCCCTCGATTGCACAAACAAGGCCTATGAGGCAATGCAGTCCAACTAACTTTTTTCTTTGGAGAAGAAAGGGAACTATGAGAAGGAGCACTCAAATATATACTTATGGGCAAAGCCAAAAAGCCAATAAACATAAACCAGAGGCATATACCCAACCTCTATACAGGGTAAGCAACTCACTAAGATAAGATAAATCCCTACACAAAAGCTACCTTTAAGATGGATGAGCGAAAGAAATCCCATGTAATGAATTAGCATCATTCAAAAATTAAATAAGAAGAGATTTTTCGAATATCAAAATTAGAGATGAAGTTTAGGGTAGCTGAATATAGCAAACACTCGGTCAAATTCAAGATTAGGTTTCATATGACATTCAATAGTGTATCTCTCGATGCCATCATATAAATGGAAATAAAATAGAGAAAAAGGCAAAATTTTACAAATTGTCTGAATTTCAGCATTCAATTATGGCCAAAATTACCAAATACTTTCAGTAGAGGCACGTATTTGAAAGTTAAACCTTTGCAGCTGAAAATCAACAAAGTGAAATGAATGAACCCAACTTACCTAAGGCCCGTAGTAGAAGCATTGATGGGGGGATTGCTGTTCTTCAAAGTAGATTCGGTGAGAAAAATGCTGGAATTCCCAGTAAGCAATAACGTTGGTATGGATTTGTCCGGGTTAATGACTACGAGCATCTGGTCAGGGAAGCAGTAGATTAGGAACGTACAATTGTCGTAGGGATCACCGGTAGAAAGCAAGGATGAGGGCAAAGAAGGTTGGGATGGATTTTGGTGTTTTTTCACCATAAAAGTTCAAATTTGGTATAAGTTATGTCTAGAGAAAGGCAAGGAAAGGCTAAAGGGACAGGGACATTAACACATAACAGGTTCGAGAAACTTGAAGGACCATTGCCCCCCCTCTCTCACACACACACACACACACACACTAGAGAGCTCTTTCTCTCTCTAAAGATGTCATCCTATCACAGCCAATTATAACTTGTAAGCACGGATGGGGAAAAACCCCAAACCAGCAGAAACCGAAAACAAATAAAATGAACTAATGGTTTGATTAATCGAATCGAAAAATTGGTAAGTTATTTGGTCATGTCTTGATTCGAAATATTAGATGCTGGCGATTAGCCAAATCAATTTAATTTTCTATTTAGATGATGATTTCAATTTTTTTGCATCCTCATTTGTCATTTATGGATAGTGTATCTAGTTCCACTATGGAATTTAGATTAGGGTGTTAATTATTTAGGCTAGTATCTATTTGATTGTTAATATTTGAGACTTCTTATGGGTGGCTATTGTAGGCCTTTAGAAGTATAGATACCCAATGAGGTTTTTTTTAAAATTTTTTTTAACATTGTTTTGTTTTAGATGAAACATTTTATTAATTTTGATACAAATGAAAATATGTTGTTTTCTTACTCATAACATACAAAGAAATCAATACATGGCTATTTTTTGACCAAAAGATTATTAGAACTTTTTTGTTTAATGATTTTGGTCAACTAGTGAATTGAATCAAAATAATTGGTTAACTGATATCCAGTAATCGATTCATTCAATTCCGGTTCTGATTCACATTTTCGTAAACTGAGAAATTCGATTAATCGAACCAAAATTCTCCGAACTAAATTGAACCGATCCCTACTTACCCTACTCTTAAGGGTTTGTGTTATGGAATGGCATCCATTTTTAGAATGGTTAAAACAAAGCTAATTTTTGCTTCTAAATGGAGGCTGAGATGGTGGTTAAGTAATAATCATTTTCCTCTATGTTGAGGGATAAAAATAACATTTGTCTACATGTCAATCGGGGTATATGAAAGTATTTTGCTATTCAATTGTACTCTTGATGACCATATCGTAAATCTATTATAATCTTTGTAACCATTATATTTCTTTCTTATGAGATGAGAATTTGAGAGAACACACTTGAAAGTAAGGAGGTCAATTGAAGTGTTTCTCTCTTCAAGAATAACTTTAAGTGAAACTTCTAAGAAGAAATTTGGACATCATGTGTTCCTTGTGAGGTAAGAGAATTGGAAGAGCTCACCTATAAGGAAGAGGGTCAGCTAGGGCGTTATCTTGAGGAAGAAGTACTTCAATCAAAATTGTTCTAGAAGTACTTTGGATGAGTGTTGTCAAAGTCATCGTGAGGTAGGGATATTAATGCAAGTGGTTGAAATCCTAAGGAAGTTAGGGAGACCACCCCCAATTGGTTTGGCTGAACTTCGATACATACTACAAAGTGGTTTGTTTTTCGCTCTTACTATTCAGTTAAGCATCCATGATTAACTTTAGTGTTTATTACCTATACTTTTATATTACATTTTTTTTCAAAGTTTGAATTCGTTATTATTATTTTTATCACCCTATTCACCTTCTTCTCATGCGATCTAGCCTACTTTTGTCATTGGTCAAGTCTCTGGAGAGTTCTAGAATGTTCCAGGATCTTCTAGACTGCTGAGGAACCATATGGAATATGCTAGAATATTCTAGAATGTTCTCGAACCTTTTGGAGTGTCTAGCACCTGTCGGAGTATTCTAGATTGCGTAGAAGTATTATAGAATATTGTATATAATGCTCCACATGATCCTAGACTTCTAAATATCTAGGGTATTTCTATGGAGAATTTTAGAGGCTTAAGATTAGCCTTTATATTAAATTGATCTCCAATGTACATTGAGGAGGTACCAAAAGGGGCAAATTTGTACATCAAGCATTTCCAAGTGCGATACAAGGCATTCTCCCAAACTTCCTTGTGTCCTCTCTTTACTAAGTTCCCTTGAGTGTGTGTGTGTGTTTACTTAGCTTCTCAAGTCTAAGTCAAGCATCACTAAGGCTTACTAGTATACTAAGGAAGGGTTTTGAATGAATTTGGTAGCGCCACATGGGTTTGATTTTGTGTCAATTAATCAACCCACGATAGTTGATATCAAAGCTCGGTTTGGGAAATCACCATGGCTTTAAGTATGACCCATGCCAGTAACCCTCAACAAGGTGGCAAGAAAGGCGAGGACAAGAACAAGGATATGGTGGCCCTTGTCAAGGAAAATATACAAGATAAACACTTCCACATTCACAGAAATGGGTAGGGTCGATGACATGGACAAACGTATTAAAGAGCTCAAGTATAAGGGGGACATAAAAGAGCTTTGGGCGTAGGTGCAAGTGGCTATGAACTCCATACTAGCCGACTTTAATAAGGAGATTCAAGGCCGTCGAGCATCGAAAGCCACCAAGGATAGTGAAAACTCCAAGCTTTTAAGGTCAAGGTTGAGGCCTACAAGGCAATGGTATAGGCTTTTGAAGCCCAAATCACGGTGTGAATGGCCATGGTGGGCAATGGTGGACCCGTCTAAGTATTCGCCACTCCAAAGGGGAATGCACCAAGGCCTCTTACGTTCCTCAAGGCTAGGAGTGCAAGAGCAATCGACAACTTCCTTTGTGGACTCAAGGTCTATTTTGGAGCAATGGGCATCAAATATGGCGCTCAAATGGCGAGCAACGCTGCTTTCTCCCTTAATGATATTGCCCTTGTTTGGTAGCACCGTAAGTGTGACGACGTCAGGAGAGGATCCGATTCCATGAATACGTGGAACGAATTCAAGAAGGAGCTTTAGAAGCAAATCTACCTTGAGGATACTAAATATGAGGCTACGACCTAGCTTCGATGCCTTCAGCATAAAGATTGTCAAATATAAGAGTATGTTAATGAGTTTCAGGAGCTACTCTTGAAGATTCCAATTATAGGGGAGCACGAAGCACTTTTCTGTTTCTTCAATGCCCTTCAGGGATGGGCCACGATGGAGTTGCAGAGGCATAGGGTGCAATATCTCGCATCAGCAATTGCCATCGCTGAATCATTACTCGAGTTTAAGAATGAATCCTCAAAGGTATGAGATATAAAGATTTGGGAATTGACAATGATGATGGAGAGAGGGATCACTCTCCCAAGAGGGACTAGACATTGAGAGACAAAGATAGCAGGAAGAATGATGAGTCTTCCGATTGGAAGATTTGATGCTCCTTTACAACGAGCCTCATTGGGTTTTTGAGTGCTCGAAGCGTGGTAAACTTGCCGCTCTTGTAATGGAGAAAGAGAGACAAGAAGAAGAAAGAAGGATCACCTCAATGACTTATGAGTTCCACCCAAACAAAGGTAAGTCAGTAACTCAGTTGCCATATGGATGTAGTTGAAGGTAAGAAACTCCAAGTTATAATGGACACCATAGAGCACATTGTATACATGGAAAAATAGCTTGCTGATGGGATTAAGCTACCTTACAAAAAGGAGAAGGCTATGTTAAAAGAGTTAATGCAAAGGGCTTTCCAATCTATAGAGTTGCTCGGGGTGTTAACATTTAAATTGGGCCATAGAGAGGTAAGGTCGACATAACAATCACTTCCTTTGATGACCAAAAACTCTATTTGGGAATGGACTTCCTTGACGCGATGAAGACATTCGTAGCCCCTATTTCAGTACCTTGTTTATCATAGAAAAGGGCAAGGTCATGTAATACCCATGAGACGAGATGCTAAGAAGGGAAAACTGCTAACTGCCATTCGATTCTCGAAGAACGGGGAGTTGGGTTTCTTAGCCACCCTTAAGAGGGATGAGGGGCCTAAGGTGTCATGACAGTAGTTGCCACAGAGGGGGAAATACACTAGGAGGATGGGCCATAAGCGCCTAAAAGATTGACGAGTCGACAGTAAAACACAACACAATAACCTAACTAAGTGGGAAAGACAATTCTTTGAGTGAGGCAACTCAGGAATCAAGCATATGAAGAGGCAAAGGCAACAAAAACATTGCCTGTTTAAGCAGGGGAGAATTTCATGGGTCAAGTCTCTGGAGAGTTTTAAAATGTTCTTGGACCCTTCAGAGTGCAATGGAGTACTTTGGAATATGCTATAACATTCTATAATGTTCTTGAACCTTTTGGAGGTCAAGTCTCTGGAGAGTTTTAAAATGTTCTAGGACCCTTCAGAATGTAATGGAGTACTTTGAAATATGCTATAACATTCTATAATGTTCTTGAACCTTTTGGAGTGTCTATGACCCTTTGGATTATTCTAGGTTACGCTAGAATATTCTAGAATACTCTCAAGAATGTTCCATATGATTCTACACTTATAAATACCTAGGATACTTGTATGGAGAATTCTAGAGGCTTGATATTAACTATTAGATCAAATCGATGTCCACTATCCATTAAGAAGATGGATGTGTATATATACCCCTAAGGGGGCTCATTTGTACATCAAGCATTTCCAAGTGCAATACAAGAATTCTCGAAACTTTTATGTGTTCACTCTTTACTAAGTTCCATTAGGTGTGTGTACTTAGCTTGTCAAGTTTAAGTCAAGCATCACTAAGGCTTACTAGCAAACTAAGGAACAGTTTAAAGTGAGTTTGCTAGCAACACATGGGTTTGAATTTGTGTGAATTAACTAACCCATGACATTTGGGACCAACAACATTGTACACTAATACTATGAGATATTACTTCCAGGTGGGCCTCAAAAGTCCCCTTATCTTAGGTAGATTCCATAATGTTCAGGATCTAATTATTGTTTGGGTAACACCAAATTAGTGAGAAGGGGGCTTTAGAGCATTGCATTTCATGAAAATTTTTACGTATGCTCTCTATTGTCTATGCTCTCTATTGTCCACACTCCATGAGAATATAATTGCTATTGTCATAAAATAATAAAATATACTAAGGATCAAACTAATGTCAATTATTATTTTTTTCATTTATCTTGAAATACTTAAAGGAAGCTATGATATTAAAGTTATAACTATTGTCCTAATAACTAACCAAGGTTAACACTCTCGAAAGGAAAATAGGGTGTGTATGTGCGCCTAGTTAAATTCCCCTAACTTAAATAGTCCATTTATTTATAATTTCTCAAAAACTTGCTGATAACCATCCAATCCAAATTAGGTACTACAGATTAAAGGCACATTTTAAGTAATTGAGAAAAAATAATTTGTGCTTCAGGGAGTCCAAAGTTGATTGTTATTTCCTAGCCCTTCACCCCATCTTCTTCATTCTTTTCTTTATCATGTTCTTATTCTTCTATATATCGCATAAATGATCACACAAAAAGAAATGGAACTTTTGGCTAAACTTGACAGTACAATGGCAGTATAATTCAACAACTTCCTCATTTTTAGGGTGCAACATCCTGACTTTCCTAAAAATTACTTAGTTTATTTATTTTATCTTTTTATCTTATCTTAATGGAAGTTTACAAGACGAGGCCTATGCTTATCCTCCTAAATGCACACACAACATTTATATTATCAATAACATTAATTGAAACAAAAGAATAGATAAACGAGTCAATTATAAAAATTTATTCCAAAAATTTGAAGGTTCAATAGAGTCAATAACAAGGTCTTATTTAGACCTAAGAAAATGAGGTGGAAAAAGGTTGAAAGGAAAAAAAATGATGAAAAAATTGAGGATAAACGTCATTTTCTTTCTCTTGTTTGGATTAGAGAAAAAATCCAAGTGATGTGAAGGAAGCCACGAAGATCGGTTTTTTCCTCCAAGCTAAAATCGTGGTCCAAATGAGAACAACGATGACCTTTGGAAGTAGGATTCAAAGTCTTGAGACTCCAAGGTGATTATTGATTTGGGGCCTTCAAAATTGTAAGTAAGCTAGGAAGAGGGTGGTTTGGCAAATGATTAGCCTTAAATAACGAGATTAACCATTTCTTCTTCATTGCCACTCTTGTTAACTTTTAGGTTATGGGCAGAACATATCTTATGAATTTTATCTTAGTTTTGGCTAAGAAAATGGGCTCCTACATTATGCATGGATGGATAGCCCCAGATGTCTATTTTCTAACTAGTCTTAAATCATATTCAAACTCTAAGTATTGAGAAAGTTATGGGTTATGAACTTAGCAAGGGTTGGTGTAGGCATGAGAAATGCACAGTTTCAATTATGAGCTTAATTGGGCTAGCAAATGGTTGAATTAGGAGATGAATTTTATGGACAGCTGGAGGAGTCATCCAGAAGATTCCCCACAAAAGATCATCCTCAAATTCCTTACATTTGGATTGGATAATGATGCCACTAAGATTATGCAACTGCAATAAATCACAACTTAGCATCAAATCCTATTGTTCCACCTTAATTGCACACTACTTAGGATTTCATTGGCTAATTTGCTTGTAATCCTATTAGCTAGTACCTAGCTTGGAGAAGGGAACACTAATGCTATATAATGGCTAAAATCCCTTATAATTTTCTCAAATTTGGATGATGAATTATAATAGCTTGTTGCTTAGCTATCTCCTTAAAATTCTCAATTATCTTTATCTCTCTAAGTAGAGTAGTGAGATTGAGTCTACTCTTTAAATCAATCTTGGGTGCATAGGATTTCAGAAATTAATTGGTAGGTTGAATCTAATTTAGGTGGTGGTTTAACCTTTAACCTAGATATATCTATTGATTATTGTTGTTACTAGCTTATGCAAACAAAATCCACAAAAAAATCTCTCTTACTTGATGGTTGATCTTGGTTTGGGGTTGTGATCTTATTGGATTGTCATTGTTGTTTTTGGGGTTTGTAACATTTGATTGATATTCTTCAAGCTCTTGGGCTTTCTTCCTCAACCTTAAACCTTTATTTGGTCAACAGAAGTCACCCATGGATCATTTGGTATTAGAGAAAAAAATCTTTCATCTAGGTAAGCATCAAATCCATCAATCTTTGTGTTTTGGTTTGCTTAAATTCTATTCTTTTCTATCCTATTTTTGCCTTTAGTTCTCCCTCTCTAAATCTCTTATTTAGTCCATGAAGAACCATAATTATATCCCAAACACAATCCCTAACCCAAACACATCCCTAAAACTGTACAAACAATCTTCACAAAAGTCCGTCAAAAAATACCTAGGTAGCATTTTGGCATGGCCTACTCGTGCTGTATGGCACGCCCATGCCGCATTCCTGCATTTCACATTCTGCTCCAGAGATTTGGCATGACCTACTTGTGCCACTGAGCATGACCTTGCCACACCCATTTTCATTGATTCTTATTTGTGCCACCCCCAGCATGCCGTGCTTCCTCTGTTTTCATCCTTTACCCCTTTGTCACCTACAAAGTACTACCAAGCATGACCAATGTGGGTAATGCTTCTCACTCTAAGGGAATTTCTCCTGAGAAATCCCACGAGACGAGGAGAGATAGGCCATTATTGAACTTTAAGAACAAGTCAGGAAGCTTGAACAGGCGAAGGGATCCGCGCAACGAAACCCTTACTGTCGAGGCTATGATGTTAATCCTATTGACTTCACATACCTTTCCTCTCATGAAGACTTTGATGATGAGGAATGAGGGCCTATAAGAATAAGGCATCAAAGGGATGACCTTAAGGATCTCAAAGTAGAGGCTCTGAAATTTGATGGCAATCCTAACCTGAAGAACTATCTTGATTGGGTACAAGCTGTTGAAAGGATATTTGCATTTAAAGAGTATAATGATGAAAAGTCTTTTAAGTTCCCCATTATTAAATTGAAGGGGCATGCTTCACTATGGTATGAGCACTTGAAGAAAAGTAGGGCTAGAGAGGACAAATCTAAAATCAAAACTTGGTCCAAGCTCAAAAAGCATATGGATAAGAGATTCCTACCCCCCCTCTTACAAACAAGAGCTCTACATCAAGATTAACTCTCTCAATCAAGAGAATCTAAAGGTTGAAGAGTACATTAGTGAGTTTGAATAACTCCAAATCAGGGTTAGCTTGGATGAAGAACCCGAACTCAAGATTACTAGGTTTATTAAGGGGTTATCTCCTAGCATTGCTAATAAGGTGCATCTATAACTTTACTTATATTTTCATGATATACGCCACCTAGCTATCAAACTTGAGAAGAAACTTAAGGGACGAAACCCTTTCAAATCACTTCCTTTATTTACCCTTAAATCACTTCCTTTACACCCATCAAATCCCCTAATAAAGGTAAAGGAATTCCTAATGAGCTAACTAAAAGGTTAGAAGGAAAGAAATGTTTTACGTGTTATGGCTTTGGCATTTTCAAGCGATTGTCCTAATAGAAAGGCCCTTACCATCTAGAAGGTAGAAGATATTCGACCCATTGATGAGAATCAAGCGAAGAAGAGGATGAAAATGATGGTTCTACCTTGGTGATCCTCAACATTGGAGAATTGTTGCTGATAAAAAAAGTCACTCCATGTCACAAGGGTTCCTTATGATGATAGCCAAAGGGAATAAATCTTCAACTCAAGGAGCGCCATTAGAGGCAAAGTTTATGGCTTAATCATAGATGGTGGTAGTTGCACCAACGTGGCCTCCAACTCACTTATCGACAAGCTATAAATTCCCACAAAGGAGCATCATACTCCATACTCTCTTCAATGGTTAGGACTGAACAATGAGGTTATTGCTTCGAGACAAGCTCTTATTTCATTCTCAATTAGCCCTTATTATAGTGAAGTATTGTGTGATGTCCTCCCTATAGATGCATGTCATTTGTTGTTTGGTGGACCATGGTTGCATGATAATCATGTGATTTATGATGGGTTTGCTAATACTTACTCAAGCACAATGGTAAAAGCCTCACATTGGCCCTTTTGAGATCGCAAGTAAGCTAGAAGGAGGGTGGTTAGGCAAATTATTAGCCTTAAATAAGGAGATTAGCTATTTCTTCTTCCTTGCAACTCCTTTTGTTAATTTTTAGATTCTAGGCAGAACATATCCTATGACTTTTATCTATGTTTTTACTAGGAAAATGGACTCTAATTATAGTTCATTATGCATGGATGGATACCCTGAATGTCTATTTTTCAGGACCCTTGAAGCACATTCAAACTCCAAGTATAGAGAAGGTTATGGGTTGTGAACTGAGCAAAGGTCAGTGCAGGGTTGGAAAATGCATGGTTGTAACTATGGGCTTCATTAGGCTAGCAAATGGTTGAATTAGGAGATGAGATTTTATGGACAGCTTGAGGAGTTATCTAGAAGATTCCCTACAAAATCTCATCCTCAAATTCGTCCATCTGTATTTGACAATGATGTCACCAATATGATGCAAGTGCAACCAATCTTAGCTCAACATTAAATCCTACTGGTCCACCTTAATTGCACACTAGTTATGATTTCGTTAGTTAATTTTCTTCTAATCCTATTGGTTAGTACCTAGCTTGGAGAAGGGGACACTAATTCTATATAATGGCTATAATCCCTTCTAATTTTCTTAGATTTGGATAATGAATTATAATAGCTTGTTGCTTAGCTATCTCCTCAAAATTTTCAAGTATCTTTATCTCGCTAAGTAGAGTGTTGAGATTTAGTCTTCCCTTTAAATCAATCTTGGGTGCTTAGGCTTTAAGAGATTGACTAGTGGATTGAACTTAATCTAGGTGGTGACTGAACCTTTAGCCTAGATATATCTATTGATTATTGTTGTTACTAGCTTATTCAAATAAAATCTGCAAAAAATCTCTCTTGCTTGAAGGCTGATCTTGGCTTGGGGTTGTGGTCTTGTTGGATTCGTTGTAATTTTAGGGGTTTATAACCATTTGGTTAATAATAATTAAGCTCTTAGGCTTTCGTCCTCAATTTTAAACCTTTATTTAGTCAAAGGAAGCCACCCATGAATAAGCACGAAAAAAATTTAACTTTCCACCAGACTTTTTTCATTTGTTTGGAAAGGGAAAAATGGATTAAGCAAAGGAAAATACATCTTGTTATGATCAAAATGTGATGTCCAAGTCACCTTTTGACAAGCTAATGCCAATAGAACTTCCTAAAACAACACCATAAAAAGGTAGGAGACATACAATTGGGTGACCTTTCAAACTTTCCCATTCTAACACAAAATTCTGCTTCAAACTTCCTAGTTTTGTTATAATTCAAAAGCTTACAAGAGTCCATAAAAATTTACAACTCCAAATCAAAATTGATAAACATTTACAATTTCCTTACTACTCCAAGAACTCATTACGAACTTCACTTTCAACCACAACTCATGCAAGCAAAAGGGCAAGTAAGAAATGCTCTAACTAAGTAAGAATCCGCCGAAAGAGCTTGGTAAACCTTCATTTGTGCTATCTCACTCAAAACCTTCAACATAGGTATAACATTAAAAAGATATGAGATTTCAAAATCGCAACTCACATCTCAGGGACAACAAGCCAAACACCTCATTGAATTGTCCCCTATATTATGGAATAGCCTACTATTTGAGCCAAAATTGTGTTATTTTTAAGGTACTTTTTCACCAATTTTATGCTCGTTTTAATAGTATTTTTAGGGTTTTTAATTGATTTTATTTTATTTTGCAGATTTTGAATAAATGCGAAAAAAGAGTTTAAATGGCGGAAAAAGTGAGAAAAATAGAGGAAATGTCGGAGGTTGAAGAACCGGGCCAAAAAGTGATAAAAACCGGCCAAGGAAATAGAAAAAAAATAATAAAACCAAACCGGTCCAGTGAACCGGACCGGCCGGTTCAGCTGGACCAGCTCCACTTAATACCCCCTCCCCTCCTGACTTTCTCTCTCTTATTCG
>JACYFF010031955.1:60714347-60727592 GCA_017589665.1 Selenicereus undatus
TATATATATATATATATATATATATATATATATATATATATATATATGTGTGTGTGTGTGTGTGTGTGTGTGTGTGTGTGTGTGTGTGTGTGTGTGTGTGTGTGTGTGCTTATTATAAGTCTTACTAGCCAAACACCAAGCTACGATTGGAATATCAACCAACTACACCATGGAAACACCTATCTTTAGCCCAAAGGAAATTGATCAAGAAGCTTCACAATAGGACTCACAAAACTAGTTCATCCACCAAGGACAACCCTGACTTTCATCATTTATTAGCTATAAACTCAATAGCTCGAAGATAGAGGTATTAACAGCTGTGTGATGCAAAGGTTAGGAGGATGACGGTATTTATAATGCTCTTTCAGTAGGTTGCTTTAGGTTGAAACTCTATCCAACATTATCTTATACTTGAATTTAGAGATAGAGTGAGATGTGAAGTGGTAGAAGGATTGTATTTGGTTGAGTTTCTGAGCTGAATAGGAAGGAGGAGTCGTTAACTGCCTTTTAAAGGATAAGCATTTAGCTTTATAAAATGAAATTGTCATGGCATGGAGATGGAGTCGTTTTGATTTTGAGCAAGTGGCTCCAAGCTTAAGTGGGTAGAGTTTACATGTGACTAACCCATAAGACGAAAAAAAAAAGATATTAATCCATGCTTGATTATGGAGTTATTACAAAAAGAGAAAATAAGGTAGTGAATATTCTTAGTGGTATAAGGACTCACCATGACGATTACCCTTTTGAATATTCTTAGTGAACATTTAATTGAGTTAAAAAAAAATAAAATTGGATTGCCCTATAAAAATGATAAAATCTCAACTTATTAATTAAACCGAGAAAAACATCTTTTGAAAATTCTTTATTAAAATCTTGGGTACACTTAAATTCTCACCAATTACCAGGCATATGGATACTCGTTAACTTACTTTCGTAATTTAGTGGCTTCAATAAGAAACTACAATTTTGGGATATAAGAGGGGAGGGGGTTAAAAGCTTATTACCCTTTTGGACCCCTTAGTCTTCAATCCTTTCTTCTTCTGTGCAGTAGCAACAACAATAGCAACAACAACAACTCCTCCCAGTGTGGGTCTCTTTTTTGTGGTTTCTAGGGAGATTCAGATGTAGGCAGCCTTACCCTTGCACATATGACTACTCGTAGAGAGATCGTTTTCAATAGGCCCACATAAAAAATTTTAAGAACATTTTTAGATGATGAAAATCAATTTGTAAACTAATTTAGAAAACACACAATCTAAATACTTAAAATAACATAAATTAACATGGACAATAAATGAGGGGTAAAAATTTTGCGTGCCTTGAGCAGCAAGCGACGACATATCACGAATTTGGCCATTAGTAGTCTACGTTCAAACACTCAGAGGTGGGGCACCATACTTGCGAAGGGGTATGACTCAAGCAATTAGAGGTGCAATAATGAAACCATGCTAAGATCGATCTACTAGCCTACATGATTGCATCACACACAGAAAAGAATACTTGCCAGTACAACATAACACCAAACACTACTTAAAGAAAAGCCAAATGAGGGCCTAGAAGCACGTTGCCTATAATCTGCAACATTAATCTTAGATCTCCACAGATTTCTATCTTGGGTCATGTCCTCCATAAAACCAACAAACTTTAAATCATTTCTAATCACCTCATTCCAATTTTTCTTTGGCCGTCCTCTACCCCTTCCATGCCCTGAAAGGCTAATCATCTTGCACCTCTTTGACGTGAATTTTATGTTCAGTTTTAAAACCCCTTTTTACTTGTAAACAAACAACCTAATTTAGCAAACACACAACCTAAATACTTAAAATAACACACAACCTAGTTTAGTGATCACCTCATTCCAATTTGTAAACTAATTTAGCAAACACAACCTAAATACTTAAAATAACTTAAATTAACATGGACAATAAATGAGGGGTAAAAATTTTGCGTGCCTTGAGCAACAAGTGGTGACATATCACGAATCTGGCCATTAGTAGTCTACGTTCAAATAATCAGAGGTGGGGCACCATAGTTGCAAAGGGGTATGACTCAAGCAATCAGAGCTGCAACAATGAAACAACGCTAAGATCAATCTGCTAGCCTACGAGATTGCATCACACACATAAAAGAATACTTGCTAGTACAACATAACACCAAACACTACTTAAAGAAAATCCAAATGAAGGACTAGAAGCACATTGCCTATAATCTGCAACATTAATCTTAGATTTCCACAGATTTCTATCCCGGGTCGTGTCCTCCATAAAACCAACAAACGTCAAATCATTTCTAATCACCTCTTTCCAATTTTTCTTTAGCCGTCCTTTACCCCTTCTATGCTCTGAAAGGTTAATCATCCTGCACCTCCTTGACGCGAATTTTATGTTCATCTTTAAAACCCCCTTTTACTTGCAAGTGCACAAGGTTAATTGTAAACTAGTAAGTATAGGGTGTCAATCCCACGAGGAACAATGGTGATTTTTCAATTTAACTTTTTTGATTATAAAGAATAGTGCAATTGTGGAGTCAAATTATCGATGTGGATTTAAGGGAACAAAAGAAAAGCAAATATGTCATGCAAAGAGAAATAAGATTAGAGAATGATCTAGGACTTTAGATTTCAACATTGATGCAAATATTGATTTACTAATTCAAAGGGGGATTTAATTTGTCTCTTGTTCAACCTAAGGTACAAGCACTAGGTCATAAATTAAAAGATGATTATAATTATTAAATGAGATTATTTATTTAGTGATTTAGCTTGAATCATTCTGTTTAGACATAACTCATCTAATTTCTAGTATTGATTATACAACTTTAACAATTACAATTTTAAACGCAATTTCGTTATGTCATATTGGCCAACAAGGTCCAATATCCATTTAAGATACCAAATTAAACTATTGTAATCAATATGATTAAACAATAGTATTAAGATGCATAAATAGGTTAAGTTCAAGTATAAACTTAAACTATGCAAGTAAAGAGACAAAAATAACCCCATAAGAAATTAGCAAAAAAAAAAAAAATATTATCAAGGATCCATCCTAATCATAGAAGAGTATTCCAATCGGCCATAGTTAGCAAAAGCACAATTGAAATTGTTATATTTCACTTCCTATGCCCAAGCTTTAGTACTCAATTACACAAAGTGATATAATTAAGCACAACCTCTCAAGTTTGACCCACAAATGAGAAGAGAAGAAAAGAAAAAAATGACTATCAAAGCTTAATTTCCCTTTAAACTCCTCAACCCACATGATTTTGTCTTACAAAAGACTTTCTAAAAAAACAAAAGATGGAAGATGGAAGAGTGAAGAATGCTTGGATTAGTGTGTGGATGAATGGATAAATGAATTGCTCCAACTTGACCATTTTTTGTAGCGAAAATCTAATTGCTTTTGGTGCCTAAAAAGTAATAAAAATTAATTTCAATTAATTCTTAGCTATTAGATTGCATGAAAAAAGTGCTAGTCTTAAGCTAAAATTAATCAAAATTAATTAGCTTTGACAAGGTTTTCCTCACAAAAAGAGAATTTGGCTGCTTGATTAATGTAGGTTTAATCAGCGAGCTGGGATTGATGGAGTATTTGGGCCATAGGCTAGTCCATACGGGTTGTGAGGCAGGTGCTAGATCAAGGAGGACAAAGGAGGCTTAGGGACCGTCTGATGGGGTGAAAAATTGGGCCGTTGGAATCACGTCCAACCGGGTGGAGAGTGACAGAGAGTGAGGTGATAGAGGGACTCATGCAGCTAGCTTGGACTGGACTGTGGGCCAACTCAGACGAGTGGAGAAAGGAGGCGAGTAGGAAGAGCAGGGTGCTGAATTGCTGAGGGACCACAAGGAAAGGAACAGGCCCAAACGTGAGAAAGGGAAAGAATGAGTGAAGTGGAGGCTTACTTGAGTATTGGGCTACATATTAACAAACCAAGGCCAGCCCATCAGAGCTGTGAAGGAGTGAGAGTAGGAATAGTTGCCAGGTTGGGCTTATGAGCATCCACGCTTGGTAGATTGAACAAAATCGAATCCACTTGATCACCTTTGTAAACGAATTTATTTGTTTTATGTCTACTTGAAAATCATATAAAATATGCATTATTTACTCATAAAAATATATATCAAAGACTCACAAGTAGGCAAAATAAAGGAGAAATTACATATAAAATATGAATTATCAACTCTACCACACCAAAACTTTGCTAGTCCCAAGCAGAGAATAACAATAATGCATAAATCCATTCATCTCATCAAGTAGAATAAGATTAGGGAAAGAATCAGGTACCCAACTACATCTGTCCACCCAAAATTATATAATTCAATTCACTACCAAGCCACAACTCATTGTCAAGTATTTCCAACCTCAACTAAGTCAATAAGCCAAGATTCAAGTGAATTGAGCACATGATGAAACCATGTAGCTACCCGTAAGTACAAAATTTCACCCTATATAACAAAAATCACAAGAGCATCTTTAAAATCAAGTCGCCAATGACAAATCAAATTATTAGTCGTTTTTTTCATTTTGATTCTTTTTTTTGAACTTTTTCAAAAATTTCTTGATTCCATGTTCTTTCTTAGGTGGATAAAGATAACACTTGGAGAAGTGCTTAGTACATATTCAAGCAATTAAAGATATGAATAAAGATAGAACCTGAACATTGGTGCTGGAATCAAAACTTGATTAATTCAATTTATTTTATTTATTGATTGAAAAGTCAATGGGGCGCTCAATTCTTATTATATACTCATGATGACATTGGTAAATGGGGTTACATCTAAACTCAAAATCGACTACATGGTGACATTGACACAACAAAAATTTTAGAATACAACGAGTCAAAACTAGAAATAATCTCTAAGGAGCTTGGGTCACATGAATCAAATCCACATAATAAGAATAGAACATGCATAATTAGAACACTCAATCTCTTACCAAAATCAAATTCACCCAAAGATTTTCAAGTCTAAATTTTCCATCAAAATTTTCATTTTGCCTTCTCCGCACACCTAAGCCTTACATTGTTCTCGATGTAGAAAACAATAAGAAAGAGAGAAATGGATAAAAGAGCAATAGAACTTGATAGCATAGGGAAGTCATTTCCATATAAGCCTAGCAATCAAACTCCCAAAGTACCTTCACAAACATCACCAACCACAAAAGCCAAAAATCAAGTGAAGAATCACACTCTAAAACACAAGCACAACCAAAAAGAAAACAAAAATAGAAGACTTAAACTCTCTAAAAAGATTGGGTTGCCTCCCAACAAGAGCTAAGTTTTATGTCTTTAGCTAGATAAGGTCCTATCCACTGATCGTAGTAAATTGGGTCTAGTGGATTGATGGCTTCAATCAAACCAGGCTCAATATCATGAGTCACAATAGGTTTCAAACATTGGCCATTGATCATAAGAACTCGACCATCTTGTGGATCCAAAATTTGGACCACTCCAGAGGGAAACACTTGTTGAACAATAGAAGGACATCCCATCTAGATCTCAACTTGGCAAGAAATAGCTTAAGCTTAGAATTAAACAGCCGAACCTTCTGATTAGGTTCAAAAGATTTACGAGAAATAATTTTATTATGAAAAGCTTTGGTTTTGGCTTTATAAATCTTAGCATTCTTATATGCTTCATTACGCAATTCATCCGATTCATTCAATTGAAGCCTATAGCCAGAACTTGTTGTTTTATATCAAAATTAAAAGCTTTAATAGCCCAAAAAGCATAGTGTTCTAATTCAACTGGCAAGTGACAAGCCTTATCGAAAAGAAGCCGGTAAGGAGACATCCCAATGGGAGTCTTATAAGCAGTATAATAAGCCCAAAGAGCATTATGCAATCTCAAAGATCAGTCTTTCCTATCAGATCGAGCCGTTTTCTCAAGTACAGACTTGATCTCATGGTTAGACACCTCAAATTAACCACTAGTCTGATAGTGATAAGGGGTAGCTACTTTGTGAGTCACAGAACACGTTCTAAGCAAAACCTCAAAAGATCGATGACAAAAATGACTACCTCCATCACTAATAAGAGCCCTAGGGGTACTATACCGACAAAAAATACACTCTTTTACAAACTGGACCACAACTTTGGGGTCATTGGTCCTAGTAGCTAGAGCTTCTACCTACTTTGACACATAATCAACAAGAACCAACAAGTATACAAAGCCAAAAGATGGGGAAAAGGGACCCATGAAATCAATACCCCACACATCAAATATCTCAACTATCAGAACATGGGAAATGGGGCATCATGTCATGAAGGGGTAGGGCACCCGTACGTTGAGAACGTTCATAAACAAGATAGAATCGATGAGCATCTCTAAACAGGTTGAGAAAAAAGAACCCACTTTGTAGGACTTTAGTAGCTGTCATACAACCTCCAAAGTGACCACCACAGGCATAAGAGTGACAAAAGATCAAAATACTTATGAAATTCACTCTCAAGGACACATCTACGTACTACTTAGTCAGTACAATGTTTGAAAAGATAGAGATCTTCTCAATAGTAATGTCTTACTTGTAAGAAGAACCTATCTTTTTCTTATTTGGGCCAGTAAGGAGGAATCTTCCCAGTGATAAGGTAGTTCACAATGTGAACAAATCAAGGGAGAGGGTCACGTGACACAATAGATAGTTACTCATTAAGAAAGTGTCAGAAAATCCAAATAAGTCATCAGTAAACTTAGTAGAGATTCTAGACAAGTGGTCTGTAACTGAATTTTTAGAATCTTTCCTATCTTTTATCTCAATGTCAAACTCTTGGAGCAATAAAATCGATCTAATGAGTCTTACTTTAGTGTCATTCTTAGCCAATAAGTGTTTTAATGCAGTATAATCAATAAACACAAACACTTTTGGACACAAAAGGTTTGGACACAAAAGGCATGGACGAAATTTATCAAGTGCAAATACTACAGCTAACAACTCTTTTTTAGTAGTAGAGTAATTCTTTTAAGCATTAGTTAGAATTCTACCAGCATCGTAAATAATATGAGGCATTCTATTCACCTTTTAACCCAAAGTAACCCCAATAGCAAAATCAGATGCATCACACATAATCTCAAATGAATGAGAAAAATCAAGGGGTTGTACAGTAGGGGCCGACAACAAGAAAGATCAAAGCTTTTCAAAAGCTTTCACATAAAACTCATCAGTTGCAAAAGGAGCATCTTTGGTAAGGGATTAGTAAGTGGGCAAGCCACTTTATTGAAATCCTTAATAAATCTCCTAAAGAAACCAGCATGACCAACGAAAGATCTAACTTGCTTCATAGAAGAAGGCATAGGCAGATTAGAAATCAGATCAACCTTGGCTTTATCAACTTCAATCCCCTTTTTAGACACTTTATGACCCAACATAATCCCTTCTTGGACCATGAAATGACTCTTTTCCCAACTTAAGACTAGATTCACCTCTTCACATCATTTTAGCGAAATGGATAAGTTAGCAAGACACACATCAAAAGAAGAACAAAAAATAGAGAAATTATCCATAAACACTCCCATGAAATTATCAATATAGTTAGAAAATATGGTCATCATGCATCTTTTGGAATGTGGAAGATGCATTACACAACACAAAAGGTATCTTTGGGTAGGCGAAAGTACCCGATGGGCATGTAAAGGTCATTTTTTTTTGCCCACAGGATAGACAGGTATTTGGTTGTAACCAGAATACCCATCTAAAAGTCAATAAAAACTTTGTCTAGGTAATTTTTTCAAAATTTGATCAATGAATGGGAGGAAAAAATAGTCATTTCTTGTGACAGAATTCAGCTTTCTATAATTAATACACACCCTCCACCATGTGGTCTATCTAGTAGGAATTAGTTCACGATCATTATTTTTAACCATGGTTATGCCAGGTTTCTTAGGGACTACTTGAACTAGATTGACCCATTAATTCTCAGAAATAGGGTAAATAATGTTAGCATCTAAAAGCTTTACTACCTCTTTCTAGACAACCTCTTCATGTAGGGGTTCAATCTACATTGCATTTCTCTAATAGGATTAGCATGCACCGTCCTCTAAATCAATTCTGTGCATACATATTGTGGGACTACTCTCTTTCAAATCAGTAACTAACCACCCAATAGCACCCTTGTGATTAGATAGGACACGAATCAACTCTTCCTCTTAATCACAGGATAAAAGAGAAGATATAATAACAGGTAGGGAGAGGTTTCAACACAAGTTTAGCCAGGGACACAATAAAAGGTGGCATAGAAGAACTAGTTAAAGGTGGTAGATATTCATAAGTGGACACCCAAGAGGAAGACTCAAGATGAGGAGTAGAATCTAGATTAGAATCCATCTCATCTATTGTACTTGCTAAGTTAAACAATCTTAAATCTCCATAGGAAAGACAAGTTCACAAGGGATCACTGCTCAGAATAGTAGGTAAAGCTTCTTCAGTCATTTCATAATTGCATCAACAAAGAAGCATTCAGATTCATCTTCAAACACAGGTTGAGAAGAAGCTTTGAAAATGTTAAGCTTAACCCTTATGTTCATGACTGAGACATCCAGCACTCTCGACCTACAGTTAATTGTGCCATTAGCTGTGGCTAAGAAGGGTCGTCCTATGATAAAAGGGATTTGCTTAGAAGCATGACTAGAGTCCATGCCCAACACAACAAAGTCAATTAGGAAATAATCCTTCATCAATCTGGACCAAGATATCATCTAGCTGCCCCCTAAAAGTCCTAACTAACTTATCAGCAAGCTGAAGGGTATGGTTGGAAGGTTTCGGTTAACCCAATCCCAACTCTAAGTAAACTGAATAAGGTATCAAATTAGCCTTAGAACCCAAATCCAAAAGTGCCTTTCAATTTTATGATTGACAGTATAACATAAAATGGTAGACACACAGACATCTTTGAACTTAGTAGAATGTCACATTTCAAAATTGAGCTCACTTGTTCACTTAGAAGGACCTTTTTAGACTTATCATCTTTAGATTTCCTTTTAGAAGTGCACATGTGTTTAAGGAACTTTGCATAAGCCAGGATTTGTCTAATTGCTTCCAAGAGGAAAAGATTGACCTCAACTTGCTTAAAGGTCTCTAAGATATCATCTTTTTGCTAATCTTTCTTAGAAGGGAATCGTGCATCCAAAGTTTGAGGGTAAGGAACCCTTAGCTTATATGTCAAAGTGGGGTCAGATACAATAGGAAAAGGCGATGGGTCATTTTCCTTTTTAGATTCAAGGTCACTTTCAATGGACTTAAGTCTTTCCTCTTCATCATGTTCCCTGTCATTCACCTTGTTATCGACTTCTTTACCACTCCTAAGAACTATTATAACTTTCAACTGTTCAAATGATTGGCCTTTAGGGTTCTGTATAGGATTACTTAAAAATTTTCCTTCTTCTCTTTTACTTACAGCTGTTGCTACTTGCCCAAGTTAGGTTTCTAACTTAGCTATAGATTATGAGTGAGAGTCAACAATATGCATTTTATACTCAATTCCTTAGACCTTAAAGTCAACATTTTGTACAACAGAGGTCAATGTACCGAGGCAAAAATTACCTTTTCTATATCAGAGCTCCCAGATGGAGCTTGATGGGAAGAGGGAGGAACATATCTCTAGTTTCAAAAATAAGGAGGGGTAGGTCTACTACACTAGGCTCGAGGATTCTCAACATTTTGATATATCCATGAAAAATTAGGATGATTCCTCTAACCATGATTATAGGTATTAGAATGAGGATTATTGAATGGAGAAAATACTTGGGTAGCATTTACTTGCTCAATCATATAGTCAGTCTTACCCACACAAAGGACAGTCCCAGTATGCATAGGACTAGCACAAATCAAACACACATCTTGCATACAAGGGACACTAGATACTTTGCTCATACACAATAATTGATCAAATTTCTTAGTTAAGGCATCGACTTTATTAGAAAAGATCAATTGAATGTGAAACATCATAAACCCTCCTTTACTACCTCATTACCTAGGCAAATCAGAATGTGAGGATGTAGCATCCAAGTGTGAATTCTCACTTAAATGTTCAAACAATTCCTAAGGTTCTTGGGGAGTTCTGTACAAGAAACTACCACCATATGATGCATCAAACATTTGCCTATTGTGCTTATCTAAATTAGAATAAAAACTCTAGACGAGTTGCCGCATAGGGACCTCATGGTGAGAACAAGTTCGCAACAACTCTTTAAACCTTCCCCAACTTTCATGCAATTGCTTAGTTTTATTTTATGAAAAAGTAGTTATAATATGTCTCTAGGCAATCAGTTTACCAATAGAGAAAAACATTTTCAAGAATTCCTTTTGCAATTGATCCCAAGTGGGGATATTTGTCTAAGTATCCATGCAATTTTTAGCTTTATCTTTTAAAGAGAATGGGAAAAGCCGCAAGCAAAGAGCATCATCAAAGATATTATTCAAAAACACAGTGGAATAAATCTCTAAAAAAGCATTGACATGCTTGAAAGCGTTTTCAGACTCTAGCCTATACAATAATGGGAGCATTTGGATAAGAGAATGTTGAATCTAAAATGGCCTCGTACAGTGGGCATATGCGTTCTTATAGGTGAGTCATAAGTGGCGGAAGTAAAATACTCTTTAAGTCGCTTAGGTGGTGGGGTTTGTTCCTCAACCATATTTTTCTTAGATTCACGTTTCTTAACTCTGATCTGATGAAGAGAGCGTTCAATTTTAGGATTATATTATTCAAGATCTAAGCATAAAGAACATCTATAATGCATATATCCACAAGCAATCAAGAGAATAGAATAAAATCACCACCTCAATAACCACCAAGTGAAATAAGAAGAAAATAAACGAAAATAAATAAATAAATAAATAAAAATAAAGAAATAAAAGATCCACGGGAAGAGGGAAAAATAAAAAAAACAATAAAGCAAAATGAAAAATAAAATAGCATAAAAAGAGAATTAAGGAAATAAAATGGCAGGAAGTTGTTAGATTAGATAAAATAAAGAAAACAACAAAAATAAAAGAGTTAGATTAGATTAGATTAGATTAGATAAGAAGGGATAGGGAAAACAGTTATATTAGAAGGGAATGGAAAGAACAAAAATAAAATGGCTAGATTACGAGGGATTGGGGAATAAAGGAAAAATGAAACAATGAAAATAAAAGGGATGGTGTTGAGAATAAAGAAAATAAATTGAATTGTTAGATTAGTGGGGGATAGGGAAAAAACAAAAAAAAAAAAATAAAAGGAAGAGAAAATTCAAAAATTACTATTCATTCCCTAGCAATGTCGCCAAAAAATTGACGTGGATTTCATGTTCAGTTTTAAAAGCCCTTTTCACTTGCAAGTGTACAGGGTTAATTATAGACTAGCAAGTCTAGGGTGTCGATCCCACGAGAAACAATAGCAATTTTCAATTTAACTTTTCTGATCATAAAAAATAGTTCAATTGAGAAGTTCAATTATTGAGGTAGATTTGAGGGAATGAAAGAAAAGCAAATGTGTCAAGTAGAGTGAAATCAGATTAGAGAATGATCAAGGACTTTGGATTTCACCATTGATGCAAATATTGATTTACTAATTTGAATGGGGATTCAGTTTGTCTCTTATTCAATATAAGCTACAAGTATTAGGTCATAAATAAAAAAGATGATTATAATTATCAAATGAGATTATTTATCACATGAGATTATTTATCTTGTGATTTAACATGAATAGTTCTTTTTAGACATAATTCATCTAATTTCTAGTATAAATGATCCCATTTTAACAATTATAATTTTAAGCCCAATTGCATAATGCCATGTTAGCCTACAAGGTCTAATATTCATTTGTGATAGCAAATTATACTATTGTGATCAACATGATTAAATAGTAGTATTAAGATGCATAAATAGGTTAAGTTCAAGTATAAACTCAAATTATACATTTAAAGAGAAAAAAATAACCTCATAACAAATTAGCAAAATAATATTACTATCAAGGATCCATCTTAATCCCAGAGGTGTATTCTAGTAGGACATAGGTAGCAAAAACACCATTGAAATTGGTGCATTTCACTTCCTATGCTCAAACTTTAGTACTCAATTACACAAAATGATATAATTAAGCACAATCTCTCAAATTTGACTCACAAATGAGATGGGAAGAAAAGAGACAAATATCTAACAAAGCTTATTTTCCTTCTAAACTCCTTAACTCAAATGATTTTATCTTATAAAAGACTCTAAAAAAATGAAAGATGGAATATGGGAGAGTAAAGACTGTTTAGATGCTTGGATGAGTATGTGGATGAATGGATGAATAAATTGCTCCAACCTTAGCCCCTTTTTATACTGAAAATTAAACCCTTTTTGGTGCCTAAAAATTAATAAAAATGAATTTCAATTAATTCTTGGCTGTCAGAATGCATGAAAAAAGGCTAGTCTTGAGCTAAAATTAATCAAAATTAATTAGCTTTGACTAGGTTTTTCTCATTAGAAGAGAATTTGGCTGCTGGAGTAATGTGGGTTCAATCAGCAGTTTGTGGTTGATGGAGCATTTGGGCCACCGGTTAACCCATATGGGGCTATGAGGCAGGTGGTGGATCAAGGAGAACAAAGGAGGCTGGGGGAGTGTCTGATGGGGTGGTGAATTAGGCAGCAGGAATCGGGCCCTACCAGGTGGACAGTGAGAGAGAGTGAGGGCAGAGAGGGAGTGATGCAACTGGCTTGAACTGGGCCGTGGGCAAGCCTAAGCGTGCTGAGAAAGAAGGGAGAGTAGGACGAGCTGGCTGCTGAATTGCCGATGGACCGTAGGGAAAGGAACATGCCTAGACATGAGAAAGGGAGAGAATGAGTGAAGTGGAGGTTGACTTGAGTATTAGGCTGTGGATTAACAGACCAAGGCCATCCTAGTAGAGCTGTGAAGGAGTGAGAGTAGGAATAGCTTTTGGGTTGGGCTTCTTAGCATCCACACTTGGGAGATTGGACAAAACCGAATCCACTTAATCACCTTTGTAAACAAATTTATTTGTTTTATTTCCACCTGAACATCATATAAAATATGCATTATTTACTACTTATAAAAATATATTTCAAAGATTTAAAACCAGGTAAATTGAAGGAAAAAATTACATATAAAATATGAATTATCACTCCTCACTGGTGCATTCTCACTCCTCATCTTAACATGACTAAACCATCTTAGTCTAGTCTCCCTCATGTTATCTTTTATGGGTGCAACCCTGATGTATATTTTTGGGGGCAATCAAAGCAAACCAAATCAGAATGTAAAGAGAAAA
>JACYFF010031955.1:60752592-60805611 GCA_017589665.1 Selenicereus undatus
CACTTTCTTGTCCTCCGGGATCTCCTTGTAATCAAACACTCGTTCAATGGTTTGGAGCCACTCTATGAACTCGTCGGGATCTAACCTTCCTTCAAAGTCCGAGACTTCAACTTTGATGTCACCAAAGTTTGATTGATTCCTTCTATGTCTTCTTGGCCTCATAAAAGTCTCATCATCACTTGAATATTCAACGTGATGGCTTGCTTTAAGGGTCTATTTGGTCCTTAGAAAATTTGGTAAAAAGAAAAGTTGCAGGAAAAAAAATATGAAGGAAAAAAAAGTAGGGAGAAAATGAGTTTTTGTCTCTTGTTTGGATTGAGGAAAAAATATAAGAATTTGGATGAAAAATTTGAATGTTGATGAACTACTTGAATCATGTTGATATCATTTAAGCAATGCAAGGTTAGAGGAGGTTGGGACTTTCCTCAAACTTTCCTCACAATTTAATGAGGAAAATTTTATCACTTGTTTCTAATAATTTTTCCACCTAACTTTCCTCCATATTATTTTTCTTTGTAATTTTCTTTAAACCAAACACAAGAAAAAAAGTAACTTTCCTAAATTTTTTTCTTTCCACCAAACTTTCCTAAGTCCAAACGAAGCCTAAGAGCTTCTTCCTCTTGGGTTGAACCGGATGTGCTTGATGATCTTGAGCTACGAAGAGCCTTCTTCTTTTGCTTCATGGATTCACCAAGCTGGCGCTTCAAATACTCATTTTGGCCCTTGATTTCTTCATTTTGTAACCTCAATGACTCGTAATTCTTCATGACGGCTTCAAAATTTTCTTCTGGAGAGGTGCTAGTAGACATCTTGGCTCTTGAATGGAAGATTGTGTTGTTTTGGCACGGAGAGAGTGAGGCACGGTCGTGTTGAGTGGCACGCTCTGGCCATGCTGATGTGCTGCACTGGAATGGCAAAGCTGAAGCTAGGCACGGTCGTGCCCCAATAGCACGGTGTGGCCGTGCTGAGTCACTGCCTGGGCACGGCTTGAAAACAGCCGGTTGGGGTTTGTGTTTGGGGAATGTGTTTGGGTTGTGAATTTTTTGTGGAATGTGGGGACGAACACCAGGTGATGTATCTGCCGATGACCAAGCTAGGGTTTAATAGAATACAACTAACTTAGCAATCAAAGGAAGATAACATCAAGGGAAAACCAAGGGAAAGTGGGTACATATCATGATGGTTGTGAGGCATCAAGCATGTGAGGGAGGAATGGTTCTTAGAATCAAGTGATTCTAAGTGGGAAAACAATGGCTCTTTAATGTGATGGGATGTATAACACAAGGGGGGAATGGAATTAGGGAACAAGCAACCAAGAAGGAGAGCAACCAAGTGATTTTGGCCATGGCTAGGGGAGGCACGGTCGTGCCCTATGGCATGGGGTGACCGTGCCAAAATTCTGTTCAAGGGGCCGTGAGTTAATCAAGGGATTTGTGAAAATGGAATGGAAGCTAGACTTTTAGTGATAGTCTAAGCTTTGATTGTGTATGGGAATGGACATGGAAGGAGCTTGTAAGTAAGGGAGAATGGAAGAGAAGCCAAATTAAGAAATACTAACACATAAACAAGCTAGTAAACTTAATTAGGTCTTCTTAAGCAACCTTGTGAATAGCATCGGTTTGGATAGAACTAAACTTAGGCAAGGATACAGAAACACCACCAAGCTAAGTTTAGGGCCCTTAAACAAAGTGTTAAGATACAGAAACAGCACTTAACATTTGCTTAAGACTCACTTGATCACCACTTAGTTTGGCCTAAACTAAGATAAGCAAGTAAGAGTTTGAAGTGAAGAAAGCACAAAGCTCTCAAAACTGAATTTTATCATTCAAAAGGGGTTGGTTTCTTTTCCTTGGCCGTGTGCCCCCTTTAATAGGCAGCAAAAGGCTTCAAGCAAACAAGCAAATTACATCACTACCCTTCCTTAATGCTTAGGAAAGGGTTAAAACACTAATACATCCTGAATTGCACTAATGTAGATTACAAGTTAACTAATCTAATCTAATACATTAAAATACAAATCTAATTTATGTCTAAGCTATTAATACATCATTACACACCATGCTTAGCCTTAATACATGCTAGAAATATTACTAGAGAGTGCAAGTTGCAGCTGCCTTCTAGAAGACCACTTTATGGCTGGCCAATCACAATTCAGCAACGCATTGCCACCAATCTATCCCTCATTGGTTGTTCTTCTCTAGGTAGTAACTAGCCCAAGGCACCTTGGTACGTGTATCAAACCTTGAGGGGTGTGCCTATCAGCAATGGAAGAGGAGGGGCCGGCTGGAGCTATTAGAAAACCGGTTTACTATGAACCGGGTTTAACAAACAGTTTTTGGCCGGTTTTTATGCAACTTGTAAGCAAAGCAAAAGTGAGTATGATTGTGATTTTAATCATGGGGGGGGTAACTTTAGGATGTCTATAATCCCCCCCAACCAAGAAATCAAGGTTAAGGTGAGTTTAAGTGGGTTAAATAAACTCAAACTTAAAACCGTGCAGATTAGAGCCTAATCTGACCAGTTTTGGAAAACTCCTTGTTTCTTCATCCTCTTGTGTGCATGATTGGAATTTGATGCTTGGACCTGAAATTGCACATCTTGAGGATTCCAAAAATGTATAAATTCATCACTTAAGCATTAGTATAGCTTAAGTTATGACTTAATCAAAATCGGGTTGTTTCCGGTTTGCTGGACAGTTTTGACACATCTTGGTAAATGGCTGATTTGAACGACCAAATGAACTCCAAATTGGATGCAACTTGTCTTGTTGGAAAGCTGACATCTTAAAATTGAAATCCATGGAAAAACATCAGGCCTAAACCATTTTGACACTGGTTGAATTCTGCTTGCAAAATAGGGTCAGTGCTGGATTCTTCCCTTTTGTCCTGCAATGAAACAACTAAAACAAAACTTGGATGATTTAATCACCCTTTAGCCAGCATATTAACATGGTCTAATTGATTTGATTCTTTTTAATCAAAAGGGCATGGAGAGATCTCCATCACCAGGCCAAGGAGAAACTTTCTCTGATGCCAAATATCATGTATATTTTTGGGGGCAATCAAAGCAAACCAAATCAGAATGTAAAGAGAAAAAACGGATTCAAGCTTCTTTGTAAATACAAACTCAAACTAGGATAGTTTTGTGATTTGAACTGAAGCTAGCACCTCACTTGGATACAGGAACACCACCAAGTTTTATGCTAGGGCCTTTAACAACCTCTTTGATACAGAAACACTACCAAGAAGAAGTCAAGACTCTTGCTAGAACACCACCCTACCCGGTCAAAGATAGAGATAAGGTAGAAGAGAGTTTGAGAGTTCAAAGGGGCTAAGGCTCAACTTCTTTGCATAAAACATCAACTAACTCTCGTACAAGGCAGCAAGGGAGGTCTTATAATCCTCCTAAACGCTTACATTCAGCTTACAAAGTCAAATTAGAAGCTAAACTAGGCTAAAACTCGGAAATCAAAACAACACAAAAACGGTTAGATCAAACCGTGGCATGACACATCTTTATTGTTGATCTTCAGGATTAGGTGTCGACCTTGGGAGACTTCAAACAGCAGCTTGGCACTCTAATCTAGCCATTTGCAAGTGGATTAGTAGTTTGATTGAAGCAATCACCTCAAAGGACAAAAGGACATTTAGCTGTTTGCACTTGAGGTAAAAGGGATTTTCTTTCCGTAACTTTGCTAGTTAATAGCTCATCATGTGTGTAATTTGGCTGAGTTCTTTTATGGCCACTTGATAATATTTTTAATGTACTTTCAAGCCATAAAATTTTCAATCCAAATGGAGGAGCTCTGGGCGTCCAAACAGACCCATTTCCAGAATTAGGCACAGATAAAATAGTTTTGAGCACTTAACTTCAACAGCTGATTTGAGGTAGCAAATAACCTCCAAATGACTTGGAACTGGTCTTATTGGAAAGAACACACCTTAAAATAAAACTTAGGCCTCCTACATCCCAATCATACCCATTGGAAGGTCACATAAAAAGGTGCACAAAACCGGGCTGAAAACAGGATGAAGGCTGAGAATGACTAAGGCAAACTAGGCATGTTTTTTGCACTTTAGCCATTGAGTCCGATTGTCTTGGACCTCCTTGAGGGTAGGTAATCATGGTTATGGGTGGATCTCCATCGAACTCCTACTTTCTCTCTAATCCCTTTATTCTTAATTCTTTCCAATTTCACATATCCACACATCCATTTAATCATTCTCTTCTCTACTACCATCAACCTCTAGACTTGAGCGTTCTTGATTGACCAACATTCTAAACCATATAGGAAATTGCACTAACTATTGTACGATAAACTTTCCCTTTCAATCCTATAAGAATTTTCTTATTACATAATACTCTAGAAGCATTGCTCCATTTCTACCATCTAGCTCTAA
This sequence comes from Selenicereus undatus, assembly GCA_017589665.1. Classification (NCBI taxonomy): domain Eukaryota; kingdom Viridiplantae; phylum Streptophyta; class Magnoliopsida; order Caryophyllales; family Cactaceae; genus Selenicereus; species Selenicereus undatus. The sequence goes on from JACYFF010031955.1 coordinate 60,756,993, forward strand.
TACGATGGTTAATATCTTCATCAATATCTCCTTTCTCCTCAATGATAGAGCCTAAATATTCAGATTTCTCAGCTCTTAGTATTGCTGCACCACCCATGGTGACTTCTTTCTGTAACACCCCCAACCCTAGGGCTAGGAGTGTTGGCATTTTTCTTTAAATCCTGGGCCGAAACGGACAGAGTTTTTCTTGAAAACTGAGCATTTTCCAGGCTTAAAGCCTTACAATAAATTCCCTACACTGAAAAACAGCGATAAAGAACTAAATCACTAACTCAATGGCTACCTGCCGGAGTTCACAACTCTACGGGCCACCCACCCGGAGCATAACAACCAATGCAGTTCAACGCTAAAACGAATTAACACTGAAAAGTACAGCCCTGGGCAACTTAAATGGTGGTTCACACGGCCATATAGAGCGACTCAAAATGATATGCAATACAGGCACACAAGAACTTAAATTACAAACCATTACATCATAATACATTTTGCAGCTCACATACAAGCACATCGCTTTACACCTAGGACAACAATGACTCCATTTCGACTTACTTGGACCGACCTGTACCTGCCATTTCAAAGACCTGGAGGGTAATAATAATAGATGGGAATGAGCGATAATCGCACAATGGATAACCCCTCCCCTAAAACAATACCTTTAAGGCAATAATAACTTACGATAGTTGTTCGTAATTCCTTTTCCTTGAAGAACTCACCTATCTTATAGTATGTGCCAATTACAATGCAAGAGAAATAGCATTTGCACCAACAGCTTAAACTTGAGAATAGCTATACTTAATAAACTTACCATAAGACATTCATATGGACTCATAAGCTCAATGAAAATAAATGGGGTTTAACCCATAAACACTATTTGCTGAGATTTTTGTTACCAAAGGCTTATATATTACCCATCAATCACTAAAACTTTATACGTAATGCTCAGTACATTAGTAAAGATGGTTTCAGTTCATATAATTTATGCCGCTCATAATCATTAAAATTCATTAAAGATGCTGTTAAGTAATAGGCTATATGAACTTAGCAATTATACTAAAACCATCGTCATGCCTAATGCAATGCAATCACTAACTAATGATTTCGTTATACCATGCAGTAACAGATCATATGCAGGGGTAAATCTCCCCGCTAAAATACCATAAGGTGAAACATATAACTACGTCAATATGACCATCGACCTTTATGTGTTTGTTCCTTAAAGTATAACGTTTTACACACCATCATGTGAACTAGGAGTCTCCTTTAACCGTGTTCATATACCAGTTGACGGGGTTTGTAACGTACTGCTTTGACTCTACTGCCCGTTGGCGCAACTATAGGATTTATGGACTTTGAATCTTCTACCTATGGGTAGAACTATAAAACATTGGACTTGAGTCTCCTACCTACCGGCAGAACTATGAAACATTGAACTTTGAATCATCTGCCAGCTGGTTGAGCTATGAACACTGAACTTTGGATCTTCTGCCTGTTGGCAGAACTATGAACTTTGAACTTTGGAACTTTTACCTATTGGCAAAACTATGAAACACAGAACTCTGAAGCCTCTGCCTGCTGGCAGAGTAATAAACACTGAAATTTGAAACATTGAAGTTGAAGTTTTATGTAAACTTTAAAAGGGGGGGTACTGGGTTGGTTACGCTAAGAATCCAATTGATGCAATGTAACCCATGCTTATTACTTAATTTCTTTTCAAACAGTTCCTTGGACTTATCGACTAGTCTCCTGGCTAATTCTTTTTGTTACCAATGACTTGTTAACTAAAACAGGCAACCGATAAACATTTAGAAACACTTAAAAATCGTGTGAATAAGCATTTACGAACTTTTAAGGACCCCTAAAACTTAAAATCAATGCCATCTCACGCATTTGTCAATTCAGGAGAAAAAGGTTTCACATAGCACGTATGTAGATTCGATAAACTTCACGTAATCGATAAACTAGACATAATCGATAAACTTTATATAACTAGATCATTTTTGTGCAATCACTATAACAACAGATACTTATAATCGATAAACCACACATATTCGATAAACTACATATAATCGATAAACTTTATATAAATTCGATAGACTTCACATAATCGATAAATGACATATAATCGATAAACTATATATATAAACGATAAACTTTATAATCGATAAACTCTATATAATCAATAAACTATATGATCGATAAACTTTATATAATCAATAAATTCCATATAATCAATAAATTTTATATAATCAATAAATTTCATATAATCGATAAAATCGAGAAACTTTATATAATCAATAAATTTCATATAATTGATAAACTATATATAATCGGTAAACCTTATATATAATAAATTTCATATAGTCGATAAACTATACTTCAGTACGACTAATAGATATATATATCTGGTATCGTTTAATCTACGCTACAATTTCCTCAAATCACTGATAATCAGTTCGAATTCAACCTGAACGAACTATAATCAATAATCACTAAACTTCATCAAAATTAACAATAAATAGGAGGAAGAGAAAACCCGCCTCAAATCCACGCTAAAGGACCCATTTTAGGGCTTGATTTGCGTTGGCTCGGTGTGGGCTCGATTCACCCCTTGCTTCCCATCCACTAGTCATCGCCCTCCTGCTGAACCGCCGCCATCGGTGAGCCGTGGAGGAGCCGCCGAAACACCGTCGGGGACCTCCCCCCCTTAATCTCTTTCTCCCTCTCTTGCCGTCTGCCTCTCTCTCTCTGGCTCAGGTTTGGTCCCGACCGAGGTGGGGGATGGCTTGGCGTGCGTCGACTGGTCACCGGCAGCCCCACCTCCCTTCCCTCTTTCTCTCCTGGCGTGCGTATGTGTGTGGGGGTTGACAGGCTGAGAACCCCCCCTTCCCCTCTTCGCGACCCTTCTGCCTGAAAAGAAGGGCTTCGACCCTCTTCAATTTTTGTTTGTCCACTGATAAAACACCAAACCGCTGTACCATAAATCCAATTCCCAACCTTCAATTCTTAAACCGTAACCATTAATATAATCATCAGTCGGTTTATTCACCTTTTGATTATATTAAGGTTCGATTCATTAAATTGCAAGATTATTCCCAAGGTTTGACATTCTAATCGTATTCGGGAATCTGCTCAACGTGGTACCCAATGACAATACTTAATAACAATAAAACCAATAATAATGATAATAATAATATTCTTTTCAATAGAATCAACACTTGAGCGGGCGCATCGACATTATTTCACTTTATAACGATATAAAATAATGAAATTGGCTTAACGAAGGGAATAAAATCCTGGGTGTTACACTTTCCCACATGCTTCCTCACCACTAACCCCACATTTTATGTATTTGGCCTTTGATACGCTTAATCTAAATCCCTTAGATTATAAGGTATGCCTCAATTACTCTAACTGGCTATTAAGCCCGTCTCTAGTCTCATCGATAAAAACAATATCATTAGCAAACAACATACACCATGGTATCTCGTCCTGAATCCCTCTGGTGAGTACATCTATAACAATAGTGAAAAGGAACAGACTGAAAGTTGATTGATGGACCCCAATGTCAATAGGAAAGTCACCCGTGTCTCCTCATGTGGTCTTTACACTTGTTTTCACTCCCTCATGCATATCCTTGATAGCTCACATATACGTCTCTGACACTACTTTCTTCCTAAAACTCTCCCATAACACCTCACCTGGTAGCGTATCTTATGCTTTATCTAGATCTATGAATACCATGTGAAGATCGTTTTTCCTATCCCTATACAATTCCATGAATCTTCTTATGAGATGAATTGCATACGTAGTTGATCTTCCTAGCATAAAACCAAACTGGTTTTCTGAAACTGAAATATCCCTCCTTAGCCTTATTTCAATCACCCTTTCCCACAACTTCATAGTGTGACTAAGCAATTTAATACCTCTATAATTATTACAATCTGGATATCGCCCTTATTCTTGTAAAGCATGATGATTGCATTAAATCTCCATTTGTGAGGCATCTTCACTGCCCTAAAAATGACACTAAAAAGCTTCGTTAACCACATTCGCCATGCTTCACCCAAAAGCTTCTAGATTTCCACATGGATATAGTCTGGGCCCAAAGCCTTTCCAGTCTTCATCATTCTAAATGTGTCTCTAATCTCGTTTTTACTAATACGACTGTAAAACCTATAGCTTTGCTGGCCCTCGTGATCCCCTCTCCCAATTCCCTGTGAATACTCACTCAACTCGCCATTAAAGAGCTTAGAAAAGTAACTCTGCCATCTCTCCCTTATTTTAGCATCCTCTATTAAAACCTTACGATCATTCCCTTTAATGCACGTTACATTTTCCAAGTCTCTTGTTTTCTTATCCCTCACCCTTTTTGACTTGAAGACATCCTTCTCCCCTTCCTTAGTCTCCAGCTTTTGTTATAACTTCTGATATGCGTTGTTCTTTGCGATCTTTTCAGCATCCTTACACCTAAAAAAATTAATTTCTTTTTCTCCATCCAATCTACAACCGATTAGGGCAGCATATGCATCTTGTTTCTCCTTGACTCTCTCTTTCATCTCTTCATTCCACCACCAAGCTCCTTTTATTCTACCCCTACCCCCTCTAGATATTCCTAAGACTTCCTCTGCTGACCTTCAAATGCACTCATCCACTATTCCTATATTGTATTTGCATCCTCTACATGCTCCCTACTCCTTTTTGGTTTAATATTCTCCAAAAATAGATTAGTGTTCTCTACAGTAAGATTCCACCATCTAACTCTAGGATCTCCGATATTTCTCTTCTTCCTCTTCAAATTCTTAATCACACATCCATTACCAATAGTCTATGTTGAGTCCCTAAATATTCACTAGGTATCACTTTATAATCTTTACATAACAATCTATTATTTGCCCTAATAAGAAAGTAGTCTATTTGAGTCTTAGCATGGTCATTTTTAAAAGTCACCAAGTGATCCTCTTTCTTCTTAAAATGGGGGTTAATAATCATCAGCTCATTAGCAACCATAAAATCCGAAATTGACACCCCTTCATGTTTGTTTCCCCATAATCGAAACCTCCATGCTTCCTATCATAACCATTTACCCTTAGGTCTGACATGTCGTTTCAAATCACCTCCCAAAAAGAGTCTCTCACTCTGGGGTATACTTTGCATTACTTCTTCTAACTCCTTCTAAAATTCCCTCTTATTGTCATCTGCCTGCCCTCATTGTGGTGCTTAGACACATATCACATGGATGATTTCTACCCCCACCACCATCTTAATTAACATGATGCAGTCACTCTTATGCTTCACCTTTACAACTTGATCAACCAACTCTTTTTCGACCACAATACCAACTCCATTTCTAGCTCTAGAATGCCCTGAATACCACAATTGTACCCATCAATTTCACAAGCTTTCGCTCCAACTCACTTAGTCTCTTGGATACAAGCTGTGTTAACCTTATGTCTATGTAAAGCTTTAACTAATTCTATAGACTTGCTAATGAGCGTCCAAATATTTCAAGATGCAAAACATAGCCTATTAAACCCTACTCTCCTCCTAACCCTTCGCCATCAGAGGATAGGCTTGAAATATCCCATGACTCGCCACTAACTAACTAAAAATTAATTAAAAAATACTAAATACTAATAGAACTAATAATAGTAGGAAAATACTATTACTACTACTAACCACCACCACCACCACCACCACCACTAATAATAATAATAATAATAATAATAATAATAATAATAATAATAATAATAATAATAATAATAATAATAATAATAAACAAACTACCAATAGACAGGACCGAATAAAGGTAAATGCTAACTAAGTGATTAAGAAGCAACAAGACTACTGAAAATAATGTAACCAATAAGCTTAGAGTAACAAAATAGTTATAAGAACAAAAGCCATGAAATAAATTAATGCATCAAATTCCAACAATGAATCGCTAACCCTACCAATTAAGGCCTATTCTAAGAATGTGATAAATCAATGCATAAAGAATCTTAGCTCAAATCACAAGTCAAAATAAGAACTTAGAAAAGGCCCCTCAACCCAATAAATCACTACAACTAAATAGTCAACAAATAAATGAAAAAAAGAGAGAGAATGAATAATAAATGAAGGAATGATAAATGAATGAAAAAAAATAAAAACATAAGAGGATGGATGACGAATGAAGACCCTTTAATCAGCCTCTCTACTCCCACTCGCTTCGTCTCTTCCCCAACACCGCCGCACTTATCACCACCTTACCCCCGCTCGCCAACTACCCTTCTAAGAGAACACCGCCCAACACCCCAAACACCCAACCCCCAAGGGTCCCTTGCCTGGGCAAACAACTAAAGCAATGACCGAAAGCCCCAGACTACCCCAACAACTGCTCAGACAACCCAGCCCAACCTGTACAACCCAGAAGTACCGAGTCAGCCGACCAATCCAACCCAAAACAGCCCAGGCAGCAGCCAGTTAACTGACCGACCAACCACCAAAGTGCCTCCATCTAACCTACCAAAATCAAAACAAAACAAAAAATAGAGGAACCTAAGCTCATCACCGGCAGCTCTTTGGCTAAGGCTACAGTACCCCACAGAGTATGGACAACCACTTCCTGGAGCTGCTTCGCAAGCCTAAAAAAAAAAAACAAAACTGGTCCCAGCCCTCTGACCGAGTTGAGTGACAGACCCTGTGAATGTCGACAAGTTGCCAGCCAGTGCAGTTGGTTGCTAGGAATGCTTCGCCATCCTATCAGGACAACTTATCGTCAAGGGGCTCTAGGCCATGACAATATCATTTTATACATCTTCTGTCCAATAATATATATAAATTTGCTATACACTCCAACATTCTTCTACATCCCTTCCTCTCCTTTGCTTCCCTTTACTAAATATGTGTTGAACACTCTAACATTCTTTTCAATGGTGTCTTCAATATTTTGAGCATTTCCGCTTCTTTCTACTACCTCTTTTTCTCTCTTAAATCTTCTGTATAAAGCCTTAATAGCTACCATTCATCATCATAATACAATACTAATTTATTAAGCTTAACTTGTAATAAAAAAAAAGGAATTTGAGTAAAGCAAAGACAAAAAGAGTGGCACAGGGAGTTTCACTAAAACAGAGATAAAAATAGGGAAATAAAGGGAGTTTTACTAAAACATAGCTTCTTGAAATCTTGAAATAGAGAGAAATTGAGTGAAACGCATCATCTTGGAATCATGTCATTACGAGTGACTCACAAACTGAGCATTAATTGTTGAAGAAGTTCAACTCACATTAGGTATGATCATCATGAGAGCAAAAAGAGGTGCTAAAATATGACACCAATCTCATCTAACTATTGTTTTCTTGCACACTTTCATCTATAACATGCATGGTTTAGAAGGACGAGGAAGAAGCATTATCAAGGCTGGCATCATAAATGCTTTTCATATGATGTGCTTGCTCTAGAAAATAATAGATTTAGGGTTCCATGAATATATTAAGCTAACGTATTTAGGATTCTACAAAATAATATACTTTATATTGTAGGCTGAGCTAACATGTTTGAAGCTTCTTGCATATGACCTAGTATTCTAATTTATTACATTGTGCATTACATTTTTAAAACTCTTTTGTCAAACTCAAGTGAATATACACTCTACTCTCTATATTTTTCTATAGGCTTTCAATAAAATAATAATTATTACTATTTATCACCAAACTTTAAACTTTCAGCATGAGAACATCCAAAATCTATGTCTTTGTTAAGTTCATCACAAAAATTAGCATTCTAATGCAAAATTCGAAATACCAAATTTCAGGGGAAGAAGGGGACCTTTAGAGTGTTATGTTTCATGAAATTTTCTACGTGCACATGTTCTCTGTTCTCTACATTTCTCTAATAAACTATTAATAAAATAATAAATACTATAGGCTAACAATTTTCAACACTGTAAAATTTTAATTCCTTCTAACTACTTCCACTATTTCCACCTTTTTTCAAAGTCTCCCAACTCCTCCTTTCATTGACTTTCAACTCCTTTCGCTCCATTCTAACTGTTTTTAATTTCTTTTACTTGTTCCTTCTTCTTCCAATTTTTGAACTACTTTTTATTTATAACTCATTCTGGTTTCTCAGCTTCTGGCTCACTCCACCTTATTCTAGTTCCTTTCAACTTTTATTTAGCCTTTCCAGCTTCTTCTAACTCCTTGCTACTTCTGGGTCTTCCTTCTAGTCGAAAATAACTTGCCCTCTATGGGAAGGATTTGTAGAAAAATATAATTTATCTAACTAGTCCTTTTATCTAGCGAGTCTTAAATATTTTATGTTGCTAAGCTTTGGATCAAGGTTTTTTTTTATTTAAAAAAGACCTTTGTATATAGATAGTAATGAAAATAACCTTTTGATTTAATTAAATTTTTAATTTGTTTATAGTTATTTACGACATGGTTTAAATGGAAAAACATGTAATGAAATGCAAAATGATGTAAAGAACTTGGCTCCTCTTCATGTTAGGCAATATAGTTCAGGTAGATTGACATAAATTAGGTATATCATTGTAAAGCTAATTTATTTTGAAATTTTCAATCAAAGAATTTCAGTTATCAAGTTAATATCTTTCTTGGTTTGGATCAAGTCAGCCTTGTTGCCATTTGTTTGCTAAACTAATTCTTTAAGAAAATATGATCAACAAAACTCAACATGTTTTTACTCATCAATTTGAATTGCAGAAGTGTGGCCCCTAATGAAAAACAGGTTCATGTGTTTTTAATTTAGTTTGGCATATTCAGGTTTGATACTTATATATAATCAGATAAATATTTTAACATTCACCGTAGATAAAATAAATGAATAAGTTTTCTTTAGGAACTCGTGACTAGAGTAAATAATTTTTTGCACCCACAATTTCTAACAAATATTTTTTCATCATCCACCTTTGGGCAAATAATTTTTTGGACTAAAGTTGACCAAACTTAACTTTTTAATTACACTTTGCAATCTAAATTTTTGTTATTCACATATTTTACCTCATCATCCAAAGACAAGTAAAAATATTTGCAATTTAAACATGTTCAATGCTAGAATCCTCATCTTATTGCTCTAACCAAATTTTGCACTGAATCAAACTATATCACTAACATAGTTTTAGAATTGAAGTTAGAATTAAATAAGATTAAGGCTAAAGTAAAGGAGATAAAAAACCAAATCCGTGTTGTTCATCTTTCTTTAGTTAACATGTATGATTTAGGTATTACTTCTCCTCTACATCATCAATATCCTTTTCAAAACCCAAAAAACAAAAGCTCATTTCCACTACAAGGAATAAAATTAGAAAGAGAAGTAGAACAACCCACTGAAGAAGAAAACTAGAAAAAGAAGAAAAGAAAGTTAGAGTATAATCAACAAGAATTGGATGAGCTTAAAAAGTGTTTCATAAAGAGCAAAATCCAAAAAAATTAAATAAGATATAATGGAAGCCCTGGTTCACCCTGGTTCATTAGCAAGGAACATTAAGTGATGATATTGAGGAGACAAATAATTTTCAATTAGAAGAATAAATCTATCAACAAATGAATCTAATTAAATTAGACGATCTACATGCTATACCTCCAGAAGAAGTCACAAGAAAACCACATAAGAAGTTTTAAGAAATTGGTTTCTGACGGCAAAATCAATGAAATTGGAGAAGAACTCAATATCAATGAATTAGAGTCCAATTTGGTTAATAATATTGTTCCAAAATCTGAAGAGTTTGGTGAATCATCAAGAACAAACACTCATTTTATGATAACTCGATAGGTCCTAACTGGTGCACAAATAATTTTTTCTTTTGGGTTCATCCCAAGGATAACAAATTCTTTTGAGTAAATTAGCCTAGCTAATCCCTGTTAGCCAAACATCATACATTTTGCATATGGTGGAGTTGGTAATACAGAAGAAATATTCAAGGATCGGAAAAGATGCATTAATAGTTTGCCAAATTTAGGGGTGTGCAAGAAAAACAAAAACTGGAAATCACACCAAAAAATTGAAAAAATAAAAGAAAAAAACCGATTAACTACACAAATTTGTCAAAAAAACCAGTTCATTTGACCGAACTGAAAAAAAGATTTTTAATTTTCGGTTCAGTTACAGTTCAAACGATTTGAAAATTCGATTAACCACCAGTTAATCCAACAGAAGTTAATTTCTTTTCCAAAAGATGTATACATAAAAAGTAAAAGATTTAGGTTAAAAATGTACCCTTTTTTATTATTTGTAAATGGTAATCAAAATTTAATTTTTAGAAAAAAAATTTAAACATAAAAAATGAAAAATTCATGTAAGAAAATATACTTTTCTATTAATTTGTGAACAGTTAACTGGTAAACGAACCGAAAATCAGTTAACCGAATCGAAAAATCGGTTAAACGAATTTTTCGGTTCGGTTATGGGTAGGGTTTTGGATGCACCGAAATTTTCGGTTTGGTTGCAATTCAAAATTTTCTTGAGTTGAAAAATCGGTTAACCGATTTTTGGTTAACCAAAACTCTAGTTAACCATTTTGTAAACCCCTAGCTAAATTTGGACACTACTTGGACTGCTATAAATTTCTCATATTACATAGAATGTAATTTTCCTAGCACAGTAGGTGGTTGGTATGATTTAGTAGACAAGAAAGGTAAAAATGTATTAAGAACAATGAAATGTACGTTAGCTACTATGTTTGCAAAGACTATGCAAAGAAATGAAATCTGAGTTCATTGCAGCCAAACTTGATCCTAAAAAAAAGTCAAAGAATGAAAAAGAAAGAATAATAATGCAGAACTGTGGGATATGAGATACCTAGAATAATATATTGCTGAATTTAGCTAGTATTATTACAATGTTGGTTATAATGAAACACATATTGGTATGTTTTATGATAGATCACCCTATCCCTTAAATTCTATAATTAATTAAAATAATATAGGATGGCCTGAAAAATCATATATCATTGTCACCATGGGAACCAGAATTCCATATTTAAGAAAATGGGTCCAGAAGCAAAACAAAATGTTGAAGCAAAGCAATTAGTGTGCTGGGAAAATTGTCATCATCAACGGGACAGTGAATCTGAATAGCAAAAAATGAGAAAAATTTATAAGAAAAAGAGCTTTCACAAGCAAAGAGGTGAAAAATATAGGAGAAAATATTACAATAAGTAAAGCCCTAAAAAGAGAAGGTTTCTTTTTTTATTTTAGAAAGTTGCTGACTCTTGAAGGGAAAAAACAACTGTAAATACTTGACATGTGAAGAGGTAGAGCATTATTATAGAATTGAATGTAAGAATAAAGAAAACAACAAACTCTTCGAAACACTAGGAAGCTTAAATTATGTTGAGTTTAGTAATGATGAGGCATTACATCCTACATTTCAAAATAATAAGGGCACAGTTGAAATAGTTTTAGATGATGAATATAGGGATAATGAGTATGAACATACTGGCTATATGATAGAAGATGATTCCATCAGTCTTGAAGATTTATGGGGAGAAGACTTTGTTGTCGATAATGAAAACGGAAATGAAGAAGTCAAAGGAGATTTGGTAATCCTATTATTCCAAACGATATGATATATATAAGAATACATATTCCAACTTAAGAGCAAATACATATGTGAAATGATGAAGGAGATATAGAAATTAAGGATTGTGACTTGTGAGTATGATATAGCATAAGTGATCTCATCAATTGGAATAATATGCTTAAGGATAATATAGATAGAAAATAATATATCCGTATGTTGGAATTGCTCAAGTTTAAATTACTCTACTACAGTATTACGACAAAAATATTGATATTTATATATTAGTATATGATATTTAGCATGATAAATTTAATAATCAAACTTTCACATGAAGTAAGACAACTTTGTCTAATGGTTTGGTAGAATTCAATTGCCGACTTGAATGTTATGTGAGCTTAAAAAATGAGTTCATTAAAAATTTCCTTTCCCTTTAGAATAAAGACAATTGGGATGGATATGGAAAAAGGAGGTCACCCTTTGAGAATATTTTGAAAAATAATTTACAAATTGTATAACACTATAGATTTAAATACTAAGGTGACTATGAGAGAAGTTGAGAAGTTTGAGAGTCCTACTTCTAAGCAAAAGATCCAACGGGTAAAATCAAATCCACAAGAGATAAAAATCGATTGATCATGGATCACTAATTGTTCTAACCCCTCTAAAATTAATAATGAAAAGAATGTCATAAAAATTGATGACACTAAAAAAATAACCAATAAGCACCAATTGCTAAGAAGTATGAGTAGTAGATGAGAATCGGAGGAAAGACCTCCGCTAATAAGAAGTATTAGTACCGGATTAGGTTGGGAGAAGAAACCGAAATTAGTAAGGAACATAATTGCAAAACTAGAATGTTTGAAGGATCCTCATCTAAAGAAAGATACAACTACTATGATTGGTGAAATGAGTGTTGCTAGCTTTGAAACTGTATGACAAAGTTTGGATGGAATTACGAGTCTTAATCGAAAAGTCATTGGTTATAAGATAAGAATCATTAGTGGGCCAATTTAAGAGGATGAGTTAAACAACATCAACATTAAAATTTCACATGAGGTTACTGATACCAACCGTAATAGCATTTATATCTCGATTAATATATGTTTAAAAGGATATGACAAATATGAATTATGTTTATATAGACAAGAACCATTAGTTGGCCAATTTTATGTTCCATTTTGGCAAAAGATCATTATTTCCATATTTCATGTGGAAATAAGGAAAGAGTCATTTACAAGTAAGAATAGCAAATAGTAGCATATGAGCTGTAATGAAGCCATTGAATCGTTGCCCATAGAGATAGGAGGAGTTCAATGCATTATACAAATTCGCATTATACCAATTCTTTGGGCTACAGCAAACCCTTTCATGATGTGATAATTGGGAATAATTTTCCTAGGTTACAATCTCCAAGCCACAACCCATCAATAAAATTATATTCACTATAAATTAGGGAAAGCATGCAAGCACTAAAAGATAAATTTATACACACCAAGGGGGTAAGAAGGTGATCCCTACACAATGTGAAACTGTACTAACGATTTTTCATCCACTCTTACAATCACTTAAAATGTTTGTGATAAAGACAAAATATTTGCAAACATCACTCTAATAAATTTCAATATTATTGTCCGAATCAAACATATAGTGTATAAACATAAGTATATCCAAAATATTAACAAATGAACTAAAGAACTTCAAAATAAGTATAATCAAGAATAACAAGGATCTTCACACAAGCCATGCATTCACCATAAGGAAAAATGCTGAAGAAAAGAAAGGCAAGGCTATAATGGTCATCAATTATAAAAAAAAAAAATTAACAATAATATTGTCTTTGATGACTATTATATCCTTGACAAAATAGTGTTTTTCAATAGAAAGTATCCTTCAAGTGCTTTTGGTGCTCCTCAAGGTCAATATGAATGGATTAGTTATGCCATTTGGTTTTAAAAAAAAGCTCTTCAAATATTTCAAAGAAAAAGGGATGATATCTATAAAAATCTTAAGAATTGTTGCTTAGTATATATCGATGATTTTTATCTTTTCTAAAACTATTGGGCAACAAAAAAATGATTTTATAGTTGTTACTCAATGATACCTTAACCATGGTATTACTCTTGTCAAAACTAAATTCAACTATACTGAACAAGAAATAGAATTTTTGGCCCAGAGTTTAAAGTTGGACAAATCATTTTACGAAGACACATTCTAGAGAAAACAGAAAACTTCCTTGAGAAAATTGAGAGTAGAAAGCCACTAGAAATATTTGTAGGATGCTTGGAAAAACTTCGCAGCAAAAATGAAGAAAGAAATAAGTTGGACTTAGAGAATTAATGATTCAAAGATAATGCAAAACTTCAAGAACTTATGCAAAAGTCTTCTAGTGCTTAATTTGCCTAATGAAAAAGATGATTTAATCCTTGAAATAGAGATAGATGATAGCAATGAGCATTAGAGTGTAGCACTCAAATTCAAAGGTGGAAATTTCATTTTTTAAAAATAAAACCATTATGTGCTTTCCAAATACTCCACAACAAAGTAAGTACCTTAAAGAGATCCTTATATCTGGCCAAATGTAAATGATGTAGTTCTTCCCTAATTGTTGTGCCAAGAGCTTGGAAGTATCTCTCAAAGACTCACCCATGATCTTTAGCAAGTCCCACACTTTAGTAGATACAAGACACATGATAAAAATATTTATGCACTTTCAATGTTTGTCTCATATGTTGGACGCATTTGATCAAATTTTGATTTGATATGGATTTTCAAACTCATAGATTCACTAAATGGAAATAGAATTCCATATAATTTCTAAATTGAATGAAATAGAATTTGAATGGAATTTAATGATTTGCTTTGCTTTGTTTATTCAAGTGCCACCCTTGCTATCTAGTGGAACTGCCTTTATGTTTCACTTAAGTAGAGTCCCCCTTGATGAGCCTATACTATCGCATAGTTTCCATAAGAAGATATTGAATGTAGGTAAAATATCTAATTCCTATATCCACCTATAAGTCCCACTTCGAAATAGATTTCTCTCATTAATCATGGATTTTTCAAGTTGTTGACTTAATGCTAAATCCACCTGAACTAGATAACACCCATCAAAAGGAATCCTTGGTCTCATTAAGTGGATGGGGAACTGCACAAAATAGCAACAATACGTAGGGCCGGAAAGGCTTCTAATTTTTTGAACTTCCTAAGCTTTAGTACTAGTTATGAAGCTTGTAGATTTGAGTTCACTGTTCTTAATATTGTCAATAGATATTCCCAAACACATAGAAAATGCTTTTCGTCAACTGTCAAACTAGAAGTTTACTTGCTTTCCATTTCAGATATTCCAGACTGAGCATGAATGTAAAAGTTTTATGTTATGGAGCACACACTTCCTCCCAAGAATTCATATGTTTTTTTTGTGCTCAAAAAATTTATTACAATTACCACAATTTACACAAATAACTTTTACCCATTCATTGTTAGGTTCAACAAAAATACTTCCAAATTAGCTTAGTCACAAATGCTTTATTAGATGACTTTATTCATCTTAGATCCAACCCCCCTAAGGACTTCAGGGAACAAATCTTATCCTATGCTATTAAACGTAGACATTGTCAGTGCTAGAGTTCTTCGAGAAAAATTCAAGTTTATAGTTATGTATCTATCTAGCAATCAAAGTTTGAAGCTCAAGACATAGCATAATACAGGAAAGTAAGGATTCTACATTGAACAAGAAAAGGGTTGGCCATCCAGCTTTACACAATGAAGAGCTTTCTATGTCATGATTTATTTATTTATTTTTTTTCTAAAATTCCAGCAACCATTTCTTTTTTGGTACATCCCAAAAACAATGGACATTTCGAATATTTACTAAATGAATGTTGTTAGAGGATCTAAACACACTAGCAACAATTTGTGTGTCATTTGAGTGGCATTGTTAGTGAAAACTATGTTAGACTTGTGAAAATTGATTAATTGGCTAGATTGTAAAATTCATCCAAAATTGTCTTTGACTTAAGAGATCATTGCTAGTCTAATTTGTAAAAGAGCAAACCATTATCTGCAAAAAGTAACCAAGGAAGTTAGTGAGCTTAAGATGAGCTTTTAATGCCAATCCCACTCTTAGGCTCAAGAACTTTCTGGAACAGCCTCTATCAGAACTTCCATACAAATAATGAATAGATAGGTGATAAGATGTCACCCTAATGGATTCCTCTAGAGGGAATGAAAAAGCCATAGGGTTGATTATTAATGCTTAGTGAATAGAAATTATAGTAATGCATTCTTTAATCTGCATTACCCAGTGATGAAAACCAAGTTTGCTTAGCCATTTAAAAAATGAACTCATATTCCAGAGGGTCATGAACTTTTTTCAAGTCCAATTCAATTGTCATTTACCTTTTTTGTACTTTTCAAAAGTTTTAATTTGTTCATAAGCTTGTCGGCGATTGGTATCTTATCATGGATTGCTCATTCGGGAACAAAGCACTTTTAAGAGGATTAATAATCTTTTGTAGAACTTCTCACATTTGATTAACAAGAATTTTGGAGATCACTTTATAATCTAAATCGCATATACTGCTTGGTTTAAATTGGCCTTTTTTTCGAAATGGACAGCTTTGGGAGTAAGGGCACAAATGGCATGATTTATTTCTTAATGGATCTTTCCAAACACCAAAAAAAAATCTTTAACATTTTTATATAGCAGTAGTTAAAAGATAAATTTTGTTGAAAGAAAGACACACCAAAACCATCCATCCCAAGTGCTTTATAAGGATTTATCTGGAAAAGTGCCTTTTTTATTTTATTGTTTGAAGGTCGTTGTAGGCGTTGACGATTCTCTTCTACCATGACAACTTTATTCAAACATAGCATAACATCAGTAGAAGAAGCCATTGGCATAGATGTTGACATATGTGTAGAGCAGGTCTTATTGTTGTTAATAAATATCTATTGGATTAGCTAAGGTCATGGATCCAAACTCTTGAGTGTAACGTCCCAACTCTTAAACACCTAAATAACATCTAAAGGGCTAGTTAGGCACATATTTCATAGTAAAAGATTCTAAAGTTAGGAACATTACCAGGCTGTTCATTAATAAAAAATACAAAAGGAATGTTAAAATTTATGAAATATTTTTCAGTTAGAATTTGATATACAATATGCACACCCTTTTTAATTCGGTCTTATCATAGAAAATAGAAAAATTAATTTAATACTTCAACAGGAGTAAACCAGACAAAAGTCAAGTAACTGTAAGGGCCCAAGCGTCTTTTTTCCCCTTTTTAATATGGAAAGAGATATCCTAAGATTAGACTGAAAAAAAAGAGCCAAGAGCCTTAAACCTTTAGTTTGACTAGCCATGAGAAGAGAAACCCAGCAGCTGTTTATCGCCATTATTGACCAGCTTAGTTGCGTCTCCAGTTGTTGTTCCTAGGATACAAATGCACAAGCCTAGAGGAATGAGCTAAACTCCAACATGCTATCATATTATATTATATTACGATAGGATTATGTTATTATATACAAAATTTATGAATTATATAACCATTAAAATTCATTGAAGACGATATCATGTAATGAGTTAAACACAGTAATAGATCTTTGTACCCTTATATATGTACATATAAATGCACTAAATTGTAAAACACAAACTGAAACATGTAAACTGCAATATGTAATTTTATAAACTTACGATAGGCTTGCATGACGTTTATGCCCTAGATATTATGTTAGAAGACGGCATTATATAAAATATAACATAAATTGTGATTTTTCCCTCTGATAAGAAGATCACTATGACATATGATCTTCACCTTCTCTGCCTTCTGGCAAAGCTATATAATTTATGAACTGTAGCTCCTCTTCTTACTAGTAGACTAATGTGGTATATGAACTTGGATTTCTCTATCTATTGGCAGAGCTATGAACTTTGGTTCTTCGTCTATTGATGGAGTTTTGTAACATATGAAATTTGATTTCAGTGCTTGCTGGTAAAGCTATGAACTTTGGTTCCTCCTTTGTTGGCAGAGTTATTTAACCTATAAACTTTGATTTCTTTGCCTACTAGTAGAGCTATGAACATTGATTCCTCCCTCGGTTGGTGGAGTTTTGTAACGTATGAGCTTTGATTTCTCTACCTGCTGGCAGAGCTATGAACTGTGTTTCCTCCGTCCATTAGAGGAGTTTTGTAACATATGAGCTTTGATTTCTCTACCAACTGGCAGAGTTATAAAATTCGGTTCCTCCATCTGTTAGCATAGTTCTGTAATATATGAGCTTTGATCTCTCAGGTCTGCCTGCTGGCAAAGCTATGAACTGTGGTTTCTCCATCTGTTAGCAGAGTTTCATAACATATGAACCTTGATTTCTCTACATACTGCTAGAGCTATGAATTGTGGTTCTTCCGTCTGTTACCAAAGTTTGGTAACATATGAGCTTCAATTTCTCTATCTGCTAGCAGAGCTATGAACTTTTGTTTCTTCAACTATTGGCTACAGTTCTGTAACATATGAATTTTGATTTATCTGCAAGAACTGTGTTTCCTGTGTCCATTAGTGGAGTTCTGTAATGTATGAACTCCGTTTTCTCTACCTGCTGGCAGAGCTATAACTTTGGTTCCTCCTTTTGTTGATGAAGTTCTGTAACTTATGAACTTTTATATATGAACCTTGTATATTAGCCTTGCCTTGTTCTCAGTTTTGGGTATTTTGTTTTGTTGACTTTGAAATCCCTCTCCCCTTTCTTGGTTTTCTGATTTAGGTTTGGATAATGACGCTTTGTGGATGTGTTGATTTCTGCTATTAATTGTGTGTTCGATTTGAGCAAAGCTTGACTGAGTAATGAAGCTCTGTTCACCACATCCCCTCCCCTATTTCATCTTGTATGTCTTTGAGTTGAGGCTTTTGAGTTAGTAAACTCAGTTATTAGCTGAGCTTTGACATACACAAATACAATGGTTGTGTGTTGATGACTTTATCAATTAGGTTGAATTCATTGAGTTTTGGCTTTACTCATTTGATTTTTAGTTGATTTGGGAAGTTGGTCATGGAATTCACTTAAGTAGCAAGAGTGATTTACTTTAATTAGTTTTGTTTAATTATCTTGTTTAATGCATTTTAGTTTCTTTGATGTTTACTTTTTGTGTGCTTCTAATGTTATTCATTTCACGTTTAGTGTTATTAAGATGATCTAGTTCAAACCTTTGGGAATTTAGTCATTTATAGCTTAACTAAATGTATTTGTGGCTTGTGTTTAGATTAATATAGTTAATTCTGTCTATTTTAGTATAGTTTAATTCTATTTAGAATAATTCAGTTTATCGTGACCTTAATTTCATCCTCGTCCTTGAGGAGACAACCCTTAAATACTACAGCGAAAGTTGTACGCTTTCAGATATTTAAATTCACACTCAAAATTTTCGTACAAGTTTTTTGCGCCATTGTTAGGGATGATGGTGTGAAATTAAGTCACTTCTTGTAAATATGCCCCACTTATTTAGATCACATTGAAAAACACAAAAAAAAAGAAAATGTGAAAAATCCCAACAAATGAAAAAATTGAAAAACCAAAAAGTTGTGGCTCATTGGATACTAATGATGGGCTTGGAAATTTTGAGGAAACAAATATGGTTAATGTTAAGCCCAAGTCTACCAAACTTGATGAGCCCATTCTTGAAAGAGTGAAATTTAACCCGTAACGTTCATTGGGTGATCATGTTTTGACCTCTCTTCTATTCCTAAGGATGTGATATTTGAGCTTAAGTTGAATTATATCGGCATGCTTCCTAAATTTACGGGCGTTAAAGATCCTTTTTTGTTTATTCGTGAATTTGAGGAGGTGTGTTGATTGATTCACATGCCTAGGGTACTTAACGATGTTGTGATGATGAAATTCATTCCCTTTGCTCTCAAAGAAGATGCTAAGAGGTGGATGTATGGTCTTAAGATTGGTTCTGTTAAATTTTGGGATTCTTTTGTTGATATCTTCCTTAAGAGATACTTTCTCACTAGCAAGAACATTAGAATTAGGAATGAAATCCTCTCTTTTGTTCAATTCAGCATGAGCCTTTTTTAAGCATATGAATAGGTTCAAGGAGTTACTTACTCGATGCCCTCAACATGGTTTAGAGAGATGGAATTTGTGTCAGCTAGCTTATGGGGGTATAGATATGAGTACTAGGACAAAGGTTGAATATATGCGTGGGAAGAGTTTCTTTGTAAGAATGCTAATGAAACTTGGGACTTTCTTTGAGGATTTAGGTGATAAGACATATGAGTAGGAGAAAATTAGAGAAGCCCCTAGTATTGCATCTAAGATTTTTATGAATAATGAAGGCAAGCTAACTAATGACTTCATTTCTTTCGAGGATACTACGCTTCATTGTGAGCATCAACTTGAAGTTCCTCTTTTTAGCCTCCTCAAGCTCATGATTACATTCTTCCCTCTTATTCTTATGATTTTCTGTTGAATTACAGTGTTAAATCATACTCTCACCCTTTTAATCAAATGTATTTTGAGGGCATGAGTGATCCTTCATTGCATTCCCTAATGATAAACCCTCATCTTAAGATTAGGGATGCTCTTGGAGGCAATATGGTTTTTGATGATGCACCATCTCTTCTAGCTCCCTTGATAAAGAATCGCGAGAGTGAGAAACTAGTGGTTAAGGCTAGTTGTGGTCTTAAGCATGACATGATTGTGGCTCACAAGGATATTTTTATTGAGGATGAGTATTCACTTGAGGAGACTGCTTCACAGGAGCCTTGTGTTGAGGAGTGTGTTGATGTCACACCTTCTTATATGGAGCTTAGTGATGTAACACTCATTGAGTTCCCTCCTAAGAACATACCAACTTCTATTGTCTTACCCCCTTATACTCCATCATCTCACTCTTCCACGGATCCCTCAATGTCCACCTTTCCCGGATCGCAGACTGTATGATTTATGCCCCTAATTTAGATCAGACTCGTGAGCTTAATGTGGCCATAGGGCTTGAGGACTGGGTGGAGGATTTAGGACTTATGCCTAGTTTGTGCATTCATGAATCCTATGAGACTTCTAGACCCTTACCTTCTTCATTGAGTGGTGTTGAGCATGTGTAATTCTTATGATTGCACCTAGGCTTTGATAAGCTCAAGAGAGCTCTCACTTCTATTCCAGTGACATGCTTTCGTTAGAACATTCTCCTTTCTACTAATGATTTTGACTTTTTTGAGAATTGTTCAAGTTTATTTGATAAGTTGCTACGAGCTTTAGTAGGGATTGATACGATTGGAAACTTGGTGATTTGACAGAGTGGTTGATGCTGCTTAAGCCTCTTGTACCGCATCTTAGTGAGGCACAGTTTAGGTGCACTCAGCACCTAACCTGGTATGATCGTTCTAAGTCTTCTCTCTTCTTCTTTTTCTTTTCTTTATTTCTTTTTGTACATAGTTGTGGATATTTAGGATTGTGATTGTGTGGGTGATCAATTTTGAAGTGAACTTTGGGATTTGTTGAGCCAAGATTGCTATGATTACCCCCGTTTATTTTGTGTATTTTGTTTTATGTGTGTTTGTTGGTGGTGTGTTTTGTTTTGTGAATACTTGTTGGTGTTGTTTGGTTTTGTGCTTGTTAGTGGTGTCATAAGTTTGTATACACTTGTGAATTTGTGTTTGGTTTGTGGTTGGATTGCTTATTTGCTTGCTTTTTGGTGCCTTACTTCCTACAATGAGGACATTGTGAACTTTTGGTGTGGGGTGAGGTGCCCATTTGTATATATTTTTTTAAAATTTTTGAAAAAAATAAAAAGGATTTTTCTTTTTCTTCAAGGATTTGTGTGCTTTCTTAGGCGATTGTGATCTCATGTTGCTAGGTCATTAAGTTATATGAAAATAGATTTTGCATGATAAGATGTGTAGTTGAGGATGTAAATTTAATTTTTTATAATAACCCCATCTCATATGTGTGATTTTGTACCTAGTTACTACTTTACCGTCAATTCTCAGGTCTTGTTTGTTAAGTTGGCATGTGAACTTTTTGTTTGTCGGAGTGCCTTCTATGTCCTTGAAAAATGCAGGAAAAAAAAGAAAAAAAGGAAAAACAAGTCTTAAAAAGTGAATAAAAACCCAAGCACCAATGTTCATAGCCACTATCTTTATTTCATACCTTTAATTGGCTTGAATATTTGCTATTTTACCTGATTACACATCTATTTGGGCAATAAAATAAGTGCTTTACATAGTCTAATTAAATGCCTTTTTAGGTAAGGCCCGAGTATTTGTAAGTCAAGTGAGTTTAGGGTGTGTGCGTTATCATTCTTGAAAAAAAAAGAAAAAAAGAAAAAGGGAGCAAATAAGGCAATTTGGCAAGGAAACAGGATTACGTTAATGTTAGCAACTTGATTCATAAGGGCTGATACACATTTGCACATGCACCAAGGTGTAGATATCAATGTATATTGTTGTGTGAGGTGAAAAGTAAGAGTTGGGATGCTTCTTTTGACTTAGATGTCTTTTGAATGTACATTCTATTTGTATATAATTTGTGATTTGGTTACTAGTGGTTTAATTGCCTAGATTAAGTACATAATTTTTCCATTACTTATATATATGTTTATATTTTGAAAAAAAAAACCAAAAGAAATTTCCTTTGTTTTGAAAAGAGTTTTGTGGTTATTCCATTTGAAAACCCTCACGAGACCTCACTCTTCCACTTGGGAAACTGAGGGATTTAAAGCGCTTCTTACATACGCTAAATGCAACCGTGATTCCTATGAAAGTGAGTTTGGACTTTCTTTTCCTTATTTTCCATTTCTTTTTAGTTAGTTTAGTTTGTTTTGCTCAAGGATGAGCAAATTCTTCGTAGAGGGGTTTTGTTCGGCCGGGATGCACATGGATTTTACACCTCATTCTACCTAAATTTAGCTCAAATAATTGGTAAATTAGGTTATTTATCTGTATTTTGTTGGTTTTGTAGGTAATAAAGAAAATTGTGCAAATGATGGATAATTCGTGCAAAGAATACCAAAGTTAGGCACGTTAACTTGAAAAACCTTGGACCATAACTCAGGATAACCATGAAGCAAGACCAACTTAACAAGCACCAAAATTGTGGTAGAAATAAGGAAGAACAACATTGCAGAAATTTGGCATGAGCTGCCAGTGTCAGGTGGCAAGGGCTGCTAGTGCTAGGTGGCATGGGATGCTCGTGCCAAAGCCTATTTTTTCTCTATTTCTATGTAGAATTTTAGAAACCTGGCCCGGGATGCCCGTTCCATGTGGCAGACCATGCAACCCGCTATCCTGCCATGCTTCTGTTGTTGGCTTCCAGAGGTTTGACATGGTTTGCCCATGCCACTTGGCGCAACCATGACACGCCTGCTGTGTCGAGATCTATATAAAGCCCCTTTCCGCATTTGTGTAATTATCTAATTTGTGAGGTTTTAGGAGTAGGGTTTAGCTAGGGTTTCAGGTTTTCATTCTAGTCTAGTTTAGTTTTTAGGGTTTAATTTGCAGCTCGTTTTAGAGATTTTTAGGGTTTTATTTCAGTTTTAATCTATTTTGATTTTGAATGCTAGATCCAATTTTCAGTTTCAAGTATCATATAATTAGTTGTAGTTTGTTAATTTCAACATTGATTGGGAAATTTTTGGCTGGAGTTCGTTCTCATTGGTTTAATTTTACGAATCCTCTCTTCCCCTATCTCTATTCTATAGACACTATAATGGCAATTTAACCATTTTTTACGAGCTTTAGAGCTCGTTTGTCTCTTAAAACTAGGTTGACCCTCAACTAGGTAGGGACACCATGACCTCATCTTTCTCCTATGATATGTCGTGCCTTGCTCTCAATTCTGGGCATTTTTTGTGTTTACTTTGAAATCCCTCTCCCTTTGCTTAGTTTTCTGATTTGGGTTTGGATAATGACGCTTGGTGAATGTGTTGATTTTTTCCATTAATGTTGTGTTCGATTTGAGCAAAGCTTGACTGGCAATGAAGCTCTGTTCAGCACCTCCCATTCCCTGTATGTCCAGGGGTTGACGCTTTTGAGTTAGCAAACTTAGCTCTAAGCTGAGCTTTGACATACAAAAATATCAATGGATGTGCGTTGATGAGTTTATCAATTAGGTTGAATTGGTTGAGTTTTGGTTTTACTTATTTGATTTTTAGTTTGTTTAGGAAGTTGGTCATGGAATGCACTTAAGTACCATGTGTGATTTTACTTTAATTAGTTTTATTTCATTATTACTTACTTAATGCATTTAGTTTATTTGATGTTTACTTTTTATGTGCTTCCAATGTTATTCATTTCGAGTTTAGTGTTATTCAGAAGATCTAGTTCAAACCTTAGGGAATTTTTTCATTTATAGCTTAATTAAATGTGTTTATGGCTTATGTTTAGATGAACACGGTTAATTCTGCCTATTTTAGGATAGTTTAATTCTATTTAGAATAATTTAGTTTATCATAGCCTTAATTTTTTTCCTCGTCTTTGAGGAGATGACCCGTAAGTACCATAGTGAAAATTTTTCGCTTGCAACTCTTTAAAGTCACACTCAAAATTTTTATATAGGTTTCCCTTGAGTTACCTTATCTTCATAGTCCAAGTGACCTTCTGAAAGACCAAAGTCAGCTCGTAGTCGATCTGTAGAAGCCTTAGCTAAATAATCATCTCCCAATCATAACTTAATAGTCTCAAAGTAGGATGGTAAGGGCAACAAGTACTGGTTAGTTGCCTAAATTGAGACAGTACCTTCTAACTAAGCCATGTAGAAGTTAAGGTCCTAATCCATCATGAGTTGGGAAAGTTGAGCTGGAATGGATTAAATAAACTTGGCATAGAGAAGCACCAACAAACTGAGCTTATGACAAGATTTTTGCAAGTACATAGTGACAAGAGAAAAAAATATAAACAAGCACAGGGAGAGTACAAAGGCAGCCACAATACATCCAAAGGTTAATATGCTAAGATGAACCAAAAACAAAGGGCAAATAAAGAAACTCATTTGAAATACATGATTGCCAAAGAACACTACCTGACTGAGCTCAACTGAGCTAAGCCAAGATAGAATTGACTACAATAAAGAGCTTCAATCAAAATATCTGGGATTGGAATCCAAGGGAGACACACGACTAATGCAAATTCATCAAGTGCAATTGGTTGTAAATATGGACAATTAATGTTCCTCTCTCACATACACATTGACAACATGTACATTCGGAGCTTCGCATAGAGTAGATGTATGAAAGTGCCACAAATATTGAACAAAGTAGCTTAAATCTCTAAGATAACAATAAATTATACATAAGCACCATAATAAAATCTAATCCCTAAAGCATTCGGTGGATGTAAATCAAAGAACGATAGATGAGGATAAGTCAAAGATTTAATTAACCTACAAATCTAGAATAGGAAATACAAAGATCCAAAATGCAAGACAAAATAATTCAGTGAGCGAGGCAAAGAATTGATGGCAAAAGAAATGAAATTGGCGAGATCAACAAATTTAAGCAAAAACATATTGATGGTAGCTACCAAAATTAAGATATAATGGGTATTTTTCCTCTTGTTAGACCATATACAGCGGTTAGCTCGCGCAAGTGAAAATGAGCCTAGCGAGCTCGTGACCTGCTCGCGCAAGCGCAGCGACAGGCTCAGCGCTCACAGCTCGCCAAGCAGTGCGGAGCTGCAAGTGACCCAGGGTTATTTTTTATGATTTTGTGGTGCGAAACGACATCGTTTCACGACATTGACTAGGTTTTTTTTCTTTACTATTGCTCGCGAATTAAAAAAGAAAGAAAATGATTCATGAATGCAGAAAGGCGTTGGAGGCTATAGCCATTGTGCAACAACATAATTTGCTTTAATTTAATATTTTTTGTTCAATTAATTTATCTCTTCTATAATAGCACTCATTTGAACCCTTTTCAAGCACACAAAAATCTCAATTTCCCTCTCTCAAGCAAAATTGTGAGCAAGCTCGTTATAATATTTGTGCGTTTTTTATCAAAAAACTGAAGAAGTCTAGTAAGTATTAATAATTTATTCAATGAAATCCTTAATTTTGTAATCTTAAATTTCATATTTACATTTTAATATTTTTTTATTTTTTTTGTAGAAAAGTTGGAGGTGCTCTCAGTCAAGGAAAAAGTGAAGAAAATTGTGAGCATGAATTTTTTTTAAAATTAGGACATTTTGTTATGCATTAGTTTATATGTTATAGTAACCTAAAAAATTTAATATAATTAATTTAAATATGCTTGGTAATGTTAGTGAAGTACACTTATGTTTTTATATGTTAGTTTACATGTATGTAATATTAGTGATATGATTACATCACATGCAATTTTTTATTCGTTGACACTTCATTGAAATTAATATGATTTGGCTATTTAATTGTTGTCATGTTAGTTAAAATAATTTCGTTTATTAAGTTTTGGAAGGATAATTAAATTGCTTGAAATATTTTATAACTTGAAAAAATAAAACTAAAGTTAGTCAAACTATAATGAATTTTACAAAAATGAATTGGCATGTTAGTAAATATGACATGAATGTGTGAATTGATTTTATAGTAAACATTATGACCAATATTAATATTTTAAGTTTTGGCATGTAGGTAAAAATAATGTATTAATTTTGGTATGTTAGTAAAAGTATTTGAACTACTTTATAAAGTTAAAAAAAGATAAGTGAAGTTTATAAATATGTTGGTGTAGTTGAATATATAACTATATTAGATATGAACTTATAAGTTTGAGTTTGGTAACTAAAATTGATATGATTTGATTCATGAAATATAATTTTGAATATGATGATATATTTATATGTTAATATGATTATGTGTTACTAAACATATATGTTTGTATGTCAATATGATTCTGTTATACTGTGATTATATGTTTATAAGTTAATATGATTACATGATTTAATATTATATTATTTTATATAACTTGATACCACTTAATATATTAGTAAATTATAGCATGTAAATCGGTTAGGTAGTTTATGACGTGCTTTAATATGAGCAATTTGTGATTGTTCTATATAACTTTAGACAATTTAATATGATTACATAAAATAAATATGACACATTATTGCTACGATTAATTATATGCTTGTAGGTCTTAATTGTACTTCAAATATCGATTCTAAAATCCCCCTTCATTTATTAGCTTACTTGAGGGAGACGATTCACCCCAATAGAGGGGGGATAGTACTAGCATGATTACTCCAATTAATTCCTACATGTCTTATTCCCTATATTCACCAGCAAACTACCATCGTCAGTCGTACCAAACATTTACCCACCACAATCGAACCCGAGGAATCCAAGTGGTGGCTCAAGTTGAAATTCCCGTAGCTATCCTTCACCTTATTAGCCCCCACCACATAATGGCGCCAAAAATGTGCCTAATACTAAGCACCCATATTACCCTCCATAATATTCTACACCACCTCATAACCCAAATTACTACTCGGGGGGAGCAAATCCACATCCTTATCCACACCAACCAAATCAATGGCCGGGTTAGGGAACTCCGGAGCAAATAATGACCTGAGTACTGATGAGGGGGTGAGGAGGAAGTAGTGGTGGGTGTACTTATCGATGCAAAGAAGTGGGCAGTTGAAGAGGATCAACTGCTAATACATACTTGGATTAACATAGGCACGATGCCGTTATCGGGGCTGACCGGACGAAGTCTGGCTTTTGGGTTAGGGGGGCCTCCAATTTCAATGACCACCACCCACGAGGAGCCTCAAAACATACTTGGAAGACGTTGTATCATTTTTCGGATTGCCAGGGCTTTACTCCATCGTCAACAACAAGTGCAAAAACAAATGATGTTCTTTGTACAACTTAGGCAAGCAACAAAAGAGCTAATAACTGCAAAACCAATGATGTCCCTTATCCTTCTCATCTTCTTTAGATGATTTGAGTTTCGTAATTAACGATTCAGATAATCATATCATTTTGCCCATTGTTGAGGCTTTACTCCATTGTCAACAACTAGTGCAAAAACAAATGATGTTCCCTGTACAACTTAGGCAAGTAGCAAAAGAGCTGACACCTTCAGCATCCAAACCTTGGGTAAAGAAGAGATGTATTAAGAGAGATAGAGAAGCAGCCCATGATCACTTATACAATGACTTCTTCGTAGAAGATTCAATCTATAAAAAGCATTATTTTTGTCACAGATTTAGAATGCGTAGGCACTTTCTCCGCATTGGGTAGGCACTAAGGAATCATTACAAGTACTTTCAGGTGAGGTATAATGCTATCAAAAAGCATGGGTTGAAACCATTAACGAAGTGTACTGCAGCCATGCGAATGCTTACCTATGGTGCAAGTGCTAGAATGTATAAAGAAGTTCGCCCTAGGCGTCATTGAGATATTCGGGGAGGAGTACTTGAGACACCAACTCAAACTAATGTTGATTGACTATTGCAAGTTGCTGAAGCCCATGATTTTTTCGGTATGTTGGGAAGCATCGATTGGACGCATTAGGAGTGGGAGAATTGTCTAGTGGGTTGGAATGCATCATTTCAAAAGAAATTTTTTAAGGTGCCAACTATATTTCTTGAAGTTGTTACATCGTATGACCTTTGGATATAGCATGTGTTCTTCGGTTTGCATAGAAGTCTCAATAACATAAACGTCCTTGATTGCTCGTTAATATTTCAAGAGTTGTGTGAAGATGAGAGTCCTAAATGTGAGTATGTCGTCAATAACCATGAGTATAAGATATGATATTTTCTTTCGGATGGAATTTATCCAAAATGAGCGACATTTCTTAAAACTATCCCACTTCCTCGAGGGCCGAAGAAAAAGCTCTTCACTGAACGTTAAGATTCGATTAGGAAGGGCATTCATTGAGCCATCAGTGTGTTACAAGTATGATTTGCAATTGTACGTTCATCTTATGGAGGAAAAAGACAGCGGTGTTATACTGAGAGCATGTGTGATACTCCATAACATGGTTGTCGAGGACAAGCGGGATAACTAAGAGCTCGCATTTGACTACGACATTGTGGAGGGTATTATCCCAAGGTCGATTGTTAACCATAAGCACCATCCATGCTATGAGACATATTTTTAAATATTAAAAGAAGTTCGCGATCCCAACACACATGTAGCTTTCCAAGTGGACTTGATTGAGGAAATGTAGAAGCGGAATTCATGGTGGTGGCAGAGATGATAGTTGAATTATCCTCATATTATAATTTTCTTTTAAATGTTTAACCATGGCATCTTTTTTAGTTGAATGTCCCAATCAATGTATTTTTTTTTTCACCAAACTCTAGTAATTTTTTTCTTTTTCAATATCCACCACGTATATTGTTTTTAACTCGAATGTTAATCAATACATCATTTTTTAAAACTTTTTATCAAACTCTTCTAATTTTTTTTATTCAAGCATGTGTGAAAACGTTTTTTTATAAATTCAACCTCTTGTATTGTTTTTTTTAAAAAGAAAATTAAGAGCCTTTAATTAGTTGTGTACCAAGTTATTATATGCAAATTATTTTTACAAAAATAATAAAGCCAAATAACAAAGCAAAATATTAAAATTAAATTAATTAAATATGTTTAGGTGTGGGGTAGATGGGTATTATTTTATTTGGTGAGCCAAAGTAGTGTGACTTGCATTGCAAAGATGGAGGTTCGTGAACCAAAAAGTTGGCTCAAAAACTGATGTGGAGGAGGTAGGCTCCTATTGGGGAGCCAACAAACAGGCTCACCACTGCACGTGCTCTTAGTGCTCATGCTTAATAAGGAAAGGAAACCTAATAATCACATAAGACAAGCACTCTTTCTCTCTCTCTCTCTCTTTCTCATTTGCTCGCCAAGACAAATTGCTAATAGCCTCGACTACTATATTTGACTCTTCCTCGATCATGTGAAATTAAGATCAACAACATATCTTCTTTTTTTTATTCTTTTAAATACAGTGCTTGACCTTGCAATAGGTTTCGAGGCTGGACCAGAGCACATGTTGAAACTCTTTCTTTCAATAGTGACTAGTAGAACTCAGCGACAATCCCATTTCCCCCTTCTTCTTTTAAACTGATTCTGGTTGTTGATCGTAGTGTATAGCCAGACGATTTTGACCATTACTAGGTAAACTAATAATCAACCTAATGGTGAGCTGAAGAGGGGCACCATGAGAATGGCATTCACTCGACACTTAAAGGGAGATTTCTAACCATCTTGCATTAGTGCTGGGATTGGTCGAAGGTGATTGTCTCAGAAAAAGGAGGTGAATGAGAATTTCAGCTCATTAAGCTTGGGGTTCCTTACTCAAGAATTCTAAAGTTTGAGTGAGCATTAGTGTTGAGGTAAACCCTAGTTGATCCATATTGAATTTCATTTTACCAAATAAAGGTGCAAAATCCAGATAGATGAGCACAATGGATGTTGAAGACCAATCTTTCCAAAGATGAACCAAGAGAGAGAATCCCCAATTAGAAGAAAACCACTGATGGAAATTAATCAATACTTGAAATATGTAACCAAGAGATAAATCAAAGAGGATATACCTAGGCTAAAGGTTAAACCACCATCTATATTAAATCAACCCACCCTTTAACCCTGTAAAGCCTTAGCACTAAGGATTAGATTAAAGGAATGAACTCAAATCACCACCCTCCTCAGACAGATAAAGAATTTGAGATTTTGAGTAAAGTATCAAGCTTTAAGCTTTCATATCATTCATTAAGTCTGAATTTTTATGGAGGTAGTTGGGTTTATAAATATCCAATTAGAGGAGGAATTAGCTTTATATTAGTGGGACAAGTGGGCCAATAGGTGGCTTACAAAATATCCTAGAAAAAATAAATCAAAATGCTTAAGATAATTACAATCAAGGTGAGTTGTATTTTCCAAGACTCATCCTCTATCTTCCAGAGAGCTTTGAGAAAGATCTACTCCACCAAGGGAGATGCTGCCACTTGGAAAATCTTTTTGTGTGTGTGTAAAATCACCTTTTGCTGGTTAATCTCTTGGATTACAGCTGTATCCTCCTTAATTAAGCCCATATTCAAAACTATGCATTTTCCAACCTTGGACTGACCCTTGCTTGGTTAACAGTCCATAACTTTCTCAATACTTGGATTTTAAATGTGATTCAAGGCTTGTTGAAAAATAGACTTCTGGGGCTTTCCATCCATTTATAATTTAAAAACATTGTAGCCCATTTTACTTGGTCAAAGTGGAGCTAGAAATGAGGTGAAGTGTTATGCCCAGAAACTGAAAGTCAACTAATTGGGTGGTTTTGGGAGGATAGAGTAGCTATCTCCTTATTTAGGGCTACTAATTTGCCGAACCACCCATCTTACTATCTTACTTGTGATCTTAAAGGCCGTAAAACAATAATAACCTTGGAGTTTCAAGACTTTGAGTCCTACTTTCAAAGGTCATCGTTGTTCTTATTTGGACCATGGTTTTAGCTTGGAGGAAATTCAAATCATAGTGGTTTGCTCCACATCAACCTCTACCCCTCGAAGAGGATTTGACCTCAAATCCTTGCATTTATAATCCAAGTATATCACTCTTGATAACTTATTGCAACCATTATGTTTGAAAAAATTTATTGTGCTAAGAGTACTACTCTTCTTAAACATGTATGAATTGTTAAAGGATTTAGGAGATACTTCAATGGGAAGAAAGATCTTTCCAACATTTATGAGCTTATTGAAAATTTCAATATCCTCATCACAACTCATCTCCAAAGGGATTCTTTTATCACTCACAAGCTTGACTTGTGGAGATTCACTTTTGAGGGGAAAGGAGTCGAATGATCTTTGTGCCAACAAGGGTGAGAGTTCGCATTTGGCTTAGAAAAGGACAAATGATTTCTTTGTGGGGCTTTAATGTTTATGGGGTTTGAGGTTGAGGAGGATTTAATAGATTGAGACTAAGAGTTTGGTCATGGAAGTTGGGCCTCTCATAAAATGCAATCTTGGAGCCAAATTTCAATGGCCTCTCAAGAAATAGATACCAAGCATCCATGGAAAACAAGTCATGTATATCCTTGTTCCTCAACTTGCTCATCGAAAATGAAAGTAGAGATTCCTTAGTGATGTTTACCTCAGTTCTCAAATTGGAAAAATGAAGAAGATAGGAGTGAGATTGGGGGACAATATCTGGGTAATTTACATTTGGGACCATCGAACTTTGGTGTATGCATTTGCAGGACCAACTTTTCAAAAAGTTCACTCCCAGGACCATTGAGTTATTGTGTTATTAACTTTTAGGGGACAAATAACTGCTAAAATTTTTATATAACTCCCAAAACTTTTCATATTTGCAATTATAACTCTAATCCCAAAAAATTACTTTCGAAAAATCCAAAATTATGTATGTGATATTTTGCTCACTAGTACTACTCGAAGTCCTCTTTCATCAAGTATCAGAGCCACGTGACCAAAAACAATTAAAATAATTAAGCTAATTAATGACTAACTAAGCTAATTAGCTGTTATTATTGCTCGAATCAGCACCCGCTTGCCCTAGATCGAGTTATTCACATGTTGTTCATTCTCCGAAAGGAATTTCTTCAGTAGCACCTCAATTAAATTATATCACTGATATAATTTTAGAATTAAAAGTAGAATTAGCTAAAATTAAAGTTGAACTCAAGGAGCTTAAGAAGCAATTATCTGTAATTCACCTTTCTCTAGTTAACGAAGTTAGGCATAGCAGAAAATCGACTCCAAGTATTACTACTCCATTTCTGCATAAATATCATTTCCAAAACCCAAAATAAAAATCCATTTCCTTTGTATGATAGAAAAATCCAAAAAGAAGTAGGAGAAAAATCATGTGAAAAATTAGCTAAAAATGCATAAAAGAAGAAGAGAATGGAGTATAAGCAGTATGCTCTTGAAGAACTGCAAAATATGTTTGAAAAAGAACAAAAGAATTAAGCAAGATCATAAGTGCAATTAGCGATAAACATGACGCTTTGTCTGAGGATAATGAAGAGACAAATAAGGTCCAGTTAGAAGAAGAAATATATCAGTAGATGAATCTAATTAAATTAGAACATCTTAATGTATTACCATTAGAAGAAGTTAGAAGAAAGCTAGATAAAAAATATAGTAAAATGACTATTGAAGATGAGATCGATGAGATTGGAGAAGAACTCGGCTTAGGTGAAATAGAGACCAATCTAGTTGACAATGTTGTTCCTGAGCCTGAAGAATTTAGTGAGCCTTCTAGAAGAAATGCTCATTTTATAAGACCTAGGTATGTTCCAGCAAGACATACAATCAATTTTTCCTTTGGGTTTATCCTAAGGAAAACTATAACCTTTGAAGAAATAAGCCTTACTGCAATCGGTCAAACTAGATACATCTTAAACATAGATGGATCTTGCAATAGAGAAGAAATATTTTAGTATTGGAAAAGAGGCATGAATAGTATCTTGAATCCAAATACTACATGGATTGCTGCCAATTTTCTAAACTACATCGAATATAGTTTTTCTGGTACTGTAGCTGACTAGTATGATTCATTAAATGAAGATGGTAAAAATACATTAGGAATGATGGAAACACCAGCTACAATGTTCAAACATTTATGTAAGGAAATCAAAACTGAGTTTATCAGAGCTAAACTTGATTATGAAGAAAAAGTAAGAGAATGGCAAAGAAAGATTAATAATATAGAATTATGAGATATGAGACATTTGATAAATTATATTGCTGAATTTAGTCAATATTATTACAAAATTGGACAAAATGAAACTAATCTTGGTATGTTCCATGACAAATTGCCATATCTTATAAATTCCATAATTAACGAAAAATGCATTGCATGGCTTGAAAGAGCAAATGTAATTGATACCCTTTGATCAAGAATCTCTTATATAAGAAAATGGGTCCATGATCATTGTCTTGATCTCCAAAAACAAAAGAAAATTAAGATGCAATTTCTAACTTGTTAGGACACACCCCACCAATGGGGAAAGGAACCTGAATGAAGAAGAAAAAGAAAATGTTATAAGAAAAAGAGTTTTAACAAGCAAAGGGGAGAGAAATGTAGAAGAAAATAGTATAACAAACCAAGTCCTAAGAAACGAAGATTTTTTAGGAAAGCCGCTTATTGTCCTGCATGAAAAAAAAACAACTGCAAATGTTGGGCTTGCACAGAAGTACGACATTATGCTAATGAATGCAAAGATAGGAAGACCAACAAGCTTATTCAAATGTTAGGTAGCCTAGATTATGTTAAGCCTAGCGAGAAAGAGGCACTAGACCTAGCCCTAAATAACAACAAAGGAATTGTTAAAATTATATTGGATAATGAATATGACGAAAGTGATTATGAAGAAACAAGTCATATGATATAAAGTAGCTCGATTAGTCCTAGTGATCTCCAAGGAGAAGAGTTTGTCGTTGACAATGATAATGAAGAAGTCAAAGGAGATTGGGCTCTTCCCATAATACAGAAAGACATTATTTATAAAAAATCCATCTTTCAATTGAAGAGTAAGCATATATGCGAAATGATGGAAGGAGATTTAGAAATCAAGGACTGTGAGTGTGATGTAGGAGAAGTTAATCTCATTAACTGGGAAAATATCCTGAAGCACAACAAAGATAGAAAGTAGAGGTATATCTATGTTAGAAGTGTCCAAGTTCAAATCATTCCATTATAATATTAAGGCAAAGATATTGATCTTTATACTTTGCTCCGTGATATTAGGCTTACCAAATTTAATAATCAAATTATCATACCTATTAAGGCCAATTTGTATAATGGGTCAATAGGATTCAATTGTTGACCTAGATATTATGTGAGTCGAAAACATAAATTTGCTAAAAACTTTTTATCTCTAAAGATAACAACAGTTGGGATAGACATGAAAAGAGGAGGATATTCATTGAGGATATTCTGAAAAATTATCTACGAATTAGATAAAACTATAGATCCAAAGGCTAAGGTAACAATGATAAAGGTAGAAAAATTTGAAAGTCTTACCCCCATGCAGAAGATCCAGAAGATTAAATCCAATCCGTAGGAAATAAAGATTGATCGTTCATGGATATCTAGCTTTGTCAACCCTACAAAATCAATAAGAAAAATGTGATAAAAATTGATGAGAATGGTAAAATTACTATTAAACCCCAATTATTAAGAAGCATGAGTGTAAGATCAGATTGGGGAGAAGGATCTTCATCAACTAGAGAAGAGCTTAAAGAAGTTGATACAATTGATATGACCAGTCAAAAGAGTAGAATGAATTTTGAACCCGCAAGGCACAGTGTAAACTGAAGTATAAGTCTAGATAGAAAAATCATTGGGTGCAAAACTAGCACTGTTAGTGAGCCAATTTATGAAGATGAATTAGTCCAAAACATGACCATGAAGATATTCTATGAAGCTACCAGTACAAATCCTAATAGCATCTATATCCCAATAAAGGTATGTTTAGAGGGATATAATAAATATGAATTGTGTGTGTACATAGATAGTGGTTGTTCTGTATGCTTTGAAAAAAGAACATTATTTCCAAAATTTATGTGGAAGAAAGCCAAGAATCCTTTACAGGTAAGGATAATTGATAATAGTATTATGAGCCACAACGAAGCCATAGAAGGATTATCCATATAATTAGGAGTCGTCCAATGCATTATACCTGTTTTATTGGCAACTAATCAACCCTCTCATGATATGATTATTGGAAATAATTTTCAGAGACTATATTCTCTATGCGCACAAACCATAAACCAAATATTTATAATTAACGGTCACTCAATTCCTATTGAAAAACTAAACAAGGCAGACACTCATCAAAAGATTGAGTTTATATGTAGCCAGCGTGGTGAGAAGGTCATGCCTACACAATGTGAGATAATGCTAACAATCTCATTACTGAGTTATCCGTTAAAGAGCAAATTATTGAACAATAAGAGCAATTATGCAGAGAACTCTACTTTGATCATCCTCCAAAATTTTGGTATAAATATAAGACATTTGTAAAAATTAATTTGTTACATCCAAATACTATTCTTTGGGTCAAACAAATGGTGTATACACACCAAGATATCTAAGAATTTGATAAACAAATCAAAGAACTTCTAAATAAAAGATTTATCGAGAATAGCAAGAGTCATCACACCAGTCTTGCTTTCATGGTAAGAAATCATGCCGAAGAAAAGAGGGAAAAGGAAAGAATGGTGATCAATTGCACAAAGCTTAATGATAATAATGTCTGTGATGGTTATTACATTGCTAACAAAGCAATCCTTTTCAATAGAATTCAAGGAGCCTCTTGGTTCTCGAAAATGGATTGCAAAAGTGGATAGTGGAAATTAAAATGGATGAAGAAAGCATTCCTTTAACTACTTTTAGTGCCCCTTAAGGACATTATGAATGGATAGTAATGTCATTTGGTCTAAAGAATGCACATCAAATATTCCAAAGATGAATGGACAACATCTTCAAAGACCTTAATCATTGTTGGCTAGTTTACATTAATGATATGCTTCCCTTTTCTAAAACCATAGAACAGCACAAAGATGATGTGTTAGCTGTCACCCAAAGATGCATTGATCATGGTATTATACTTGGTAAAAACAAGTGCATTTAGGTGAACAAGAGATTGAGTTTCTAGGTCTAGAGATAAAAGCTCTGGCAAATCATTTTACAAAAACATATTCTAGAAAAAATAGAAAATTTTCATGAAACAATTGAAGATAGGAAGCAGTTATAAAGGTTTCTTAGATGCCTTACCTATGCTTTAGATTTTATTAAAGATCTAGCTAAATTAAGAAAGTCATTTCAGCAGAAACTCAAGAAAGAAGTAAGTTAAACATGGCCCCCTAGTGATTCAAAGATTATCCAAAACTTTAAAAAAAAGTGTAAAAATCTTCATGTTCTTAGTTTGCCCATGAAGGAGATGACTTCATTCTTGAGATAGATGCCAGGAATGAGCACTAGAGTGTGGTACTCAAAATCAAAGAAGGAGAAAACTCTGCAAATATTGCAGTGAAAATTCTAATAAGGTAGAACACAACTATCCCATGATGAAAAAAGAAATCCTAGCAATCACATGAGGAATTGAAAAGTTCTTAATCTTGTTAGCCCCAAAACCCTTTCTTATTCGAAGTGAAAATTTTTTTATCAAATATGCAAGCGCAAGGGCGACTCCTGCGCTGACAATTATGGCTTAACCAGTTTTCCTTCTCTATTGAACATATATAGGGATCGAAGAATTCTCTAGCAGATAGTTTAACTCGAGAACTCACCAATGGTGATCATCAGAGCAGAACTCCTGTCAGAAAAGGAGGAATCCATAACAAAATGCCATTGCTACTAGAACGGGTTTCTCCTTCTAGTAAAGTCCTTATTGATAATTTGGAATTTCATACAAAAAGTAGATTAGGCTTTGGACTGCTGTCTTCTACCTACCTAATAGCCCAAAGATCTTCCCTTCTAAAGTTATAAGTTAATTACCTAAGATGTCCTTATGATATCCAAGAAAACATAAGTTTTCATGTTCAATAAAAATGGTTCAATAGGTGGTATGTAGCCTACATCGACTATTATCATATTATTCTTATGATATTTGGGAATCATAGAGTACTACAATCTACTTTCCTGATAAGTCTGCAGTTGGTGGTGTTAGTTTCCCAACAAATTCAATCTCTCTAAATAGCCTCATCATTAAAGCCTGGGAATACAGGATGGTAGTTTGCTTCATGGAAATTTGAGATCCGAAGTTTCCATTTTTCTCAAGACTAATTAAATTTCAGCAATGCATGTTCGGAAGGATCCATTGGATTCTTACATCTCGTGATGGTTCAATAAAAATTCCATGTAATAGATGCCTATATGTGGAAGTACATTGTGCACTAATCGAGTATGAAAATGAAAAAGCTAAACCAGCCAATTATCTTGTTCAGACTGTTGATTTCAATGATCCTAATGGTCAATGACAAGAATGGTTTCCATAACGATGAGAATTAGTTACTTATCCCATTTTAGCAGGAGCCATCGGTTTTTACAACATTTATCATCAAATTTGGGCATTAATCGAACGAGGAAAAACATTAATGCATTACGGAAACACTACTTTTCGCTATAACAATGAGTTTAACGAATATATGAAGGTAAAGGGAGCGACTTCAGAAGATGTCTTTGATTATCTCTTTGATGTTGGAGTTGAAAAATTCCTATCAAAGAAAGGGAAGAAATATCTTCTAGAATTATTTGAGAAATGGGATCCAGAGCATCTTTAATTTGAGGAAGATTTTGATGATTATCCGGATAATGATGATTTGGAAGATATTATTAGATATGAAGGCATGCAGAATCTCAATAGTAATGACTAGTCTTGTCAGCATTAAAAGGCTTTGAAAAGTGATTACTCCATCATTGTACTATTTTGACAAGTGTCAGATCTGTAAAATAAGTTAGTCTACTATACTCATGTGTAAATTTAGTGTGTACTGTAGCTATTAGGGTATCCTATGTACCCTCATCCCCTCTATAAAAGGAGAGGTTGAGTGCTAAGAAGGGACACGGTCATTTGAGGATACTTGAGCATAAGAGAAGTCGGGATTCTCCATTTCTCTATGAGCATGCATCTTTTATGATCTTAGCAGTTTAAGTCCTCTCAAATCATACATTGTAATATTTCCACTTTCAAGCTTTCAATAAAAGAAGTTTCCTAGTAGGGAATGTTATTCAATCGAACCTTATGTCTTAAATATTATAATTTCTTGATTAAAGTCTCACTATCTTTTAAAATATAAAACTTGATTAATGACTACGGTCTGAGTTAGGAAACGAAATAGATCTGTGTTGTGCCTGCTCTAAGGAAGGTGTGGTTGAGATTAGCAATCTCTATAGACTGGAAGCTAGAGGAACGTCAGGGTCTAGCGCCGACTAAGTTTAGGTAACACTCGAAACTCTCTAATTAAGTTTTAATTATTTTGCTAAGCATGGTAGGCCTATAACTACGGAAAGTATAATATTTATGATATAAATAGTAGATTGTGCCCAGTGAAGTCATTATAAGGAGTTTCATCGTGAAAAACAAGCATATTTCTTGAAAAAAATCCTAAAAATAGCTTATTTACATAATTTACCCTTTTCAGTGACCTTTTTGCAATTTTTAAAAGTTTAGGGGCCAAAATAATAATAAAAAGCACCAGAAAGTTGCTTTCATCAAAACTGGAGGTACCGAAGTGTTAATTCTTGCAAAACTTGGGTCAAACAATTCATGCACCAAAATTGGCGGTACCAAAGTGTTAAGTTTTCTACAATAGGTAGCACAACTTTTAAGGTAGGCTTTGACTCAACTTTTTTTTCTTCTTGAAATTGAACTTAAACCTCCATAGTTTCGTTGAAAGAAGGAACTAGTGCAGAATCCATTTGAAAGGGAGATTTAAGGAAGCTCTCATCCATGGTCAAGCTTTCCCTTACTTCATCAAAACCCAAAATAGCCTCATTTTCTTCTTGAACCAATATATTCTCTTGGAGAACAATTGGTTTTTCTTCCAAGAGTTCTTCTTCAATGAATTGATATAGGCTGAATCTTAGAACCATGTGTGACTTAAGCTTACTCCAAGTCTTGATTCCAAATTTTCCTTAAAGTGCCCTCTCCCTGCTAAGGCATTTCAATCAATAGTTGGTGTAACCTTAGAGTTTTTGAGTAGCTATCAAGAAACCATCTGCATTGCAGGACCCTTTAGCCTCAAAATAATCTTCAAGTGTTTGAACCCATCTTAAATAGATGATAGGATCCAAACTAATACCATCAAAGTTAGGAGGCACTTTCATAACCTTCTTCTTTTAGCAGTTTACTTGCTAAGCTTTCTTAGTTGAGCTTGAAGCTCAATAATGGCCATATTTATTTCATGCGATTGTTAGGAAGTGTCTCCCTCATTGAGCATGGTTCTAGTTGGTCAGGTGAAAAGAAGTGAAGGAGTTGAACAAGAATAGGGACCATGTGGCGTGGGGGATACCCCAAAGGGGTTGTGGTGGTCTTTGGAATAAGGAAATTGACAAAGAAGTAAGCACGGAGTGGTGGACCACTACCACAATTCATCAAGTTCACCATGGTCAGTCCGTGGAGGTGACTGTCCCGGGTATTTTCGAATTTTTTGTGATGACTTTTTTTGTGTGGAGTTTTTAGGTTGTGTTTGGTTTAGGAGTTGTGTTCAAGCTATTTGTGGGCTAGATATGAGATTTAGAGAGGGAAAACTAAAGGGAAAAGTAGGATAGAAGGTAGGAAATTTAAGCAAATTAAAACACAAGATTGATGTATTTGCTTTTTACCATGATGAAGGAACTTTTTATTCTGATACCAAATGATCCATATTGAATTCCATTTGACCAAGTAAAGGTGTGAAATCCATGTAGATGAGCCCAAAATGAATGTTGAAGACCGATCTTTCCAAAGATCAACCAAGACAGAGAATCCCCAATTAGAAGAAAACCTCTAATAGAGATGAATCAATGCTTGAAATATGAAATCAAGAGATAAATCAAAGGGGATATACCAAGGCTGAAGGTTAAACCACCGCCTAGATTAAATCGACCCATCCTCTAGCCCTCTAAAGCCTCAGCACCAATGATTAGGTTAAAACGATGAACTCAAATCACCACGCTCTTTAGAGAGATAAAGAATTTGAGATTTTGAGTAAAGCACCAAGCTTTAAGCTCTCATATCATTCATCAAGTTTGAATTTTCATGAAGGTAATTAGGTCTATAAATACCAATTAGAGGAGGAATTATTTGTACATGATTGGTGCAAGAGTACCAATAAGAGGCTTAAAAAATATCCTAGAAAAAATAAATCAAAATGCTTAAGATAATTACAATCAAGGTGAGTTGTATTTTCCAAGATTCATTCTCCATCTTCTAGAGAGCTTTAAGAAGGATCTACTCCACCAATGGAGGTTCTACCACTTGGAAAATCTTTCTTTGTGTGTGTAAAAGCATCCCATGTTGGTTAATCTCTAGGACTACAGCTGTATCCTCCTTAATTAAGCCCTTAATCAAAGTCGTGCATTTTCCAGCGCTGGACCGACGCTTGCTTGGTTAACTTTCCATAAATTTCTCAATACTTGGAATTTAGGCTTGCTGAAAAATAGACTTTTGGTCTTTCCATCCATGTATCACTTACAAACATTGGAGCCTATTTTCTTTGTCAAAGCAGTGCTAGAAATGAGGTGAAGTGTTCTGCCCAGAAACTGAAAAATGAGCTAATTAGGTGGTTTTGGGAGGATAGAGTAGCTAATCACCTTATTTAGAGCTACTAATTTGCCTAACCATCCCTTTTCTATCCTACATGTGATCTTAAAGGTCCCAAATTAATAATAACATTAGAGCTTCAAGATTTCAAAGTCCTACTTTATGACCATCTTGCATTGGTCCCAGGATTGGTCGAGGGCGCTCGTCTCAAAAGACATGGTTGAACGAGAATGTCAACACATGAATCTTAAGGTTTCCTTACTCGAGAGTTCTAAAGTTTAAGCGAGAATTGGTGTTGAGGTAAATCTAGCTCCATGGTTTCTCATTTTGTTACATTTGCTCCTCCTGATTTGAGCTAGTCGGATATAGTAGATATAGAGAGTGGAGAAATTCCTAATATTTGAATGAGATTGAGTTAGATGTTATGCACACTATTTGATTGATTAAGGGAAGATGTTGGTGATATTGGTCTTTAAAAGTTCATGGC
The DNA here is from genome assembly GCA_017589665.1 of Selenicereus undatus. NCBI lineage: Eukaryota > Viridiplantae > Streptophyta > Magnoliopsida > Caryophyllales > Cactaceae > Selenicereus > Selenicereus undatus. The sequence goes on from JACYFF010031955.1 coordinate 60,798,200, forward strand.
TGGGAATAGGAACCCTTTATATGCTAATAGATGTACAACTTTGAAGGAGAGAATATCCTACGCTCGTGCCTTGATTAAAGTTGATGTGTCTGCTGATAGGGCTTCTACAATTCCTATTCGAGATCCTCTATTATATAATTCTTAATAGCAAGTGCATTAGGAGTAGGTGTCATATTTCTATAAGAAATGCAAATGGCTAGGACATGTTGCGAACGTACATCACAATGATCATATTAACAAGGTATGGTTTATGAGTGAAACTCAACCTTGGTTGATTTTTACATTAGTTATGCAAGTTACAACAAGTTAATAAGCAGAATCAGGAGCATGGTATTCCTAACATCCCTATTCCTGACCCTGTGTTGCAGCATCTAAGGGAGCCAATAGAGCCTGATTCAAATAAGACTCCTATGAGAGGAGTACCAATTTTGATAAGGAAATCCAAGCAAGGTGATAAGATAATAAAGCATTTAAGTAGGAGCCAAGGGACCAAAAGCTATGTCGTTTCTTTGCATAATAAATTCAGCTCTTTACCTCTACATATGAATGTTCGTAGTGGTTTAATGAGTAAATTTGACAAGGCTAATAGCATAGAGGGGACCATGGTAATGTTACTACGTCATAATAATGCTAAGTAGGAATGTAAGGAGTCTCAATGATCCCTTTAAGTAGTCAAATATTTCAAAAAAAGGTCAAAAACTCAGGCTTACAGTGTTCGGTTTTGTCAAGCCGAGGGTCAAAGGTTCAAAATGCTAAAAAAAATCGTTGGTAGGTTTTTTTCTCAGCAAATTACTCCTATGATCATAATGGTCACATTTGGTTATTTTGGCATCCTATTTTGGGTGTATCTATTTTGGCTATGAGCAGTCACCTCATTACTATTATAGTCCTAAAGTGAGCTCAATTAGTTTTCTTGGGTAGTGACTTTATATATGGGCATAACTCCAGTTAGTTGAGGGAGAACTTATGGAGGGATTTGGATTGTTTGCATACTAGAATTTGTAATCCTTGGATTTTGTTGGAGCATTTTTAATGTGGTGCTAGCAACATAAAAGGCTTCATAGGGCTTCTAATGATAAGAATAATATTGATGCATTCTTTGCTTATTGTGATAGAGATAGACTTTGCGATGCCCTTGCTCTTGGGCATTTTAGACTTAGAATAACAAATAGGAAGGAGATTTGAGGGTCTTATCCAAATTAGATAGGGTGTTGTTGAATCCTATTGCTATTGATTATCCTTGGACTCTTACTATGGAGTTTAATCCTCTAGGTGTCTCTAACCATTATCGCATATGGATAGAGATTAAGGATCAATTTAAAAGCTTAAAAAGTCTTATAAATGTCTTAATTTTTGGGTTTTATATCCAAATTCTCATAACGTGGTGGAGGAATGTTGGAAAACAGCGGTCAGAGGTTGTCTAGTGTTTCAGATAGCGTCCAAGTCAAAAATGTCAAATTTTGAACTTAAAGCCTTCATGTTGCTTTTTTTACAAGGATTGGGGTAAATTTGAACACTTCTATCAGTAGCTTACTCAAATTCAAATAGCTTTGAAGGAGGAACACACCTCTTCTAAACATTATAGATTGCAAGGATATACTAGCTGATTGTGTGAAGTTCAAGCAGATCGAGGAAGGCAGATTGAGTTAGAGATCTAAGAAGCACTTTCTAAGTCATGGGGATGATAACAGTAGGTAATTTCCCACCGTGATTAAATAAAAATTGTGTTTTAATAGAATTAAAAAGGTGGTAGATTGTTATAGGTCTGAGTCTAACACACAAGAAAAGGAATGTTGATTTCTTCTTGGGTCTTATGGCAAGCCACTTGATAGGTCCTGTGTACATTCTACACCTAAGCTAACTACTAACCATTTATCATTGTGTAATGCTCCATTCTTATTTGAGGGCATAAGTAAGCTTTGTTTGCTATGGATGATAATAAGTCTCTAAATATGGATGGTTATAGTGGTGAATTTCCAAGAAAGCATGGAATGTAATTGGTGAGGACATATGTGTAAATGTTTTACGCTTCTTCTAAAATGGCAAATTACTGAAAGAGCTAAATTCTACTTTGATTACCCCCATTCTCAAAAAGCCAAATGCTACCACAGTCATTGATTTCAAACCCAGTAGTATTTACAATGTTCTTTATAAGGTTATTTCTAAAACCTTAACAAATAGACTACATTGCCTAACATTGTTAATAATTGTCGAAGTGCCTTTGTTAGTGGTAGATGAATTGCAGATAATACATTCTTGGCTCATCAGCTTGTTAAACAGTATGATAGGAAGAATGCTTCCTCAAGGGCCATGATTAAAATTAACATAAGAAAAGCGTATGATATTTAACTAGACACTTTTGAAATATGCTTTGGTTTTGTTGGGTTTCCCTAAGCATTTTATGATGTTGATTATGATGTATGTCTCTGGCCCTATGTTTCAGTTAATATAAATGGGAAACCTTGATGGATTTTCCCTTGAGCAAGGCCTTAGACAAGGGGATTCCTTATCCCCCTACTTTTATTTGGTATGTCTATGGAAGGGCTGAATAGGGGTTTAAAACTAGCCACTATTGATTAGAGTTTCTCCTTCACACCAAAATGTGGGAGAATAGAGCTAGTGTATCTTGCTTTTGCTAATGATATATTATTGTTTAATAAGGAGGACATTAGGTCTATGAATGTTCTGTGGAGATGTTTCCAAAGATTTTCTTCTATGTTTAGGGTTTTTGTCAACAATGATAAGTCAAAATTTTATTTTGGTGAGATTTATGTGAATGTTCAACAACATATCATGGCTACTACAAGGTTTATTCAAGGTGCCCTTCCCTTTAGATACTTAGGGCTACCTTTCTTTTCAAAAAGGACTACGCATCATGTGTATGCCCTTGATAAATTAATAGAATTAAGAAGACCCTATCATCTTTGACTGTTAAAAACTATCTTATGCTGGGATGAGGTACCTAGTAAGTTTAGTTATTGCTAGGTTGGTGGGATTTTGGTGTCTTTCCTATATGAAATATACCCTAAAGCTAGTTGAATCACTATGTTGTAAATTTTTCTGGTCTAGATGTTATGATATCAAGAAGTCACAGCCTATTAGTTAGAAATCTATTTGTCAAGCTTTGCTGTCTGGTGGCTTGAATTTTAAAGGGCCTTCAGCTTGGAACAAGACAACTTCTTGTAGGTAGATTTGGAAGTTATAAAATGATAAATCTATGTTCGCTAATTGGGCTAAGGCCTATATGCTTTCACAACTTGATTTTTTTTTTATACGCACGTTTATTTCGTGGATACATGGGGATCTAAAATGTCGATAGGTTATGGAGCTTGTGCGAGATGTGAATTTAGTTAATAGTTGGGTACTAAGTTGTCAGGTGAATGGTAGATTTAGTCTTAAAAAATGTTATCATCCATTTTGCCTAATAGCTCCAAGAGTTTTCTCTGTGGATGTTGGTTTGAAAAAAATATAGTTGGTCCAGACATAGTTTTATCTTCTGGTTGGCAGTGCAAGGAACACTATCCACGAGCAACATATTTAAAAAAGGGGGGTTGATTTTGTATGCAGTCTGTGTTCTTCTCTGATGCAGATACATGTGAGCATTGTTTTTTAAATGTCTATCCAAATCTTGTTTGGTGTAGAATATGAGTTAAGAAGGCAAAATCCAAGATGTTAGGGATTCAGAAGAGAGGTGAGATGGTTTTTCATCAAATATGGTGGTAATTCTATGTCTTGCAAGTGGAATAGGAATCTCCTAGATTATAAAATGTGGAAAGAAAAGAACATGAGGCATTTTTAGCAGAAGACTTGGAATAAAGACTTCACTTTCAATAAAATTCAATTTACTGTCTGTATTACAACTTTAGAGACATGTAATCGATTAGAGTGACTTTGTGAGGTGGGAAATTTACAGGTGGGTCATGCATTAACAAGGTTGTAACTGACCCATTTTTGGCACTGAGTGGGAGGATGAATGTGAACAATTTACAGTTGGAGGAAGCAATTATGGGGGCACTGACCAGACATCAATGATCTTCTTTGCAATCGTAGAGAGAGACTAAGGCATGAGTAGACAGAGAAAGTGAAATCGAAGCAGACATGTTAAAGGAGAATAGCAACAGGAGAGAGGTTGAAGGCGATGGCGCAAGCTTGCAAAGTGTGGACAGTTTACAAAGAGACAAGTAGCAGCGAAGAGAAAGAAAGTGAGAGCAGAAGGTTGGGGTAGAAAAAGAAGAAGAGTAGAGTTTGAGACTGCAGCATGAGCAGAGGAGACCAAAACAACATGAAGAAGGCCCAAACGATGAAAATGAGGGTTCAGTAAAGTTCAATTTGAGGTGAGTTGTTCGAATTTCCTAAATGTATGAGTTTCGTGGAATTTGGTGGTGAAAAGTGTCAGGTAGAGATGTTGTGGAAATGGGTTCGTAAAGGTGAAGCTGGGATTTCCTAAATTTAAGTGAAGTATAGCTCAAATGCCATATGAAATCGAAGTTAGTGTATAGTGGAGGTTACTGTTGACCTAGGAAGGCACATGTGCATACCCAAGTGAACTGAACATATTGCTTAGGTAGATGAAATTATAAGTGGATTGTGTGTTTCAAGTTGAAGTGTAATTCATGCAATAATTGACTCACCAATAATAAAAGTAGTAATTGTTAGATATTGAATTGATAGCCTAAAAGAAAACCTTTGTACACCATGGTCGACATGTTGGAGCACTTAGGGAAATAGTTAGAGGCATTATGTATGTAACCTTTGACCTTGAAAAAGATGCAGGTGTAGTTCTTATAACTAATATTGGTGTCATTGAATTGAACCATTGAATGTTGGCTATTGAAGGTAGTAAAGATTAGTCATGTAAAAGTAAACCTAAGTTACATTGTTAGTAACCATGGTTAACAATGTTGATTTGTGTGGTAAGTAAGGGGAATCTGTGTTTGTGGCAACCTCTTTCCCTTATGGAAGAGAATGTTACATTAAGGGCTGGCATTTGAAGTGTGATAGAGTACTGGTACTGAATGTTGGTTGCAAAACGATGTCACTATTAGTGATTGACTAATAAACCTAAATTGCACGATAAATTTACCATGGTAGACATAAATATGTTGTATGGTAAAGAAAGGAATGGTTTGCATGTAGTAACACCTTTCCCATGGATAACAGGGGTCACTGTTAATGATGATGTGAATGATAAGGTTAACTTAATTTTAGCGTGTGATAACTATGGTAAACCTTATATACTCTTGTTTATGTTAATTCTTTTCCTGCAAGAACTGAGTGTAGGGTAAGGGATGATGAAGGTCATAGGAAGTACATCATGAAACTTGTGTAATCAGTTCAATTGCTATGTGCTTTACAGGTAGCTGAAATGGAGTTGCGAAGTGGATGAAAATGACGCCAGTCACCTATGACTCCGGAGACATCAGGGAAGACAAGCGAAGAGAATGATCCTGATTATGACAGTGAAGAAGGGGGAAGTGCGCACGGCAGTTCAGAGCCATTTGGAGATAAAGAGGTCACTACCAGCAGTAGCGTGCAGCTGAAGAGGGAGATGCGGTCAAAGAAAAGGCACGATGCAGGCTGTGCAGAGCAGCGGGTGCAGAATGATACAAGGGAAGGAGGCAGTGAGAAAACAGTGGAGAGAGGGATGGGGAAGCAAGTAGCAGGGCATGGGAAGAGGGTGGAAGTTAAGGGTAAAAGCAAGGTGGACGAAGTTCCGAGAAGAAGTAGGAATGATGAAGGAGAAGACAGTAGCAAAGAATAGGCAGTCGGAGGAGTTGATGTCGTAATTAGGCATCGTTGTGCACTGTACGCAATATGTGAACTCAATGATCAGTTGTCAAACATCCAAAAGGAAGCTATTAGGGAAGCTGTATGGAGTCCAATGTTAGATTACAAGACATTTGTAATGGACTGGCACATGGTGCAGGTCTTATAGAAGTATGGAAGCCAGAATGGAAGTGCTTCAAGCTAGGGCAGAGAGAGGTACCATTCTCATATTTTGATGTGCTTTGTTGACAGGGCTCCCAACCACTGGGAAGCGTATTGCATTTGAGACGAATAAGGGTACCAGCGAGGTGAAGCAGGTGTTGAAGGAAGCAATGGAAGAGCGTGTGTCTCGGGAGAGGAAATAGAATACAAGGACATGCGCATCTACAGGAACTATGTGTAAGTCTTACTCAAACTGTGTAGTATGCATGATAAAGTAGAGATGGTTGGTTTGTTCAGGAAATTATACACCTTGTTGGTTATGAGTGGGTTGTTTTTCCCTCGGCATGCTGAATGTGTGGCATAGGATTTGATTTCTATGCTGGAGGATATACACGGGGTGGGGGACTATAATTGATCAAAGGCAGTGTGGGAGTCTTTGCTAGAGGCTATAGAGGAAATCAAGGAGAAGATTGCGAACAACGAAGAACTTGCAAATAAAAGGGCTCGCGATGATTGCAGGTATGATACAAACGTGTGGGAAAGATTTAATGTTACACATTTGCATGATATAAGTTATATTTTGAATCTAATAATATTTGTTGTACAATGTAGGTGTAGTTTTATGACCACAGCAGTATATATGCCTTCGCATATGAGAAAAGGGTGCCAAGACTGAGTAGTTGCGTTAATTTCTACAAAGGGAAGAAATATGATGCAGGGGTTGTGATTCATAATATAATGGACAACGAGGTAGGGTCATTTCCACGCCCATGGGTGTTTCACACCGATGGTGTCTGGACTCAGTTTGATGTATGTAACGTTCAATTTTCCAAATAATTTCAATTATTAAAGTTTGGGATATGGAGAAAAGCCTAGCAGTTGTGGAGGCATTCATTAAAACAGACAAGTACAATGCCTACGTCGAGGATGCATAGGTATGTGAGAATAGTTACGTTTGTAAGTACAAAACTCACGTAAGTGAGTATTATATGCTACACAAGATGGCCATCGTAGGTACACACACTACCAATAAGTGAGGAACCCCCTATCACAAGTACTCGTTAGGGGTGGACTTGTCTGCATGTGTCGTACTCAGAGTGCACCATGGTAAACAGGATGTCGGGCTCGGTAAACATAGGGCAAGGACATAAGGACCTCCCCAAATCCAAATTGGTTACAGTGGAATGTATTATATGTGCTGCTCCTTCATGTGTGAATGACATATATATATATATATATATATATATATATATACACACACACACACACACACACACAGTGGCTGATGTTAGGCATGCAATGTTAGGGAGTCACTTGTCTGCCTGTGGTTAAAAAGAAATGAAAGTTGTAATGGATTACAACCAATTAACAAATTCACATGCTACTTTCACAGCAAGTAATGATACTGTTTGTTCTCAGTGGCTCTTTTGTGGTGCATATTTAGGTGGGCTTGCGAGGAAGAAGCAACTCCAACCCATTGTACC
>JACYFF010031955.1:60820611-60859586 GCA_017589665.1 Selenicereus undatus
TATATATATATATATATATATATATATATATATATATATATATATATTTGTGTGTGTGTGTGTGTGATAGGTGCTTATAACGTATATCATTTTTGGGTCGTTTTTCTCCATTTTTAGGGAAAGTTATGTGCTTTATGTCATAATTTATACTCCTTTTTCCATTTTACACTTGGGTATGGTTTTCTCCGTGTTTATCAGGTTTTGGACCTTTGTACCCCAGATTTGACCCATAAATGGGTATAATTTTGGCTCTCCATGGATACCCCTAAGATGCTATGCCCGTGGAAGGGAGACAGAATGAAAGAATGTCGAGCCAGAGCTTACCACCTTCTGCCCATGGTGTCTGCCACGGTCCGTGGTGTCTCTATTTCCTGCGAGACTGTTTATTTTCTCACAGCTTTTCAACGTCCAAGCAATTTTTAGTGTCATTTATACGCGTGGTTGTTCGACTTCCAACAGCGTTGGTATAAAAGTGGGGTTCTTACCCTCATTTCAACACACATCATCCCAATCCATCATTCTTTTCACCATCTAATTAGATTTAGATTTCATTTTAAAGTGACGAAGAACAAGTAGAAGAAGAAGATTCACAAGGAAGTGAGATCGGGTTCTGCAATCGAAAGATTCAAGCGCGCATTTTGGCTGAGCAAATTTCTCTCTTTTCTCTTTAGATTTATCATTTTAAAGTAGTTCGATGTTAATTTAATCATGTGTGAGTAATTTAATTTTTGTCTAGGGATTTAGTAGTTTATAAAAGTGTTGTTAGATTATGTTTTAATCTAAAGAATTGTGCTTATCTTCAAGATTCATTTTATTTTCATTCTATCGAGAGTTATTCATGTTGTGAGTGGATTTTTTGCCAAGGTTTGTTTGCACAATTGAAACAATCGAGTGAAAAACTAAAATGTGACATTTGATTGTTAGACTGCTTGATAAAATCTGACATAACGTCGTCTCCAAAGAGAGAGTTGCATGTTCGAAGGACTAGAGTGTAATCGAAGATGTTTAACTTGGATTAAGACAAATTAGTTCAAAAGAACGACTTTAGCTTAGTTTAGAGAAAGTTGGTTGAGTTCCAAAGAATAGACTAAATTTTTGGAGAGATTGCAATTCCTCAAAACTAATCGATTAGAGAAAAGCACATATTCATCATTTTGATCCAGTCAACTTTCATAACTACATGAATTAAAATTAGTGAATTAGAGGTTGTTAAATTGAAACTCCTTCAATTAGTTATAGTCGTTTCCTTATCTTCATATTTTTTTATCAATCTAAAGTTTGGATTCGCTTAGCATATCTTGAGGGAAAATTAGCCCAATAGATCAACCTAGTCTCCACGGGATCGACCTTGATTTGCTACGACGTCACCGTGCGCTTGTGGCCGATCAACTTTTTGGCGCCGTTGCCGATGACTAGCGTCGAATGTTAGGTTTTTCCCGATAGATTTGACTAATCATTTAATTTTTATTCATAGAAAAAAATAAAAAATATGGATATTTTAAGCATTTTGTTTTTCTTTGAAAGAAAAAAAACCGAAAGCAAAAAATTTGAAAATTAAAAAAAAATACAAAAAATTTTGAAAACAAAAAAACAATGGCAACTTTCCATTTCCCCCAATTCAAGCATGAATTATTTTGGAGGTATTTTAAGCGTTTAAATGTCTTTCTTGCTCAATGTGGTTATTGTGTGAGTAAATGGAAAATTTTGGCCATTGTTGATGAGGGTGTGAATAGTAAAACCCGAAATCTTTTAGGGTATTGGGATTTTCATAGTAAAAATGTTGATGAGGCATGGTATTTGCTTGAGTGGATTGCTTGGGATTCATTTGAGTTTGGAAAGGCTAGTTGTATTTCTAAATATTCATTTCCTAATCCTTGTGCATTCTATTCTAGATCTTATTATGCCCCTTTTTGGTGACACTTGTGTAATTCTTCTGATCATGAAACTAATTTGTGTCTTTATTACACATGTTATACTCGACCTAACTTTGCATCATCCTGGGACAATACTGATGTTATCATATCCTTACCTGACTCGTCCTTCCTTTAGCTCAGTGCACGGGGCTTGAGGTGGGTGAGACTTTTGAGAGAGTTGCTAGGTTTGATGTTTCTGATGCATGTTTTAAGTCCGAAGATATTTTAGATGAGGTGCATGATCTAGATAAGACTCCTTTAGAGGGGTGTCGTTATGAGTGTGTGCATGAGGAGTCCTCTAGCCTTTGCTTTAATTATGATTTCCCCAATCCCCTTTATCATACCTATGTTTTTCCTATGTGTTCACAACCCCCTATCTCCCCTGAGTATTACATTGATGTGCCCATTGATAATTCTAAGATTTGTGATGCTAATAATGATTTGGGCTATGAGGACAAAATGTTTAATATGCTTGGTGGAAATGTTGATAATTTTTTTTCTCTAGGATGCTTTTGTGGGTATGATGCCTCCCTTGACCCATATTGCATATTCCTAGTGGATAAGCCTAGAAAAATCATGTGGAACACTGTCTTTGCTTTGTCTTTTTATTTATTTATGGCTTTAGCTTTGTTGAAGAGAGCACTAACTTTCTTTGCTGTGTTTATTTTCATGCTCTCTTATTGCCATGCTTTGGAACTCTATGCTGAGGAGTTTGACAAGCTTCTGCATTCCTTGACGATGCCCGATTTAAAGGGCCGAGTTTTGAAATCATGATGGAGTGGATAATGCTCCATGTGCCCCGGTTGTTACAAGGCCGCATAGCTTAGGTGCACTCTGTACCTAACCTGGTGAGATCGTTCTCTTTTCTTTTCTCTTCCCTTTCTTTTACTTTCTTTCCTTTGAACAATAATGTCTTACCTAAGCAGGGGGGAAGGGTAGCTTCATGTTTTTTTATTTTGGTTATTAGTTTGCATACATGTTAGAGCATATAGTTTTAGGTTTCTTTTTGGTTTGCATTAGTGTTTTGCATTTAGTTCCATAGATTTGCATATAGGATTTCATGAAGGGATGGTGAGGATTGATTTGAGATAACCTGCAATGATATGTTTGTTAGGCAAAATAGCTTTCACAAATTTGAGTAGCTTTTGATTTGTAATCCCTTTTGGTGCTACAACTTTTTAAAGGTTTTGTGAATATTTCTTGTTTTGACCCTTGTCTTCATTGAGAACTATTTTATCCCTTGGAGTCCTTAACACTAATGCTGGTACATGGACTCATTTTATGAGCTTAATGAGACTTTGGTAGATATCCCGTGAGATTGTGAGCCTTACTTGGACTAATCATTATATTTAGTCTCACGTTTCTTACATGTGTGTGACTCTTCCATGTTGCATCTCTTGAACTTGCCTAGACTCCTATTCAAACCCACATTAGCATGTGCATATTTGATAATATGATAGAGGCATTTCTTTCTTTGGTCATTTTAGTCACATAGCCAAATAGCCTACCTTTGTATTATCTGTTTATTCCCTTTGCTAGCCCCTTTGAGCTTATATCCATTTTTGCTGTGATCCCTTCATCTTAGCCCTTGGCCAAACACATATCCCTACCTTTATGTCAAGTCTATGGAGCATCACGTCATCTATGTAGTGGGTGGTTTTCGGGATAATTGAGTTTTAAGGTGGTTTTGGTATGTTGGTTTATTGAGGGATTGATGATATTGAGCATTTGCTTTGGCTCCCTCTTGTTTGGGTTGTGAATGTATATATATTTGGTTGTGAGTTGATAGGTAGTGATCCTATGCCTTTCAATAATTGCAATTTTTGCTTCATTTCCCAAAAAAAAACAAAACAAGAAAAAAACAGAAAAAGTTATGTTGAAAAAAAAGGAAGTTAACGTCATGTTGCGAAAAAGCAAAGCAAAAAAAAGAGAGCAAATGAAAAAAAAAGAAAAAAAAAGTGATTGGCATGGGATACGTATATTGCTTGAGGTCCTTGTTTGTTAACTCATTTCCTATATGATTCATTTGGGGTATGTTCATTGTATTTTTTAGGTTTGGAGTGTTGGTAAACTTCCTAGTTGCTTGGTGTTTTGTTGGTTGCTCCCTAGTCACTTGGCTAGGTAGCTCCACATTGCCCAAATTCGTTTGTCCACTCCTTTTTCTTAACCCTTCTAGCCCACATTACGACCCATAAAAAGTCCTCTTGATTGTTTTGTGCACATTGCATTCAAGTGGTGGAGAATTTAAGGGTCTTTACAAGCATATGGTAGATTGCATCTTTGGAATGAGTCTTGAGTGAACCTATGTTATATTTTAAACACATGAGCGGGAGTGATTCACATTTTCCAAAAGTGAGATTCTACCAGTCTATTGAGCTCTACAACTCCAAGTGCTTATATGACATGCTTTATGGTTCTTTGGGGGTGATCAAGTTTGATGTCGAACTTGTGGTCATGTACTTCTTCGAAAACCTTCTCCTCCTAATTTTGAAAATTTTTGTGCACTACTTGGGGTTGCCATTGCTTGCTATTCTTGCTTGTGATACGCTATGACTTGCCTACTTTAAGGAGGTTATTAACCATTTTGAGTTTTAGATGCATTTCCCTTTGTCGGTTTTATCTAGTGTTTGCTTGAGGATAAGCAACAATTTAAGCATAGGGGAGTTTGATAAGTGCTTGAAGTGTATATCATTTTAGGGTTTTTCCTCCATTTTAGGGAAAATATGTGCTTTATGTTATAATTTATACTCCTTTTTCCATTTTACGCTTGAGTATGGTTCTTTTCTGTATTTTGCAAGTTTTGGACCTTTTTATCCCAAATTTGACCCATAAATGAGTATAATTTCGACTCTCCACGGATACCCCTAAGTTGCTATGCCTGTGGAAGGGAAACAGAATAGAAGAATGTTGAGCCAGAGCTAACCATGGTCTGCCCGTGGTGTCTGCCATGGTCCGTGGTGTCTCTATTTCCTGCGAGGCTGTTTATTTTCTCGCAGCTTTTCAACTTCCAAGCAGCTTTTAATGTCATTTATACGCGTGGTTGTTCGACTTCCAGTAGCTTTGCTATAAAAGGGGGGCTCTCACCCTCATTTCAACACACATCATCCCATTCCATCATTCTTTTGACCATCTAGTTAGATTTAGATTTCATTTTAGAGTGACGAGGAGCAAGTAGAAGAAGAAGATTCGCGAGGAAGCGTGATTAGGTTCTGCAATCAAAAGATTCAAGCAGGCATTTTGGCTGAGCAAATTCTCTCTTCTCTTTTCTTTTCTCTTTATATTTATCATTTCAGAGTAGTTAGATGTTTAATTTAATCATGCTTGAGTAGTTTAATTTTTATCTACGGATTTAGTAGTTTATGAAAGTGTTGTTGGATTATGTTTTAACCTAAAGAGTTGTGCTTATCTTCAAGGTTGGTTTGATTTTCTTTGTATCAAGTGTTATTCTTGTTGTGAGTGGATTTTTGGCCAAAGTTTGATTGCACAATTGAAACAATCGGATGAAAAACTTAAAGGTGACATTTGATTGTTAAACTCCTTTATAAAACCTAAAATAGCATCTTCTCAAAAGAGAGATTTGCATGTTAGGAGGACTAGAGTGTAATCGAAGATGTTTAACTTGGATTAAAACAAATTAGTTCAAAAGAACGACTTCAACTTAGTTAGGCAAATTTGGTTGAGTTCGAAAGAATAGACCAAATTTTTGGAGAGATTGCAATTCCTCGAAATTAACCGACTAGAGAAAATCACATGTTCATCATTTTTGATCTAGTCAATTGTCATAACTACATGAATTCCTAGGCTTTTTCTCCTTAATTGATTTAAAATTATTGAATTAGAGGTTCTTAAATTGAAACCATTGAATTAGTTATAGTCGTCTCCTTATCTTCACATTTTTTATCAATCTAAAGTCTGGATTCGCTTAGTATACCTTAAGGAAAAATTAGCCCAATATATCAACCTAGTCTCTGTGGGATCGGCCTTGATTTGCTACAATGCCACCATGAGCCTTCGACCGTATCTCTGTGTGTGTGTGTGTGTGTGTATCTATGTCTCTGTGAATCTGTGTGTGTGTGTGTATGTTTGTATGTGTGTATATGCATATGTATATGTGTATGTGTATGTGTATAAATAAATATCGGTATGTATGTGTGCATGTGCTGATGGTTGTACTAATTGGATGTGTGTTAGTAGAGTCTTCTGTAGGGTTGTGAGGAAGAGGGCCTCTGACTTGCCATTATAGCCGTGGATACCATTGCAAAGGGGCACGGTAATGTTACTCCTTCCATTTCAACAGTTGTGGGTGAATCTCTCCCCCTGCTCAAAGTTGGAGGATAAGGTGAGGTACAACCTGCTGCATATGTATCTGCATCTGCATCTGCCACTTTGCTCCCTCAGTGAACTTGGGTTTACCTTAGGAAGTACTGTGGTTGACATGTGAGGTTGGCATACATGTGTGTGTGTGTGTGTGTGTGTGTTTTACTGCTGGGCTCGCACTCTTATGAGCTAACATTTACACTGACGTCCTCACCTGGGAAGTTACCGTAGCGACTTGCTCTCGCCAAGACAAGTACGTGCCAGTGTGGCATTTAAGAGATGAATATATGTTGCAGTCCTTTCCTTCAAACACTAACAAATTTACAATTACAATGGTCATGACTGTGGCGTGTTCTTCATGATCTCCATGAATGTCCTCACACTTAATGCGCTGACGATGTGCTTTAACCAAAACGATATTCGAAAGTTGCGAGATAAATGCTTGGCCGACATCCTCAAGTGTACAATACACAACTTTCCCATGGCCCTCCCCTAAGTACATGTCTTACGTAAAGTATATTTCTAACACAGCTTCAATGCACCGTATTTGCGCAGTTATTGTTTTGATTTATTGTAATGAGTTCCCCATATGATGTACTTGCCCTTTTTATGATGTGTTTGACACATGTAGTGCACAAACTATGGTAATGAGATCAATACAATTTACCCATAATTTTAACTAAGCGTGCCAATGTACTTCATTTTAGAACATGTGGTTGTGGATGATCTCTGTGACCTCTATTTACCGGGGATTCGGGTACGTGTATAACATGGTTGACGATCTCAAACTATGGTAATCATTAGCAAAAGCGTACCTATATTCTAACTTTTGTTTACCACTACGTTCAACATTATGTATGATAGTTTACCATTGGAAACGACGTTCACATAACGTACAAAGCTTCATTAATCCACTATAGAGACAAGTATACAGAAAATAATATGCACAACCGTTGGCCTCCCAACCCACAAACCAAAAGGACAGCATGAACTACCAGTGCAGATTTCTGTTATTTAGTTACTGGTGGATTCACAAGTTGGACATAGACGAAATTATTTTCATAATTTTCACACTGGAACATAACATCATATGTGTCTACATGTTGGGTTCATCATTACGCTACCCAAAATACTGCATCATCGATCCCCATCCGTAGCTTTCAAAATAGTGAGCACATTACGGTGTGGGAGGCCCTCAACACCATTACATTACACCTTCCCCATCTTCATGTGAACATGTGAGCAAACATCATAAACAACATAACCAACGTAACAGCGCTAGTAATCATCCAAGCTCTCGCACATCGTTCAACGCATGACATAGCATAATTCAACTTCATATTACGTTCCTTGGAAGCCCTCACTATGTGTCGCTTCTCCAGTAATATTTTCTTCAGATTGTTGATAGATGCTTATAATTTTCGGATTATGATGGCCTTTTTTACCCTAGTACGACTGTGCTTCAACCAGACATCATGCTCACACCTCCTCTGTTAATAAAGCCTAGGGTTAGTCAACTACGAAGGTGATCAAAATATACTGACATGAGAAAAATATTTAAGTTCACCATGGTATACCTCATGACAAACCGACCAACACATGTTGGGCACATGTGTGTCAACCACAAGTTATCTAATTGACCACATCAGATGAAGAGGCAACTTCAGATGAAGAGACAACGCACATGGTTGACATAGATCCTATTATGTTAACCACCCCACTTAGGACGTTCATTGTTTTACAATCCATAACAACTCACAAATCCTACGGCTGGACTGACAACACATCGTCCAACGAGCTCAACCAGCAGCACAAATGGACATAACCTCAACACCCATAGTGAAAGGTAACAGGATGAAGTACAGCTTGTAAATTGGCCTCACCAGATCACATATTGGCATCCCTCCCCAAGTCAGCAACTATTACCCGATTGATACTCGAATTGTGATTTGAAATTGTAGAGGCATTGCACGCGCATCTTTCCATCAAACTCTTAGAGGGTTACTATCAGTGACCCGGCAACCATTATGGTGATTTCGACATACGAGTCAGAGACGATAAAACCAGGGAGATATTGTGATCAACAAGAATGAACCATGGCTTCACATAGCTAACCGACTTCGCAGATGGGGTTTGTCTTATATGGGACTCATCAAAAATGTTCTTGGTTCCCCATAGGTTCGAGCCCTGGCACATCACTTTTGTTGTGAAAATAAGAATGACCTCCCCCAACATTATTATTGCTTGTATGGTTCATGCCCTTACGATGTGTTTGTGTGACGCGTTTAACTTAGTTGGCAATCTATGCGTACGTGTTTGTAGGGAGTTCGCTAATCATAATAAATAACCAACTTATACGCGCATTTGGAGAGTGTACTTTATGCATTCAATGTGCATCTCAGTCACTGATACAGTGTTGTTGTCATTTTAATATGTCGTTTAAGTGTCCGCTACCATTGTGTTGACCATCTCTTACTGTGCCTGTGCAAGTCTTTATTTATGTTGCCAACTATATGTCCCTTTTGGTTAACCCCTCTCGATACGGACCCGTTTATGTATACCACAACTAGACCTGTCAATTTTTTACCCGACCCGAAACCGCCCGAAAATTTAGGGTTGTGAACACGATTTTTTGACCCGAAACCCGAAAATAACCGAACCCGAAAAAGCCGAAAAAATTCGGGTCCGAGTTGACCCGTCGGGTCCAGTGAATTAAATGGGAATTGGGGATTGATTTGGTTTGTCGTGTGGGCCTGCGATATTGGGCTTCCTTGCTGAGAAACCAAAACACGAAGGGCAGAAGAGCAGCAGAAGGCGTTCATCTCTCAGCTCTCAACCCTCTCACGAAGCAAGCAAAGGTTCAACACCCTAACTCTGAATCTGAATCGAGTTACTCTTCAGCTACTTCACGTCCCTCTCCATCTCTTCATCTGAAAGGCCTTCGACTCCATTGTTATCGATTTGTCGCAGCATCGGTCACGAAGGAACAATATCCTCAGCTCCATTTCAGCTTTCCCTCTCCATCCATAGCACCGCAGCGTGGGTCCCGTGGTCGTGGAAGAAGAGGTTCTGGGTCCGTTTCTTCAGCTTTCCCATCTCCATCTCCTCTGGTTCGAAGCAGCAACGCCCGTGCTCCCACTCATCCATCAGGTATGTCGACTTTTCGAGCTTCTTTGCCATCGTGCCTCTGTTTGTGTTCAAGCTCTGGCTTCTGAAATCTGAACATAGGCTTTTGAAATAGCAAAGCCTCTGAAATCTTAATTGTTCGAACAACCCTAGCTTCTTTGCAAGCGTGCCTCTATTAGTCTGCAAGCTCTGTTGCGACTGTGCTCCCATTAACAGAAGATTTGAGGCTCCCATTTATATTTTTGTAAAGTTGAATGTAATTCATCCTCAAGGACCTCAACTATGTTGACACATTCAGTTTGTCTTCCTATTTTGAATTGCAAATAAAGGGGCTTCTATGCTCTGTGACTGTTTGTGTAAGGAATTGATGCTCAAGTAGATAAGTGATATGTTTTATTGATAGGCTCTGTTTGTAAAGCTGAATATAAATCAACTAATGCTTATTGCTTTGTGTAATGCTTACTGCTTTGTGTAATGCTTTTTGTGTAATCAACTAATCATTCAGTTTGTCTTGATAGATTAAAAGGCATAAAGATTAAAGATCAATATTGATTGACAAATACAAGGACTTCTTGTGTAGTTGACTTAGATGTAATTGAGATTGTAAATTGTAAATCTCAAAAGAACATGAATAGAACTTTGGTGGTAATTGTAAATTGATTATCCAATATAATTAATATTTATGTAAGTAAAGAGTAGCAAGTAGCCAAGTTCAGTGATGAAGAAAATTAGTATATATGATAATGTATGTAGTAATGTAGATAACTAGATATAAATTTCAAGCTTTGGTTTTAACCTCAAAATATTATTAGTGAACTCAACTCGCACCTAACTATATTTCTATTCTAACTTGTAACAATTTGTTTTTATGTTAGTAACTTATATTTTTCTTTTCATTTTAATAACTTATGTCTTTCTTTAATTTTTGTAGGGAGCTCTACCCCTTGTACGCCATTTACAGTTGAGTTAGATGATGATTCTCCTTCAACAAAGAAAAGGCGGTGGACCTCTAGTGTGTGGAAGCATTACAACATAAAAGAAGGCAAGCACTTTCCTGATGCCAAAGATCGCGCTTATTGTAAGTATTGTAATGGAGGACCTATTGATGCGGATTCTCGCAATGGCACATCTAACTTTAGGCGTCATACTGAAACTTGTAGTGCACGTGTAAGTGCTGATGTGGGTCAAATGATGATGGCTAAAGATGGGAAATTGGTTAGAAAGTTCAATCGATATGAGTATAAGGAATTGGTTGCACAAGCCATAATTAAGCATGGGTACACCTTTACATTTGCCGAGCATGAGGGAAACCGAACAATTCATATTTATTTGAATGAGAATTGTGTTCCAATATCTAGAAATACAGCCAGAAGTCATTGCATAAAGATTCACAAACGGGAAAAGCAAAGGCTTAAGGAATCATTGGGTCTACTTACAAGTAGAATTTGTGTCACTTCTGACTTGTAGACTTCATGTGTGGGTCATGGTTTTCTCTCATTGACAGCTTATTACATTGATGACAATTGGAAGTTACATTCTAAGATTCTAAACTTTGTGCATTTGCCCCCTCCTCATAATGCAAGTGCTTTGCATGACAAACTCCATGATCTTTTAAAGGAGTGGAAAATTCATAAGAAAGTGTTCACCATTACATTGGACAATGCTAGAGCAAATGATAATATGCAAGACTTGTTGCGTGATACTTTGAATGTGCATGCTCGATTGCCTTGTGGTGTGAATTTTTTCATATTCGATGTGGTGCACATGTGTTGAATTTGATTGTTAAGGAGGGCTTGAAGTTAATTGATGTTGGGATAATTAAGGTGAAAGACTTAGTGAAATATGTGACTGGTTCTGAAGGTAGGAAATTGAAATTTGAGGAAATTGCTTTGGGTCTTGGCATTGATTGTGCAAGAGGTTTATGGTTGGATTGTCCAACTAGGTGGAACTCCACCTACAAGATGTTAGATAGAGCGTTGCCTTATCGAGCTGCTTTTGCAAGTATGAGGTGGATGGAGAGGTCTACTTCTGCTTTTCCTGATCTTCCCACAGATGAAGAGTGGTCTAGGATTGAGAAGATTTGTGATCTTCTTCAACCATTTGATGAGATAACTACTATTATATCTGGTACAAAGTACCCTACGGCAAACTTATATCTAAAAAACGTGTGGAAAATTGAAAATCTCTTATCTTTGTGGAGTTTTTGTGAGGATGTTGTTCTTAGGAGTATGGCAACAAAAATGAGAGGAAAATTTAAGGATTATTGGGACAATTATAGTATGATTCTCTCGTTGGCTGCCATTTTGGATCCTCGATATAAGTTTTAGCTTATCATGTATTGTTTTCAAACACTTGACCCTGAAACTTCCGAGTTGAAGTCCAAAATTGTGAAAGATCAATTGTACAAGCTCTTTGGTGAGTATGTCAAAGATAAACCTCAAGCAAATGTGAGTGGTGCAAGGAGAGGAAAGGATGACTTAGTGGTATGTTCTCTTAATTTGATTTATATTGTCTATGTGTTCTTTATAAACAAAAGTTATCTTATTTGTTCGTATGTACTAATATGTGTTTTTGACTTGTGTAGGGATTTGCAGATTTTGATAGTGTTGTGGTATCTCGTGGTAGAATTTCATAATTGGATACGTATTTGGATGAGCATAGATTGGATCACACTATCGACTTAGATATTTTAAGTTGGTGGAAGGTGAACCAAAATCGATTTCCCTCCTTAAGTAACATGGCTAGAGACATTTTGAGCATTCCTATTACTACTGTGGCTTCTGAATCATGCTTTAGTATGGGAGGTAGAATCCTAACTAAATGGAGAGCTTCTCTTAAACCCGAAAATGCAGAGGCATTGGTTACCACACGTAGTTGGGTATTTGGATTTAAGATGGATGGTGGTAAGTTTTACAAAATTTTTGTTGTCCAAAACTTTATATGCATGTTTTGTCTTATGATTACTAATAAGTATGTTAATTTTTCTTGCACCTATTTGTCGATGTAGATGAGGATGATCAAGAACTCAATGGTATTTGTGCTCAATTTTCTAAAGTCACATTGAATGTCGATGAAGAAGAAGTAGAAGAAGATGAAGATGAAGAAGGGGTAGAGTTGGAATCGGGAGATCAAGTGGAATTCGGTGATTCTAACATTAATTAGTTTATTAATGCTAGGAATTTGATATAGAAGCATGCTTTGAGTGTATGTTTGAAGTTTGAACTATGGTTTGATTGTTTAAGACTCTAAACTTTGTACTCTATTCTCTATATCATGTTGTAAGATGATTTGAGTTGCTTGACTATGGTGTTGCGTGTTGCCGTGTTGGTAAGACAATTTAAGGTATGGTTCTCGATTGATGATGTACTTGCTTCTTCATGACCTTACTTATGTTCTAAGGGTGAATTAGTAAGTAAATTTTGTACTTTGTTTAAAGTTTATAATAAATATTTTGTATTAGTGTATTACTATATTGAGGACATATGCATTTACACAATATAGTAGTCACTAATCATTATCTTTTGGACTTATAAACTTACAAGTAGCTAATTTTTGTCTATATTTTAAAATTTTGAATTAATTTAAGTCTACAAAACATACAATATGTTATCCTCATGGAAAAAGGAAAATTTAATATGCGGTAGGATAATTTGAGCATCTAGAGTCAATCTTATTTGCCAAAGACAATAGCAGGAAATGTGGCGTTCTCGACCCGTTGGGTTGATCCGTAACCCGCAAAACCGAAATACACCCGACCCATATTCTACCCGAACCCGAAATACACCCGACCCGTATTCTACCCGAACCCGAAATACACCCGACCCGTATTCTACCTACCCGCCCGAATTGACAGGTCTAACCACAATATAACCAAATGTTTACCTAGTAAGATATACATGATAAGAGGTAAACTACATTGTTGAAAAACTGTCTGACTATGTACAGGTTGATCCGAAAGTGGTACCCACATGTAATTTACTGACACACGTACCGTGGATACACTTTAGGGCCAACCATCTACATTCCAGCTGGCGGGGACTGTTTACCTTGGTAAACAACTTCCTGTACAACGGTAAAGCATGGTTGGTGGTACATCAGTAGTCAACTACGACCCAGTTTACCACCACCCCAACTGGGTGGTAGTCCATGAGAATAGTGAAACATTGTACAACAATTGTGGTTGTAGTTTGTTAAGTACCAAAGGCTTTTCCCCTTCTAAAGCATGGTTTTCCATGGTGAACTTCTCTCTTCCGGTCGGTGACCATGGAAGGTGACTTACAAGCATTGAAAATGCAAAAATTAACTTCAAAATGAAAAAAAGGGGGTTGGGGGTGTTGTGACATCTCACTCGGTATCATCCCATTGGAAAGCATACACCATAAACACCAACAATGACTACACCGCTTACATCTTTGGGGGACCAACTTCTCCGTGTATGGTCCAAAATTGTACAACACAGCCTTATGTCCTACTTGACACTGGAACATACAAACCATCCAATAAATCTTCAATCTACACAAGATCGCCTTCATTGCGTGCATTAAAATTGGCACGGGGATTGCGACTGGTGCACCTCATTTGTACAACCTCGCTGCCTCTGAGATTTTGTGCCCTACGTTTGCGACTCCCTTTGCTTGGATAGAGGCCTACAGGGTTATCGGCCATTGTTCGGGGGTAATATGCAGAGGTCATACTTGTCATCAAGCTCTTCCCCACCAGCCACCCGGCCTTATCTTCCCATCAACTTTTCCATTGTCGTGTATTTCCATCAGGTGTACCAACTGCTTGTATATGAGTTGTTGGATCACACTCTTATAAATTGGATGTACATAGTCATAAGCCCATAAGTTTACCTTACCTATCACAGCTAAGGCATGACAGCATGGAAGACCTCGCATTTTTCATTGCCTGGAAGTATAAGTCTGCTGACCAACTTCACCACTAATTTACCACTATTGCTTAGCTCCACACTGTATTCCCCTAACATCAAATTATCGCACTCTACTGTTGTAATACAACCCATCTTCTTGTAAATGTCGGCCAACTTCTGCTCTATTCTCTCCACCTACCCATTCTTCCACTTCAAAATGTCCTACTTGTGCTTGTCCATCTTCTTCGTAAGCTTCTCTAGATGGCCATGCCAAGGCACAGGCATAGGGCATAGTTGTCTCATCCAATTGTTCTAGCTCACTATTACATTATTGTTTATTATACCCCATCTCTCCTTGCCAAACTTCAAGGCAACCCATTATTCTGGTTCGTTCTCCTCCATCCAAGCAGTAAGTTCTGCCTTGTAGCATCTCAATTTTTCCAATGCAACATTGTACTCAGCAAGTGTTGGAGCATAGGCATTAACCCTTTACAACATTTCCTTCCCTATCTGTTTCGTTGCTTCTTTCCGGGTATCATGATTCGCTGTCTCTTTCAAAAAATTCTCCGTCAAGTGACATAGGCAGTAGCCGTGGTACTCCTTACCAAATACTTGTGCCACACTAGCGATTATTGCAGGGTTCCTGTCCGACATGATCAACCGCTTTAGACCCCCAAGCACTCAGTAATCTTTTCGAAGAATCAGACCCACTCCTCAATTTTTCTCACCACGCAATCTGTCATAGGCGAAATTGAACAAGTGGTTATCCGCATCCAAGGTGCAGGCAGCAACCAAGGTCCCTTTGTAAGGTCTGCTCAGATGGGTGCCGTCAACATACAGTATCTTCCTGCACCCAAGTTTGAAGTCGTTCACATTAGCAGGGTATGCAACAAACATCCTCTTACACCTGGAACCCTCAACCTCATAGAATGCCATAGACCCCGAGTTCGCTCTAACGATGGCAGCACACATCCATGGGACCAATTTGTAATGCTCAACTGGCTTCCCAAGCACCATCATGCGCATAAATTCACTTGCCCTCCATGACTGCATATATGTTAGTCGAATCTCCAACTCTAGATCATACATAATGTCCCTCGGTGAATAATCAAGACACAATCTCACTTTACCCTCAATGACGTGTGCAAGACGTTCGACTCTAACACATCGTATACCTTAAACACCCATCTGACACAGTTCCTCCACACTGTGTTTATGCTACCCAATGAAATCTTTTATAGAAATCACCTACATATTCTTCCAACCTCTAACACATATATAGAAAGGACAGTCTGTTGCATCACACCTGACCACAATTCTTTACTTACAATTCCGCTTAAACCGATGGCAGAAGTGGTTTGTGATTGCAAACTTGTAGATCACTTATCGAAAACCTTTTGCTGATTGAAAGATCTGCCTCACTCCCCTAACTAACTTCTTCCATACACGATAGTAGCTTTGCGCTTGCAGACCTGATTGTGGCCACACACTATCATCCTCATTATTCCTTTCATCACCCCCGCTTGCTTTGCTGCCTTCTTCACCCCCTTCTGCCGGTTTCTTCTCATCACCCACATCGTATGATGCCATGGAGATCTCATCGTCATCAGACAGTTCAATTATTTCTTCCCCAAGTCTCAGCCTGCTTTACGGGTGATCACCAACACATCTACCTCTTTCAGTCAACAGCACCCTATAATTTCAACAAAAATAATATATAAGTGACTCATTCTCATAAACCACATTTAGTAATGCACTTCACCATATCATTCTTTATAGATGACCCATCTTTTCAGTCCTGGTTGTCTGACATCTCTATTAGAACCTCTTGCACCACAGCATACCCATTTCTCCTACTTCTCGCCCAAACCACACCATGATTACAAGTCAGTGTTCTTCCTTTGCATGATGCACCTCCCTTCTGTGCTCGCCTCTTCGGCCCATCACTTCCACCCACATAAAAATACCCATGTTCATCATTTCCTTGAAAAACATCCTCACATCCACATCCCCTCAACTGCCATTAACATTTTCTGGTCGTACTTCAAATTGTACCATAGTTTCTACTCAAAAAAATAATTCCCAATAGTCACCATTTTTCGCACCTCCTCCACCCCTGTCCCTTCTTTACCACAATACATTTCCTTGACCCCCCCATATATGTTCCTTTCCATCTCCACCTTCCTCCAACTCATCCCCGATAACACACAAATAACTACCTCTATCCCCCCACTACTATCTCCCACAACAGCTACTATGTCTACCGTGGTGAACACAACATGTTCCCCAGGTTTACCAGTGCCCTGTTCTTAGTCAATGTTGGTAATACAACATGAACTTCCTTAAAAACAACAAACCCCTATCCCACCCTGCTACATCCCCCCGCTCACTTATACAATTGGGTTCACACAACAACTACCACTATGATACCCTAGTAAATAGTTACCAACAACATGGAATACATTTACCCCCAGACATTTACCCTTCCTATAGCCAAAACCACTCACCACAACGTCGGTTCACATACCAAACTCATAAAGTAACAACAATATTTCACATACCTATTGTTTACCACTCTGCATACAGTAATCTACCCACATCAGATGTAACCCCTCCTCCTCCGAGTTCACGGCTAACCTTCGCCGTCACGTATCCACCATCACCAAACACTCCAAGCTTAAGTCCAGCCTCTGTCTACACTTTCTTTGACCTACAGCTATGCACTTTGCCTCACCTACTTGTTCTCCCACAATCACGCTTTATTGATGAAATTGGGGAAAACTTTCCCTTAATTTTGAAGCACAATTGATCACTACCACACACTTTCAGGAGTAGATTCATCCATAGAGAGAGATTGAGAGAAAGAGAGAAAGAGAGTGCATCTATGTATTTCGCACAAACCCTCGATTTGGAACATAACGTTGGATGGCTCACTATTTTGCTTTTAGGTTTTGGTGGATAGAGAGTGACAATCATCACGTAGAGAGAAAGGGAGTCATAACTCATTAACGGTATTTTAGTCATTCAACTTGTTTTCGCTTTTCCACCCACTTGCCATTCCCTCCAAAACCGACACCCATTTGATGCCAAAAAAAAAAGTTAGTTTAACCCTTGTTAACGTATAATCCTCCTATAAATTTTCCATTTTTTGGAAAATTACTTTAATTATTTACCCCCCCCCCCAAAAATAACAGTACATTCAAAATTTTAGAAACCATATTTAAAGGAAATATACGACTTAGAGTATTAATTTCTTGTGAAATTTTCTATATATACGCATTATTCTCTACATTTTTCCATATCCTATCAACCAAATAATGCATATTAATTATGGTCTAACAAAATAATAAATATTATATTTGATTTCTAATGTGAGATCAACCAAATTTCACGTCAATTAGTTTATTGCAAAAATTAACAATACAATTGAAATCATGGATATGAATTGATCTAAAAAAAAATAAATCACGAATATGAAATATTGAAGACAATATAAGCTAAATTTCATCAAATTTTCTGCGTTCAAAGAAGTTATCATCTGAGTTACTTGAGTTGCATAACTTTTGATAAGATGACCTTCAATTTCCACGAGCACATCGACAACATGGCTTGACTATATGTCTAAAAAAATTATCAAACATTAGAGGGAAAAAATACACAAAATATGTACATATTAAGCTCCTAAGGGTAATTGGTAATTATGGGAGTAGGGATGGAAGTTGTATCCAAATCCAAAAAATCTACCCTGAACCCGCTCCATTTATAGCGAGATGGGTATGAAAAATTGAAAAAATGAGTATAGGGCGGGTACGCTGAAAACAGGTATGGATATGGGTACGGATTTTGGTATAGGTATCACCCGCCCCATACCTATACCCATACCCGCCCCGTACCCGAATTTTTTGGGGGGCAAAATAAATTGTTAAGTACAGTTTTGAGCTTTGAACGTTGGTAATTCGTTTAAAAAAAAATATCATATACCCCGGCCCATCCCAACTATGTAATGCATCCATTTGTGTCGCTCATTTACTATGCCAATACATGAAGTCGCGTGACTCACAACTCAAAAACCTAAAATCCTAGCTCATTTGCTGTGTCCCTCACTCCCTCATTTGCTATGTCCTTCACTTGCTCATTTCGGTCATTTCCAGAATTCAGTTTTTGTTCATGAACTAAGTATGAACTCTTGTACTTAATCCAATGGTATTGTATTTCTTTAGAATGTTCTACCTAATTGAATTTAATTTTATGAATTTTTTAGATAAAATAAATTATCGTACTCTATGGTTATTGCATTTTAATATTTGTATATACCCGAATAAAACCCAAGGTACCCGAAATACCTAATGGGTATGAGTATGGTGATAGATTTTGAAACCCCAATGGATATGGTGTGGGTATGGGGATGATTTTTGACGATGGATATAGGTGCGGGTACAACTCTACCGCCCCATGCACATCCCTATTTAAATGGGAGAATACTTCCTTTTCCCATTTAATTTCCCTTGTTGCATTGACTCGAAGAGGGATAGGATCTTGGAAGAGACTAATTATCATATCATGCATCGCATAGTCAGTGGTGTATTTTTTTCAAATAGATTTGGCATATTGCTTATAGAATCAAGATATGTAATTTGCTTTCATGAAAGAGTTGTAAAGTAAACACTAGCCTTTGGAAGAAATAACTGGGGTAATTTTTTTTCAACTGAAGCAACATCGCACATGCTATAATTGTAATTAGAATAGAAAAAGAATCTCAGTCTCCTTCAAAAAAAACCCAAAAAAACAAAATCTCATAGTTGTGTGATCCGAATAACTATATCTTAAAACACATGGTTAAGTACTATAATAACTTGATATCCAAAAAAAATTAAAAAAAAACTATAATAACTTGATATCCAAAAAAAAAACTAACTTCAGCTTTTGATACAACATATATAAGTATAAAATATGTGACATCGTACCTATCTGAATCCGTAGAATAATGTAGATTAATAAAAATTTATATAATATCAACAATTATAATGTGTGTACATGTGTGTGAGGGTAAAATATTCAACATATGAATAGGTATGTGTATGTTTTTTTTTTAAAAAAAATACATTTTATCAAATATTAGGGGAAAAATTAATAGACAATAATTCATGTATTTTGATGTAATCTCAAATAACAGAGAGAGACCTATAACTCCATAATTATGCATTAAATCACACTTAAAAACGATAATAAGATTCATATATTTTAGTGCGATAAAACAAATAAATAATTCATAAGCACCCATTGAACATACATTTGAACTCCACTTGTATTACTAAAGAAAGTTCATGCACTGAAGGAAAAGAAAAAGATCAATTACATGCATTGAGGCAAAAAAAGACTAATCACACCACGTCACTCACCACACAAATGCATTTTCTTGTATGCTCCTATGAGCTCATACACCCTTATAACACATCATTATCCATGTCATCAATCAAAGCCATGTCCAAAAAAAAAAACTAATTATAGAAAATTAAAAAAAATAAAAAACATTTTGGAAATGAGGCACGTGCACTTGAGCGGTTATGGGGACATGGAGGAGGTTGTTTTGGTTTTTTTTTTCTTCTATGTGAGCTATTTAAAAAAAATCAATAAATAAAAGTCATCTTTTTTTTTCCTTTGTGAGACGTGGGTAGTTTCAAGAAAAGTAAACAAAAGTCATCTTTCTTTTCCTTTTGTTAGGTATGAGTTGTTTTTTTAAAAAAAGACAAAATTCATCTTTTTAATTTTTTTAACTTGTGTTTTCGATCACTTGCACTTGCAATTTGCTTTATTTTTTGTCATCTCTCTTCGTGTTTCGCAATTTGAATTTCACTTGTAGTCGAGAATGGTAGGGAGCGTAGTCGAAAAAGCAGTCGGAAGAGATTCGATTTGTAAGTTTTGCAATTAATTTTATGTCGCCTACTATTAAATGGACTTCATTTAGTTCATATTTATCTCTTAATTGAGTATTTTAATTTTGAACAGCATTCTTGGAGGATAATGGAAATGGTAATGATGACAGAATTTTGTCAGGTTACGTTTCATTATTATTTTGTTGGAATTCTGTTCATTGAGATTGTGAATGTTTTGTTCATTTTAACTTGTGATATTGTTCATTATTGGGTTTGTTTTAATATATTTTTTTATTTTGTATTTATTAATTGGATTACAGATATTCATTTGGCCATGTGATGTTGTTCATTTAGTTTTGTGATGCTGTTTTTTAATATATAAAATTTGTTTATAATTGTTCATTTATGGTTATGAGCGTGTTCATTTATTCATTCATGTTATTCATTTTGCAGATAATATTTCTTCTGAACGAGGTATTATTACTTTGGATCCTTTAGCAGTTGATTTTGTTGGATCGACTGTATACTCTCAAGATGAAGCATTTGAGATGTACAATGATTATGCATTTAAGGTTGGGTTTAGTGTTCGTTATCATAAGATTCGTAGGAGAGCTCGAACTCAAGATTTGTCAATGCGTCAGTTTTGTTGTTGGAAGGAAGGTTAGAAAGAAAATAAAGGCCAACAATGTAAGGAGTATACAAATATTAATGTTCAGACTGGGTGCAAAGCAATGATCCAGTTTAATATTGACTTAGATGGAAAGTGGACTGTCAGTAAGCATGTTGCTGAGCACAACCAACTATTGTGTAGTACTAATGAGCGGCATCTTTTGCCTTCTCATCGGAAAGTCTCAACTGAAGACCTGTTGTTTGTAACAGAGCTTAGGGACACAGGAGTCCGAGTGGCGGATGCATTCCGTGTCTTGATAAAACAAGCTGGTGGAGCTTCTTTTGTGGGTTTTCAGTTGAAGGATTTATATAATAAGATTGAGGATTACGATAAGAAGTCATTTGATGGCAGCGATGCAAATTCACTGATTGAGATTTTCAAGAAACGATTAAAGAGTGAGACCGATTTTATTATGATTTTGAGGTTGATGTAAATCGTTGTTTGGTTAGTTTTTTTTGGCGTGACAAGTAGATGTTAGAGGATTATAAGCTCTTTGGTGATTTGTTTGTTTTTGACACAACATATCATACAAATAAGTATGACATGGTTTGTGCTCCTTTCGTTGGCATGAATCATCATTCCAAAAATATCATGTTTGGTTGCGGGTTTATTATGAATGAGAGAATTGAGTCTTTTGAATGGTTATTTCGGACTTTTTTGAAATCTATGGGTGGCAAATTCCCAAGCACCATTATGACTGATCAGGCTTTTTCTATGGCTGCTGTGATAGAATCAGTTTTTCCTGGTGTTCAGCATAGGCTTTGTTGTTTTCACATCATTGAAAATTCAAGAAAGCATATTGAAGCAATAAGAGCAAAGGAAGGTTTTACAAAATTGTTTAACAAAGTTTTGATGGATTGTCATACGAAGCCTGAATTTGATCATTTTTGGAAAAGGTAATTGTTTTTATTATTGTTTTATCAGTTGCATTTGTCTGAACATTTTTTATTTTTCTGGTTCTGTTATTTATATCTTTGTTCATTAGGTTTCTTTAAGTTTTCTTCATTGAAACTTATATTGTTGCTTACTAGATATTTTAATAATCACTTTGTACTTGATTATTAATTAGTGACTTATTGTAATTCATCAGTTCATGTGTTCATTTGTATTGTTTATATTGTTCAAACGTCTTGTTCACTAGACCTTATGGTGTTGTATTTTTTAAAGGTAACAAATTTTTTATATTATTGGTTTATCACTTGTATTTGTTTGAACATTTTTTTTTTTTGGTTCTATTAATTTGATCTTTGTTCATTAGATTTGATAATATTTTGTTTATGGAAATGTATATTGTTGTTTAATTGGTATTTTAATAATGAATTTGTACTTTGTTAATATTTAGTAATTTAATGTAATTCATTGGTTCATGTGATGATGTTCATTTTTATTGTTCATATTGTTCACATATAGCATTATGAAACTTATAGTGTTGTATTTAGTGTTCATTGTGTTGTTCATATTGCTCCTATGTTGTTATTCATTTGTGTTGGTACTTTTTTATGTTTTTAATCATTATTTTTCGGACAATTTTTAGGATGGTGGAAATGTATGATTGTGGTGCCAATCGGTGGCTTAACAATCTTTATTCATTAAGAGAAAAGTGGTACCCTGCTTTTTCAAAGAAGAACTTTTCAGGAGGGGTATTGTATTCACAAAGGAGCGAGAGTACAAACAACTCAATCAAAAGGCAGTTGCAAGCAACTGCTAACTTGTGTGACTTCTATAACATATTTTGTGGTTTTGTTTCATAATGGAGGGACAAGGAAAATGGAGAAAATCACAAGTGTTCCAAGGATAATGTGGAGATGGTCTTTCCGTCGGTAAGTTTGTTGAAACATGCTAGGTCTATTTACACTATTGAAGCTTATCGATTGTTTGAGAAAGTGTTTGTTAAAGGAGCTTCGTATGAACAAGGTGAGTTGCATAGCGATACATCTGATAGGGTATTCCGTGTATCCGGTGTAAGTTGTTTGGAAGAATCTTGGGGTGAAGGATTAGATGGATATACTTTTGAGCATACTATTGTTTTGAACATAGAGAGAGGCTTCATTGATTGCACTTGCCAAAAGTTCACTGAGGTTGGACTTTTATGTTCACATTATTTGCGAGTTATGCATACTTGTTGTGTTCAAAAAGTGCTAGATAGGTACATTATGAAGAGATGGAACAAAGACGCTAAAGATAGCCACAACAAAGAACCTATTGTTGAATATGGTATGAAAGACACTGCGGTGTGTTCTTCTATGTGGAGAATGTAAAAGGTTAGAAAAATGAATGCACTACTCACTGCTAGCCAGTGAATAGAGAGCAAGGATCCTTTGTGAAGATTACTTTAGTAAACTGAATGAGTTAATTGAAGTAGAAGTAGGGTCAGTTTATGTACAGGATGATATTCACCAAAATGGTTCAAGTTCGGGAAAGAGTGTTTTAAACCCTCCGGGATCGCGGGAGAAAGGTCAATGGAATAAGAGATTAAGGAGCACCAATGAGAAGAAGTGTAATCAAGCAAAAGCAAGAAAAAATAAGAAGTTGTCGACACATAATCTCACAATTGAAGAGGGACTACCCAAGGTATGACAAGTACAATTATCTACTTTGAAGGATTTTGTTCTTCAATGAACAATTGTCAATACAACATTTAAACAATTAATTATTATTTTGGAAGTAGTTTATCATATGTAATTTTTCTTTTTGGTGATATTACTATTTGTAGGCAACTAATTTGGAAATGAAGAAATCTGCAGAGGTTATACCAGAAAATGTTATAGGTGTTCAGGAATTATCGAAGGTAAGATATCTTTAATCATGCACAATGAATAACTATGTTTCTTAGATAACACTTCTTAATCTAAACTTTATAGAATAGATTATTATGTTTTAACAAATTGCCATAAGTGATTTTTATTTTTATATTGTTGATTGTGATAGTTGATTAATTTGGAAGTTCAAAGATCCACAAAAGTTGCACCACAAAATGCAGATGTCGATTTTGTACAGGTTGATAAAAGAATTGTATAATTATCATATTTGTTTTTATTTTGATCTATGTTATAAATTTATTTATATCGTTCGAACTTGGGAGTTTGTTGCAGAATTTTGCTTCATTTCCTATAAATTTACCTTATTATGGATTAAGAGAGACCTTGCCCAAAAATCCAAGTGATGTTCTTTTACCTCAAGTTGATAATGAACGATTCTAAGCATATTTTTTCTTAAGTTGATCTATGTTGTTCATTTATTTATATTGTCCAAATTTCGGAGTATGTTGCAGAATTTTGATCCATTTCGTATGAATATGCCTTTTGTTATCTCAAGAGAGTCGTTAAATAAAGATTCAAGTGGTGGTTTGTTGCCTCAGGTTTGTAATGAACGATTTTATGATTGGTTTTGAACAATATTTACCTTATTAATGAACAATGTCATAGATTGATATGTCAGTGTCGTTTTTTCAGCTTTGTTCTAGAATGGTGCTCCCTTGTGTATGAATATACGTTATGGTGGATCAAGTTCTTCAGGCAATGTTGCGCCTATATTGAACTTGCTGCCCAATTCCAATCGAAATGATCAAAGTCTTAGCCAAGTGAGTTCATCTAGTTGTGTGGTCATATTGGGATTTACTTGTTATTATTCTATATATAACATTTCTT
This sequence comes from Selenicereus undatus, assembly GCA_017589665.1. NCBI lineage: Eukaryota > Viridiplantae > Streptophyta > Magnoliopsida > Caryophyllales > Cactaceae > Selenicereus > Selenicereus undatus. The sequence continues at coordinate 60,845,028 of JACYFF010031955.1, forward strand.
ATCTTTTAAAATTTCTTCTTTGTTGTAGAGTACAATTGCACCAATTGGATATTGTCCTCCATTTTATTATGATCCAAGAACAGCGGGAGGTTTGACGCCGATGATGTTTCAATCATATATTGTTCAAACGCCAATAAACGAAGCATTTAACCAATCTTGTAATAATGAACAAGCATAATTGGTTGATAAATATTAGCCATACTTTGGTTGTAATAAAGTTTTTGTTGACTATATCCTATTTGATATGTTTGGTAAACATTGTATGGTTTACATATGTAGTTGATGTATATTGATAGTTTTTTTTTTTTTTTTTGAATACTATTGTTAGAAATATTAGTATATCTTGGAAATATATGGCATAGTATATAACTAGATTTATAATGAAATAGTTTATGTGTTTTGATTCTGTTTAGTAAACTATTCTAACTTTCTCCATGAACAACGTCTCAATAGATAATGAACAATACTGAAATCGTTAATTATATACTATATTTTTTTATTGTAACAAATATTCATTTCTTAGGGTGTGTGAAGTTAAGACATATTATGGTTTAGTGTTTAGGGTTATGGTCGTGAACTTTTAGGGTTTAAGGTTTAGTCAAGGTATTGGATTTTTATGCTGTATGGTTTTGGGTTAGGATTTAGAGTTAGGGTTTAAGGTGTAGGGTTTAGGAGTTAGTGTTTGCGAATTTGGAGTTAGGGTTTGTGACCACTAATAAAGAACATTTTATGATATAATAAACAATAATATAATGGTAATTGGGCAAGGTAGTATTTATTATTGTAAATATTACTTACTTTTTAGGGGTATAGTGTTTAGGGTTTAGGGTTTTTGAGTTACAATTAAGAGTTTAGGGTTTAGGATTTACAGGTTTACGGGTTAGGGATTAGGGTTTAGGGTTTTTGAGTTAAGGTTTAAGGTTTAGGGTTTAGGGGTTGTGAAATTTAATGAAGAAGATTTTATGATATAGTGACCAATAATACAATGGTCACTGAACAAAGTATTATTTCTTATTGTAAATGTTACTTACTTTTTTAGGGGTTTAGGGTTTAGGGTTTAGGGCTTGGATCTTGGGGTTTAGTGTTTAGGGTTTAAGGTTTATGGTTTAGGGTTTAGGGTTTAAGGTTTAGGGTTTGGGGTTTGGGGTTTAGGGTTTAGGGCTTAGTGTTTAGGGTTTAGGTTTTCGTTTTAGGGTTTAGGGTTTAGGGTTTGGGGTTTAGGGTTTTTAGGTTTTGGAGTTTAGGGTTTAGGGTTTAGGGGTTAGGGTTTACGGTTTAGGGGTTAGGGGTTAGGATTTAGGGTTTGGGGTCTAGGGGTTTAGGGTTTAGGGTTTTTAGGTTTTGGGGTTTAGGGTTTAGGGTTTAGGGGTTAGGGGTTTAGGGGTTAGGGTTTAGGGTTTTGGTTTTCAGGTTTAGGGTTTAGGGTTTAGTGTTAAGGGTGTAGGGTTTTGGTTTTTGGGTTTAGGGTTAGGGTTTGAGGTTTAGGGTTTAGGGGTTAGGGTTTAGGGTTTAGGGTTTTGGTTTTAGGGTTTAGGGTTTAGGGCGTAGGGTGTAGGGTTTTATTTTTAGGGTTTTGGTTTTTGGGTTTGGGGTTTAGGGTTTAGGGTGTAGGGTTTTTAGGGTTTAGGGTTTAGGGTTTAGGGTTTAGGGTGTATGGTTTTGGTTTTTGGGTTTAGGGTTAGGGTTTGGGGTTTAGGGTTTAGGGGTTACGGTTTAGGGTTTAGGGTTTTGGTTTTAGGGTTTAAGGTTTAGGGTTTAGGGTGTAGGGTTTTTAGGGCTTAGGGTTTAGGGCTTAGGGGTTAGGGTTTTGGTTTTAGGGTTTTGGGTTTGGGGTTTGGGGTTTAGGGTTTAGGGTTTTGATTTTAGGGTTTAGGGCTCCGGTTTTAGGGTTTAGGGTTTGAGGTTTGGGGTTTATGGTAGGTTAGGGGTTTAGGTTTAGCTTTTTAAGGTATCGAATTTAATGGTTTAAGGTTATTTGGTAACAAGACCCCATATTTTTGGATGAATGAACAATGTTAAATACAATTATGAATATATGAGTGGTTAAATGAACAAAATCAAATATTTCAATGAACAACATTTATTTGGGCAATGAACAAAATCATATCTACAGTAGTTTTAAATTTTATAATAATGTGAAAATTAAAGTAAAACTATCTAATGTCAACTTCTAATGTATCTACTATTGTTACCTTGCCCTTGCTTCCAACTTCGCCTTACGTAGTGTACTGTCTCGCAACAGGTTGTCTTGATCTAGCAAAATTCGTGCAGCATACTTTGCTCTTAGTGTAACGCCCCAAAATTAAACATGTTTCATTGTTTATATTCTCCTTAATAAATCACTCAATTGTAATATGATGAATCCAATGAATGGGGCATTACCGCCGTCGAAAAGGACAAGGCTTGCAACATGAGTGTTATAAATAACACAGTTAAGCATAACCTCCACTGTACACATTCACATATGATCATCCATTCACAACCAAGTATTAACCAATGTAAGGTTTATAAACCATAGTAAGATAATTCACCATGTAATCTACATCTTCATCCACAGAAGAATTCAAAATACAACTTTAAGGTATGCATACACAGCATTACTTCTGATCCATCTGGATTTTCCTGCTTCACTTATTCTCTTTACCTGATTTGCTAGCATGAGGGCAATACTCTGAGCATTTGCCTAAAACAAAACATGAAAAACATTTCTAACTGTGAGCCGAAACTCAGTACATGCGTTCCTGAATTGTTGAATGATCATTGAACACTGGTTGGGCCCGCCTTGCAATTCATTTTAAGCTAAAAATAGTGAATGAGATAAATGTAAAACTGCATTGCTAGTTATTATCTTATAGTGAACCTCTTGATACTGTTACGATCTATGGAAAGGTGTACACCTGCCAAGCCGATCGGGGACCTAGCCTGAAGCCGCACGGGTAACTGAAGGGCGAATGCCCTATAGATGATAACTGACGGGGTCACTAATTAACTGATAAATCACTGTGTAAACTGATTCATTGATGTACTTATCAAAACATGATAACGTTGATAAATACACTCTGATTTCTAAAGATACAGGCAATGGACGTACCTGAAGTCTTTAAAATGATATTTCACTTGATAATACTTATACACAATGGAAACGATAGACTAGGCCTCGATTCTGCTAAAGAAATGTAATTATAGGTAAATGTAGTTAGTAAACCATATTCACTGAGTAAACCATATTCACTAACATAAATGATTTATTTAAAAAAAGACTCCTACAATTCCAATAATTCGATATAAGGCAAGTTAAACCAAAATGATTTGAATAATAATTCAGTTAGGGACTTGAAATATAATAAATTGAAGCAAAATAGACCAAATGAAAATGATTGAGGTAATAATCAAAAGATTTTAATTGATATAAATGAAATACGGGTTTCTGATATTTCTGAAATAGATAATGGAAAGTGTGATGCGTCTAAAATGGATAATAGAATGGCTAATGCCTCTGAAATGGGTGACAAATGGTTTAATGCCATAAGGGGTGCTGTGAGGTTCATAAAAGCTCATATAACACCCTAATTTGGTCCAAATGCACTGATTTTGAGTTATTACTCTGCTCACTTTCCAAATTTCATTTTCATGCTTACTTAACTCGGTTTTCAAACCCAAGTAACTTCTATACACTGACAAACTTGTTGAACTCACTACACTTTGTAATTTCCTTGCAATACCTATAATCATATAGAAACTTCTGAAAATATTTCCAAATGTCTCGATTTCTGCATTCACTCATGTTACCGTTTGATGGTTTGCATTAGAAAATCCATATCTTTCACTGCTGACCTCCAATTGAGATATAAAACCCCAATATGAAAATATCATAATGTCCACTAAAACTTTCATTCAGGACACAAATCATGATTCATATAGTAAAGTCCCTAAAATTAGGGTAAGAACACAAACGTGCACAAATTCAGTCCAATCTGCGCAGTCGTAGAAAAATAACCATAACTTTTTCCACAGAACTCGAATTAAGGAAATTCAAAAGGAATTTGAAATATAACTCATTGATCTATCCACACACCAAAAATCACAATTTTTCAGTTATCTAATCAATACAAGTGTTTTTTCGTAAAGTTACTGTTTCAGTTCAGTTCCCAGTTTCAATGTATTCTGCATAGTCTTGAGTGAATTGGTCATAACTTTGTACACACAACTCGAAATTGAGTAATTTCAAAGCCTATTGAAATATAACTCATCAATATATCACTACACCAAAAATCATGAATTTTGGATGTGCCAAACAGTACCAGTTAATTCTCAAAGGAGCCCCTATTTCAAGTCTGTTTCCTAGCTTTAACTCACATATTTTCAATCTTTTCTTCGCATAAACACCCACTAAAATCACTCTTTAACTTACATAAATCAGCATAAACATCTTGATATTCATTATCAATGCCAAAGATCACCAAATCTCATTTAAAACAATCAAAATTCAACACTTGAACATGAAGCTTGCATGATTAAGAAAAAACCTCAACTCTAACTTCAACTCCACCAGCAAGATGATTCTTAATTCAATGAAAACAGCATAATCCACGCTTAAAACAACCAAAACAAGAAGGAAAAATCAAAAATCCAAAGAACAAAATTGAAGCCACTTACTTTGAGCTTGAAATAAGTGAAGATGGAGATGATATTGGGTGATTTTGAGGATGGAAAATGGTAGCCAATGGAGGGAGGTTGTTTGGGGATTCAAAACCTTGCCGGAGGGTGGCCGAAAAGTGGCCGGAAAACACCATGAAAGCTAGTGGGGGCGCTGGCTATGTAGGGAGAAGGAAGAGAGATAAATTGCTTTGAAAATTACTTGGTGCAAAATGAACCTTAGGCAAATAAATTACTTGGCTGAAAATTAAGCACAAAAAATCAGCTTTTGCTAATGATGATTAGGGCTTAATGATGGTAATTAGATAAGCAAATGGGTTAGGAACTTGTTGGGCCAAAATTGGGCTTAATTTGGGCCCGAAAGAAATTAAACCGTACGCGATTAAATTCTCCATAGCTCGAAATTAAATTTTTGAAATGTCATGAAAAATAATTGTAATCTTTTAACCCATAATTATCGAGGTCTAATATCAATTGCTCCGAACAATTGTTTTCGGTAAATGAAACTCGAATTGCAACGTGGGGCCCAAAATGAATTTTTTTTCAACTGGGATGATTCAATGAGATAAATAAATGTGCAAAATAAATAACATCGCTTAATTAAATAAATAAATATGATTTAGGGTGGGGCTATTACACTTAGTGTCCTTAAGACTGCTTCCTGAAAATCATTTAGACATCAAAATAAGTTATATACCATAAAAAATGTTATTGAAATTATTTGTAGATATAATTTAAACTATAAGCACCTTTTCTTTTTCAAACCCATGGTCCCCTGATTGTAAATCACCATAATATGTCTCCATATGGGCATGGTATAGATTCCACAATCATGAAAATTTATATTATCCTGATAATTAGTTTTAACATAGACTGTTCGAAAATGTTTAACTTCTTCTGCTCTGGGACGGCCGCTTTGGATTAGATACTTTGAGAAGAAGCGTTTCTACATTTGGCAAAAGTGGGTTCTATTAGCTTCTAATTTTATATAAATGTATTTGAAGTATGTGTTTAGGAAGACGTACGTACCAGTAATGTATCACAATCACCATATCTTGTACTTGGTTTTTCTGGCAACGTAAGATTGTCTATGATATTCACTGTCTTATAAGCAAATTGGAATACAACGAGGAAGAAGTTTTCGCTTCTCAGAATTGGGAAAAACACCTATAGTGTGATTGTGATGCACAATCGTAGTTAGTTAAAATGAATAATACCATGTAATCTAATGAACAAGTGGCTACGTCAGTACATTTACTATAATCTAAATGAACAAACCCATATAATTTAATGAACAAGAGGATTAGTAAACACATGTGATAGAGTATGGAGAAGCTTATTAAATCTGCCGTATTCAAATCAAGCCAGTTGGTTCTTTAGGTTTCAAGCTGCATGACTCTATAAAACTCCTGGTACTTAAAGGATGGTTTTTGTGCATGTAGGATAGCAATCTACAAATCGAGTAAAAGTCAAATGAAAACAAGAATAATGCTTATTTTTGACAAACATTTAATGTACATCAACAAGTGTGACTTACATAGGCATATGTGGTGAAGAAAAATCTACTCGGATGTGTTGTTTGCCTTGATAATTGCTTCTTATTCATTATGATAAACCATACATCTAAAATTCTATTTTCCAAATGGTTGTCTGCAGACGCCATTGAAGCTATTGCCTCTTTATCTATCCATAGTTTGTGTGCTTTGTCATGAGCTTTGAACTCGTATAGCTCCTCATTGTTGATAAATAGGTAGATGAAATAAATAGCATTGACAACTTCGTATATAATAAAATTTAGTAGCGTTGAATTATATAAATACTTACGTTTTAGGGTGGTCTACATCGAAAGGTAGGAATGCATAATCCACCACAACCTTCTCATTATAGGTTAGCTTATCTTTGATAATGTCCTTATGATCTCTCAAATATGGTCAGCGACATATGAATGGCAGTATTTTTATTACCCGCCTCTCTCTTTGAGGTGCTTTTGGCTTTTGGAGTAGTTCATCTACAACCTGTTGTCTACCATTATCTTTCTCCTGCTGCGTTATGTGATGTGCCGATTTAGAATATTGCAAAGCAACATCTGCTATTGCATGCATTGATGTATGTTGGCCTTCATATTCACCTAGACACACTTGTTCATCATTATACACAGGTGAACTACTTATTACAAGAGATCCTTTGATAGGGGAGCTGATTACAGTAGGAGTTCTCTGCTCAGGTGAAAGTGGGATGCCAAGATCAAAAGTCGGCGGAGTGTAGTCTATTGGAGTTCGATGTTGGTAATGCTTTAATGCCACAGCTTCCATTTTCAAATATGCATCAAAGAATGCAGGATCATTGAAAAAATGCCCATCCTGAGTCAATGCATGAATTTCAACCTCATTCGGACATTTTTGAATGTTTGTGTTTCCATGTGCAATGTGTGATATCACTTGTTGTATAGGAAACCTTTGTCCAGAGGCTGCTATAACTTCAAACAATTTCCCCAGATAATAGACTAGTCGATCAACATGCACCTGTATTTAGACTCAGGTCGATTAATGAACAACATAGATGAAGTGAATGCAATATTATTTCATTGCACCATGCAAAACATTTACATAATAAATTTAAATTCATACAAATAAATGAACATATAACAACATTTTAGTGAACAAGCACAATACCTTGTGGTGTACAACAATAAACATGAGTTCATATGAATAACATAGCATTTAATGATGTACTAGTAAACAACTACACTGCGATACTTTTGCAATAGGATGTCAAATATATATATATATATATATATATATATATATATATATATGTATGTATGTATGTATGTATGTATGTATGTATGTATATGTATGTATATATAACTCAAATTAGATGTATATTATTATACCTCAATTGGATCATTGGGCCCTACCAATTGAGGTTCTCTTTCCCTTCCACATTCTGAACATGGTGGCTAAGGAGCTTATGCGGAGCCATGGGTTAATGCAGCAGGGTCAGTGTGCTTTTGGTTTTCTAGTGCCAGGCTTGTGAATTCCTCATGCAAGTGAGTTTCACCTTCATGAATAATTGACTGATAGTCTATTCTGTCAATTGTCTTGCCTCTTCCATACTCTGCCGGGAACTCCTTTTCATCTTTATTCCTTTGTTCAATTGTATCTGTTGCCCAATGTATTGCTATGGGAAACCATCGATCTTTGCATCTCTTCCCTCTGAACTCAACTCTATCCAGATAAAAGAGTTGTAATTCATAGCAAGGATAAATCTTAGTTGGTACATCTTAGAATGAATGACATAGTAGACATTAGCGCTCAAGTATATATCAGGTAATGAACAAATACATTTAAATCAATGAACAATGTTATTTAGGTGGGATTCCACTTACCATGAGAAACAATAGTGGTCCTCTAAAATATCTAGTGTGATTTTGTTTCCATTATACTACTATGTCATTCAGACATTGCAAGAGAAATGCACACCAATTGTACTTAACTATTTGATTAACATCCACGAACGACTTCAATATTCTGAAGAAACAGTCGCCATTCATACTCCCAATAATACATGTTGAAATTATATATAACACAAAGTCTCTTTTGAATTCGTTTCCATGGTCTCCTCTTCGTAAAATTCGGTCAACCATCTTTCCAACTTTTGGTGACCCTGTTCTACCAAGATTCGACCTTATTCTCCATTGTTCAAGGAGTTTGGTGTATTCATTTTTTGGTTCGCATGTGGAGGCTACTTGAACTTCCAATTGGCCCATAGGTAGTGCTAATGTTGCATGAACATCTTCCTCAGTTATCTCTAGTAGTCTATTGTCAGAAAGCTTCAATGTGTTACTTGCTGGATCAAACTTTTGAAGCAACCATGTTGCAAGATCTTTAGGGATGGTTGATGTTCTAACAGATAGGAACCCTCCAAAACCAGTTTCCATTGCAGCTATCCATTGTTCATAATCTAGCCTCTCAATTAGGAATAATAGCTTATTACAAGCCATCCTATGGTTTAGATTACCATCCCAAAGTTTGTTTTGTTTGTCAGCCTTTTCAGAATGGTTCTTTGCAACCTTCCTACAGTGAGATTGTTTGTTTGAGTTTCTAATTAGCTTAGATGCAAAATGATCATGATGCAATTCAAACTGAACACGCTTTTCAACTCGAGCGAGTTTATCATTAGTGATGGTTTGAACTTTTCTTTTGCGAATGAGTGATTCTTTTCGAGCTTGTAGAGTTTGCTCATCCTCGGAATCCTCAACAATATATGATTCTTGAAACGGCTGCTAAAAGACAGATGCATCATTGTTTTTTTCTGCACTATCAACCCTACTAAAAAGTTCAATTCTTTCGTCAAAAGATCCTCAATTGCGATCTGCATATATTTACAAATAAGAAACATATTAACAATAACATCACCAATTGAATGTCATCTTCTACACTATCCTCTCATGCACATTTAAAAAGGTGATACCTATCAATATAAATTTAATGGATAAAGAGAATGGTAAATAAAACAAAAACAAAACTTCAACTAAATGCATAAAGAGAAGTGAATATGAAATTTTGAATAAATCAACGCGTAAAAGTGAAGAATTCAAGTTCAACCAATGAACCATTACATTATTACCTATTATTTATACGTCAAATAGAAGGTTTCTTATCATTAACAAAAGCCCAATGTATTAGTGAACAATATTTATTTTGCTCATGAACAGATAAAATCATCCCTTCTCAAATTAAGAAATGTCAACCACAAACATTATAGAAATTTTTTGCAATTGCTAAAGGAAAGCTTTTCGAAGTTATAATAATGAACCTGACATTTAAAAATAACAAACATAACCATGAACAATGTTGTGGGTACGTGAATAGATAAAATCATGAACAAAATTGTGGGTATAATAAAAAGGCAAGGTAATATAACAAAAGTCCAATATATTAGTGAACAATATTTATTTCACCTATGAACAGATAAAATCAACCCTTCTCAAATAAATAATTAGCAACTCCAAACATTATTGACATTTTTTGCATTGCTTAAAGAATTTTTTTTTGGAAATTACACATATAGATTTGAAAACTTGCAATATGAAAAGATGTGAGAAATAAAATCTACTCAATAGAGTTTGGACATTAACAACTCTTTGAAGTAAATATGCAAGAATGAAGCTCACATTTAAAATGAACAAACATAACCATGAACAATATGTGGGTACATGAATGGATTAAACCATGAATAATATTGTGGGTATTGTAAACGCCAAAGTAATTGAACAAAAGCCCAATATATTAGTGAACAATATTTATTTTGCTCATGAACAGATAAAATCATCCATTCTCAAATTAAGAAATATCAACCACAAACATTATTGAAATTTTTTACAGTTGCTAACCGAAAAGCTTTTCTATGCTATAATAATAAACCTCACATTTTAAATTAACAAACATAACCATGAACAATGTTGTGGGTACATGAATAGGTAAAACCACGAACAATATTGTGGGTGTAGTAAAAAGGCAAGGTAATATAACAATCCTCCAATATATTAGTGAAAAATAGTTATTTTGCATATACGAATAGATGAAATCAACCCTTCTCAAATAAAGAATTAGCAACCCCAAACATTATTGACATTTTTTGCATTGCTTAAAGAAAATTTATTTTTTTTTTGCAATTACACATATAGATACAAAAAATTTCAATATGAAAAAATGCGAGCAATAAAATCTACTCAATATAGGTTGGAGGTTAACAACTCTTTGAAGTAAATAGGCAATAATGAAGCTCACATTTAAAATGAACAAACATAACCATAAACAATATATGGGTACATAAACAGGCAAAACCATGAACAATATTGTGGGTATAGTAAAAGGCAAGGTAATTGAACAAAAGATCAATAAATTAGTGAACAATATTTATTTTGCTCATGAACAGAGCTTCATTAAAATGAACCAATATATGGGTACATGAACAGATGAAATCATGAATAATATTGTGGGTATAATAAAAGGCAAAGTAATTGAACAAAAGCCAAATAAATTAGTGAACAATATTTATTTTGCTCATGAACAGATAAAATCATCCCTTCTCAAATTAAGCATTATCAACCACAAATATTATTAAAATTTTTTGCTATTGCTTAAAGAAAGCTTTTCTAAGTTATAATAATGTTGAATGAATGTACAGACAAAGTATGTAATTGAAAATGAAATACAAACAACATTAATTTCTAGCGACGAAGACAGCTTGCCTCCTCTGACTCTCGTCCTCTCTCTCTCTCTCTAACCATTCTTGTCCTCAATCTAAACTCTAAGAAAATTAAGTCATGCTCCTCCATAGATGGCGCAACATATGAAGCAATTTTAGCTTCGAGTTCCTCTGATTCTCTCTCTATAAACGGCGCCTTCTCTATCCTCTCCATCGATTGCTCTTTCCTCTCCTTCGAAACCCATGGTTTTCAGGTTCGTCTTCTTCAATTTGAGTTAGGTCTGGGTTCCTAAATCTGAGCTTTCTGTTCCTAAACAGTTCAATAATTCGATTCTGTTCTCTTTGTTGTCCATAACATCAACAATAAACCCAAAAAGATGCAAAATCAGCTAAGTTCAAAAACCCTAGGCTTCAACGATTTTGGGTTGTTGATTTTTGGATGGGCATTCCAGCGATTTCCTTGACAACCCAGTTTTACGAATATGCTTTTGGATAGGGATCTGGTCGATTTGATTCCGTTTCCTTCAATTTTGGGTAAGTGAATTTGGATGCAGAATTCGTTAGTTTGATCTTGTTTAGAGTTTCTTGTGTTCAAATGTTGGTTTAGTTCTTTGATTCAATTAATTATATGTTTTTTTTTTGTTCAGTAATTGATTCATGTTTGAGTTTGTTCTCTAGCAGATTCCAATATGAGGAAGTGAAAAAAAACAATTCAGAGAAAAAATAATTCAAAGCAAGGCCTGTTCAATCGGAATGGAGAACTGAATTCAACACTCGAAATGTAGCTGGCCTTCCTCTTGTAAGTCAATAGCTCTACCTTCTTCCTCGATTCATCCATTCAATCAAACTGAACAAAAATGCCCGAACTTCTGTCGTCAGAATTGAACAGTTACCACCGGAATTGAACAAGAAAGCCAATACTACGCTTGAAATTGGTGTAATTGGCTGGAGCAAGATGAACTACTGCTTGAATGGATTACCACCATTAAATAGTTTGAGATATGGAGAGGAGTTTCAGCCATTGATGAATTCCAACTAGATAGTGTTTTAATGGGAGTAGGAAAGCAGTTAGCGATCAATGGAAGTTTGGATTTTCATATTGTGGTTGATTTTGTTTTTTTAAAATTCTGGAATTGACGATTGTTCACCAATTAAATAGATTCTTGTCGAAGGTTGCAATTCAGCCATGGATGAAACTCTATGCAGTGTTGGAGCATGGTTAGGAGATTTGAGGCGGTTTTGGTTTTGGTTTTGGTTTTGGTTTTGATTTTTTTTTATATAAAAAATCAAAAGGCCACCATGTATATTTTTTTGACATGTCAGCCTGGGAGCATATGCTCCCAGGTCTACCATATACGCGCCACACAAACAACTAACGTAGCCAATTTTTATATAGCGGCGGAAATTAGATTTGTTTGTGCCAATAAATTTAAATAAAAAAATACAGAGCATCCTTCGTTTTTTTGGCTGATTTAGTTAATTATGAAGGGGGAGGAGGAGGATGGATGGTGGCGTGAAATCTTCCAAGCATTTAATTGTGCGCTTTATGATTGATTTCTTTTAAATTTGTGGTTAATTACTTTAACATCGAATGAAAACAACATTCAGATATGATCGGCTCTGTGTTTTTTTTTTTTTTGTAAGAAATGTCAGTAATACAATCTAGGCAGCCCCTCTCGCAAGGGATCTCCCTAAATTACCCTCAAAGAGGATACAATGAAAGTCTCTATATGAGACCCGATTCCACACAATTGTGGAATGTAAAGTAAGACCTAACTTTGCCAGCCAGTTGGCTGCGCGATTGCCTTCCCTAGAAATATGTTTAACGATTACATGATTACATGATTGAAAGTAAGTGTGGATGTCATGTATTAGAACTTGTAATTCCCATGGCGCTTGAATGTATCCTTGCACTGCTTGGATGAGGATTTTGTTATCCCCTTCAATGTGGATGTTTGTGTATCCTGCTTGGACGGCCACTTTGATCCCACTCCTCATTGCTGTTGCTTCTCCAACCAATATTGAACTTGTTCCTAGGCTAAACGCTGACGCCTAAATAAATTCGTCTTCCCAATTACGTATGACATAACGTCCCGCTGCTTTGTGAGAAGATCTGGATCCATCAAAGTTGAGCTTGATGTATCCCTCTTGTGGCTTCCTCCATGCAACCCAGTATGTCTTCTTACGGTTGATGGTTGGATGATGGATGTTGGATGGTTGTATGGTTTGTGTGAGTTTATTCCTTATGTGTCATTCCGCGCTTGCTCTTTTTGCTCTTAAAAGTGTTATGACAGAATTTGGTATTTCATTACGAAAAATCTTATCATTCCTTGATTTCCAAATGCTCCATAGGAGTGCTATGATTCTCTCTATCTTGACTAGTGGCTTAGACTGTTTAATATTAAGCAGCCAATGTTGTATTTTCGTTTGGGAGATATTGGGTAACCTAGCAGTGCAATGATGGTCACTTGCTAGTTGCCAAACTTGTTAAGCATCATGACATCCAAAGAAAAGATGTTTCGCATCCTCAATTGCCTCGTTACAATGAGGGCAGAGTGGGTCAATTTCCATTCCCCTATGAAGTAAATTTCCCCCAGTAAGAAGGGAAGCGTGACATAATCGCCACAGAAAGACTTGCAACTTAGGCATGATATCTAACTTCCAAATCTAACTGAATTCCCACGCTGGGAACTTGTGTAAGTCTAGTCCATGCGCAGCCCAGGTGGTTGATTTAGTGGAAAACTCTCCACTTCCTGATAGACCCCAACAAATAGAATCAGATAATGGGTTAAACGATAATGGTGTTGCAGAAATTAACTGAATGCAGGAATCATTAACTAAACCTTGTAATTTAGTAACGTCCCATTCATTGTTGGCCAAGATAACGTGTGAAACTCTTAGTGAGGTATCAATACTAGAGGTGTCTCGTATTCCCATTAGGGCGGCAAGACTATCATTAGCCCACCTATTATCCAACCAAAAATTAATACTCTTTCCGTCGAATACCTTTACGAAATTGCTCACGGTTTTTTAGAATACATTTCCATGCCCAAGAGTCCGATGGTCTTGGTTTGACTATGAAAAAATTTTCATTAATAGAGTACTTAGATATCATTTGGTCTGTCCAAATATTTTGTTCATTAAAAAGTTTCCAAGTCAATTTGCTCAAAAAAGCATTATTTACTGCTTCTGTTTTTCGAAGGCCAAGGCCTCCTAATTTCTTGGGACGACAAATTTTATCCCAAGATATCATCGGGAGCCCTTTGATGTTATCATATTTTTTCCCAAAGGAAGTCCCTATTAACTTTGTCAATTTGCTTGCTAGTGGAGCTAGGAAGCTGAAAACATTGCATTGTGTGTGCCGCCATGGTTTCTAAATTAGTCTGAATTAATGCTACTCTACCTGCTTTAGTGATGTTTCTAGCTTTCCATGTTTGGAGTTTGGCAATAGTCTTATTGACCAATTCTGAAAACGTGTTTATGTTTGTCCTTCCTTTAAAAACTGGATACCCCAGATACTTACCTAGGTTATCCTGATGTGTTATATTAAATATATATGACACTATTCGTCAATTTTTGTTTTTCTTTTTGCTTTTATATGAATTTTTTAGAACTTCTTATCCAACATGATTGCTTGGTGACATATATATATGTGTGTGTGTGTGTGTGTGTGTGTGTGTGTGTGTGTAT
>JACYFF010031955.1:60859986-60912486 GCA_017589665.1 Selenicereus undatus
ACATATATATATATATATATATATATATATATATATATATATATGTATATATATATATACTCTTGGAGGTCTGCCCGTCCTTCCCAATCTGTCAATGGACCCCGCTTTCCTTTTCTGAGTACCACCCACTCAAAGGATAGGGCCCTCCTCACCACTCCCTACCCCCCATTGCGTTGGGCCTCGTCCTCTTCCTTTTCCTCTTTCATAGGTTGAGTAAAGAAGGGAAAGGCATCATCCTTCTTTCGTTGAGTGGGGCGGGATGACGAAGAAATCAAGGTTACGTATATTTGCATTTTTCCCCTATCGTAAAAGCTATATATATATATACATACATACATATATATATATATACACACACACACACATGTACAATCAAATATGTGTATGTGTGTGCATATATGCATATATCATCTAAAATCCAACTCTGAATTTGAAAGTTTTTCACTAAGTAGGTTTTCATACTAAGGGTCAAGCTAATTAAGTCCATCGCATCTATCGATTTCGCCATATCCCCCTTCCTTTGTTTTAAAATTCGGATCTCAGTGGAATGTCTTTTCCTCGCTTTTTATTATTTCATGTGAAAATCATCGAATTCAGTAGATTTGATACAGATTACTATACCGATTACTAGACCGAAAAACCCCCGCAATGACCTGACCCAATATAGAAATCCCAATTCAGTGGACCTTACGATCAAATCAAATAGAAACCATAGGGGGTTCCATATTCTAGGAGTCCAAAATATGTGATTGAATAAATGCTACTCGCTCTGTTCCAACTCCAAGTCTCCTTCACATTCTTCTAATCCCGATTCATATTTTTCATAGAGAGATCTACGATCAAAGATAAAACAAAATCCATTTTTCACACACATCTAAGGGATACCTTAGCTTGGACAAAATAAGCAATGGCACTAGATCATTCTCTTTTTCTCTTGTGTTGGTGTTTAAATTAAAGATAAATGCCAACCGAAATATAATTTCCTATAATGTGTAGGTTTATTACATTTTTAAAGTATCAATCACAGTAATGCACTCAGTTTCACATTTATTGTTACCTTAAATATTAAGGTCTCAGTCACGATGGTCACTTTAGCATTCACTTACGTTGCAAATTGATTCCATTTCATTTACGAGCAGTGTGTCAAATCAAACGTCGTGATCATATGCTAAACTGCAGAAAGCATCTGACTGAAATTTTTATCTAAATTTCAAAAATCCGTCACATGAATCCCCAACTCATTTTGAACTTGAATTACAAAAATTGGATCAGAAGGTAAAGCAGTAAATGAATTACATCATACAAGAATCAATACACGTAACTTTCAAAAATATCAGGGAGAGCTGAAGCTCTCTTAGGCCAAACTTGTCAGCCCACTTCGAGCAGTGTGGTGAGATCCTTCTTGGAAAGAAAAGAATAAATTTCCTATGAATTTACCCCAAAAGCTACTTAAAACCAGCTCACGGGATCCATTATACTTGTTCTTTCCTGGACTATTGTCCCTTCGAAAAGTAGTAAGCTAGCCTTAGGCTCAGTTGGAATTCGCTAAGGTACAACATATCGATCAACACATTGGATTTAGGGTGCGGCGGAGTCAGGAAGCAAAGAAAAAAAGGGGAGAACAGGAAGGCAACAACCTAAATAAGAGCGACAATGCCTTGCTGTTGCATGTCCCTCAGCCGCCACATAGCATAAATAGCATCCTCTGTAACTTCATCTGGCTCCATTTGTTGCAAAGCCCATGCGTAATAAACCGTGTGGATAGTATCCTGCTCAAAAGGTACCAAACAAAGGCAGCTCAACTCAGCTTTCTCAAATTCACACAATGTCCTCAACTTGTAATAATTGACCCATATCACTTTTGAATCTGGGATGATTCATGTTTGAGAGTGTTGATGGACAAGCAAAATATTAAAGACTTCACATAGAACTTGTCAAACTTTGAAAACTAAAACTTTCGAGGAAACATCATATGATGCTCTCATCTTTTCCAACATTTACACACAGGATGTTACCCTTCAATCCTCATTAAAGAACTTTCAACAATAACTATATCATGTTTGCTAAAGAGAGAGGGGGTAACACAAGATCCATAGGACATACAGGAGGGCAATAGCAGGAAGGCAGAAATACAAAATTTAGACACATCTTTGGGTTTAACACAAACAGAAATTGCTTAGAAAATTCATACCCCTCTCTGGGTTTCAGTCTCTAGGAGTGAGTAGCACATAGGGGGATGGGGATGTCACAATGTACATTGCCCTAACCAGCTAACCTAAATAGTCAATACTAGCAGAGGAAAACAGCTGTTGCATAACAAAAAGCTTACGACTGGTTTGGATTGAAAGGAAGGGCAGAAAAGAAAGGAGAGGAAAATCACTATGGTGCTGAATTTGAAATCCTTTAACTATTTAGCTATTGCGTTTCTTTTTCTCATTGCTGTAGATCGGGAATAGTATGAAAGATCTTTGAAATCCTTGATAGTCTGGAAAGGGAACGCGAATCTAGCCACCACTTTCTCCATTTCAATAAAAAGAAAGAGCCTTTCTTGTGTTTGGATTGATGTATGGGAAATGAAAATTAGAAAGGAAAAGCACACTTCATCCTCATTGGTTGGTATACAAATAAGAAAGGAAAGTGGAGTATATAAGACTACAAACCATTTTCCTTCAGACTTCCACCAAATTGGGAGGGAACACAATTGGTGTGAGTTTCCTCCGGTTTCCTAGATTCCCAACACAATGCAGTTATCCATAGGAAAATTTTCTCTCTTGCTACGATTGCATTTCCTATACCACAATTTCCTTCCATCCAAACACAGTGTCATAATGTTGACAGCTGACGATAATCAAAGCAACAAGCTCTAATTGTATGATCTTCATCCAAGTACCTAGAGCTATACCAAGAATGTCAATAAGCACAACCAAGACACCAACCAAGGAGTACGTCATTCAAGCAATCATGGGAAACCCCATTCACAGCTATTTTCCCTATCCCAAAAGTATATATTCATATATAGCGTGTCTAAATGTGATCACAATATGTGAGGATAGTATAACTTTTGAATATGATGCTTATTGAACTTAAATGATATTGCATAACAGCATAAGTATCCCCAATTACATATTGAAAGGAAAAGTAAACGCAAAAAGGCTAAGGACTCAAAATTTTACCTTGCCACCCTCGGTTATTGAACCCAGTCTATCACGCACGCAGTATATTTGCTGTGTTTGGAACTGAACCAAATGGGTGACATTGTTAGTCACAAAACTGGAGATTTTTGCTGTTCACTCAATCCAGACAAAGACTTACCATAAGAATAATAATAGGAGTAGTTCCCATCATCTTGGTCTCTCTCACATCCACCTCAGATATATGCAAAATCTGTTTCAAATAGAAACATGTGGCAGGGAAGGTCATGCTATAAGTGTATCAGAAACTAGCACATAATTCTAGCATCATAACATACAACCACAGCCCTTGCCTGGAGAAACCGAGCCTAACGTTTATCATTTCTAAAACAAACTAGCATATGGGCAGGCCAATGATGTAGCACGAGAGCAAGACCAGCACGTCAAATCTTTCAGCACAGAGTGCGACACTTGGCAACTTGGATAAGATCATCAAGGAACAATCTGGTTCACCAAGTTTTAAAATTAATTTTATTTGAAACTTTAATGACAAATTATTTGTCAAAAAGCAACACAAGAGCCCTTTTTTGGAGGATCAAAACATAAAGCAAAAGCCTAAACACAGAATACTTCACTCATCAGATGATTGAAACATTACATCCCTAACAGTCCTTGTGGCATCCATTTAACCCCCATCAAAGAAAGATAAATGCCAAGCAAAGAAGGCACCCATTTAACCCCCATCAAAGAAAGATAAATGCCAAGCGAAGAAACCCATCAACACAACCAGAACAAGGTATGTCGATTCTTCCTCTTCAAGCATGCAAGATACCTAGTTGCCACAATAAAATTTCTCCTTTTAAGAACGTCTTTTGTTGGATTATTTCGTTTGGTGGCTAACCCCCCCCCCTCCCCCCCAAAAAAGGAAGGCTTTGGTGGAAACTCTTGACATCCATAGCACCTCAGCCGAAAATTCAAGCAAACTCAACCCTTCATAGATCATATTCCAATAGCTCTTAACAATTAAGTGCCCAATTGAGTCATGGGGCCATCATTACGCCGCCATGTTAGCAATCAAAGCTAGGAGACCAAAAATGCTCTCCTCTTTCCAATCATTAGAGATTCTCATCAAAGTTATACTCTAGTGGTTCTAAAAACCATTCCAAGATACGACTTCTTGCCCAATTGCCTTTTTAAAACATGTCGGCTAATAGAGGTGAAAAAAATTGGAAATTAAACCTTGAAAGGTTTACAAGACACTAAATATAATATGCCGAAACGAGACGCTTAACCTGATCTTCATCTCCTAACGCACAAGAGACATGAACTGGACCAAGCCTGCTAGAAATCATCCCCACCCCTTTAGCATAAGGGCTCTTCTTACTCCACCTGACAAAATTATCAAACCTATATTTTCCCTTTACCACGTTATTCCATATAACCTCCTCCCCTTTTGCAAACCTCTAAAACCAATTGGCTTGATAGATTCATTCGTCACATGAACAACCTTATGCCTAGCCCTCCCTCTTTCTTGGAAAGACATATCTCATCCCGTTTACCCCAATAAGGACAATTAAAGGTTTTGTCATTGTAGACCAAAGAAAGTGTCTCATGATTTTCTCCCATCAATCAGCATCCTAGTTGGAATAATAAACAAAGACATGAAATCGATCAAAAGACTCCATACAGTGCTTTGCAAGAAAGCTTACCTACCCCCTTTAGACAAAAGCTTTGATGTCCACACTGCTAGCCTCTTATGGGGCATCTCCCAAAAAAAAGGGGGGGGGAGATAATCAACCTCACAACCAAAGAATTGTGCTTTCTAAATTCACATTTTGTTGTTTAACGTGTAGGCCAAGGAACTAGATAGTTCAAAGTTGAATACTATCACATGCATTCAAGGATGCAAATGTTCAGGATATTGAATTGTAGGATCCATTTCATACTAAGCAATGATAACTTCTATACAAAGCCACCCATACAATCTCTAAGTCTTAAGGGAAACCAAAGCCTATCTCCCAAAAAAGTGAGAGGGATTCCAAACTTAAGAACACTCAAGTTTATTCTCGATGTGGAAGCACAAGAGTTAAGGATCAGCAAGAGAAGAAGGAGCTTTTCTAGGTCTGTGGAAGTAGATGAGCTTTAAGCTAAGTGGCCTCCAAATGCTTTATTGGCTCCGAACCTGAGTATGTCCTCGTCAGAAGAGGCTAGTGTAGTGGTATCCTGCCACGTATGAAGCTGATATCAATGAGCAGTTCCATAATGAGTATAACGTTCGTTTAGGAATGCAATCATTTCTCCAAAAGAAGGTAGGAATTGTTTGGCTTTGAACCTGTGTTTAAAAAGGGCGCGCTCCTCTAGGCTCACAGAAGCCGAAGCCCACCCTATTGCGCATTGGAATGGATCAGGCACATCCCATCCTTAAAGCCCGTGCTTTTCTGGGCTTCAGACCGGGGCAGAGCCTAAAGACCATTTAGAAAAAAAGGAAAAACCTTTAACGGGCCTCGACCTCTCTTTTTCTTTGTGGAAGCCTTTCAATCAAGCTACTACTGGAAGTAAACAAAGCATATTGGTGTTGTTGAACTTCAGTTTGGACCTGGAAACCCTACCCCTAGTGACCACAATCTAGTAAGTGCTTTGGTCTCCTATCTTCTTTCAGACTTCCTTCTTCATCCTCCTCCTTCTCTATTATTCGACTCCTATGGAAGGTTTTTCATTGTCACCTTTTTGTTTTCTCTTTTTTTTGGGGGGGGGGGGCTTAAGGAGGTCGAAAATGATGCCTTGCTTTTTTTGTGTGCTTCTTACTCTCTCTCTCTCTCTCTCTCTTCTTGGCAACATGTATTATGTTTTTGGGGTTCAATTTATAGTAATCCAATTGCATTGTGTTTAATACTTTAATTGTATTTTGACGGGTTTAATTGATTCTCTTTTTTTTTTCAAGGGGCTTTTGAAAATCACTTATTTGATGCCATTATCCAACTTATTTTCAAAGAATTATGGTTTGGGAATGATTTTCAAGTTTTTTTTTTTAGTAAAAGTCCACCTCATGTCTAAAAAGCTTGCGCCTTTGCCTTGAAGCCCGCTTCCGGGCCCTAGGACCTTTTGTGCTATTTTGCGGCTCAGGCTTTTTTAATCTAAGCTTTGAATTGTGTTACCCCTTGGCTTATTCTAATCATTCAATTGATTTGGTTACTTCGTCCTCTGTCTTGGTTACATGAAGAGAATGACCAAACAACTACTTTGAAGGCTAACTCATCATCAGCTATCTTCTCATTGGGAAATCAATCGTTGCATTCAACGCACAATTGGGGCTTGGATTTATGCAATAGTACTCCTTGTGAGTTACCCAGAGAGGTTCGCAATGCTCTTAAAATAAGCTCTCACAGTATTGCTTCATCCAGTATTGCTTCCTCCTCCGCGATGAGGGACAATAAAAATAAACATTATAATATCTATGATTGGCCCTTGTTACAGATGAGCAATACCTCATAAGCTGAATTGTTAGAAACTCTCCCTGCAGTTGATCTCTTATCTTCAGAGCCCTGGTGGCTCTTTTTCTGTTGAAGACATTTGGGATGGTGGTATGGTCAATTCTAAGAATGTCTCCAAGTGGATGGCTTCCACACTGAAAGGTATTGCTCCATGTATAGGTGTGAGTTGTGACCTTCTCCAGTTATGGGAATGAGGTTATCAATCTACTCTCTAGAATTGAGAAGAATGTTGTCGCACCCAAGCGAGCTGGACAAAGAATACCACCGGCGACTACAGGCAAAGGGAGCCTAGGAGACTTGAGTTTGATGTTAACTATTGTAGGGCACAAACTTCAAATAATGGGATGTTGCTGCCTTATGTTTAGGCTTCTTTCTTGGAATGCGAGGGGTGTTAATGATCATGAGAAGAGGCTACTTCTTAAAAATATAATAAGGGATTGGAGTTGCAATTTTGTTTGCCTCCAAGAGACAAAACTAGAGGATGTTCAGCTTTACGATATTAGTAGCATTTGGGGTAATCAGCCCATTCGCTTTGTTGCTCTTAAGGCGCCGGAGGCATTACATTTATGTGGGATAAAAACTCTTTCAATTTGGTATCCTCTTCTTGCGAGCACTTTTCTATTCTATTACCTGCCTCTTGCAGATGATGGTCGATGATTTCACATGGGCTTTCATTGGTGTCTATGGCCCACATACTAGGGCTAATAAGTTAAGGCTGTGGAGTTGTGTGGTATGAGAGATTGTAGGATGGGTCCTTCGTGCATAGGGGGGATTTCATTGAAATTCTACATATTCAAGAAAGGAGTTCAGGTGCGTGCCCTTCTAATACAATGGCAGAATTTCATGATTTCATCAATTACTCTGCCTTAATGGATCCTCCATTGAAGGGGGGCGGGGTGAGATTTCACCTAATCTAAGAGTGGAATGAGGCAGTTTGTTCAAGGCTGGATCATTTTTTGGTAGGTAGAATTGGAAGAGCATTTTCCAGATTTGGATCAAAAAAGATTGCCAAGACTTCTATCTAACGACTTCGCTATTTGTTTTGAGACATCGAAGTTGGAGAGGGGTAAGGTCCCTTCTAGGTTTGACAATATGTGGCTCAATTTTGACAGGTTCAATGATATTGTCTAAGAGTGGTAGGAGAAAGCTCAGGTGAATGGCTCTGCTAGCTTTGTTGTTGCATGCAAGCTTAAGTTTATCAAAGAAAAGATCAAGAAATGGAACAGAGATATTTTGGGGACATTAAGAGTAAAAGTATGATATCCTGAGCATTATTAATTCTTTGGACACAAAAGAAGAATTGAATTCCCTTACTAGTGATGAAGTTCAGCAAAGGAAAGATGCAAAAGATGATTGGGCAAAAATTAAGTTGATGGACATATCTTGGAGACAAATATCTAGAGCTTTATGGCTTAGGGCGGGTGATCGAAATATTAAGTTCTTCCATAGGGTGGCCAATCTTCATAGGAAGTTCAATCATGTGCCTTTGTGGTAGTGGCAAATGTTCATTATGAGGTTCTTCAAAGCCACGAAGTCTGCAATCCATGATTTCTATATATCTCTTTTCAACGAGCCTAAAACGTGCAGACCAAAAGGAAACAATTTATTTCTCCCCTCATTACGGGATTTTGACATGGAGAATATTTTTGTTTTGGTAAGTGATTTTGATATGGAGAATATTAAGGTGCCTTTCACTAAGGAGGCAGTTCATAATGGTGTTCGTGATTGTTGTGGGGATAAAACCCCTAGTTCTAATGGTATGACTATGGCATTTCTTCAATCCAATTGGGACACTACAACAATAATAACACCTCCCAGTGTGGGTCCCACTTTCGCGGGATTTTGGGAGATTCAGCCATAGGCAACCTTACCTCTACCGGCATCCCTACCCGTAGAGAGGCTACTACAACACCACCACCACTACCTCCCAGTGTGGGTCCCGCTTTCGCGGAGTTTGGGGAGATCCAATTGGAACACTATTAACACAAATCTACTGAGGATGTTTTCCCCCCGGGAAATATGCGAGAAGCCTCAATGCTAATTTATTAGCCTCATTCCGAAAAAAGTAAATGCAGAGAATATAAAAGACTTCCGGCCCCTTAGCTTGGTCGGGTGCATTTACAAGTTGCTTTCCAAGATGTTAGCCCATAGGTTGATAGGAGTAATCAAGGATCTTATTTCAGAGAACTAGAATGCCTTTGTTGGAAAGCGCCAAATTCTTAATTTTGCTCTTTTAGCAAATGAGCTTATTGATGAAGGTTGGAGACGTTTGTAAGTTTGATATCACGAAGGCTTGTGATCACGTGAATTGGGACTACCTCTTTTATATAATGAAGAGAATGGGTTTTGACAAGAGATGGATAGGTTGGATCCGTCATTGCATCTCCTTTG
The DNA here is from genome assembly GCA_017589665.1 of Selenicereus undatus. Lineage (NCBI taxonomy): Eukaryota > Viridiplantae > Streptophyta > Magnoliopsida > Caryophyllales > Cactaceae > Selenicereus > Selenicereus undatus. Next base: position 60,869,000 of record JACYFF010031955.1, read on the forward strand.
CTTCTTCTGTGGTGTTGGTCAACGGTTCCCCAACTAAATTCCTTTAAGCATCTAAAGGGATCCCCCCCTTCTATGTTTGGTAGTGATGGAGGTCTTTACAAGAATGATTGAGGTAGCCTCTGGTACTAAGCTCATCTCTAGGTCTTCAGTGGGTCGAGCTAATACAACTATGAGCATCGCACATCTTCTCTTTGCAGATGATACCATTATCTTTTTGATAGCACTTGTGAACAAATGGTTAACCTTCATTGTGTTCTGACTTGGTTCAAGGCTGTTTGGGGTCTGAGTGTTAACTTAGCCAAGAGCTCGTTATTACCAGTGTGGGACGTAGAGAACATTCAACTCTTAGCGGGTGTTTTAGGGTGCAACATTGATTCGTTGCTAGACTGATTCTTTTTCAACTACTTACCTAGGTCTCCCTCTAGTTGCATGATTCAAGGAAAAAGCCATTTAGTATCCCATTATTGACAAGTTGGCGAAAAGACTTTCATGGTGGAAATCTAAATACCTTTCGAAGGGGGTTCCTTTAACTCTTATCGAAAGTATTCTCTCAAGTATCCTAACTTACTTCCTTTCTCTTTCCCCGATACCTTCTTCGGTGGCTGCTAAGTTAGTAGGAATCCATAGAAACCTTCTATGGGGTTCTTTTGGGAGTGATTTCAAGTATCATCTTGTGAGATGGGATTTTGTGAAGCAACCTGTGATCCAAGGAGGTTTAGGCATGAGATACTTGCAACTCTTTAATGAAGCTCTCCTTGTTAAGTGGCTTTGGAGATTTATGAATGAGAAAGGTAATCTTTGGATAAAGGTGGCTGCAACCAAATATGGTGAGTTGGGTTTTGGTTGGTTTACTTCTACTCCTAATGGTTCTTATGGATATAGCCTCTAGAGGCATATTTCAAAAGGATGGGATAGATTCTCTTCATTCTTTTCCCTTGAGGTAGGTGATGGCTCTTCCATCTATTTTTGGCATGATCGATGGTGTGATGGTGCCTCTTTGAGAGAAACTTTCCCTGCCCTATTTGTTCTAGTAGTGGATGGAGATGCCTCCATTGCGAATTACTAGAACAAGTATTTGGCTCTAACATGTGGTCGCCTGCCTTCGTTTGGGATGGTTTTGTTGATGATGACAGTCTTGCCAGTTTCTTTAACAAGCTTAATTGTCACAAGTTTGGGGACTCTTTACATGATATGGTGAAATGGGATTTGGACTCTAAAAGAGACTTCACGGTCAAATCCTACTATCTGAAGCTCCTATTTTTGAATTTTCCTTCATTACAATTTCCAATCAAAGGAGGGTTTCCTTCCAGGCTCATTTGTAAGTCTTTGGCTCCTTGAAAGGTTTCTTTTTTTGTTTGAGAGGCAACGTATGTATTGACTTGTGACAACCTGTAAAGGAGGGGAAAGATCTTGGTCAATAGATGTTATACATGAATCAGTTGTTGCATCATTATCAAGTTGCTAGGGCGCTTCGGAAACCATTTGTTGCATGGGTATTTTTTGCAGAAACCATTTGTTGGCTTGGGAAGTCTATTTTGGTAGGAAAGCGAGGGGGAAAAAAAAAGAAGGCCTTGCCACCTTCGTTCTTCCACATGCCATTTGCTGGAGCATCTAGAGAAAACATGATCAAAGAGTCTTTGAGGGAGACGAAATGCCCCTGAGCGATGGAAAGATAGTTTCATTAAGACTCATCATTTCTGGGATAAAGGGAACTTTTGCATGTCAGCTTTTGATGCGGCTAACATTGTGGATAGCTAGCATATTGGATGTATGTAATCCTTTGTAGGATGCTATCTTTGCATCCATCTTTTCTTCTTTTTAATACTACATTTTTTTTTGTAAGCAATTAAGAGGTATTTTAAAAAGACACCAAGGGGATGTCAGCCATTTACAAAAGAGACAAATACAAAAACATTATACCCTTAAGCTCTCATCCATAATGCAATCGACAAAAGCCAAAAAATTTAAATTTTTGTTACCACTAAGCCCGAAACTCCAACTATACAATCTCCTCAAAAAATAGAGCTTAAAATCTTGAAACGACAAGACTTTATCGTCAAAGATACAACGATTTCTCTCTTTCCACGTAGCCCACCAAATAGCCAAAAGCACCATGTTCCAAATTCCAAGGACCCAACTCTTCTTCATCCTTCTCCTCCAAGCTCCTACCAAATCTCTAACATTAGAAGGTTGAACCCAACTAATCCCCATAAGAGAGAGAGCTAAATCCCAAAGCGCGGAAACCCATCGACAATGTACAAGGAGATGATCCACAGTTTCTTCCTCCTCCGAGCACATAGAGCATCTACTTGGACCTCTAAAATTTCTTCTTTTAAGCATGTCATCAGTAGGGATCTTTCCTATGGTGGCTGCCCACACAAAGAAACACACTTTTGTGGGAACTTTAGACTTCCAAATGGACTTAGCAGCAAAATCATAACCATCCAAGGCATCAAAATGTGTGGAACAGAAACTCTTGAAGCTAAAAGACCCCTTAGAGTTAAGTGTGTGTGGCCACACAATCTCATCCTTGCCTTGCGACAGAACCTCTTTGCCAGCAAGTACGGCTAACAAATTACAAAAACTGTCCTCTTCCCAATCATTAAGATTCCTCACAAAAGTCAAGTTCCAATGGCTAATATCCCCATTCCAAGAAACAACTTCTTGTACCGTGGCATACTTCAGATGAGCCATCCTAAACAGATCAGGAAAAAGAGTCTTTGAAGGTCGATCTCCACACCACAAATTATGGCAAAATAACACTTTTGAGCCATCCTTCACCTTAAAATACACTAACGATTTGAAAAGCTCAATACCTGTTGAGATAGATTTTCAACAACCAACACCGTGGGAAGAAGAACTCTTCTTACTCCACCAACCCAACTCATCAACCCCATATTTTGCCTTGCTCACGTTTCTCCACATAGCATCATCCTCCTTTGCAAACCTCTACAACCATTTGGTCTTCAAAGCATCGTTCATAACACGGAGAGGTCTTATGCCCAAATCCTCCCTCTTGCTCAGGAAGACATACTTCGTTCCAATTAACCCAATGGAGGCCATTGCCATTATCAATACAATTCCAAATAAAATCTCTCATGATTTTCTCTAACCGACTAGCAATGCTAGCTGGGATGGTGAATAAAGACATGAAGTAGATAGGTAAACTACACACAGTGCTTTTCAAAAGTGTCAATCTACCTCCTCTAGACAAAAGCTTAGACTTCCAGCCTGCCAATTTTTTATGGAACCTCTCAATAACTGGGTCCCAAACAGCTATGCTTTTATAAGGAGCACCAAAAGGAAGACCAAGGTAAGAACAAGGCAGATACTCAACTCCACAACCAAAGAAACGAGCTAAATCATGAACATTAGGCACCTCACCAACGGAAATTAGTGCACTTTTGGAAAGGTTAACCCTTAGCCCAGACATAGCTTCAAAATGAAGAAGGATGCACCTTAAGTAACCCAAATTACTTTCGTACGGCTTGCAAAAAACAAGGATATCGTCGACAAAGAGCAAATGAGAAATCAACAAACCCTCAGAATGAGAGTTGCTTATCCGAAAGTCATTCAAGAAACCCTCCTCACCTGCTTTAATCACCAACTTTCTAAGAATTTCCATAACCAAAATGAACAATAAAGGCGACAAAGGGTCACCTTGCCTTAAACCTCTTGAACTTGAGAAAAAACCAGATGTTTCACCATTAATCAAAATAGAGAAGCGCACAGTGGAAATACAAAAAGAGAACCATTTCCTCCACTTGTTAGGGAAGCCCATTTTCTCAAGAATAGCCAAAAGAAAACTCCAAGAGACATGATCATAAGCCTTCTCAATGTCAAGCTTACACAGGATACCCGAAATCCCAGATCTTATATAAGAATCGATGCACTCATTAGCAATCAAGGCAGCATCCAAGATTTGATGGCCGGGAACAAAAGCATGCTGCGAGGCATCCACAATTTTTCTGACAACTTTCCTCAATCTTGAAGCGAGGACTGTGGCAAGAATCTTACAAACACTCCCCACCAAACTAATGGGCCTAAAAAACTTAATATCATCTGCACCAGCCACTTTGGGAATCAAACTAATAAAAGTGGCATTTAAACTTTTCTCAAAGACACCTTTATTATGGAAATCAGCAAAAAAAAAAACCCGTAACTTCCTCCTTGACAGTTGACCAACAGTGCTGAAAAAAGGCTAAATTGAAACCGTCTGGCCCTGGAGCTTTCTCGTTTCCTAACTGAGTGATGGCATTCCAAACTTCAGCTTCAGTAAAATCATTTTCAAGATCCCTAGCATCATCAAGACTAATAGAGGCAAAAGCAATACCATCAAGAAAGATCCTTGATGGATGATCTTCATGATATAGATTTCCATAGAAGTGAACAATTGCATCATTGGCCAAGGCAGCATCATCATAGAGCTCGCCATCCACTTTAATTTTGTGAATAGCATTAAACTTTCTTCTCCTATTTGCCACTTGATGGAAAATTTTGGTATTGCGATCACCATCCACTGTTGCTTTGCTCTTTGGCGCCAGCAAATATCAATGGACCTTCGCACCAAAGAGAGTTCTTTTTAAACTTCCAATCTTTCAATTCTATCTACCCATGAGAGAGGCTGTTGCTGCTGCTCCTCATCTAAGAGCTTCACTTTCTCCACCAAACTAGCCATCTTCAACTCTAAATGGCCAAACACATCCCTATTCCACTGTTTAAGTTTGGTCTTCAAAAAGTTCAGTTTCTTTGCCAAAACAAAACTGGAGGGGCCACTGACAACCAACTCATCCCAAAAAGATTTGACAAAGTCACTAAAGCCATCCACCTCAAGCCAAATATTTTCGAATTTAAAAAAACGTCTACCTCTGGAGACTTCCACAACCCGAAGGAGAATGGGAAAATAGTTCGAAGTGATTTTCAGAAGGGTAACTTGATGAACCCCCTGGAAGTGATCTTCCCACTCAACCGAGAAAAGAAATCGGTCAATGCGAGATAACACATGAACCTCCTCATGGCTGGACCAAGTAAAGCGAGCACCTTCCAGCGAAGGATCGATCAGATTGCAAGAATCTATAAAACTAGAGAACTCACTCATTGCCCAAGACGACCGACCACCTGTGGATCTCTCTGAAGGAAACCTGATGACATTAAAGTCCCCACCCAAACACCACGGTATGTCCCAAGAGGACATAAAGAACGACAACTCAAATAAGGCCAGTCGCATATAGTCGTCATTAGGCTCATATACCCCAATCAGACCCCACTCAAAATTGTCCTCCAGAGACTTAAACTTACAACAAACAGAAAACGACCCAATGCGAGAGTCGCCAAGCTCCAAGACTTGAGGATCCCAAATGACAATAATGCCTCCTGAGCGACCCACTGAAGGTAAGTAAGGCCACTCAATCAGACGACTGCCCCACAGACTAATCGCTATCAGACGACTTACAACCTCCAAGTACCTCCAACTTGGATTCTTGGAGAATGGCAGCATCGCACGCAAAAGTGCGCAACACCCACTTAACGTCCCCTCGCTTGTTTGGACAATTGAGCCCCCTAACATTCCAGGCAAGAACTTTAACGGATGGCCCCATCCGAAGACAATCTATCCCTTGCAACAGCGTCCCCCCAAGTCTCTTCAACCAATTGATCACCTTTCATTCTATTAGCTTCCAGCGAGGCAAGAAAAGAGAGCAACTCCATTTCTCTACCTTCAATAGCAACTCCATTTCTCTACCTTCAATGGCCAGACCCATCTTCTTACAAAAGAAGATCATTCTTTCCAAGACCCACACAGAACCTTCACTAACATTTCCTGAATAAGCAGAACCGACTAATGCGGCATCATCTAAACCTTGAGTGTGGGCTTGATGCAGAGCTTCCTCAAACGAAGAAGGCCCTCCCACCTCCTGCATGTTTGGAGCTCCCGACCCAGCATCAACAACGAGCTCAGACTTTCCAAGCTTCTTCCTACGAGAGTAAACTACCACACTCGTGGCTGGTGAGTGCGCTGCAGGATGCAACTCCTCCACATCCAGAGGTGATTCTGGTATCCTAGAGGCACACGGAGTTTTAATACTACATATTTTTCCTTATCCCAAAAAAAAAAAAAAAACAAAGCCACCCATACAAATATGCCACTATCATAAACATGAGTTCTGCTTCATGTCACCTAAGCCAGCTTGTAGATTAGGGCATCTTGATAAATGAAGGATAGAAGCTAGATAGAAGCTACCTAGATGAAACTTGTGGAAGCTACAAATTAGCTTCTCTTTTGTTTTAATAATTTCCCATAACACACCAAAAAGCTAGCTAGCTTTTTGTTCCCAAACATAGCCATAACAATAAATCATGAGGTTATGCACATCAAATGCAAATTCAAGCCATACCAATAAGTCCCAGCCAGATATGATATGGGGATTCAGATGTCCAATAGAGGTTGTTCTCATCGAACCCTAACCTTTGACTAGCTAGGATTCCATAGGAGATGTATAGTTTAGTGGGACATTTTGGTTTCGTCCATTATAGTCCATCTTGAATGAATGGTACAAAAGAAGCTTTTTAGGCTGTTCAAATAGTAAACGGCATGAGATAATCCACATCATTCCAAAAACATGAATAGGATACTGAACCATTGATCACACCCACTATAGTGGCTGTTACCCCTCCCACGTGAGGAACACAATCTGGACAGCTACATCTTGAACTAATTCAGCCACACCTTGAGGCTGCTGGATTCAGCAGCCATTGGCCATTGTGTTCATGTAAAAGGCCAGTCTAGTTTAAGCTGATCTCAACATTTATACAACTATTCTTCCTATCTGAAATTTCAAGGAGTCTATTGCTCAATCGTAGCTCAGTTCACCATCCTGCATGTAAATGAAACTTTTGACAAAGCAGTATGAATCTTGACTCCAGTAATGCCTCTCTCCCCTTCTCCGCCAGAATGCCAACCCTAAAGAACAGCAGAAAAGGGATGTCCAATTGCGGTGTTGAAACCTCAACCTAATCTCAATTCAGCAATAAATTCTTAATATACAAACACACAAAGTTAGTTTTAAAAAGCGCGAGGCGCACTGAGGTGCAAAAGGTCCTGGGGAGCGAGGCACGATGTATGAGGCGAAGGCGTGCTTCATGGACGTGAGGCGCATTGTTCTAAAAAAATACTAAAAATATATTGAAAAAATGTATTATGCCCAAATAAGTTATATACTTGCATTATATCAATGATTAGACACTGCTAAAACTGTTACAAAGCCTAAAATGGTCGCAAAACTACATAGAATATGATAAACAATATGATAATTCACTAAAAAATAAGAAAGATATTGAAAATTTATCTAGTCCTGACTGACAAGTTCGCAAATTGGTGCCATTCAACAGAGCAAAAGAGTACTACTCACTAACCTAATAAAAGACAACTGAACAAAAAAAGAGAAAAAGCAAATAACTTTAAACCTAGTTTGGACCTAAGAAATATATGATGGAAAGAAAATTATGTGGGAAAAACTGAGAAGGAAAAAAAGTAGGAAGAAATTGACTTTTTGCCTCTTGTTTGGAGTTGGGAAAACAAGTTACCAGGAAAAGATGACAATAAAAATAAAAACAGAAAAGGAAAAAGAAAACTAAATTAGCAGCCATGGAAGAGGCGGAGCAAAAACTTGAACAAAAAGGAAAACAGGAGAGAATGTTGCAATCTACCAAAAGGCATCAACAACCACTGCCATTAACATCAGCCATCCACCTGAACCAGATCCCTTAATCCCTTCCCAATCTGACCAGGGTGCTGAACCGCTTCCCATGACCCAGAATTCGATTTGGCGAGCTGGACTCAAGATGCACCGGTGAAACTCAGGTGATGGTGGTGGAAGCAATGGCGATGATGGCAGAGATTGACGATGTTTGGGGGGTTTTTAACACAGCGTTGGCAGAATTTTGATGTCGAAGATGAAGGGCTCCTGCTAGTCTTGGTAACGGATTCAGGTGGTATATGCTATGCTCACAGCTTTCTAGAACAAGGGGAAGAGAGGGGGGGAAGAACAGCGGACAAAGTCAGCATGTGAAATGCGAAAGCTTTTGAAATTTCCCAATCACTTTCCTTACAGTTTTGGAAGGAAAATATTTGGCCCCAAATCACGAAAATTTTCCCTGATTTTTTCCATCAAAATTTTTTTTATTTCTTTTTTCTTTGATCCAAACAAAAGAAAGAGATCATTTTCCTAAATTTTGTTTTCTTTCCATCTAACTTTCCTAAAACCAAGCAAACCCTTAATCATCATAAAACCACAGAAAGGAGACCGAGAAAAGAGTAATGAGCAGCCCACCCAACACTTTCGAAGGCTAAGAACTGCTCAGCGGCCAGGCGCAGTAATCACTGGAGCATATCACCATCAGAAAAGCTTGGGAGTGCCAGGTCGACCTGGTCTACCTCTATTAAGTCACGATACAAGCCTCAAATCAAAGAGAAATTAGTTCCCAGAAATTAGGGTTAGCAAAAATTAGGGTTATGAGAAATAGGGCTGAATTCGAAGCAATTTAATGCAATTGGCTGGCAGCTTCTGCTCAAAATGGAGTTACATGGCGTAAGTGTCAATTTGAAAAAAGTTGTATGCTTTCATGATGGGTGCTCTCTTCTCTCCCTCCCCTGTGAGGCTGTGACCGATTTCCCTGATGCGCAAAAGCGGCTCACCTTGCACCTGGCCTGAGGCACACATGATAAGCACACCTTGTCTCGCTTACAGAATTTGGCTCGCCTCGCCTACTGTAAGGCGCAACAGTGCTCGCCTTATCCCTAAGTGAGCCTAGGCGCACCTCACATGCGCTTTTTCAAAGTAAGCGAACAGAAGAATTTTTGGAACATAGAAATGTTGAAAGTGGGAAGAAGCAACTACAGGGATTGGCATAATAAAGATACAATCACATGGGGTTGGAAGGATTTCTTTGCAAGTTAGCTTTCAGTTGCCTGTGCCTTTCTCAGCTAGCTTCAAATTCTGGCAGGAGCCATCTTTTGGCTTAGGAGGGATAGTTGGCAGCAAAGTTTTAAAAGACAGCTATCATGGTTGTCCCTCATGCATGGTTACCAAGATGGCTTCTTGGATTGCTAAGTCCGTAGTACATATCGCTAATCATTTGTTCCCGGAATGCAGATTGCAGGGGTAATAAGCGTTCTGGGTAACTATGCCCTCATGGCTCATGCTACACTTTGTAACACTTGGGAAATAAAATGGCAAAGCCTTCGAAGGCGTGGACACCACTTAAGCACATTAAGGTAATCAAATTGAGACTCAAAATTTATACAATAAAAGAAATTTATGCTTTTAAACTTTAGAACTTGTTGCCATTGTACGTAGTCGGTGATCTCTACTCCAGGTCAGATTTAAAAGTCTCTGTAGGATACTCATCTACCATCAATACGTATTGATCCTCATGCAGTGCTTTTCTAAATATACATAGAGAACCAGCAGCAAGAAGGATGAACCATCCCAGTTACCCCTTTTCTCAGTGACCCCTAACCCAACTTTCGGCAACCAGTGACAGTGACAAGGTGCTGGCAATTACTTCATCAAATAGAGTTTAAGAAATGGCGATGTACATCAGTTTCATGCATGCCCAGAACACAATTGATGCAATCAAGCTGTAGCAGCTGACCTTATTGTCAAAGAAAATACCCTGGCTTTCATAAACCCGATGCTCAGCCTTACATCGCTCGACAACTTCAGGGCTACAGTATTTAGCCAAAAGTTCAAAATCTCCCTGGAGAATGCAATTTTAAAAGATATGTCAGCACTGCACACTGACACAGTAAATCAACAAGGAAAATGCACTGACCAAAAGTGCCAATAGTTCTGTGAGAGTTCTCAACGTTCACCTTGATGTATGCATTCAAAACTGGTCTGATAGCTTCCTGGACTTCAGCTACAAATTCAGGCAAAGAGAAAGAACTGGAGCAAAAAACTGACAAGTTTTAGTAAGCTACTACTGGAGAATCCACAAGAATTTGAAGCAATACTATTGTTTACAGCTACATACGGATCACGACGTCGTATTTCCTTGAACGATACTGCAGCATCATTTTCTCCAAAAACGCGATCATTAATACTGCTCCGAAGCAATAAATAGCATCAGCTATGTCAATTAAGTGGAAAACAATTACATGATAAGCGATCATGCATGCAAAACTCATAAAATGGGGGTGGTACATGTAGCCCAACTTACTCCTGAATTTTGTGAACAACAGGACTGTCACTGGTCTCCCACCTTTCCTGCAGATCTTCTGCCAACTGAAATAGATCATGAACCTATGTTACCATATCAAAAGCAAGGGACGTACTCAATTACAGAAACATGCACACAATCCTATAAAATCAAGAAGCTCATTTAGTGTTCCACATATTATACTCCGTTTAATTAAAATTAACTTAACTAAGCAAGCAATTTCAGCTCAACAACTTATATCCCAAGTAAAGATTAGAATACACTGATGTAGTCAATCTTTTCATGAGGAAATATTGAAGATGCGGGTGATGATTTGAAGAAAGCAGCAAGCTTTATCTAGTCAACTTTTCAAGGGCTCCCTGATCTCAACCCAAAACTACTTGGCTTCAAACAGCCAAAATCATAAGCCGCCTCCTCCCTCAACATAAACATGCATGTGTGCATGCGCACAAAAGGTCGAAAAATGCTCCTCTAAATGTTGATTGTAGAGATCTTTGCCATAAAGCAACACCAAGATCAACCGAACTATACAATATTCAACAGTAAAGTAGGTGATGTATCTGCCGATGACCAAGCTAGGGTTCACTAGAATACAACTAACTTAGCAACCAAAGGAAAATAACATCAAGGGGAAACAAGTGAAAATGGGCACATGACATGATGGTTGTGAGGCATCAAGTATGCGAAGGGAGAAAGGGATGCTTAGAATCAAGTGATTCTAAGTGAGAAAGTAAAGGATCTTTGATGTGAATTGATGTATAACACAAGGGATGAATGGAACCAAACCAAACAAGCCAAGAACTCAACTCAAAATAGGCAATATCACACGGCCATGGGGGTGGCACGGTCGTGCTTCATGGCACGGGGTGACCGTGCCACTTTGCTGCCCACTTTGCCTAGCATGCTTCACGGTGCACGGTTTGAGGTGTTTATGTGTTTGGGTTTGAAAGCTAAACCAAAGGGGGTAGCTTTAGCTTGGATTCAGCATGGATATGTATGTGGGAATGGTTATGGATGTGTGAAATGGAAAGATGAATCAAAGTAAGAATCACTAACTTCAAATTAAAGCTAGCTAATCCACTTTAATCCTCTTTGAAGCACCTTGAGTATAGCATCGATTTTGATAGAACTAAACTTAGGCAAGGATACAGAAACACCACCAAGCTAAGTTTAGGGCCCTTAAACAAAGTGTTAAGATACAGAAACACCACTTAACATTTGCTTAAGACTCACTTGAGCACCACCTTAATTGGCCTAATTAAGGATAAGCAAGTAAGAGTTTGAGAGAAGAAAGCACACTAGCTTTCAAAACTGATTTTATCACTTCAAAGGGTTGTGTTTCTTCAAGGGGGCGTGGGGTGCCTTTAATAGGCAGTAAATGACTTAAACCAAGCTAGTAAGCAAACACCTAAACCTTCCTTCATGCTTAGGAAAGGTCTTAGTGCTAATTACAAGCTATTACAACCTGATTTGTACTAAACTAGATTACAAGTTAACTAAACTTAATCTAATACATTGAAATACAAATCTAAACTATGTCTAAGCTATTAATACATCATTACACACTATGCTTAGCTTTAATACATGCTGAGATTTCTCACTCTCACCTCATTGGTCAGCCCAAAAGTAGAAAACCACTTTACGGCTAGCCAATGGGAAGCAAGCAACTCATGGACACCAATCAAGCTCTCATTGGTCCACCTTTTGGCCATGCAACCAATCAAATGAAGGCCTAGAAGTGTGTGCCAAGCTTTGGGACGTGTGCCACTCTAGAAATGAGGGGATGGCCGGCTGGTTTAGGGAGAAATAAACCGGGTTCAAGTGAACCGGTTTTCAGGCAGATTTCGGCCGGTTTTCAAGCAAGGGTTAGGCTTAGCAAAAGTGAGTATAATTATGATTTTAATCATGGGGGGGTAATTTTAGGATGTCTATAATCCCCCCCAACCAAGAAATCAAGGTTAGGGTGAGTTTAAATGGGTTTAATAAACTCAAACTTAAAACCGTGCAGATTAGAGCCTAATCTGACCAGTTTTGGAAAACTCCTTGTTTCTTCATCCTCTTGTGTGCATAATTGGAATTTGATGCTTGGACCTGAAAGTACACATCTTGAGGACTCCAAAAATGTATAAATTCATCACTTAAGCATTAGTATAGCTTAAGTTACGAATTAATCAAAATCGGGTTGTTTCTGGTTTGCTGGACAGTTTTGACACATCTTGGTAAATGGCTGATTTGAACGACCAAATGAACTCCAAATTGGATGCAACTTGTCTTGTTGGAAAGCTGACATCTTAAACTTGAAATCCATGCAAAAATATCAGGCCTAAACCATTTGGATGCTTGTAGAATTCTGCTTGCAAAAGAAGGCCAGTGCTGGATTCTTCCCTTTTGTCCTGCAATGAAACAACTAAAACAAAACTTGGATGATTTAATCACCCTTTAGCCAGCATATTAACATGGTCTAATTGATTTGATTCTTTCTAATCAAAGGGCATGGAGAGATCTCCATCAGTAGGCCTTGTTGCTCACTGTGAAGAATTCTTGGTTCGGGCATGTTCGCGACTTCTTTGTGATTGGGGCAATTCTTTGCCCGTGTGTGCGTGATGGATATCAGCCCATGAAATCCTCAATTAGCCCTAACCATTTTTGAACCCATGCACAAAGTTGATTTTGTGTATTTAATTCCCTAAACCTCCAGAAGGTTTAGAGGCTTTTCTTTTGATTAGGATGTTAATTGACATCCTTAACTTTCAAGCCATGCAAAAATATTCAAGTCAAGTCAAGTTCAGTGTCGAAATTACAAGCCCTAAACTAAACCGTTTCAGTTTAGGCCATTCTTGACCCGGTCTAAGTTTTAAGTTGATTTGTCCAGTTAAACTTAAGTTAAGGTTGATTTCTTTGCTAAGAGGGTTCATTAACATCCTAATAAACTCGTCCATGCAATTAAATCAGTTTTAAGTTAAGAGTTCTGTCAAGGTTTTCAAGCACCAAAACAGAACCCTATGGATCCTTTGTCTACAGTTTCACCCGGTTTTGTGCCTTGGATTTTCTAAGCTTTTGAAGGCTTTAAGCCCAAAATTTTTACATGGTACAATACCTTAGGACGTCTACTACAAAAGCATGCCAAGGAAAACCAGTTAAACCAAGTCCAGAGAGCCAAACCAAGCCCAACAACCAAACCGTGTGCCAGATTGAGCCCAATTCTGCCCGGTTTGTTTAACTTGCTGTTTAGGCATCTTAAACGTGTTTTAAGCCTGGTTCTTAATGGGGGGGATTGTAGACACCTCAAGGTTTCCCCCCATGCAAAGAAATGCCACATAACCCGCCACTAATCAAGGTAAACAAGCTGCCCAAAAACCGTGTAAAACGGCTCCCATATGCTATTTTGCTTCTAGCTTAAGTTTACCTTCCTAGCTGGGTTTTCCTACACCTCCACCTTGCCTACTTGGATGCTTACTAAGTTGGTGACTCATCTAGCAAGCACACATGCAAGATGACACGTGTCACATACATGTCACCTTACTTCAAAGCTAAGGGAAGACACCTATAGCGTTCTGATTGGAGAGCCGTAAAGTACACCTTGCAGCAGCCATTTCTCTCTCCTCCCATGTGCATTTGTATTAGTTTATGTTAAATAATAAGTTTTAGCTTATGTTTAGATGTTAATTAGTATCTGTTACTAGATTCAGCTTGTAATTAGCATAGTCTTAAACATGCTTTTGTAAACTAGTCTAGTTAAGCTAGATTAGGGGTTTCCTAGCTAGAAAGGAAACCCCAAACACTAAGGCAGCCTTAGTTTAAAAAAGCCCGCCTGAGGCGCGACTCAGCGTGAGGCTACCCGACTCAACGTCTAGGCGCGCCTCAGCGTGAGGCTACCCGACTCAACGTCTGATGAGGTGCGCCTCAAGGATGTGAGGCTATATCTTCCCCCCTTTTCTTCTTTTTCTCAGCCTTGCATTTACCCTTTTTCGTATTTTCCTTCCTTGGGAGCTAAAAGGTGAGCTAAACTTGTACTATGAGTATGTGCATTGAGGAACTCCGATGATAAGACAACATATCTTAAGGTTACTTGTGGTGTGAGTAGTCATATTGATGTCTAATCACATTTTTAATGCATTTATCCAACTTGTCTCGGCAAAATATGCTTTGTGAAGTGTGAAATACTTTTAAAAAGATTTGCATAGAAGTGCGCATCGCATCCATGATGCATGCGCCTTTGCCTCGCGCCTTGCGCCTCACGCTTTGGGACCCCATGCGCCTCAATGCACCTTCTGCTTTTTAAAACTAAGAAGGCAACTCCATTTGGCCATGTATAAGATCCATGGTTGTATCATTTTGTAATCAAGTTGTGAGTGAAAGAGAAGTTGAGCGTTGCTCTTTAAACTGTGTGTTTGAATACTTTACTTGCTTATCCTTACTTAAAGTAGTGTGGTGATCAAGTGAGTCTTAACTCCTGTTTAGGTGGTGTATCTGTATCCTAAATAAAGTTAAGGACCATAAACTTGTTCTTGGTGGTGTATCTGTATCCTTGAACAAGCTTAGTTTCTCCCTAGATTAATCTTTGGTGGTGATTTTTAATCGAAAGATTAGTTTAGTTTCTATCCTTTTTCCCTTGATTGTAATCTTTCTTGGTTTTAGGGTTTCACTCTTGAATTGAGTTAAGCTTAACCCTTAAGAGATATATCAGTGAGTGTGTGTGTGTGTGTGTGTGTGTGTGTGTGTGTGAGAGAGAGAGAGAGAGACATCTTGCTCTAAGAAACTATTCTCATATATCGCCCTCAAAACTTTTCAATTGTGCAAAAATTCAAGTCACTTCATATAGGAGCGAAGTTCCATACAGGATTCAATATGCCTTCCATACCAGCATGCGGCACAAATGAATGATCCCGAACGTTTTTTTTAAGAAGATTTGTCACCTCCACCATAAATTTCAAACTCCTTCCGAACTTTTTCAGAAAAAGAGCCATTAGCATTAGGGAGCATCCAAAATAGCTCCGACACCTCATCCTCCACGAAAGCAACACCTCAGAATTTGTCTTTTGTTTTCCTCACGTAGCCTCAACACTGGGATGACACGGACTATTTTAATAACCTACTACACATTTTTCACGATTTTGCACTATGAAGCTATGGGTTTCATTGATATAACGTTAGACAAAAGCAATAGCAAATCAAGTCTCTAACTAACACCCATTTGCTTATTCAATAAGAAAAAACAAATTCAACAATCTTCCAAGACAGAAGGATTCCAAACAATATAAGAGCATCTCCATTAATGGGCATCAGAGAGCGTCAAGAAATATTTATCATTTGGGATCAATCAATGAAGGGAGGAGTTCAGGGATGCCACGTGTTGGCAATTTAAAGTTAAGAGTGTTGCATAACGTGATATGGATACAAAATGTGGTTGTTGCGCAACAAAACAACCACATTGGAAAGGCTTCTAAGTCTAGCAAACTACATTTCACGTAGCGACAGCCGCGATATGTGACATGACTGGTGCATTAGAGCGATTTCAGTGTGCCGCAACCTAAACCTCATTTCCAATCCATTAGCATCTCATGTCTTAAATTTTCTCACATCCTCCCCTCTACCTTGTCTTATCAAAATCACCTCAATAGGGAAGCTCTACCAATTGATAAATGAGAGCAGAATTGGCAAACAACTCTTTTGCTAGGTCATGGAACAATGGTTGTGCTCATCTGATGCACTGTTTGGATCATAATTCACCGCCAAAATTTATCTAAATTGCTAACTAAAAGTTATACCTAGAGCAAAAGAGGTACGTATTGTTAAAAATTTAAAATTAAGGAGAGTACTCCTTGTTGTAAGATTCAAATGGAATCTATGAATTTTTTTTTTTGGTAAGTAATCAATAGGTATATTAAAAGGACACCAAGGGGATGTCACCTATATACAAAAAGGGCAAATACAAAAACATTATGCCCTTATGCTCTCATCCATAATGCAATCGACAAAAGCCAAAAAATTTAAACTTCTATTACCACAAAGCCTGGCACTCCAGCTATACAACAACCTCAAAAAATAAAGCTTGAACTCTTGAAACGACACGGCTATATCGTCAAAGATACGACGATTTCTCTCCTTCCATGTAATGTAGTCCACCAAATAGCCAAAGGCACCATGTTCCAAACTTCGAGGACCCAACTCTTCTTCATCCTTCTCTTCCAAGCTACCACCACGTCTCTAACATTAGAAGGTTGCACCCAACTAACCCCCATAAGAGAGAGAGCTAAATCCCAAAGAGCAGAAGCCCAACAACAATGAACAAGAAGGTGATCCGCGGTTTCTTCCTCCTCCAAGCACAGAGAGCATCTGCTTGGACCTCTAAAATTTCTTCTTTTAAGCATGTCATCAGTCAGGATCCTTCCTATGGAGGCTGCCCACGCAAAGAAACACACTTTTGTGGGAGCTTTAGACTTTCAAATGGACTTAGCGGCAAAATCATAACCACCCAAGACATCAGAATGTGTGGAACAAAAACTCTTGATGCTGAAGGATCCCTTAGAGTTAAAAGGCCACACAATCTCATCCTTTTCTTGCGACAGAACCTCTTTGCCAGCAAGTATGGCTAGCAACTCACAAAAACTGTCCTCTTCCCAATCATTAAGATTCCTCACAAAAGTCAAGTTCCAATGGCTAGCATCCCCATTCCAAGAAACAACTTCGTGGATCGTGACATGCTTCAGACGAGCCATCTTGAACAGATCTGGAAAGAGAGTCTTCAAAGGCCGCTCCCCACACCACACATCATGCCAAAATAACACCCTTGACCCATCCTTCACCTCAAAATGTAATAAAGATTTGAACCGCTCAAAACGTAAGATAGTTTTCCAACAACCAACACCGTGGACATAAGAACTCTTCCTACTCCACCAAACCCCTCTCCTCAACTCCATACTTTGCCTTGATCACGTTTCTCCACATAGCATCTTCCTCCTTTGCAAACCTCCACAACCATTTGGTCTTCAAAGCGTCGTTCATAACACGGAGAGGTCTTATGCCAAGTCCTCCCTCTTATTTAGGACGACACACATCGTTCCAATTAACCCAATGGAGGCCATTACCATTATCCATAGAATTCCAAAGAAAATCTCCCATGATTTTCTCTATCCGATTTGCAATGCTAGTTGGGATAGTAAATAACGACATGAAGTAGATAGGTAAGCTACTCAAAGTGCTCTTCAAAAGAGTGAGTCTGCCCCCTCTGGACAAAAGCTTAGACTTCCAACCTGCCAATTTTTTATGGAACCTCTCAATAACTGGTCCCAGACAGCTATACTCTTATAAGAAGCACCAAGAGGAAGACCAAGATAAGAAGAAGGCAAAAAATCAACTCCACACCCAAAGAACCGGGCCAAAACATGAACATTAGGCACCTCACCAACAGGGATGAGTGTGCTTTTGGAAAGGTTAACCCTTAACCCAGACATAGCTTCAAACAGCAGCAGGATACACCTTAAATAACCCAAATTACTAACATCCGGCTTGCAAAATACAAGGGTATCGTCAGCGAAGAGCAAATGAGAAATCAACAAACCCTCAGAATGAGGGTTACCAATCCGGAAGCCATTCAAGAGACCCTCCTCACCTGCTTTGATCACCAACTTACTCAACGTCTCCATGACCAAAAAGAACAATAAAGGTGGCAAAGGGTCCCCCTGCCTTAGACCTCTAAATGGAATCTATGAATTACAAGAGTAATAATCTCATTACTTATATTGTATACAGGTGAGTGCCATGGCCGCCCTTATTTTGCTACTGCCAACCCCTCCCCATCATTTCTTACATATCCCCACTCTACAAGTTGAATCCCTCTCTCATGTTTCCTTCTCACCTCCTTCCTCCCACCTGTAATACTGGATCCTTGTCTTGACTCCCATCCCCAAATTAAAACCCTAAGCTCTAATTGTTCACCTCCCTTCCTCTCTCTTTCATCCCCTCTCTCATCCCTTTCCCAACTCAAAACCCAATCCACTCTAATTGTCTCTTTGTCCTCATCTTCCTCTACGTGACAAGTTGAGAACTGCCATAAAGGCAAGCATTGGCATTGAACCCAACCATGATTCCCACTGCCCTTGAAAGTACACCTAGGGCGAATTACTGATCATCAAAGTCCAACACCAACAACTAATTTTTCATGCACGTACTATTATCAAGCTTGGTCTATCATCGCACAAGTCCTTCCTTAAGTACATATTTTTATAATTGATCCTTAATTTTCCTTAAACTAATTCAAAATTTTTATAGTTAGCCACATTCTTTAAAGAATCATTAACCTTCCTCTATAAATTAAAACAAAAATTTTGATGGTTGTTTAAGCAATTTCAGGTTCACCGATTTTGGAGATCTAGAAGAAGTAGCATCCAAGAATGCCATCTAGGGGCATTATAAATTAGGAAACTATGCTCTTATCCCTCACTGCAATTACAGAGCTTTGAATTCGCAACATGCCCCTTCTCTCTTCATAATGCTTTCAAATAAAGGCTTTCACTATATTATGTATTAATTTATTATTTGAATTATTGTCATACAAGAATAATACAAAAATAAATTAAGAATAATATAAAATCTAAAAGAATAAAGAAAAGTTATTCCTAAAAAAAAAAAAATAAAGGTAGTTAAATAGTAATTAGCAAAAAGATAAATATATATGAGAAAAATAAGCCAAGTTAAGTTATATGGAGTATAGGTAAAAACAATTAAACTAGGAGATACAAAGTGCCAAAAATGGTCCGAAGATCCTCTGAAGGACTTCTTTAATCCTCAAGGTAACAGCCATTCACATGCAACATCTTCTTCTTTATTAAATTGTTTTTAAAAAAAGAAAAAGAATTAAAAAAGCAAGGCCCATAAATATGGTTAAGTAATTCTAAGCAAAGGCAAAACTTCTGCTTATATGGAAGGTATGTGAGGAATAAGAGTTGAAAGACAATAGTAGCAGAAAAAAATTAATATAAAAACTTTGCTGGGAAATCATTCATCAATTCAAGTAGTTCAATTCATATCCTTATTTTTTCTATTTAGATCTATCAATTTTGAAGTACTCCAATAGTGCTCAAGTATAACTGTACAAGATCTGTAAAACACCAAAGAAGGCTCAACTGTTCTGATTTCATGGCAGCTTTGACCATCAAGGTAAGCTAAGTTGGTTTTAATGGAATAAGACTTGCTAGTCAAGCATCAGCTTGAAAGCTTACAGTTATATTAAAATCTAAAACATTCTCATCCGGCCGCCCCCTCCCCCCCCCCCCCCAAAAGAAGAAGAAGAGGAAGAAATAACTAAAAAGATAGGTAAAGTAAAAACATTGCAATCAAAATGAAGATTAAAATAGCATGATTGTGCACATTCTCGGTCTGGAAAAAACACCTATCATGTAAAAGGGAAACTGATGTACTAGATAGGTGTGTCCATAATGTACCTCCTGGCTCTTTGTAACCACAGGTTCACTCAGCTTAGTGACACGCTTGAACATTGGAAGGCCTTGCATCTAGAAAGAAAGTTCAAAATTTCTGATAAGGTGTCACTTACGGTTGAATACATGACAGCCAATTTCATCGGCATTCACATATCACTAGCATATTTACCTTTTCTTTAAGAGCCTCCCACTTTTTGCTCCATGGAGATTGCTTGCTAGGTACAATCACGACTTCAGTTCTATCACTCGCTTCCCCAACTGGGGAAGCTGCGTACTGCATTCGTCTTCTCTTATTTGATTTACCACTCAATTCCTCCTTTACTATATCAATACTCTTCTTGGCCAAGTCAGAAACTTTTGCTTCCTTCAATTTCTGGAATGCTAATGAAACCTTGGGAGAAGTTGATGAGAAACTAGACTTAAATTTACCAAACAATGTCTCTGCAGCACCGCTAGCTTCAGATTGACAGTGTTGTCCTTCACCAAGCCTGCTGCTTCCTTCTTCACTGTTAGTGTCAGTTTTTGTTGAAGTGCCCATAGCAGATGGCGATTCTTGCTTCCCCAATCCAAGAGACTCTTTGACCTAAAGAACGGAATTGCTGCAGAATCAGAATCATTGAAACAAAGACAGAAAACCCAAGTAGCAAATGAATTAGGCAAACCTCTTCTTTTGCAGCTGAAATCTTTTCTTTCATATTAGCAGAAACCTACACGAAATAAAACAGAGAAAGGGCTGTGATCATAAAAGACAAGCACGCAAGAAGATTGTCATTCAAATGCAAGCAATCTTAAGCTTTCAAATCGTGCATATAACAACCATATACCAAGGAAAGGTTTCTAGTTACAAATTTAAAATGACCATTTCCAATCCAGCAGACTAACTTCCCACATGTACTTACAAGCTTCTATCGAATAACTTCCACCTACCAAATGGCTATAATTGAAATATTGGCTACGAAGGATATGAAGGACAAAGCCCTCTATATTAATTAAGACTTAATCCAGAAACCAAGATCTTTAAAACCAGCTTAAACTCTTTCAAGACGATGAAGAACTGACTTTGTACGCAGCCAATGTCTATTTTGAATTAATAATTGCACTCTGAAGTCTCAGCAATTGTGCTCAAGCATTCTCTTGAAATAACCAACAAAGTTCAGCAGCTTATTAGGCAAACAACATCCTCATCCATCAAGACATCATAAACATTTCCTACAGGTTTCTTATGAAATGAAATCACAAACTAACCCAAGCCACAGTCAGACCCCATAAATCTTTCCTGCAGTTTTCAGATGAAATGAGATCACAACTAACCCAAGTCACAATCAGACCCCACGCCAGAAAGCAGTACTGCTGTAACTGACCTTCTTAGCAGTCTCTTCTGCTTCAATCCACACGCCATCAACATGCTTGTGCAGTTGCTCCGTTGTTTCCTTCATTCTACATTAAATTTTTACAGTCTCAGTGATCCCAACAAAGCATCATCCTAGGCGATCTATATTAGACGTATAGACTAGAAAAGAGACCCCATCTACCAACAAAACAATGATCGTCAAGGAAAAAAGCATTTGTTTTATCAGGTTACCTAACTTTCAGATCCTCTTTGACCCCTTTCAGCTCCTCTGCTTTGTCCTTTAGCTCCTTCACTGACTGTTGGAATTCCTTATTACTACCAACCAGTAAATAAGCGAGGGAGTAAAAAGAAACTTTCAACAAACAGCCGGGACAACATATAGCACAACTAACTACAATCACCAACTAGGATCATGCCAACTGATAGAATGAAGTCAAACAACAGAGTATTAATAAAACAAAGTACAAAAAGCGACTTCATGTGAAAAAATAGTGAAGACAATCCAGCACTATGACCTGGCAACAATGGTTCAAAGTTCAAACAGTCAATAGCAAAATAAAACTCAATACTGAAGCCAATGCAAACAAAGCCAACATAACTAAGGCTTAATTGCAAACTAAAGTGAGATAACAGAAAAGGGCCTATCTATCCTATGTGTCTACACTTCCAGTTCCAACAAAGAATAAAACGAACCATTCAAAGTGGACCCCAGCTTAGCGGGCCTAGATACAGAAGCAGGCAACTTTACCATTAAACAAGGAGGCAGATTCTGAGATACTCATGAAAGGCCTTGCAGAAAACACGCTCTTCTTTTGGAAGACCCTTGTGGAAGAATCATAGAATGAGGGAATAGAGAGGCTACCACAACAAGGTAGTAAACATACCAATTAATAAAAATCTTATAACCAAGAAGCCATTGAACAATACAGTGTGCACTGTGCACACTCTTAATTAATCAGATCCGACAAAGTGCATAGCAAATTATCAGCTACAAATTGGTGCTAGGTGACAATAGATATTACTAAGGGCCTGTCTAGAAAAGGCAATAAGGAAAAAAAAAAGTAAATTTACCTAAGGTCTACGACTTAGATCCTAGTCCAACAAAGATATTAAGACCAAAACACCTTATCTAGTTTTTGTTTTTCATCACCAGCCTAATTCTGAAACATGATCAATTTTCTGTCAGAATTCCTGAACGGTTACAAGAGTCAAAATCACAGGAAAGTTACCTATCCACTTAAAAACCGGAGGGGGCATTCTAATGAAAGCAAAAGTAAAACATTCACAAAATAACAGACTCAGTTCTTCAACCCCGCAACATAAAGAACAACACTTATCAGAGCTAATAACAAGCATTTATTCGCAAAAGTAAACAAATAACACTGGAGAATTAAACTAAGGAGATAAAGTTAGTTAACCGGCAATATATGAAGGTAATCAGCCTATAGGAAAATGGGTTTGAATAATACCTGCTAGCTTCCCCGCGAATCTTTTTGGAGAACTCATTAAAGACACTAAATTGACGATTAGAGGAAAACCCATTTGCCCCAGTTAATCGTAGCCTCGTGCCCGACTGCTGCAACTTCAAGCTCACACTTTTAAGAACCAGAAAAGGCCCAGAATAGGGAAGAACGCGAGAGAGAGAGAGAGAGAGAGAGAGAGAGAGAACCTGTTGAGCAGAGAGAACGAAGTGACTAAAAAGGAGCTGCTTGGAGATGAAAAAATCACGAACAAGTTTTCTGCTGGCCATCTCTCCTCTTAGAAAATCAGACCAAATTTGCCAACTTTCGTGTGTGTATTGTATTGTTGATTGTTGATGGGAGAGTTACGAATTTCAGAAGCCCCGGCTGAATGCCACAGCTCAAGCTGTTGAATGAAAAGACGAGCGAAGGACGGGGAAGCCCTAAAACCCCAGCTTCGCCTTCCCGGTTGCTTCGGCCGCAGGGCAACTTGTTTTCCCGTTTTTTTAACCCTGTTTTGGCTATAATTTAAAAACTTTACACCTTTTCCTAAAGAGGGGTTTTTTTGCCTACAGGGGGGAAAAGGGGGAAACGTTGAATTTTTTTATTAAAAAAAAACTTCATTATAAGTGTTATCGCCATCAGAAAATTACAATTAATCAAATTAATTCAGTTTGAATGAATTCTGATATAATTTTGGTGCTTTTCCATCTTCTCTTTTACTGATACTTACTTATACTATGCTAATATAAATTATATTCAGTGTAGTCAAATTTCTTCCTCTTAAATAAAAAAGTTTATTGATATATCATCTTAAAAGAAGAATTGAGAGCCTTTGAACCTTGTAAGGCCATGTTCTTTTCGCAATAAGATCCAGTTATCAGTTGTAAGAAAAATGTATGAAATTGTAAGAAATTATAAGGTTTCTAAAAACTATAAAAAGGGGTAAAAAGTTGTAAGAAGATGTAAGAAACTATAAGAAGTTGCAAAGATAGATGCAAGCAAGAGTAGAATTATTAAAAAATTGTATGCATAATTTTTAGATATGTAGTATAATTATTGGTCTTTAACAATGTATGATTTGTGAAATAAGTTATGTTATGAAAATAAGTTACATGTGATATGTCTTAAGATATTTATGAAATTTATTATACACCTTCACTCAACAAATTATTTTTTAACAATTAATACAGATAAATTTTGCTCATCTACAATTCTGTTTCTCGACCAACAAAAATAATAGTGAAATGACAGAATTAACAAACCTTTCAACAACCCAATTAGATAACAATAAAATAAATATTTGACCATAAATTTATAGAGCCATATATGGTCTAAACTAGAGGTTACTTTTTTTTAAAACATTAGTTTCACCTTTCTATAAGCAATAAAGAAATACCTCCTTATTAAAATAAACCCTTGGAGATAATAAAATAATAAGTTTTCACAACAAACTTGAATGCAAACCTTCAAATTAAAAACTATTTAAATTTAACAAATTAAATTAATATTTTTTTGAGATGAAGCACCTAGCTAAGCTTCAAACAGCAGTCCAACTAAGCTCCAGCTCGCATTGACCGAAGCCCCTAGCTCGCCTTCCACTCCAGACAAGTCCACGGGACCTCTATGGCCCAGTGCACGGTCCATGGCAGCCTGTGTCTATTGAGCTCCTACGATGTCTGATCCATTTTGACTGTTTTTTAGGGTATTATTCTGTGGCTTTGTCACTAGAGGTTATGGTTGTGCTATTTTAAGGGCTTCCATCCTCCATCATTGTAACACCTCCAAAATGTTAATGACATGATTTACGGGAAAATGCAGCAGAAGACTTAATAATAGAAGGTGCTACCGCCGTCCTGATAAGGACAAGGCTCACTGAATCCGTTTGATCTTGCAACTCATGTTCAAATCACAATATCTATTAAATTGAAACACTCCAACACTTAAGTCTATAATAATTCAACTTCAATACAATCGACGTAATCGTACCATTTGCTAACTCCACTCACACTACACAATTATATTGAACATAGACCCAAGTTGACCCTGAGGTCGATCCCAATATTCATGATATGCTGAATCCACTGTGAGCATCTGATAGTTTCGAAAAGGGCTTGCTAAAAGGAGAAACATTTGATACTTTATCATCTAAAATGGAAAACATGAAAATGATTCAAAAATGTGAGCAAAAACTCAGTACATACATTCCTGTATTGTAAAATGAGCATAGAAAAACTATTGATGGGTATTCGCTTTTACAATTCATTTTGTTGGCAATAATAATGAAAATGAAAGTAACATGAAACTGAATTGCTCATTATTATCTGGATGTGAACCCCTGGCAATGATATGATCTATACATAGGTGTACACCTGCCAATCCGATCAAGAGTTGACCTTGAAATCACGCGGGTAAATGATGGGTCGAGGCCTTATAGACGATAATTGATGGGGTCACAAGTTAAATAGCAAATCACTGTATAAACTGATTCATTGATAAACTCATTAAGAGTTGTAATTTGATAAACATGTTCTGCTTTCTGAAGATACAGGCAATGGACGTACCTTGAGTCCTTAGAAATGTTTTTTGACTTGATAAAAGTCAGCTATTTTATAAATGTCATCTGACTTGAAAAATATGTTCTGACTTGATAACGCTTATGTATAACGGGGAACAAAAACTAGGCATCGACTCTGTTTCATAAATATCATTATAAGCATATGTAGTCAGTAAATGATCCTTACTCGCATAATTGAGTAAGTAAAAGTATGCATAATAGAAATTGAGTAATTAAATGGTATACATAACTTTGGTATTTGGTATTTCAATATAACTTCAAAACTGAATTGGTGAAAGTAATTAAATTTGATATAAAGTAAATGAAAGTAAAATAGACAACAATAAGATAAATGAGATTACAAAGAAAAAGGCCTTGATGGTGACAAATGAGGGAGTGGTTGTCGCCTTTTCTGAGATAGGTTGCTGATACGGATTTAAGGCTCACTGATGTATAGCTTAGTTCAAGATAACAACGAGTACACTAGATTGGCTTGATAAATATATTTGATACATTCTGAAGTAAGTAAGTAATAAATGTTTGAGGCCAAGAGAGATATATCTTGGTTCAAAATAGCATAAACTGCAATAGTTTAGTCTGATAAATATGGTTTCTAAGTCACAACTCTCCCCACTTCTCATATTTCATTCATAACTCCATTAGATATAGAATTCCACCCCAAATGAATCATTGAACTCAGAAGAAGCTATTAAGCTCAATAAGCTTGGTATTTTCTTTGTAAAGTCCACAAATAATTCAAAGCTCATAAACAAGTTCCCAAATTGTATACTTGTCTTCTTCTTTCTTATTGATCAAGCCAAAAGCTCCATGAAAGTCCATGAATATTCATTTCCCCCTTAAATGACCTTACTTGGCCCAAATGCACAAAATGAATGCATTATCAATCTCATTCAATCTTTATTATTGTTCTTTACACAATTACTCAAAATGCTTCCAAAAATTATCAAACTCAAAATATTCGACCAAAATTCATGAAATTTTATAGAAAATTTGAAAATAATATGAAAATATACAGTAAAATTTTCTAAATTTTTCTCTAAGTATATACTGCACAAAAATTCCAATAACAGCCCAATTTGCACCAAAGCAGGTCAGTTCACTTCAAAAAATCATAACTTTCACCCTAGATCTCAAATGGGGACCTAAGACCCCATTATGAAAAGAATAAGAAGTCTTGAAAAACTTTCATGTACAACACAAAACATTATTCGCATAATAGGTTTTCCAAAATGGGGCTAAAAGACAAGTGTGTCAGTTTTTAGTCCAATCTGCACAGTTTTGGTAAAACGACCATAACGTTTTCCACAAACCTCGGATTAAGGTGATTCAAGATCCCTTTGAAAGCTAACACACTGAAATATCTACCCACCAAAAATCATAATTTTTGGTAGGGCCGTGTGTTACCAGTTTATTGCCAAAGTCTGCCATGTTTTCTTGAAATTTTCAGCCCTCATTGGTTTAGTTTTCTCTTCCTTTTTCTCATAAATTCTCACTTGAAATCATTCCAAATCACCAAAAACATCATCATAATCATCAATAAAACTAAATATTATAAATCAAATACAAAATAATCATCATAATCAATCCATAAACATGATTTTAACTTAAGCTTGGATGAACATAATTTTCCCTAAACCCTAGCATGATTCAAGCTCAACTTTACCATGATCAACACCAAAATAACTCTTATTTCTTATCAAAAGATCATGATCAATGATCATAAACATCAAAACAAGAATCAAAACTAAAATAAAAATCAAAACTAACAAGATCAAACTTCAAGATCACTCATGTTTATTGCAAATAAGTTGAGATGGAGATGAGGTTTAGGGGTTTTGATGATGGAGGATGATAGATTGAGGTACTAGGATGTTGGGGGGTATTGGAAACCACCAGGGCTGCCTGGAAAACACCCATGAAGGGCTGTCAGCAGCTGCTGCCATGAAGAGGGAGAAAGGAGATAGAGGGTGTGTATGTGTTGTTATGTTTGCTTGGCTAGAATGACTCCAAAAATGCTTGGCTGAATTTTATCATTCCAAAATATCTTTTTTGCTAATTAAAATTAGGCACAAATGATAGTAATTAACTTAATTTAATCACACCAAAATTTTCAGGCCAAAATTTTAACCCAAAATGAATCGGGCGGCAAATCGAACTCAAATGAATTGGGCCGAACTTAATGAATTTCAGCCCAAACATTTTTGCATGGCTAAAAATTAAACTTTTGTGACACTATGAAAAATAATTTAATGCTCAATCATAATCATCGAGGCCTAATATCGATTTATCTGAAATTTACTCAATCAATGAAACTTGAATTAACAATCAATGAAACTTGAATTCACAATCTATGAAACTTGAATTAACAATCTATGAAACTTGAATTGCAAAATGGGGCCCAAGTAAAATATCCCCCAACCGAGATGATTAAATACGATAAATGAATGCGAAAAATTTAAATAGCATAAGGTAATTCGGTAAATATATAAATTGAGTGTAATTGAATTAATAAACATGATTTGGTTAAACCAATAACCATGAGTGATTAAATGAATAAACATGATTAAATAAATAAATAAATATGACTTAAATAAATAAATATAGATTAGGGTCGGGTTATTACAATCATCATTATCAATCTTCATCAAGCTTGTTCATCCTAATCATCAAGAATCTTCATCACCATTATTCATCCACACCAAGATTATTCATTATTTTTCTAGATTTGTAAGACTATTTTTGAATGAATTTGTAATCACCTAGTTGATCTCTTACTCAGGTACATTGCTTTGAAATCAATTTGTACTCTCCAATCTCATAGTGAATTTTTCAATCATCGTTGTTCGTAGTTTTTTCCGATTTGGGTTTTCCACATAAATTTTGATGTTTCATTGTTGATTTGATTTATCTTGCTTATTATCTTATTTTGTGATATTTTTTGCTGCACCTAATTTCATCTACTTCGATCCTAACAAGTGGTATTAGAGCATAGGATCAAGGATGGCCATTGTCACGAAATCTGATATTTCCAAGTTTGATGGCAAGATAAGCTTTAAAATTTGGAAAGTCCAAATGATGGTTGTTCTTGTACAAAACGGATTGAAGAAAGCTCTTGGTGGTAAAATCAGGAAGTCTGCTTCCATGATGAAAGAGCAATGGGAGATCTTGATGAGAAGGCGCTCTCAATAATTCTACTATGTTTGGCGTCTCATGTTCTTCATAAGGTCCATAACAAGACCACTTGGACAATTATTTGGCTTGGTTTGGAGACACTATATATGACGAAAAGTCTCACCAACAAAATCCATCTCAATGAACATTCATACACGTTCTCTATGGCCGAAGGTACTCCTATTCAAAATTATCTTGATAATTTTAGTTCCAATCTTATTGACTTGGAAAGTATGGATGTTAAAATTGAGAATGAGGACATATTTATACTATTGGTAGTCTCATTACCCTCTTCCTATAAGCATTTTAGGAAAATCTTGTTATATAGTAACAATGAGACATGGAGAAATTCCTGTTAAAAGTCTAGGGAACATAAATCCAATAAAATTTGCAAATATTGTAAGAAGCAAGGGCACTTAGTTTGATGAGTGTTATACCCTAAAAAATAAAAAGGAGAAAGAGGGGAAGAACGAACAACCTCAAAAATTTGTTGTGGCTTCTGTTGTTGATTCTGAGTCAGATGGTGATGTATTGTGTGACCATCACTAACAATAGGTGTGCTATTGAGTAGGTTTTAGATTTTGGCTGCACATATCATATGTGTCCCCGTAGGGACTAGTTTTTAACATATGAGCCGCTGATTCATGTGTCGTGCTTATGGGCAATGATGCTCAATGTAATGTGGTTTGTATTAGCACCATTCAAATCAAAACCCATGACGGTGTTATGAGGACCTTGGCAAATGCTAGTCACATTCTAGACTTGAAGCTCAACCTTATTTCACTTGTTACTGTTGAGCCAAATGGGTGAGCTACTCAGCTAAAGGTGGAGTATTAAAAGTCTGCAAAGGTGCACTTTCTCATGAAAGGTGTGAGACGTGGTAGTCTGTACATCCTACAAGGCTCTACAGTGATAGATTCTGCAGCTATCACCACCTCATCATCTAATGTCGATCTCACTCGGTTGTGGCATGCTCATTTGGGGCACATGAGCAAGCAAGGCACAACAATCCTAAGCAAGAGAGGTCTTCTTAGTAGTGAAGGTACATGTTTTTGTGATCATTGTGTCTTTGACAAGCAAAAGAAAGTTAGTTTTTCTATCGCAAAATGCTGTACCAAGGGTACCCCAGATTATATTCATTATGATTTGTGGGGTCCCTCTAGAGTTCTTTCTTTTGGAGGAAAACGCTACACGGTGGTTTATGTGGATGATTTCTCTTGTAAGGTCTGGGTGTATTTCTCGAGACATAAAAATGAAGCATTCCTTATGTTTAAGAAATTCACGGCCCTTGTTGAGAACCAGTCTGGGAGGAAAATCAAAAAGCTTAGGATCGATGATGGTTTAGGGTTTTATAAGTCAGACATTAACGAAGTCTGTGTCGTTGAAGCATTGCTAGACACAAGACTCTAGTGGGGAAGCCTCAACAAAATGGTATCGCTGAATGAATTAACCGAACTCTTCTAAAGAGAGCTCGTTGCATGCTCTTCAATGCCGGTTTATGGTACCGTCGTGATTTTTGGGCCTAGGCTGTTTCAATAGCCTGTTATCTTGTAAGCCACTCTCCACACTCCTCCATTGACTTTAAAATCCCAGAATAAGTTTCGTCAAGTAATAATTGTTATTTTTAGGTCATTATTTGATATTATTTTGTTTTGTAGGTGTTGAATAATTATGGAAAAAATGTGAAAAAAAGATGGGAAAGTGCCCGAAATGAAGAATCGAACCAAGTTGATTCAAGCCAAACCTATTTCATCCATCAACATAAGGAAAAAAAATAAAATTAAACCTAAACTCTACCCATTTTCGCCCCCCCCCCCCCGCGCATGTCATGTGCCCTCCTAACCCCCCCTCATTTCTCCTTCTCTCTCCTCTCGGGTACCCAAAGAACCCGACCCCCACCCCCTTCATCTCTCTTTGAACTCATCCCATCCCAGCTTCATCTCTCTCCCTTCGCCATCTCTCTCTCTCTCTCTTCGAACTACAGGACACCACAACACCACCATTATCGAGCATCACCATCAACGCTTCATAACACTGCCAGCGCACCACCATTGCTACCATCGCTATTCCTCATCTCCACCCTCCACCCCAACTACAAAATCAAGGGTAGTGATTGAAGGGGCTCGTGTATATATCAAGCAAGCGACGCATCTAGAAGGGGGGAGATCAATTAGGTAATCTAGGTTTTTAGTTTTAGTTTTTCAGGTTTTAATTTTAGTGTTTTTAGTTTTGATTGCAGTTTAGTAGATTAGGGCTTGGATTCGTTTTAATCTATGCGATTTTCGAATGTCAGATTAGTTTTTTTTTAGATTGCAATTTCGTATAATCAAAGGGTAATTTGTTGATTTGGGTAGTTTATCGCAATCTTCAGTTGTAATTGCAACATTTTTAGGTTTGGTATTAAGCAACTTCGATACATCCCCTTCCCCTGTTTTTCCTTGCTTGTTCCTAGAAGTTCAAATGATGCGTTAATGGTGTTTTAGCCATGTTTGGGCAAGCTTGAAGCCCCATTGGTTTTTTTTCTGGGTCACTATAAGCTAACTCGAGATCTTCAATCCTGTTGTGCCTCCTCTGTTTTTCACTATCCTTCTCTGCCCTTCTATTTGAATTGGGTCAGTATGTGCTCGGTAGGAGATTGGTTTGCAGTTTTGAGAAACTTAAAAGGTATGTTGAATCCTTTCCCCCTTTATGCTACAGTTCTGGTGCTATTGTTGCTCATCTGTGGTTATTTCTGTGTTTGTCCATCTTAAAAGACCTTGTTCATCTTGGTTTGCTGGGTTGGTTGTGATTGTAATGTGCTTCCTTCTTACTTTTAGTTTCATTAAATCATGATGCGCATTCTTGTTTTCAAGTGTATGATGGTTGAGTTTGGTTCTGCTATTTTATCTAGCTCAAAGAATATTAAAGCTTGTGAATAGTTAGGGGTTATTTAGAATTTAATCCATTTATAATCTATAAGCTTTTGTTAATTAATTAGCTTCGAATGATGCTAGTTTAATTTCATGTTAAGTGACCTTAATCTCATCCTCATCCCTGTGGAGACGACCCTCAAGTACTACAGCGAAAGCTGTATGCTTGAGGCCTTTATTTTTCACTCAAAATTTATCGTACAAGTTTTTGGCGTTGTCGCGGGGGACAACGGCATAAGATTAGGTTGCATTTTCTTTTTCGTAGCTACTTTATTATTAGGTTGCATAGATCTTGTTTTATTTTGTTATTAAGTTGTCACTTGATTTAGTGCATTTCTTGATATATTTAAAAATTCAAAAAAATTAGAAAAGCCTAAAATTTTTAAAAAAATCAGAAAAACTTGAAAACCACAAAAAAATTGAAAAATTTAAAAACTTTAAAAACAAAATGCCAGTTTTTCATTTACCGCAATATAAGCATGGACCTTTTTGGAGTTATCTTTCAAGACTTAATGATTATCGTGCTCAACTGAATCATAATTTTGAAAAATGAAAAATTTGTGAGGTCATTGCTATGGGTCTAAATGTAGAGTCGAGGTGCTATGTTGAATCAATTTGTCCTGGAGGTTTAATGGAATTATTATTTAAAACTCAAGATGAAGTTTGTGATTTTTTTGAAAAACTAGCTTGGGAAATCTATGCTTTTGAACAAGATAACGAGAATTTTAGATACCCAACTCATGGCGAGTCTATTGTTCCTGCTCATCCTTCCCATCAGGACTACTTTATAGATTCAAATGACCCATATTACTATTATATACCTCCTGTTTTGTACGATTATTGTGAATCTTCTAATCATGATGCTCATACTTGTCCTTATGGTGCTTATGTTGATGCTACATGTGCAAGTTTTGCAAAGAAGATTAATAAAATGACTGATCAAATGATAGAGGCCATGAAAGCCAGAATTGCTGCATGTTCTCAATGTTTTAACCAAAATAGGGAAATTTATAGTGAGCTTGATTCTAGTTTAGGATATCCTAAACCTGACAGTAGTCTCTATGATGATTTTGAGCCCTCTTATTCTGCTAGGTCTAACTTGAATGAAGACATGTGCTTGCCTAGTCTAGATTAAGAGAGTGGCCGCCTTATGTCTCTATCACCTGACCTTGCACCCTACACTAGCTCACCTAAGGGCATCACTGATGATGTCCTAGTTTCTGTCGACCCACCTACCACTCTAAATGACTTTTGTGAGTTTGAGGTGGGCGAACAATCTGATACTGTTAGTGAGTAAGACATAAGCATCACACTTGAAGTTGCGTCTCGTGATTTAGATGAGTCACATGAAGATATTTCACAGGAGTTATGCGATGAGGTAGCTGAACCCACTATTTTGGACTTTGACGCTGATATTCTTTCTATAGAATATGAATCTTTTTCATGTGGATTTGATGTCAATGTTAGTTTGGATGCGGATTTCTGTGTTGAATATGAATAATTTTCTTTTGATCCTGTCCAAGCTTACCTCCGTTTTGAATATTGCAAGTCTGAAATTGTCAAGTCTAATAATGTTGTCATTAAGAATTTGGATTTAAACCAGACTCTTGTGCTTTTTAATATTACAAGACTTGTGAACTTTGCACCCATTATTTTGCCTAGATTGTTCGTACATGATGATACAGTTTCTAGGCCAATGACCTCAATACTGGCTCGTTTTGAGTAAGTTCATTTCCTTTCTGATTGGGCTCAACTATTTGATAAGTTGAAGCAGGTCCTTACTGTGCTTTATTGGCTAGGTGGATGTACTCTTTCTGGCTCCAACTCACTCATTTTCACTGTTTTAATGTGATTGAGAGTTGGGCTTCGTTGTTTGATAAGCTGCTACGTGATTTGATGAGTTTTGATTTGAGTAGCATTTTTCAGCTTGACATGGAGTGACTGATGCTCCAAAGACCTCTAAGCGGATTTCTAAAGGTACAACTTAGGTGTACTTTCGCACCTGACCTGGTATGATCGTTCTGACCTGGTATGATTGTTCTAACTTTTCTCTCTTATTCTTTTCGTACTTAATTGTGGATATTTAGGATTGTTTTCTTCCTTTTTGTACTTAGTTGTGGATATTTAGGACTGTGATTGTATGGGTGATCGATCTTGAGGAGCAATTTGGGATTTGTTAAGCCGTGTGCGCTATGATCACCCTTGATTGAAATATTGTTTTGTGAATACTTGATAGTTGTGAATATCTAGGATTGGCCTTGTGTATGTTCTAGTTTCATTGTTTGGTTTCCTTGAATTTGTGTTTTGCTCCCTTGGTTTGGTGTCTTGTTTCTTTAGTTTGGTGAGTTTTGGTTTTCCTTTGGTTTTGTTTTTGTTTAATAGTTTCTTTTTGTTTCCTTTTTGGAGTTTTAGTTATTTTGTTTTAGTCTTGCATTTTGCTTTTCTTTTCCTTTGTCTTTTGTCTCATTTTAGGTTTCTTTTGGTTTAGTTTGGGATTTAGTGGGTCCTTGGTTTTGGTTTTGTGTTTATTTTAGTAAATATGTGTGTTTTGGTCTATTTTTCATTTGTTTTGTTTTGTTTTAGTTTTGGTTTTGGTTTTAGTTTGGTTTGGTTTTGCTTCCTTGGTTGATTGTGAATTTGGTGATTGTTTTGCCTTTCTTTTATGATTTTGATTTCCTTCCT
This sequence comes from Selenicereus undatus, assembly GCA_017589665.1. Lineage (NCBI taxonomy): Eukaryota > Viridiplantae > Streptophyta > Magnoliopsida > Caryophyllales > Cactaceae > Selenicereus > Selenicereus undatus. Next base: position 60,902,809 of record JACYFF010031955.1, read on the forward strand.
TTTGTGATTTTATTTTTGATTTTAGTTTGTCTGTGGTTTTGTTTGTGATTTTCATCGTGTCCTAGTTTGTATATACTTATGGTCTTGTTGGTTTTACGATTGTATATCTTATGTGACTGCTTTTTGGCATTTAGTTCTCATAATAAGGACATTATGAAGTTTTGGTGTGGGGGTAAGGTGCCCATTTATACATACTTTTTTTTGAAAAAAGTTTTTGTTTGTTTTTGGGGGACGTTTTGTACTTTTTCTGATTAGCTTGAATCTCCCGTGCTTTAGTTTTTAGCTTGTATATAAGCAGGATGTGCATGATAGGTCTCCGGTCTCAGTGTGTCATTCTAAACCCTAATTCTAATCCCAATTGTTCATTATAGATGTGTAATCCAATCCTTATTTATCCCTTCATCATTATTTTTAGGTTTTAGGCTTCCATGAATGATTCTCCCACTTGCTTGTGACACAGTTACTCTGAATAAAAATAATAATGAATGAAAATAATAAATAAAGAAGAAACCAAAGAGAGATGAAATAAAATTTGGAATGACAAGTATCCCTTTGAGGCATGAGCTACTGGGTGTTACCCTTTGAGGCATGTGCTACTGAGTGTTATCCTTTGAGGCAATACTGCTATTGGGAAAACGTACTTCCAATGTTAATATATCAATAATGTAGTTGTGTCAGTCAAGTGGGATTGAGTCTGATTCTGGTAAATCTAAGCATTGGGATGATGATACATTTGTACACGAGCACTGGGATAGATTCAGAATCTTTATGTACAGTGGGGTGAAAAATTTGTGTTTGGATGTCATTTATAGGGTAGAGGGCTTTGATGTATATTCTGTTTATACGCAAGTCGATATCTTGGCTACATGAGTGATTTAGTTGATTAGAACATGTATATATCTTTCTCCAAGTTTTGTACATATTAGCTTTGAGAAAAAAAATCCAAAGATTTTCGATTTTATGTTTTTATTTTCTTTTTTGGATTTTGTGGGTATTTCACTTGAAAACCCTCACGAGACCTCACTAGTCCACTTGGAAAATCGAAGGGTTTAAAGAACTTGTTGTATACGCTAAATGCAACCGTGACTCCTACGGCAGTGAGTTAGGATTTTCTTTTCTCTTATTTTTTATTTCTTTTTAGGTAGTTTAGTTATTTCACTCGAGGACGAGCAAAATCTTGGTGTGTGGATATTTGTTCTTGCCAAAAATATGTTATTCTTACGATACCTTTATACCTTATTTATGCTCGTAATAATTGTTATTTTTAGGTTTTTATTTGATTTTATTTTGTTTTGTAGGTATTGAATAATTATAGAAAAAATGCGAGAAAAAGATGAAAAAATGCCGAAAATGAAGAATCGGGCCAAGTTGATTCAAGCCCAACCTATTTAATCCATCAACATAATCAAGAAAAAATTAAAATAAAACCTAAATTCTACCCATTTTCGCCCCCCACGTGCATGTCACGTGCCCTCCTAAACCTCCTCATTTCTCCTTCCCTCTCCTCTTGGGTACCCAGGGAACCCGACCCCCACCCCATTCATCTATCTTCGAACTCATCCCATCCTAGCTTCATTTCTCTCCCTTTGCCATCTCTCTCTCTTTGAACTACAGGACACCACAACACCACCATTATTCAGCATCACCGCTACGCTTCGCAACACTGCCAGCACACCACCATTGCTACCATCGTTGTCCCTCATCTCCACCCTCCACCTCAAATGCAAAATCAAGGGTAGAGATTGAAGGGGCTCGGGTATATATCAAGCAGGCGGTGCATCTAGAAGGGGGGAGATCAATTAGGTAATCTAGGTTTTTAGTTTTAGTTTTTCAAGTTTTAATTTTAGTGTTTTTAGTTTTGATTGCAGTTTAGTAGATTAGGGCTTGGATTCGTTTTCATCTATGCGATTTTCGAATGTCAGATTAGTTTTTTTTTTTAGATTGCAATTTCGTATAATCGAAGCGTAATTTGTTGATTTGGGTAGTTTATCGCAATGTTCAGTTGTAATTGCAACGTTTTTAGGTTTGGTATTGAGTAACTTCGATAGATCCCCTTCCCCTGTTTTTCCGTGCTTGTTCGTAGAAGATCAAATGATGCGTTAATGGTGTTCTAGCCATGTTTGGGCACACTCGAAGGGCCTTTGGTTTTTTGTCTGGGTCATTATGGGCTAACTCGAGATCTTCACTGCTGTTTTGCCGCCTCTGTTTTTCACTATCGTTCTCTGCCATTCTCTTTAAATTGGGTCAATATCTACTCGGTAGGAGATTGGTTTGCACTTTTGAGAAACTTAGAAGGTATGTTGAATCCTTTCCCCCTTTATGCTACAGATCTGGTGCTATTGTTTCTCATCTGTGGTGATTTCTGTGTTTGTGCATCTTAAAAGACCTTGTTTGTAATAGCTCGAACCTAACCCATGTTTATTTATTTAAATCATATTTATTTACTTAATTAATCATTTTTTTTTGTTTAACTCATGTTTATTCTTTTTATCATTTAAGGTTATTTAACTAACTAAATCATGTCTAATGATTCAATTGCACCCCAATTTATCTAACCAATGAATTCCATTATGTTTTCTAGATTTTTTGCAGTCAATTATCGTATTTAATCATCCCAGTTGGGAGATATTTCATTTTGGGACCTACTTTGCAAATCAAGTTTTATTTATCGTTTAAATCGGGTGAGTCGATAATAGGCCTCGGTAGGCATGATTTAGCGATTAATTATTTTTCAAACCTCAGAAAAATTTAATCTTGAGCCTTATAAAATCTGTAACGCAATCTTTGCTTATTTTCGGGTCCAAAATCAAGCCCAAAACCCATGAATTAGGCCCAATTATACAAGGCCTAAGTTACTTGTGTTTATTTATAACTAATTATCATGATTCGCACCTAAATATACTTAGCAAGAAGGTACTTTATGACTCCAAATTTTCAGCCATACTTAAGCTAACATCCAACCAAGTGACTCATAAAAAATTCACACAAACAAAATGAAGAGATAACCTCTCCATTGCGCTCTCTCTCTCCTACACTAGTGCTGCCAGAACAGGGGTAGCTGCTACTGCCCCTTGTGCCGCCATTTTTGGTGGTTTTCGGCCACCTCCTGGCTGCTCCGACTTTCCCTTGCTGTCAGCTATCATGTCTAACCACCAAGATCACTTAAAAGAGCCCCATTCTTTCTCTAATTCAAGCCTAAAGTAAGGTATACCCAAAATCCTAACTTGTTCCATCTTGAGTTTTATGATGGGCTATGTTTGGATGATCAAATTGATAGTTATTATGCAAATTTTATTGCGTTTAGTGATGTTTAAAGTTGTGGGTGATGAATTGAAAGTGTGATAAAATGAGTTGAATCATGAAAATTGAATCCAAGCTTGCTTGTTTCATTTGTTGTGATCTTGGAATGAAAAATGAATTTAAAGATGTGGGTGATCTTATTCAATCCCTTTATGTTGATTTTAAATGAGTTTAAGTGCAAGTTCAAGTGAGGCATAAGCTAGGGTCATGAGAATTATGCATGATTTAAATGATGTTTGTCAACAAGCTTGTCATGTGTGTGTTTTAGATTTGAAAATAAATCTTGGAAGATTATGAAGTGAAAATTGTGGGTTATGGCTGTCTAAAGTAATGTTGAGGGTCATCCCATGGTTTGGTAATTTCAACAAGTGATTTTAGAGGGTAATTACGTGAAAAATGAGGATAATAAATTAGGTAGCAAGCTGTGAAGGGCCCGAAAAGAGGGGTCTGTTTCGGAAAAACTGGTAAAGCGTGGCTTGTTGAAAAATTATGAATTTTGTTGGGGAGCTAGATCAACGAGTTATATTTGAAATGGATTTTGAATCACATTAATCCGAGTTCTGTGGACAAAGTTATGGCTGTTTTGCTAGAACTACGCAAGTTCAATTAAAACTGATACACTTGTGTTCTAACCCCATTTTGGAAACCCTATTGTGGGAATCATGTTTTGTGTTGTAAATAAAAGTTTTTTGGGACTTCGTATTCTTTCCATATTGGGGTTTTAGGTCTCCATTTAAGGTCAAGGGTGAAATTAATGAATTTTTGAAGTGAACTGACTTGCTTTGGTGCAAATTGAGCTATTATTGCAATTTCAGTGCAGCGTATACTTGGAGAAAAATTCTAAAAATTGTATTGTAGATTGTCTATATTATTTTCAAATTTTATATAAGATTTCATGAGTTTTGATTGAGTATTTTGAGTTTGTTGATTTTTGAAAGCATTTTAAGTAATTTTGTAAATAGCAATAATAAAGATTGAGTGAGACTGATCATGCGCTCATTTTGTGTATTTTGGGCCAAGTAAGGTCATTTAAGGGGGGAATGAACATTCATGGACTTTCATAGAGCTTTTAGCTTGATTAATGATAAAGAAGAAGACAAGTATACAATTTGGGAGCTTGTTTATGAGCTTTGAATCGATTATGGATTTTACAAAGAAAATACCAAGTTTAGTGAGCTTAATAGCTTCTATTGAGTTCAATGACTCCTTTGGGGCGGAATTATATATTTTACAAATTTATGAATGAAATATTGGAAGTGGGGAGAGTTGTGACTCAGAAATCATATTTATCAGACTAAGTTATTGCAGTTTATGCTATTTTGAACCAAGATATATCTCTCTTGGCCTCAAACCTCTATTACTTACTCAATTCAGAATGTATCAAATGTATTCATCAAGCCAATCTTGTGTACTCGCTGTTATCTTGAACAAAGCTGTACATCAACGAGCCTTAAACCCATATCAACAACCTATTTCAGAAAAGTCCAGAACCACTCTCCCATTTGTAACAATCAACGCCTTTTTCTTTGTAATCTCATTTAGCTCATTGTGGTTTATTTTACTTTCATTTACTTTATATTTTGGTTTAATTACTTTCATCTATTCAGTTTTGAAGTTATATTGAAATGCCCAAGTTATGTATACCATTTAATTACTCAATTTCTATTAGACATACTTTTACTTACTCAATTATGTGAGCAAGGATCATTTACTGACTACACATACCTACAATGACATGTATAAAACAGAGTCAATGCCTAGTTATCGTTTCCTGTTATGCATGAGTGTTATCAAGTCAAAACATATTTATCAAGTCAGATGACATTTATGAAACAGCTGACTTGTATCAAGTTAGATGACATTTTTAAAGACTCAAGGTACATCCATTGCCTGTATCTTCAGAAAACAGAACATGTTTATCAAGTTACAACTCTTAATGAGTTTATCAATAAATCAATTTATACTGTGATTTGCTATTTAACTTGTGACCCTGTTAGTTATCATCTATAGGACATCAGCCCATCATTTACCCGCGCGGCTTCAGGCCAATTCTTGATCGGATTGGCAGGTGTACACCTATGTATAGATCATATCATTACAAGGGGTTCACTTCTAGATAATAATAAGCAATTCAGTTTCATATTACTTTCATTTTCATTGTTATTGTGAACTAAATAAATTGTAAAGGCGGGTACCCATCAACAGTGTTTCTATGCTCATTTTACAATACAAGAATGCATGTGTTGAGTTTTTGCTGACATTTTTGAATTGTTTTCATGTTTTCCATTTTAGGTGATGAAGTATCACATGTTTCTCCATTTAGCAAGCTCTTTTGGAAGTCATCAGATGCTCACAGTGGATTCAGTATAGCATGAATGTTGGGTTCAACCTCAGGGTTAAGTTGGGTCTATATTCAATATACTTGCGTAGTGTGGAGTATGAGTTATCACATGGTATGATTAAGTCGATTGTATTGAAGTTAAACTAGGACTTTGGTCTTGGAGTGTTTCAGTTTAATAAATATCGTGATGTAGACGTGAGTTGCAAGATTAAATGATTTCAGCGAGCCTTGTGCTTATAAGGACGGCGGTAGCGCCCTCATATCGTTAAGTCTTCCGCTGCAGTTTTCCGTGAATCATGTCATTAGCATTTTGGGGGCGCTACATTGTTAATCTTGGTTTGCTGTGTTGGTTGTGACTGTAATTTGCTTCCTTCTTGCTTTTAGTTTTATTAAATCATGATGCACATTCTTATTTGCCAGTTTATGAAGGTTGAGTTTGGTTCTGCCATTTTATCTAGCTTAAAGAATATTAGAGCTTGCGAATAATTAGGGTTATTTAGAATTTAATCCATTTATAATCTATAAGCTTTTGTTAATTAATTAGCTTAGGATGATGCTAGTTTAATTTCGTGCTAAGTGACCTTAATCTCATCCTCGTTTCTGTGAAGATGACCCTCAAGTACTACAGTGAAAGCTGTACGCTTGCGGCCTTTATTTTTCACTCAGAATTTTTCGTACACTAGCTCCTAGGGATATTAAGCACATGTTTCCTGGTTATGTATCTGAGTCCAAAAGATATCGTTTATAGTGTCCTGGTTCCAACAAAGTCATTCAAAATCGGGATGTTGTATTTAATGAGTTTGCTATCCTTTCTCCTGGAAAAGAGTCTATTGTTTCTTTTAGTAGTGTAGATGATCAATATGATACCAGTGATAAGGTGGAGTTAGAGGTTCCTACTCAAGGTAGAGGTAGTATATCCTCTTTTCCTCACCCTGGCGATGAGGTCCATATTAATGAGATAGATACGAGAACCTCAAGTCGTGACGAGCCTCAGGTGGAGGATCCGTATTCTATTGCTCTTGATAGGAGAAAGAGAACTATCAGAAAGCCTACTCGTTATGCCGTCATTAATGAGAGTAGGTTGATTGCATATGCTCTCGCCATTGCACAAGAGACTCCTGAAGGTTTTAAACCTTTAACGTATTTAGGAGCTATCTCTTGTGCTAACTCTTCAAATTGACTCATGGTAATGGAAGAACAGATGGAGAGTTTTCACAAAAATGGGACTTGGGAGTTGTGTGAACTTCCTAAAGGCCATCGTGCCTTGACTGCAAAATGGATCTACAAGCGAAAGGAAGGTATCCCCGGGGTTGAAGATGTAGGGTGGAAAGCACTTTTGGTTATTCGTGGGTGCAACCAAAAGGAAGGCTTTGACTTTAATAAAGCATTCTCTTATGTTGTACGTCATATCTCTATTAGAGCTACTTGCTTTAGTTGGCTTATTTGATTTGAAGTTAGAGTAGCTAGATGTTAAAACGACTTTCCTCCATGGTGAGTTGAAGGAAGAGATCTGCATGAAGCAACCTGAAGGATTTATTGTTCCTGATAAGGAGAATCTTATGTGCCCCTTGAGGAAGTTGTTATATGACCTTAAACAAGCTCTGTAGTAATGGTATAAGAGGTTTGATGCCTTTATGATTGGACAAGGTTATACACGTTGTCATTTTGATAATTGTGTCTGTTTTCAACAATTTAAAGGTTCCTTCATTTATTTGCTATTATGTGTTGATGATCTGCTCATTGCTTCTAAGGACCAGTCCTTGATAACAAGTTGAAATCTAACTTAGTGATGAGTTTGACATGAAGGACCTTGGTTCAGCTAAGAAGATCATCGGCATGGAGACATATAAGGATCGCAAGGCTGATAAGCTCTACCTATCTCAAAAAAACTATCTTGAAAAAGTACTTGATAGATTCCATATGAGTGATTATAAGTCGGTCTCTATTCCCTTAGTTGCTTATTTCAAGTTGTCATCTAATTGCAAGGTTTCCAGAACCGGACTGGTTGGTGAACGGGTGAAGCTAGCAGTTCGATACTTCAATTGGCCGAACTGGTTGGATCAGATTAAACCGATTGACTCGGATTTCATAAAATATAAGCAATTTCATTACAAGTAGATAAAAATATTAGCAATTTTATAATAGTTATCTATTAGTATGTTCACTTTTGACTAAAAAAAGGAAACAAACACCATTGTTTATTTTCAACTATATTATTACATTTTTAGTATATTGGTTATCAAGTTCTAATAATATAATCAAAAATTGCATGCTAACACAATAAAGGAGCTAGACTGAGATTATAAAAACAATATGATAAGGAATAAGACACAAAGGGCTTCTAGAGTAGTTGGTTTGCTGAAGCAAAGGATCATGCCATAGAAGCTATGCGTCATGGGTTCAATTCTCAGGGCATGCAATTTATGCAATTTTTCACACAAGCAAGGAGAGAAGATGTAATTCAATCGCTTCAAACCACCAGTTTAGTAGGTAAATCGAGTCATTCAACTGGGTTTTGAGTAGTTCTTAATCGGTTTAATTAACCAGCAGTTTCATGGCCTTCTTTGGATCAGACCATTGTCCAGTTCACGATCTTACAGGTCGGACTAGCTAGTCTAGTCTGGTTCATGTAACCTTGTCTGATTCTTGTCCTAAAACTGAAGAGGAAATTGAGAAGATGCTTCATGTTCCATATTCTAGTGCAATTGGTAGTGTTACGTGTGCTTTGGTTGACATTAGGCCTGACTTGTCTTATGCGGTTAGTGTTGTGAGCTGCTTTATGCATAATCCTAGGAATGATCATTGGGATTCTATGAAATGGATTCTTTATTATGTGAAGGATTCTCTTGATAAGTGTTTGGTATTTGATAAGTCCAAGTCTACAACTCTTAATGTTATTGGATATGTTGACTCTAATTTTGGTGGTGATCTTGACCGTAGGCGTTCTACTTCTGGTTACATCTTTACTTTATATGTGGGTGATATCTCTTAGAAAGTATATTTACAATTTATTACAACTTTATCTACTGCTAAAGCCGAATATGTGGCTGCAACTCAAGGTATCAAAGAAGTTATACGGTTGTGAGGCCTTCTTATTGAGCTTGTTATTCCATAAGGAACTACTATTGTATTTTCTGATAGTCAAAGTGCAATTCATCTTATCAAGAATGAGCCCTGTCATTCCAAGATCAAGCACATCAATGTCAAGTACCATTTTATTTGAGATATTATTGCTGTAGGGGAAATTGTTGTGAAGAAAATTCACACATTGGATAATCCAGCAGACATACTTACCAAACCACTTCCTATTACTAAGTCCAAGCATTGTCTGGACTTAGTCGGTGTTCACAGGTTATAGTAGCCCTTCGGGCACTGGCGGATCCAAAAAAAAAATAAATTCTATTATAAAAAAGATTAATTTGGTACCGATGTTGATTTATGAACACCCTAAAAAAATAAAAATAGTGTATATTAGTAACGATATTAATTTATGAACACCCCTATCGCAAATTGCTGGATCCGTCACTGCCTTCGGGGCTCTGCCTTATAGGGCATTACCCTTCATGGTTCTATGGCAATATTGGTTATAAAAGATTTTTAGTCCAAGATAGAGATTGTTGAGTATGAGCGACCCAAAGATCATTTTACTCCATATGCTTTGGATCTGATTGGATCAAGACAAAGGAAAAACAAAGGCTTGGCAAAACTAGTGAAACACTGCCCAAAATCGTGCTTGTCCCAAGTAGTCTAGCCTCTATCTCCCTCACGTTTGGGCTTTGAGCAGGATGCATGACCTATTAGCAGCTCACAATAATTCTTTCAACTTCAATTAGAAGCCCAGCTAAGCTCTAATACGCGTTGACCTGCATTTATTGAAGCACCCAACTCGCCTTTAATATGGACTGGTCCACAAGACCTCTGTGGCCCTGACCACAGTTCGTGGCCCAGCCCACAATTTATGGTTGGGCTCTTGCGATTTCTAGTCCATTTTGATGGTTTTTTAGGCATTATTTTGTGGCTTTATTGCTAGAGGTTAT